>CM024523.1:19371327-20571327 GCA_014182375.1 Eucalyptus virginea | reverse complement strand
GTGTCTACATTAGGCGAGGATTTGTGACCGGAACGCCGAATATGATTCCTTGAGGATGAGTAAGAACCTTGTGGCCTTCCCTCTTTCCTTCATTGCACGATATTGTTGAAGGGTGGCTTCTGGTCCTTCCAATTTTTCTTTGGCGGCTTCGAGTTAGTTCCATAACGCCAACAACTGATTGAAGCATGTAGTGACCGAAAGGTTGTTATGCTTTAATTCGGACAAGGCTTGAGTTATTGTAAATAATTTTGCCCGATCTAACTTTCCGTACATCTCTCGTATATTATCCCAGATTGTCTTCGAATCTTCTGTTGGAGGGAGGCCAGCCGCGACTTCGGATGTCAAGCAATGTCCGATCCATGTATAGACCAGCTGGTTGCACCATCGCCAGTAACGCTATTGCCGCTCGTCCGTCGGAAAAGGTAAGGTGCCGTTGATGAAAACTTCTTCATCTTTCGTGATGAGGGCTCGGCAAAGGTCCCGAGCCCAGGAGCTATAGTTCTTTGGTTCCGTAAGCGGCTGACTGATGAGACAGAGTTCCGGCCCATCGACCGACGACGTATAAAGTGGGTCGCTAGGCTCAAGGCGTCCACCACCGATGATCAGAAAAGGATATAGCAGAAAACTGGGTCCAATATTTAGGTAAGGATTTGGACCTGGCATGAATCCGGGTCTATAACCCTCTTAACTGGATGGGTATTCGGGTCCGTGACCCGACCTATCTTCTTGGTCGGTCTCTCTCGGGTATGACAGGACCCATCCATATTTTACACCGGTAGTCCATTGTCCTTAGACAGGATACCAAGGGATCGGGGGCCACTGTATTGGGCCAAAGGCCAAAGTTAGAACAGAGGGAAAACCGGTTGAGTTTCCCGCACCATCGAGATGTTGAACAGGAGGATTCTCCCTTTCTTGAATTGGATTGATCTGTTTTGATGAAGCTGGGGTTTGGTCCTGGGGAGTCTTGATATCTGTCTTTTGCCATGGTATCAATAAATAAGAATTCCTAATGGGTTTACTGATTTGTTTTGTAGAATAGGGACTTGCAACAACAGCTCAGAAAAGAAACTGAAGGCAATTCAATGAATGCGGAAGCTAGGCTAGGAAGGAAGCTCTGATACCATGATAGAAAAGGGATAAGAGGCGAAAGAACGTTTTCTCTGTTCATTGATTGTTTGTACAATTACGTTGGTCCTATTTGTAATCTAAAAGATGAAAGGAAAATAGGAAATAATGTACAGTAAATATACAGAGAATATGTAAAGAATTATATCTTTCCTATACATCAAGAAAATCACGGATTTACTCCATAATTAGAATCAGTGCCAGAATGAGAATCTTCGATCATATCTCCAACACTATGCATGGAGACTCCTTGTGGAGGTTTCCCTGTAAGAGGAGAGTTTCCGAGAAGTGAAGGCTCAAATCTCAGAAGCAGCAGGCTTGCGCGAGATAGATACATATAACTTGCATCAGAACGAAGAAGCTGTGTCCACATCTTCTGCTGCTACAGCCACCTCGCATTTGCATCAAGATTGTCTAGTCGTGAAAGGCAGGGCATGGCTCTTGCAGTAGTGGGTATGCACCGTGAATCGCTCCTTGCTAAAGCACAAGGAACTGAAGGCCAAATGATCCTGACAAACTGTCCAGGACAAGATTCCACATCTTGCGTCACTTTGTTTTGCATAGTTTGTCGCTTCGGTGGTGAGGAATGCGGTTCGGTAGATTCGCTGCACCGCATGGCAGGTTACATTCCTTACCATACAGCGTTGCTTAGACTGACCATCTGCAAGATTGAAGTTTGACATGGAAATAGCTTCTGTCTTTGCCATTGCTATTAGAAACAGAGCTTCTGTACTTAATGGTGGCTTTCATGAGCACCTGGGCAGAAGTTGCTGTTATTTATTTTTTGTGATCCCACATTTTAGACCCACATTTTTCTCTTAAAGTTGCGACTATTCGACATAAAGTTTTTCCACGCTTCGTACCCTTTCGTGACAACCGCCCATTTGGTAACCGTTCTTGATGGGAGACGGGATATAAAAAGGAACCTATGTTCATTTCTGACGTGTGATGACAAGGTCTAACACAAACTCTTATATTTGGAATACACCATCAGTACGTGAGGGAATTGGGTTAGTAGCATGTCCCCAATTTTTCTTTGATTTCAGGTTTTTCTGACGAACGTGAACAAGAACAATGGCTGGAGGTTTGTCTTTAATTGATCCTGGCTTCCGCATATGAATTGGGTTAGTGCCTCTGCCTTGTTTTGTTGTATTTTTGGTGTATTTTCGGGCACTTTTGAGGATGAACAGTAACTTGAAGTTTTGAGGCCAAGAGAGATTCGCCGGTTCCGGGAAAAATCCGGCCACCCACCCCTCGAATTCGGACCCGTACGGTCGCACCGCCATGAGGAATATTAGCCATGAGTTATTTTGGCATATCAGTATTCGCCGGAAGCTAATCGGGCGGCGGAAGTCGCGGTGGTTGAGGAATTGTGTTTTGGGAAATTTTCTTATGATTTGGGGCTTATTTCTTCATCATTTTCGCCAAAAATTGAACCCATGTGGTCGTGCCAGCATGCTCTTTAAAACCCATTATTTAGTTGTGTTTGAGATGGGCTGCCAGAGAAGAAACGGCTGGCGAAACTGCGGCGGAAAACAACGAAAACTGGCGGAATATGACTTTGTCGCGCGAGGAAGAAGGTGCGTGCGCTCCACGCGCGTGCTGCGGTTGCAGGCGCGTGGAACCCACGCGCCACGCGCCGTTATGCGCGCGCAAATGCTGTGCGCGTGGGATCCACGCGCGCTCCAACGGCCGGGCGCGTGGAGTCCACGCGCGCGGAACCGCCCGCGCGCTGCTGCCGGCGCGTGTGAGGCACGCGCCGCGGCCGATGCAGGCGCGTGCCAGGTGTGGCCGCGGGGGCTGTTTTTACGTTTTTGCCCCTACGCAAATTCATAAATTTCTGTTTTGCCATTTCAGAAATTTTATGATCCTGTCCTTGGCCGATGTATTTACTGTTCTGCCCTTTGATGTATTTATTTATTATTATGTCATTTTATGCATTTTTATGAATATTTTATGCATGAAATTAAATGTCCAATGGTCCATATAATTAATTAATTAGAGAGTGGCCACAACATCTTTAATTAATTAAATTATATATTAAGAGCCTCCGGATCATATTTAGAAATGGACATTGATTGTAATTAATTATATTAATATGATGAATTTTATCCCATAGGAATTTTCATTATATTAATATGATTAATTAGGATGAAATATCATATTATTTTTCTTAATTTACCCACAGGGATTAAGAAAAGACATATAATATGATAGTTTCTTCATGAAGTAATTATGAATCTATTTAAATTAAAAACTTAGCCCACAGGTAGTTTTTATGTTATGTGATTCATATTGTGACATGTTTACATTGGTAAAACATGATTTATTTATATTTGCCTCAAATTTTGTGACATAAGCATGATTATTTGATATGCGGTTTCGCAACCTCGTGAATTTCTCTCGAATTTAAGTTTGATGTTCCCATACCGAATGGTGAGAACTATAAAGTTTGGAATGAGTCGTTCTTCTTCAATTGGGGTGGATGGACATTGACTATGCTATAAGGAAAGACGAACCACCCGCTCCTACCGATTCGAGCACTCCAACCAGAGATAACTCTTTATAACCAATGGGAGCGGTCCAACCGCGTTTGTGCCATGTTTATAAGAGCTAAGATGTCTCCTAGTATTTGTGGTTCGGTTGCTCAGCATAGCAATGCTAAGGCTTTATTAGAGGCCATAGATGCGCAGTTCGAGAGTTCTGAGAAAGCGCATGCCATGACCTTGATTATGAAGTTTTCATCGTTGAAGCTCACTAGTGTTAGAGGTGTGCGTGAGCACATCATGCAAATGAGGAACATTGCAGCTCAGCTTAAGAACCTTGAGGTTGAGATATCTGAATCCTTCCTTGTGTATTATATTTTGAACACTCTCCCACAACAATATGTTCCTTTCAAGATCTCTTATAACACACATAAGAATAAATGGTCTGTTAATGAACTCATGACCATGTGTGTTCAAAAGGAAGAAAGACTGGTTATGGAATTGGGAGAAAGTGCTCATTTGACAACACAAGGAAAGAATAAGGGTCATGGCAAGTATAAGGGAAAATGTAAAATACCTCCCCAAACTGACATTAAGAAAGAATCCAAATGCTTCTTTTGTAAACAGAAGGGGCATATAAGGAAGGATTGTGTCAAATTTAAGGCCTGGCTCGAGAAGAAAGGTAATCCAATCTCTTGTGTTTGTTATGAATCTAATATGACTGATGTAAGTCACAACACTTGGTGAATTGATTCTGGATCTACAATCCATATTTGGAATTCCATGCGGGGTTTTCAAAACCACGAAGCCGATGGGAAGTGAACAAAGCATCTATTCAGAAACAAGATGCGTTCGCATGTGGAAGCTATTGGGACATATAAACTAGTTCTCAATAGTGGTTTTGTTTTAAATTTGGAAAAGACCTTTTATGTTCCTAGTTTTTCTAGAAACTTAAATTCAGTTTCAAGACTTGTACCTTTGGGATACTCTTTTAACTTTTCAGATTCAAACTTCGTTTATCATTTAAATCTGAAATTGTCGGGAGTGGTACTTTGTCTGATGGTCTTTTTCGAATTAATTTACAAGACAATGCCTATTATGATGCGATGCATGTTCATGATAAAGCTGGTATGAAACGATGTGTTGTGAAAGAACATTCCTCTATGTTGTGGCATCGGAGATTGGGACATATCTCCATAGAAAGAATTAAGCGATTAGTAAATGATGGAGTACTCGGTACTTTAGATTTTACGATTGTGATACTTGTGTGGACTGCATAAAGGAAAAGCAGACTAACAAGACAAAGAAAGGTGCCAAGAGGAGTACAGAAATATTAGAAATCATACATACGGATATTTGTAGTCCGGATATGGACTCATGTAGTTAGAAATACTTCATCTCTTTCATAGATGATTACTCACGTTACATGTATCTCTATTTGATTCATAATAAGTATGAAGCATTAGATGCCTTTAGGTATTTAAGGCGGAAGTAGAGAAACAATGCGATAAGCAAATTAAGATCGTAAGATCATATAGGGGTGGAGAATTCTATGGTAGATACACTGAAGATGGACAAGCACCTGGTCCATTTGCAAGGTTTCTTCAAGAGTATGGGATAGTTGCCCAATATACTATGCCTAGTTCTCCGGATCAAAATGGTGTAGCGGAAAGAAGAAACTGGACTTTATTGGACATGGTGCGTAGTATGCTTAGCAGCTCCAAACTTCCTAAATCCTTGTGGACTGAAACACTTAAGATGTCAGTGTACATATTAAACCGAGTTCCGACCAAGGCTGTCCCAAAGACACATTTTGAGTTATTTAAAGGTTGGAAACCGAGTTTGCATCATGTGCGCGTTTGGGGATGCCCGTCTGAAGTGAGAGTTTACAATCCACAAGAAAAGAAGTTGGACCCAAGGACCATAAGTGGGTATTTCATTGGATATGCCAAAAGGTCTAAGGGATACAGGTTTTATTGTCCATCTCACACCACTAGGATTGTGGAATCAAGAAACACTAAATTTCTTGAAAATGACTTGATTAGTGTGAGCGATCAATCGAAGGACCTTGATCCTAAAAAAGATCATACATATGCTCAACCTTCCACTTCAAGTTTAAGATTGGTTGTTGCTCATAATGCCCCTTCAGTTCAGCCGGCTATTGAACAACCAATCGTTGAAGTTCCACAACTCCGCCGATATTGATCTAGTAGATCCAGGTTGTTCAGCAATTACCAGAAACTGTTGAACAACCAGTTGAGCAACACGCTCCTCAAGAGAATGTTGATGCAACATTGAGAAGATCTGCTAGAAAAAGGAAATCGGCAATTCCTAGTGATTATATTGTGTATTTACAAGAGTCTGACTACAATATTGGAGCTGAAAATGATCCCGAAACGTTTTCACAAGCCATGGATAGTGATAAATCCAATTTGTGGTACAATGCCATGAAGGAAGCGATGAGTTCTATGGTATCTAACAAAGTCTGGGATTTGGTTGAGTTACCTAATGATGCGAAGGCCATTGGTTGTAAATGGGTCTTCAAAACTAAGAAGGATTCATTGGGTAACATTGAAAGATATAAAGCTAGACTTGTTGCCAAATGATTCACTCAAAAGGAAGGAATCGATTACACAGAGACTTTTTCTCCTGTATCTAAGAAAGATTCTCTTCGTATTGTTTTGGCATTGGTTGCCCATTTTGATATGGAATTACATCAGATGGATGTGAAAACGACGTTCCTCAATGGAGAACTAGAGGAGGAGGTTTACATGAAACAACCTGAAGGATTCTCCTCTAGTAAATGTGAGCATTTAGTGTGCAAGCTTAAGAAATCTATATATGGCTTGAAACAAGCATCCCGCCAATGGTACTTAATGTTTCATGATGTCATCTCTTCATTTGGTTTTGTAGAGAATGTCATGGATCAATGTATATACCAAAAGCTTAGTGGGAGCAAAATTTGTTTCCTTATGCTGTATGTGGATGATATATTACTTGCAACCAATGATAAGGGGTTGTTACATGAGGTGAAACAATTTCTCTCTAAGAGTTTTGACATGAAGGATATGGGTGAGGCATCTTATGTCATTGGCATTAAGATCCATAGAGATAGACCTCAAGGCATTTTAGGACTATCTCAAGAAACCTATATCAATAAGGTCCTAGAGAGATTTCGGATGAAAGATTGTTCACCAAGTATAGCACCCATCGTGAAGGGTGACAGATTCAATTTGAACCAATGCCCGAAGAACGATCTAAAAAGGGAACAAATGTACAACATTCCATATGCTTCTGCTGTTGGAAGCTTGATGTATGCTCGGGTTTGCACTCGACCCGACATCGCTTTTGCTTTGTGGGAATGTTGGGAAGATATCGAGTAATCCAGGTTTAGACCACTGGAGAGCTGCAAAGAAAGTGATGAGATACCTTCAAGGTACCAAAGACTATATGCTTATGTATAAACGGACTGACAACTTGGAAGTGGTCGGTTGTTCGGATGCGGACTTCGCGGGCTGCGTTGATTCACGAAAATCAACATCTGGATACATTTTTATGTTAGCTGGCGGAGCCGTGTCATGGAGAAGTGCCAAGCAGACTTTTACTGCTACTTCCACTATGGAGGCTGAGTTCGTTTCTTGTTTTGAGGCTACCTCGCATGGTGTATGGTTGAAGAGTTTCATTGCTGGGCTTAGAATTGTTGATTCAATTTCTAGGCCATTAAGAATATATTGTGACAATTCAGCTGCGGTTTTTATGGCTAAAAATGCCAAAAGTGGTAGTCGAAGTAAGCATATCGACATTAAGTATTTAGCCATAAGGGAACGTGTTAAGGAGAATAAAGTGGTCATTGAACACGTTAGCACTGAATTGATGATAACCGATCCTTTAACTAAAGGCATGCTACCAATGAAGTATAAGGATCATGTTACTAGTATGGGAATAGATCCCATCATGTGATTTGTCGTCATATGAACAATTTTTGTTGTATGAGACTCTTATTCAGTTGTAATGTTGATTCTCAATTTTGGTGTACACATTTTGTTGTTTATGAGAATAACATTTATCCTTGGTTTTGGAATAAACATGGGGTTTATTCATTAAGATATGTTGTCACATATAGGCTGACATTAAAGAAATAAGATGCATTGTGATACATGGAAGATATTACTCACTCTTAGAGGACATGTCGCCATGATCCATGTGTTTTTGTTTCTTTTCTTTAAGCATAAAGTTTTTGTGGAATTAGTTGAATAATCCGTATGATGAAAATGATGGGATCAAGTGGGAGAATGTGATTTATTTTTTGTGATCCCACATTTTAGACCCACATTTTTCTCTTAAAGTTGTGACTATTCGACATAAAGTTTTTCCACGCTTCGTACCCTTTCGTGACAATCGCCCATTTGGTAACCGTTTTTGATGGGAGACGGGATATAAAAAGGAACGTATGTTCATTTCTGACGTGTGATGACAAGGTCTAACACAAACTCTCATATTTGGAATACACCATCAGTACGTGAGGGAATTGGGTTAGTAGCATGTCCCCAATTTTTCTTTGATTTCAGGTTTTTCTGATGAACGTGAACAAGAACAATGGCTGGAGGTTACAGCTTATTAACCATCACCCTGACTAGGCTCGCGGGTTACTATTCTTGCTGAAGCTCTCGACTGGTTCGCGCGGTTACTGTTCACCCGCCTGCGCGACTTCCGTTTCCGGCCGTTCTGGCCGGCCGATTGCGCCCATTTTTGGAGACAACCTTCCTCTACAACTGATCTATCCTTCTACCGAACGATTTTCCCTGGTATGTCTTCCTCATCTGGGATTTCAGATCTGAGTTCTTAGGGTTCGAAGTTCTGGGTTCGCCTGTCCCGAATGGCGTCGTCCTCTGGTTTAGCGGATGATAACCGGGGTAAAGCCCATATTGTTGCTCCGTTGGAGCACCCTCACTCCCCCACACCCGCTCGTAACCCTGTCATGTGGTATTCCTCGACTGTGAGAGGATCTCGAGCCCATTCTGGGTGATCGCGAAGCAGGGGACGAAGTAGGGCTAGAAGGGCTCGACCTCTGCTGGGTATACCTGCTCGGTTTAATGCTGTTGGGCGTGATAACGTCTCTTCTGGTCTTATAAATCGTAAGGATAAGAGAATCTCTTTCGCGAGACATCGCATCTCATTCGATCCCCGCTTCCGCACGATCGAGAGGCTAAAGGGCGTCTGAATGCCCCGGTTAAGGCGTTGGAGAAGTCCTTTGGGAATATGCAGGTACTCCCTGCGAAGGAAACTCACGCCTTTGCTCGCTCCTGGGCTGCTGTAACCCGTTCGGCAACCAAAGGCTATGGATTATCCTTTGTTCCTCCGCCCACGATTGAAAACTCTAAAATTCTGCAGATGCCAGAGGAGATCCTGGAATCTACTCACCCGAAATGGGAGGAATGTCTGGTTGGATATTACATTGGCAAGCGCCTGCCCTTTCAGCTCACAGAGGACGCCCTCAAGAACGCTTGGGGCCATCCCTTGGTCGAAGTCATTGCTGCTGACCTTGGTTTTTACTTCTTCCACATTTCGGATAGTGAATTCAGGAGGAAAGTCTTGGATGGAGGCCTGATCACAGTAGCTAAAATCCCCTTGATCCTGCAACAATGGCACCCTATGTTGGAGCTCAAGAAATCAACTCATAATACTGTCCCCATCTGGATTCGACTCAGGAACGTCCCTGTGGCACTATGGTCTGCTGCTGGGATCAGTTTTCTGGCAAGTGTGGTATTGGTAAGCCCCTATTCGTTGATAACCGAACAGAACATATGGCAATGGTGGCTTTTGTTCGAGTCTGTATAGAGATCGATACATCTAACTCTTTCCCTGAAGTTATAGAGTTTATGATGAAGGGTGAGCTTAGATCAGTGACGGTCCAATATGAGTGGATCCCGACACTTTGTCCAACCTTCTCTTTGTTTGGCCATAGATGTCCTGCTCCCAATTCTTCAGGTCCTTCTAAATCTGGTCCCTCAGTCCCGAAGGCCCCTGCCCCTCGTCCAAATGAATGGCGTGAAGTGTGTGGTAAACGCAATAAGCACACCCCCTGTGCCTGCAAATGATGGCCTGATGAATGATCCGGTTCCGAATCACCCCAAGTCCCCCCGTTCTGGTGGAAATCAGATTGGAGATCCGTTGCCACAGACTCCAGTGGCCTCTGATATGCAACCAGAGTTAACCAGGCAGGAGGATCATCATCCTTCCTTTGATCTCGCTCCCGGCACCTCTATTGACCCGGGACTGCTTTGTCTTTGCCGCAAAGCGGATTCCCCGTTTCGAATAAGTCTGGACCTTTAGATGAAGAATTTGAAGATATCGCTCCGATGACGGTGAATCTGTTTCCCCGTGTAAGGTGCCCTCGTCCATACCGGGAGGAACGCGATAAAACTCCCCTCCAAAGATCATTCAGAGGCCCCGTTCGTCAAAAAGGAATTCTCCGTTCGAATCTGCCGAGGCGAGTTTTCCCCGGCCCGAAGCTCCGTGCCACCCTCGGCGAGGAAACGAGGTGGCGGGAGAAGGTAATTCTATTATCCCCTCCTATGTTTTTGGTGTTTGGAATATTAGGGGTCTTGGACATGCCCTCAAACAAGCTGAGATTAGGAATTTTGTGAGGACCAACCGCCTCTGCTGTATTGGTATTCTAGAGACTAAAATCTCCCCTGCTGTCCATTCCCCTGTTTCGGCCTCCCTTCTTCCTGGGTGGTCTTGGTCTACGAATTATTCTCATTCCATCAGGGGTCGTATTTGGGTGGGTTGGAATCCCCTGGCCGCTACTTTTTGCACCTCAGCTTGTACTGCTCAGGCCATTCATGGCCGTTTGGAGTGTTTTATTTCTGGTGTTGCCTTTAATCTTTCGGTGGTCTATGCGGAGCATTCTTTTGTCCTGAGAAGACCGCTCTGGAATGATCTGATCTCGACTAGTTCCATTTGTCTGGACATCCCTTGGATTGTTGCTGGTGACTTCAATGCCATTCGTTATGCTTCTAACAGAGCGGATAGATCCAATTATTGGATTCCAGCCTTTGAGGATTTCGGAGATTGTCTCATCCAAGCTGGTTTGGATGATCTCCGTTTTGTGGGTAACAGGTTTACTTGGTCTGCTTCTTCTGGCCCTAATCGAAGGCAAAGGAAGATAGATAGAGTTCTTACTAATGCAGCTTGGAACTCGGCCTTCTCCTATTCGGAAGCCAACTTCCTCGCCCCTGAAGTGTCCGATCACTCTCCTATGGTGGTCAGGATTCTCCCTGTTCCTAGCTCGCGCAAACTTTTCAAGTTTTTCAATTTCTGGATGTCCCACCCCAACTTTTTTTAGTTGGTTCGGCAAGTCTGGGAGATGCGTGTCTCTGATACGCCTATGTTTATTCTTTGTAGTAAGCTTTGGTCCCTCAAACGCAGACTCAAGTTATTAAACAGGGAGGCTTACTTTGATATTTCGGCTAGAACTTCTGAAGCTAGATGCCTTCTGTTGGAAGCTCAGAACGCTATCCAGCTTGACCCTCATAATCAAGCTCTAGCTGATGCTGAAAAGGACCACCTCCGTGTCTTCTCTGACCTTCGCCTCAAGGAAGAATCCTTCTACGAGACAAAAGTCCAGGTCGATGGCTTAAAGAAGGTGATTTAAACACCAGTTCTTCCACCATTCGGTTAAGCGTGGCCATCTCCGGAATAGAATTCTTTCGATTTCGATGGTAGTAATGTAATTACGATGCATCCGAGTGCAGCAACTCTTAGTTGATCACTTTCAAAATCTGCTATCAGCCTCTTGCCCCTCCGCCGTTCCGTCTGTTGATGAGATCCGTGCGAACCTGGCTTCTACTCTCGATGATAATCAGATCCAAGCCATCTCTCAGCCATTCACTGATGAAGAAATCCGATCTACTTTATTTTCTTTGGCCAGCGGAAAAGCCCCTGGCCCGGATGGCTTTAATGTTGATTTCTTCAAGCGGTCGTGGGATATTGTAGGCCCTTCCGTTCTGTTGGCAATTCGGGAGTTCTTCTCTACGGGTCAGCTGCTTCGTGAGATCAATTCGACTATTCGACCTTAGTCCCGAAGACCCCCAATGCCTCCACGGTAAATGATTTCCATCCTATTGCTTGTTGCAACACCGTATACAAGTGCATCACAAAGCATGTTGGCCAACAAAAGTTAGCTTCATCCTCCCATCTATCATTAGCCTCCCCGTAACGCATTTGTTAAAGGGATGAGGATAAGTGATAATATCATGCTTGCTCAAGAGTTGTTTGCTCATTTCCACCATGAGCCGTACCTTCCAAAGAACATTATTAAGGTTGATTTCTCCAAAGCTTATGACTCGCTTGATTGGAAGTTTATTGAGTTGTCTCTCCAAGCGTTTGGCTTCCCACCTACATTTATTGATCGAATTATGACATGCATCAGAACCCCTAAGTTCTCTATAGCTTTAAACGGCGATTTGCATGGTTTCTTCCCTAGTGGGAGAGGTATCCGCCAGGGGGACCCTGTGTCCCCATATATTTTTACTCTTGTAATGGAAGTCTTCATTGGCATTATTAATGCCCGCACTTGCAAGCCTGGATTTCAGTTCTTCTGGCGTTGTAAACCCACCAAGCTGTCCCACTTATTCTTCGCTGACGATGTGCTGCTCTTCTCGGAAGCAAACATGCCGTCTCTAAGTCTTTCAATGGATGGAGTTAACACTTTTGCTGCCTGGTCTAGTCTCATCCCCAATTTTAACAAGAGCGAAATTTTTATCTCTGGGGGGCCTGAATCTTTGAAGAGCGCCATGGTTAATGCATCGGGTTTCAACCTTGGATCCTTGCCTTTTCGGTACCTTGGCGTCCCCATATTTTCCTCAAGATTAGGCAAGGAAGATTGTGTATCTCTGGTCGATGCTATAATGAAGAGAGTCCAGTCATGGACCAACCGCTTCCTTTCAACTGCTGGTAGACTCCAGTTTATTAGATCTGTTCTCCATTCCATTCAGGTTTACTGGTCTTCGGTTTTTATCCTCCCTCCTCAGTTATTAATCGAATTGAGCAGATTTTTCGCCAATTTCTCTGGCGTGGCCCGAACCTTGGATCTGGTGGTGCTAGAGTTTCTTGGGAAGAAGTCTGTCTTCCTAAAGCGGAAGGAGGATTAGGTATTCATTCACTACGAGTAAGTAATATTGCTGCCATGACTAAACATATATGGCTGCTTTTTTCTGATAAGGAATCGCTCTGGACCAAATGGATCCATTCAGTCTTCTTAAAACACAAGAATTTCTGGATTGCGCCTAGGCCGACCGTTTGTTCTTGGTCTTGGAAGAAACTCTTTGGCCTGCGTGAATTGATTCAGAATTATTTTGCCTGGAACATTGGTAATGGGCTATCGGCTTCATTCTGGTTTGATACCTGGCACCCCCGTGGTCTATTCAACAAGTTATTCTCGGATCGTGACATATATTGCTCTCGTATCCCACGAAATGCTTCCGTTGCTACGGGTATTGCTGCCCTGTCTATCCCGTCTAATGTTGCTGCTATTATCCGTGCTTGGGATGATCCACTCCCCAGCCTCAACAACCATGATGACCGTCTGGTGTGGCTTGGCCACTCTTCGTCCGCCTTCTCTCGCTTCGCATGGAGTGTGCTTCGAGCTAGGGGCTCCTTGGTTAACGGTCTCGATTTATTTGGAGCCCCTATCTTCCCCCGCGTTATCAGACCCATTTATGGCTGATCACCCGGAATAGACTGCCAACCCAGGTTTTGCTTCTGTTGTATGAGAGGATCCCGAATGTTTCTTGTGCCTTCTGCTCAAGTAGGCCAGACTCAATCGATCACTTATACTTTGGTTGCTCAATTACGGGTAGGTGGGTAGGTTGGCTTCGTTATGGGCTTCTAAATGTAATTTGAGTTGGAGAAATGGTCCTTGGAAGGACAATCTTCAGTGGGTGGTCAGCCATCTCTCGGACTCGAGCTTCCACCATTCCATTGCTCGCTTTGCATTTGCTGCCCTATGCTACCTCATATGGAAGGATGAAAATAATATAACTTTTCGGAATCAGAGCCTATTCCTGCCCGCTCTCAAAGAACATCTTCGGAAAGCTGTCAAAGATAGAGCCTCCACATTCTCAAGAATTCCGAATATTCCGTGTAACCGAAGGCTCCAAATGTGCTGGGGAATCCATCCTGCAATCTTTGAATAATTCTGTTGTTGATTTCTAGCCCTATACGCTAACGCTATGCCCCTCTTTCGGTTGCCTTTGCTGCCTTGAATGCTTTTGGGTACCCCCCTTTTCCTGATGTCTCTAGAGAGGGTCTCCATCCTAGCCTTTGTCTCCCTTGCGCTCGCGAGATGCCGCCGTTGTTGAAGATGCGTCCCCGCTCTCCCTTCGCAAGGCCGTTCTGTTTTTTTTTCTTGCCGCTGGTTATTCCCCTCCCCGCTCCTCGTCTTGGCATTGTGGTTCCCCGGCTCTTGGCTTTTGCCTTCTTTTTTTTTGGCCGTCGTGTTTGGCCTTTTGCTGCATTTGTCTTTTTTGCTTTGCAGCCCCTCGGCCTCCCGTCCACTCGCCCGACGCCCGTGTCAAATTGAGTGCATGTTTGGAGTCGGTTGTTTGTCAGCCTTTGTGTAGCTCTTTAGTTCAAAAGTTATAATATTCTTACTTCTTACCAAAAAAAAAAAAAAAACAATGGCTGGAGGTTTGTCTTTAATTGATCCTGGCTTCCGCATGTGAATTATTTTGTCTAACAGTTGCCCTTTGTAGATTACTGATTGATTTATGTTAGGTAACAAATGCCAATGTACTTGCATGATGGTGGCCACCGGCCCTTGGCAGCTCTTGTAGGTTTTTCATGTACTAACCAAGAAGTTTGTTATAGGAATTTATTTTCCCTCCTGCAATTCGGGTGAATCTATGATCTTGCGAGCATCATATCCTTTCTTAATCTTTTCATAATTTGGAATAGCGTGGATCAGTTTCGAGAATCGGTATTGTACTATACTGAATTAGGAAGCTAGTTGTGATCAATGCGCGCCTTTTATTCATTCAACGACCCGGGACAAGTGGAGTTTTCAGAAGGCAAAAATTATTTTTACCAATGCTAATGAGTGTCGTCAGGGCGAGATTTGTTAAACATATTTGATGGAAGAAATATTTGATCTAAAGGCATTGGCTGTGAGTATCACAATCCTGGTCAACATATAGAAAATTTGCAGTATTACTCTATTGTAATGCTTAAGGAATCTCCCGAGACCTAGTCATTAATGTTCTTTATTGACTTTGCATCACTCTTTTAAGTAATATGTTGGAATTTTTTGGAGGTAAGTTTAATGAGTTTTGCAAAGTTGAAGGTATTATGAGGCATTATACAACAGTGAATACACTACAATAGAATGGTATTGCATAACACATGAGCATAATCTTAATAGAAAAGACTAGATGTCTATTGTCTAACGCTGGCTTAGGCAAGAAGTTTTGGGCTAAAGCAGTCAATGTAGCTGCTTCATTAATAAATCATTCTCCTTGCACATCTATTGAGTGCAAGACACTTGAGGAGGTTTGGTTAGGTAAACTTGTTGATTATTATTCTTTTCGAGTATTTGGATTTTTAGTATATACACATGTTAATAAAGGCAAATGAGACCACCACCCGTGGTGGCCGCGATGGTTTTGCGCTTTCTCCCCCACCGAGGGGCGAGGGATTCCAAAACCCCGCGTCCCCATTGTGCGCGACTCACCTGCGGCTAGGTCTGTGGTGGTGGCCCAGTTCGCCTCGGGTTTACCCCGCCAGCTACAGACTGTTCAGGGGTTCCCGGGTCACCAAAAAAATAAAATAATAAATAAAGGCAAATGAGAGCCTAGAGCAAAAAAATGCATCATTCTTGGTTATGCTTCTAGTGTAAAAGTTTATAAATTTTGGTGTGCTAATTTATCTAAGATTATTATCAGCAAAAATATTACTTTTGATGAGTCTACTATGTTTCATCCTGAGAAAGAATAGTCTATTTCTTGTGATGAAAATTCGGAAAGTGTTGCAAAGAAAGTAGAGCTTGAAATAATTTATTTGCAACCAATTCAATCATCTTCAGATAATATTGAGTTTGAAAAACCTAAAGAGGAACAATATTCTATTGTCAGAGATAGACCAAGAATGATAGTGAAACCTCCGTAGAAATATGGATTCTCAAATTTTGTTGCTTATGCTCTTTCCATTGTAGAGTCAATAGAGTATAGTGAACCTAAAACCTCCAGAGAAGCCGGCTCTTCAAAAAGTTCAGCAAAGTGGTCAGTTGCTATGAACGAATGATAGAATCTCTTGAAAAGAATTATACTTGGGAGCTTGTCAAGCCACCGAAAGAAAAGAAAATTGTAGGTTGTAAATGGGTTTTCAAAAGAAATGAACGTACTCTTGGAGTTGAAAACATAAAGTTCAAAGTTCATCTAGTTGTTAAAGGCTATAGTCAGATTGAAGGAGTTGATTTTAATGACGTGTTCTCACTTGTCGTTAAACACAGCTCTATTCGGGTTTTGCTTGCGTTAATTGCTATGCATGATTTAGAGGTGAAACAACTCAATATGAAAACAGCTTACTTGTGTGGTGAACTTGAAAAGAAAATCTATATGGGTCAACTAGAGGGTTTGCAATTTGAAGGAAATGAAGATCATGTTTGTCTATTAAAAAAGTCTATATATGGTTTGAAGCAATCGCCTAGACAATAGAATAAAAGGTTTGGTTCGTTTATGGTGCAAATTGGCTATTATAGGAGCAAATATGATAGCTATGTATATTTGCACAAACTTTCAAGTGGTTTTTTATTTATTAGTTATTTTATGTTGATGACATGTTGATTGCAGCAAAAAATAAATTTGATATACATAATTTGAAGGCATAGTTGAGCATTGAATTTGAGATGAAGGAATTAGGTGCAATGAAAAAAATCCCAAGCATCGAAATTCAGTGAGATTGAAAAAGAGAAAAATTATATCTTTCCTAAAAAAGCTACATTGAGAAAGTGTTAGATTGTTTTGGCATGAACGATACTAAACTAATAAGTACTCGTCTTGCTATATTTTAGATTATCAACTAATTTATGTCCACAAAGAGATGATGACCTAAAATATGTCACATCTTCCATACTCTAGTGGAATTGGTAGCATTATGTATGTCATGGTTTGTACTTGACTAGACATTTCACATGATGTTAGCATGATAAGTAGATATTTATCATACCTAGTCAAAATTCATTGGCAAGCTATGAAGTGAATTTTGAAATATTTGAAGGGTACTTTTGATTTTGGTTTAGAGTTTGGGAAAACTAGTGACATTCTGATAGGATATGTTGATTCTGATTATACTAGCGACCTTGATGAGAGGAGGTCTTTGACTAGGTACATCTTTATTATTGGAGGTTGTGCAGTCAGTTGGAAAGCTACTTTGCAACATGCAATTGCTTTGTCTACTACAAAAGCAAAGTATTTGTCTATTGTAGAGGTAGATAAAGAGGTCATATGGTTAAAAGGCTTATTGAAGAGCTCAATGTGAATCATGGTGTGATTGTTGTCCATTGTGATAGTCAGAGGTCTATACATCT
The DNA here is from genome assembly GCA_014182375.1 of Eucalyptus virginea. Lineage (NCBI taxonomy): Eukaryota > Viridiplantae > Streptophyta > Magnoliopsida > Myrtales > Myrtaceae > Eucalyptus > Eucalyptus virginea. Next base: position 20,554,131 of record CM024523.1, on the reverse strand, counting down.
TACTAAAGACAACATGTATCATAAGAGGATAGAGCACATTGATGTTACGATATCATTTTATTCGAGACATTCTTGTCAATGGCTATATTAATGTCTTGAAGGTTGATACTGAAAACAATCCGGCTAATACGTTGACGAAGCCTTTACCTATTGCCAAATTCAAGCATTTCTTGATTTTGGTTAATGTTTGCTACAACTAAGTTTCTCTCTAATAGGAGGAGAAGATTGTTTGTTACTTATGTAGAATTCACACCAATGTGGAAATTTGCTTAGTATGTCTTGATTTTTTTTTTTTTATGGGCTTGGGGCAATGTTAGGGCTTGGGGACAATATAAATATTATTTTTCTCAAGTTATAAGGTCAAGAAGTTGCGACAGAAAATGTCTTAGTTTTTCAAAGTCACCTTTTGTAATCCTTGAAATTCTATAATGGATTTCGCTTCTCCTCCCCCCATAGTTTTTCTCGCAAGGGTTTCTATGTAAATTAGGCGTTCTTTTATTCTTCTCAATTTCAATTTCATTTTAGTTTCCGCATCTGCCATAACAATTTATATATAGTATATGCATATCAATTAGAGACTCACTAAAATATGCACAATAATCTCTATACAAAATATAATAAAAATGCGCCATGCAAAACTTTTAAACATGTAATTTTTCTCTTTAACTTGTACTTTTCTTTTGGCAACTTAGATGTAGGAAAGTCTTATTAACATCTAAAATTTTCTTTTTCCTTTTATAACTTAGATGAAAGAACTTATTGTTTTTTGAAAAATTCAGGCTTACTTTTAAATAATTATTTCAAGAATTCCTATTCACATGAGAAGAATTTCTTCTTCTTTTTCAGAAGGCCTTACATCTTCGTCTTCTAAAAGGGCTAGATAATGTTTGCATTGCTACTCTGCGTCCTAATAGCAATTACTTGTATTAGGGTTTTTGAAGTACACAAGAGGATCTACTTCAAACTTGAAAGACTCTATTCCAAGTCTTTCTCGTTCAACTTCATCTTGTGGGATGCATAGCTGCATCATCAAAATGGTAGGAGAAATGGAAGAATAAGGGCTTCATCCTTTTTCCTTTGAATAGTCAAATTTAATGACCACGTTGCACTCTTTCTTCTTAGTGAATTTAGATTCTAAAGAGTAAATTCTCAAGATATTCTGGTTAAGCTTCTCATACAAAGTCAATCATTCAAGTGTCTTAGAGAAGCTTAATCAACTATAAATGAGGGATCTACCTCAGAACATGAATGCACGAAGTTGGCTGATTATTATCTACAGAGATCAAAGGAGCATCTTTTGCTCTCGAAGGAGCCAATCAAGGGCATGATTTAGGACTCTGTACACCATCTAATGATGAAGGGTTGCATAACAAAGTCAGGAGTTTAGGGGGCTAGAGTGATTTGTGACTGGACATTCAAAGAATTGCCTAAACGAGGTTTGAAAGAGCCATATAAAGGTTCGAAAATAGTGTTACAAATATTGTCCAGGCATTGCAAGTGGTTTCGATTGTTCTAATACATGCATGTTGGTAGTCAAGAAACCAAGTGTAAAGTCGTGCTACACGGGCCGCTACCGAGAGACCTTTATGACCATGAAAGTTAAGTGCAAGGTTAATAGCATCAAAGTGGAGGTGCATATATACTTGTTGGAGCCACTATTGGAGAAATTATGAGGAATCACATCTAGTTGCTCCAACTTGAGATATTGTCCACCAAATGAACCAAGTAATACACGAATAGAAATATGTCTTGCAAAAGACAGAACCCATTATTTTAGTTAATGCCCTCTTGCTGAGTATACCACTTTGCAACAAGTCTTGCCTTATATTTCACGACATCAACAACGGGATTTCTCTCATTTCATTTGTAGACTAATTTGCACTCGACAATCTTTTATCTTTTGGGTAGTTTGATGAATTCACATGTCTAATTCTGATGGAGTGATTCAATCTCTTTGCTCAAAGCTTCTAGCCACTGAGATGACTCAACACCAACCATCACCTAAGAGTTAAATAATGGCTCATTTGTCTCAACCTTATCACCTACATTTGATACATAAGTAATATAAGAATAATCATAACGTACCAGTGGTTTAAATTACATTCACTGTGTGCTCATGGCTATACTATGATGTGGCTCTATTAGTTGTTTTGTATCACTGACTTGCAGTCTTAGTCTCCATTACCTCTAAGGTCTCTGGAGGCTCCACTTGAAACTCCACCTCCCTACTGTCATCATGATCCATTTGCTTTGCTAGTTGAGTCTCAAATTCATCTTTCGAAGCATAGCAATTTCAATGAAGATAATGTCTCTAATTACTGGAAACCAAGTGATATGGAACAGCTAGTAGCCTTTCACCTCTTGTGCATAATCCATAAATATGCACTTCTTCAATCTCTGCTCAAGCTTACCATCACTTGTTTGAGCATATGTAGGAAATTTGAATACTTGTAATTCAGTTAATAGGTTTCCTCAACCATGCTTCCTTAGGATTCTCCGACTTGATAGTAGATGATATAGATCGATTAACTAGGTAAAAGATCATGTTCATCACTTTGTCCTAAAATTACTTGTCTGTCCTACATGCAAAAGCACGCACCAAGCGTGCTCAAGTAGAGTTCTACTCTTCCGTTCGACAACACCATTCTATTGTGATGTCTTGCATGCACGCACCAAGCGTGCGCAAGTAGAGTTCTGCTCTTCCGTTCGACAACACCATTCTACTGTGATGTCTCAGGAATTGTGCGGTGTCTCACAATCTCCTTTCTAACAAAATTTGGTAAAATCATTACCATAGAAATCCATGCCATTGCTTAGGTACTTGATCTATCTAGTTGACTGCTTTTTAATCAATTTCTTAAATTTTTTAAACTAATTAAGCATCTCAAATTTGTGCTTTAGGAAGTATACCCGCACCTTTTTTGAAAAATTGTCAATGAATGTCAACCTATATTGGGCATCTCCTTTAAAATAAAACAATAGAGATAACCCTAGACGTTTGAATTGGTTGCTTAGTTGAATGATTAGCTGTACTGAATTTTATCCTATACTACTTTTTAGAGATGTACTGCTCTCTTAGGTCCAGCTTCCTTGTCTTATGACCTTTCAACAACCCTCTTCTCACTCAGCATTGTCACACCTGTCTTATTCATGTGCCCCAATCGCAAATGCTATAATTGAGTCAACTTTGTTTGACTCACTTGATGAAACTTCACTAGAACATGTCATTATTTTTTTTCCCAGTAAATGAGAGAAAATCACTTTTTTTTTTTTTTTTTTTTTTTTTCCATTCATCATTATTATGGTACCTCAAGAGATCTTTAACACTCCACCCTCAGTGGTGTACTTGCACCAATGTCATCGATATCTGTAAAGAAATAACTTATTAAGCTCCATTACATGCCTCACATCTATCAATGTGCGCTCTATGCCATTGTACATCCATATTCAAACTATCCCTATTTCCACAGACGAACAAGCTGTGTTGTTCCCCATAAGAACTCAATTACCATTTGTAGTATTGTAAGTAGTGAGTTAGTTCCTATAAGGAGTCATGTGATAGGAACTCATATAATCTAGTACCTACTCATCTTCTTGAGTTTTGATACGTGCCTCACGTCTATCAGTGCACTCTACACTCATACATTCGAATTTGAACTTCAGACAACCAAGCAAGCTGTGTCGTTCCCATAAGAACTCTTATCACCATTTGTAGTATTGTAAGTAGAGAGCTAGTTCTCATGAGGAATCATATGATAGGAACACACAAAATTTAGCACCTACTCATCTCTTGACAAACCAGTCACAAAGGACAACCTCAGCATCATTGATGCTCTCATTGGCTACATTGTTGCACTGCTTGAGGAATCTTGCTCTCCGCCTTTATTTCTCAACTTTGGATAATCCTTATAATACTCGAAATACTTCACGCGACCCTTGGACTTTCAGTGTTGCAACTTTCATATGCTTTTACCTCTATTGCTGGGCCTCCAATGTGTATCTCTACCTCAAATCATTGGCTCTCGCGTTACATCGTACTCCATATTGTCATTACACAACTCTCTCTATCACTCTTTAGAGAACAACACAAAATTTACTTCTTTCGTGGTAATCATAGTATGCCCTTATAATAGTGAGTTGGTAAAATGCTCCCATAATTTTGGTGGATACACTAACAATGTCATGCCTTATTTCCATCAGTGGGATCTAACTAAGGTTCTTCAGATCCATCATTAGTTTGTTAAATTCATTTAAGTGGACTCTGATAGATGTATCTTCAGCATATTGGAACTGAACAATCATCTTCAACAAATATTGGCAATTATTCAAACCCTTTGTTATATAGAGGCGTTGAAGTTTTACCCACAAATATGCAGCATGCTTCTCTTTAGCCATCTCTATTAACACCTCATCCTATAGGTTCAACAAGATTATACTCTTCGCCCTCTCCATTTGCTCATTTTTATTGGTATGTTTCATTGCTTTCGGGAACTTATCATTGCCATCCAACGCCTTGGCTAAACCTTAGGTTGTTAATAGTACACATATATTAGTGCCCCACAACCCAAAGTTATTCCTTTCGTTAGATTTCTCAATTTCTACTTTCCCTCCAAACATAATTGCAAAACCTCAACTTGAATTCCAATTGTTGAAATATTTTAACGTGGAAGCTACCGGAATCTTAATATTATGAGCGACAGAAATCAAGAGAGATATAAAAGGAGGAATAATAAAAGATACAAGAGATTTATATGATTCAATCCAAGTATCGATATCTGCGTCTATAAAGCGAGCAAATTGCAAATAATTCACTAATTAATCAAAGAATTACACGATAACAATCTCTCATAAACTCAAGTATTTTTTTAATTTTAAAATTACACCTTATGTCCACAGTGTTTTTAGCACAAATCTCCCGATTAATTCACTAATTAATCAAAGACTAATAAAAGATACAAGAGATTTATATGATTTGATCCTAGAGAGAGCCAACTACAAATAATTTACTAATTAATCAAATAATTACATGATAATAATCTCTCCTACATTCGAGTATTTTTTTTTTTTAATTTTAAAATTACACCTTGTGTCCATGGTGTTTTCTGCACAAATCTCCCGATCCACCGGAGGGGGGTACCTTCTAATTGGATAAATAGAAGAAAACAGAAGATAACAAAAGGACCAAGAGACCACTCCAATAAAATAATTATTTGGACTTTTCCTTTTATCGTTAATGGCTTTCCTCTTCGTGTCTTCTGAGAGCTATATGTCTCCATCATTGCCGGTGGACCCTCTTCAATAAATGTCATGGTCTAAATGTCTAAGGCGTCTGACGGGAGTTGTCGTCTCCGCTGCCACCTCGTAAAAAATATACCATCTCATTTATTTTTAATAAAAACATATCTCTCATATGATTTGTGACTGAAGAACAAATCTCTCTCCTACGTCCAAACTTAAATGAAGCCCATGAGCAGTTTGTCATAGTTAAAGACATTAACGTTAGAACCCTTATAATGCTTCTTTCTTCTACACAAGCAGATAGGATTAATGTTGGCAAGAAAAAATAACCAACTCTAAGATTTCACGAAAGTCCAACTTGGACCTCATTTATTTGCATGTTATGGGCCATGTTTAATTGAAATGCTTAAATTTGAGACACAATTTAACAGGTTGAAATGAGGTATTGGTTTTTTATAATAATGATAAATAAAAAAAGGTATCAGTTCGCCGAATTTTTTAACTTCCTTTGGAGTGTGGTGGATCATTTTTTTGATGGATTTGATGGGAGAGAAGGAAGTAGGCTTGTCAAGGGGAATAAGGATTTCAAGAGAAAGTTGAGAAGTGGTAATCTTCTCATCTTCATTGAGGTAGAAAACCTTATTAAAATAATCAATCTTAGAGGAATTTGATTTACAAAATGGAATTGGAGAGTCTAAATAACGAGGGCATTGACACATTTAGTGGTGGTATTTTCCATAGATTCAGTCATGACGAAATGGATCTTTCTCTTAGTATAGACACCTTTTAATTCACAGAGTTATAATCTTAGCCCAATCTAAATGAAGCTGTCTTTGATACCATGATGGGCTACATCATAAGCTAATGATTCCTGAGATGCTTATGCTATCTCACAACACGTGGCCCTTCTCTCGGCCTTTCAATGGAACTGCCTCTTTATCTTCATAAATGATTAATCTATTTTATAATGCTATCAAGTTTCGGAAACTTTCTAATTCCCTAGATCCATAGAGTGGTGAATGAAGGTTATATTTGTGGAACCGACTTATTGTATTGAACTAACAGTATAAACCTAATCTTCTTATTAACATTAGAGTTCGAGGAAGAAGAGAAAGTGTTGAGAAGGCCATTAAAGAATTGCATATAAAAGAGATTTTCAAAACACTAATCTTATTCTAACTTCTTACGGAAGTAACCATTCTATAGACGAAGCCAAGGGTAATATTGTAACGGTATAAACACACTATTACAATAATACAAGCATACTTAGGACCACTAGGCATAAAAGACCGCGTTATTGTGCAAGACGCTTTTACAAGAGGAAGGACACTAATAAGACACTTTGGCCAAAAGCAATGGCCCTCGTATAGAAGCAAAAGAGGTTCGCCAAAGTGACATCAAAGCAAGTCGTGCGTGAGCGTAATAGGCAACTCGGTCTCGTGCGTATTTTACCCATTTTATATATATGCAAAACAGCGAATCTTGATATTTAGTGTTGGTTAATGAGAATGTTAGTTAAAAGAATGGAAGTTATGAAACAATTCATACAAATGGTGGTCGACGACGATGCCTGGACGCTGGACCACTAGGTACCGTACTCGCTATCTTTCTTTTCATTGCAAAAGAAATATGATTTTTCTACATCGTTCGAAGTCCCCTTTGTGTTTTCTAGCTCTATGAAAAGATCCTTATTCCAAGATTCGACCCTGCAGACTGAAAGGTCGCAACCACGCGGAAAGAATCATATCGAACGTGGGAGATCCATTTGTACTGTCGCATATAGCGATAGTTGACGATTAGAGGAATTGCAATCTTCCGCGGTATTTGACCAACCGATGTAGATCTGCGTTTTTTGTGGAAAATGAAGGGGCACGTGGCTCCTAAAAACACCGATGACAACGTAGGACTTCGAGTGTGCTTGAAAACGTAATCCGCAAACTGTTCACGAAAAGCCTCAGAGAGAGAGAGAGAGAGAGAGAGAGAGAGAGAGAGAGAAGAGAGATGCAGAAAGGATCGTCGTTCGGATTGAGGAAAGGTTCGTGGACGGAAGAGGAAGATGTTCTCTTGAGGAGCTGTGTCCAGAGGTACGGAGAAGGAGAGTGGCATCGAGTTCCTCAGAGAGCAGGTATTGTTTCATTGTATGTGAAGGTTATTCTTGTTTTTTATTTGCATATACTTGTGCGCGCGTAAATTTGTATAGTGATGGGCATCATTGTTTTCTTGTTGCATCCCCATTTGTATAATCCACTTGGATTTGCGTGTCAAATAATATCGTGCGATCATATTTTATTTTTTTCAAATATTTGTGTTATCGTTCACATACTTTTACTTGATTGAAAGTTTTTCTTTCGTTAAAATGGGTTCATTAGTTTTGAGATAGTGATATCAAGTCGGAGTAGATTTGACTTCTTTAAGTGAACTCGTGCTTTCCAATGATATTTCATCGATTTTTTAAAATTAGACAAAAAGGGTACGTGTATTGATATTTTACTCATGTCAACGGATTGATTTGCACTAAGAGCATCTCTATACTATATATACACATGTGCGCAGAGAGAGAGAGAGAGAGAGAGAGATCGCTAAGTTCATGTTTGTAATTCTTGAGCTTGTAGGTTTGAATAGGTGCAGGAAGAGCTGCCGATTGAGGTGGTTGAACTATTTGAAGCCCAACATTAAGAGAGGCAAATTCCAAGATGATGAGGTTGATATGATCATCAGGCTTCACAAACTTCTTGGGAACAGGCGAGTACATGCTAAGAAAATGTCACATGTGAAGTGCATTTGTCTGTTTTAATAGAGTTACTCATGTGGTGTTGAGCCTACCTGCTTTATTCACGATAGCCTCTCCCTCTTCCTCCTCCAAAAATTGATTAAGGGTTGCATTGATCGAAACAAATGACGACCGCATGTATAAACTGTGTTAAAGATTAGGTTATTTCATTTTAGGAAAAATTAAAAAAAAAATTTAAACCAATTATACTTATGCCAATTCAGTCTTGAACCTTTTAATTTGGCCAATTTAGTAATAAACCTTTGACATGCTGTTAAATCAGTCCTAAATCTTTTATTTTTGTCAATTTAATCATAAAACTTTCGGTAATTTGTCAATTTAGTCATTGGAACAAATTTTGGTCGAAAATCGTTGATGTAGCAATCTAGTCAGCACAGACTGTTTTACATGAGACAGCCGATACTTGATATGGACAATTTTTTAAAAATATTTTATTATTTTTTCTCCTTTTCTTTATTTTCCTAACACTAGGTCAGTTGCCAACTGATCCTTGTCGGCGACTCTCACCTAGTTGAGATGAGGCATCGTGGCCCTCGCCCATGGCCTAAGTATCCTTGTCGGCCACAAGTGAGGGTGTCGACCCTCGCCCAAATCCAAGCGAGGGCTATGACTCCATTGCTGGTCAATGGGCGAGGGTCATGGCCCTCACCTTGATTTGGGCGAGGGCGTTGCAGCCTTCGCCTATGATCGGTGATGGCCACAATGCCTCGCCCAGATTAGGCGATGGTTGTTAGCTCTCGCCAACCTTGGGTTGGGAAAAAAGAAAAGAATAAAGTAATAAACAATTCAAGAAAAATAAAAAGTTATCTACATCAATACCGGCTATATCACATAGGACAAATAACACTAACTAGACTGTCACATCAATAATTTTCAATCATCAAAAGGTTTAGCAATTCATCAAAAGTTTTAAGGTAAAATTGGGAAAATTGAAGGTCTAAAATTAAATTGGCCCAATTGGAAGATTTAAAATTGAATTAGTATCGGTGCAGTAAATTTAATAACTTTTTAGTAATTTTCCCTTCGATTTTTTGTATGACCACCCTTCTTGGAAAGGGACAAGTGTAACTTTGGTATATGTTTGGACAACGTTACTAGTGCATAGGCATAGCCATTTGCAGTGCACCTTGTCTCCGATGACAACCGCTTGATGGGACAGGCTGATACAACCCCGATAAAGTCCATACAAGAGTCACTATTTCGGAATTGTTCAATGAATAACCTACTGTAAATATGGGCCACACGCATGAGAGAGACGAAAGTTGCCGACTACAGCTCATGTCGTTCGGTTATTGATCTTACTAGTGAAATGCGACCCTTCAAATCCAACCGTCTAGATACTGTTTAGTATATATTAGGGGCGATCATGACCATATGGTATAACTAGGAACCTGAGAACTCAATCGATGGGAATCGGTTCGGTTCTAGATTTTAGGATATGCAGGGTAGGTTGCAAGTGAAGTCGAAAATCTAGAATTTGCAGTAAGTCTTTGTGTTTTTTTTTTTTTTGTTCTATATCTTCATGCAATCTAGAGGCATTTTATAATGTTCAATAATAAGTGTGTAATATGAAATCACTAGCCCAAGTTTTCATTTCTATCTATATATATGACTATGACCTCTAGTGCATATCGCACATTCTTCGATACTTGCTCACATGTGAAGATAGAGTCTCTCTCTAGCTCCCCCTACCTATTTCTTCGGACAACATTAACTAAGTATCAGTAATGGTTCTCATTAGCCGTCGTCGACTTCGGGAGGGATTGCTTACTAACTGCATGGTTGTTCATGTATTGTTCTTACATCTAGTCACTCCCGATCATGGTAACAGGTATAAGAAACTCAGAGAGATTTTTCGTTTGACGTCGATTCTGTTTATGCAGTCCAAAGAAAGGTGGACTGAACAACAGAAGCTTGAATTCGATCACAAACATGCATTTCATTCTTTGGGCCCAAAAAAGAACGACAGAGCAGGAATTAAACTATCATCTAGCAATTAAAATAACTATATCTTTGGATAGGGAGGCAAAGCATAATGGGCCACATGCTCAGTAGGTGATTACTTAAATTCAATCAATAGAAAATCAATTTACGAAAATCCGAATCTTGCTAAATATACTGATTTAACCTAACAACAGTCTTCCTTTTTCTATGTTGGTAAGAGCTTAATGATATTCAGCTGTCAATTTTTAATTATTATCAAGCAAATATTAATTCCATTTCCATTATTAAAGATTATTAACACTTAAAATTCGGCACTTAAAATTTTTAGTTTACCCAACAGACCCTAAATCTTAGTCATTTTATCAACTTCACTAGCATAGTTGCATTTGACATGGATTAAAATCACGCACCAACTTATTGATTAGTTATGGCTCTGAAGGGCCATTTTTCCACATTTAAAAGTAATAATAGGTGAATAGACGGAAATTTATAGAATTTAACATAAAGGTGTTAGTGGTGCATATTTCAAATATATTACAAGAGAAAGAAACTACTTGTTCGCAACTCATTTATAGCAGTTCGCAAATTGGAGAGAGCTTATGAAAATTCCCATTCCTTGACTGTCGACATCAATTGGCCATTCCCACGATGGAAACCCTTATTTTGTCAGGATTGAACACTTATGGAAACAAAAAGAAATCACTACTTTGGATTGATACGTTTATTTATGGATCACTTGAGTGTCACAATTTTCTAAAAATATTCATCACAAGTGTCATGCCATATTGGATTGGGTATTTGGGTGAATGTTTTTTGGAAGTTATGGCATGAAAATGATCAATCGAAAGTTTCAATACTCAAATAAATGTTATTGAGAAATTACGGTAATTTTGTGATTGAAAAAAAAAAGTTATAACACTCAAGTGAGCATCGTATAAAAATTATTTTCGATATCTTTCCTCATAATTTAACATTTCGTTTAGTCGAAATTATTGATGCAGGTGGTCCCTAATTGCTGGGAGACTCCCGGGTCGAACTGCAAATGACGTGAAGAACTATTGGAACACCCATCTACGGAAATTGATGACTTGCCAAGGGAAGCCGGAGGACGAGAAACCCCAAGATTTGGTAAAAGTTGAAGTCATAAGGCCTCGCCCTCGGACCATCTCCAAGAACTTCTCTTCCTTGGGGGTCGAAGCCTATAGGGAGCTGAATGAGTCCCGAGAGCCGCGCGTCCACGACGTGCCTCCAAACAGAAGCCCCTGGATCGATGATGACATTGAGCTGCGTTCGGAGACGACGGAGGCATGGTTGGATTGTTGGAGCGGACTCTCCTTCGATGCAGAAAGCATCTGGGACTGGCCGGTGTGATAGGATCTCGCCGGGCCCTTGGATATTACTTATGCATGCGTTGCCTTCATATGATTGGGGTTTGTATGAATACGGACATGGGAGAACCAAGTGGTGTGTGTACTGCTTTTCTGCACGTGATCCCCTCGTACGCTTGTGGTCCGCATGACTGCGTACAAGGGAGAATAATGACTCTAGAACATCAACGGTGACTATGAAACCTTCCGAGATTTGCTATATATTTGGATACGTTTCGAATAAAACAACCACATGCATACATGACAAGATTTTCAGTATATCAACTGTGATTTTTAACGTTCGAGGAAATACTAGGTTGATGTTCCACCGTACCGTAAGTAGAACCTTTTTCAATAGTTAAAACCCTTCATCTGCATCTAAAGTTTCTGGTCTGTCTCGAATGGCGGTGAAGGACACAATTTCTCAAGAAACATGACGTGAAAGTTGGCCGAACAAAGAAGAAGAATTAAGGCCATCAGAATTTTACCGTGACAGGAGAAAATGTTAGTAAAGAATCTAGTAGTAAAGAATCTAGTTTTGAATTTTCATGATGGTGCTCAAGGATATAAATGATCTGAAGGCCAGTACTTAACATGCAAACAAACAAACAAAATAAGCTCGTTGAATTAATTTCATAGCTTGAGAAAAAAATAAGATGATCCGTTTTGCTCTTAGTTGAGTTTGTCGTTGTCACGCCCTGAACCTCGAGCACGCACACATCTCTCACTGGTTGATAAAATTAGGATGTCCTAGGACGCGTTGTCGACCCATTCATTTTATTGCACACGCGGAAGCGAAATAAAAACCCCTGACAGTAAACAGCATGTGATAGAAAAGCAGGATAACAAATTCACAAACAAAACACGCTTTTATAAACAAACTAGGTTTATATACAAAGGTCTACAAAAAGATCATCTTAAAAAAAAAAAGCTGTCCTACGATCTACGAGTCAGACGCATTCGCTGATCCTTTGGACTCCACCTCCACAGGCTCCGAGGGCTTCGAGTCCTCCACATCCTCATCAGGAGGGTCAGCTGCACCATTGCCCAAAGTGGCGTTGACCACAATGGAGGGAATATCAAAATCCTGAATCGATGAGGTACTCTTTGAGGTAGGCCCTCATCGACCCAGTTAGTGGTCACAACAAGCTCATAGACCCAATGACTCTTGAGGACAGGGACGCCTATCCTCCACTCGGAAATCTCCTAGGCTGATCAAAACGTTCTAGAGGGACCGCCATCTAATGACCTGAAAAGTTAAGCCCACGATGGGGTGAGACAATGTCTCAGCAAGTTCACCCCCTAAACCTTGACTAAAAAGAAAATACACCTTGCGGGGCCTAACCAAACAACCATACAACCACAGAGACTCACCTTGTCTCAGATCCTCACTGCATGTCAGTAAAATTCATATCACATATAATTGCATTAAAAGCACTCATCAATTGGGACGTCTCAACTTGTCTCACAACCATTACAGGGTCCCAATTATAAGGCCAAATCGTTATGACACGTCTCATTCCGTGCCACACAATTTTGTCTCATAATTAGGCGCGTCAATTCAATCAATCATGCGTCCCGGTTGATTACGACCCAACGATCACGGCCAACTCAATAGTTAGTGGTCTTCCGACGTAGCTGGGCGTCGTCTCGCACCATCGAGCACGGCAATGTCTATACCTAAACGGCATTCCACTAGGGAGCATCGGTCTAGCCTCTACTACGATCGACATCCATTGACCTAGGGAGTCCCATATAGAGGCATCGTCCGACTTAACAGCTCGTGACGGATTCTCATAACCATCACACAATCATTCAATCCCGGCCAAGGACATCGTGCATTGCACTCAAATGCCTAAATTAAAATAGTGATTTTGACATATTTTCTTCATATTAAAAATATCTGGTAAAATAATCGTTTATTAGTACACAATCGGGTTGAACAAGAAAAATTGATATTATCCCTTTTATAATCCTACTAGTTGATATGGTATCTACAAACATTTCCAGTATCAAAACCCAACACCCGGTATTTTCTAATTAAATACCAAAATTTCATAAATTTGAAATAATAACTCAAAATCACAATCATCACTCAATTTGCATAAATTAACATTCAATTGCATAAACTAAGCAAACTAAGCACATCATGCAATCAACACGAAATTCCGGTCACCGGCTATCCCGGTATAATTTCTGAAAAATGTTAAATAGTTAAATAAATTACAAAAATAATCAAATAAATGCAATTTAAATCAATAAATGCATACTTAGGCTAAAAATTGCTAATTTAACCACCTAATGGACTAATTAAATTATCATAACCATTCTAACTACAAGGCCACATAATAAACTAACTAACCATAATTTCTAACCACCTAATTCATTAATTTAACTAACCTAAATTAACTAAACAAGCTAATAACTACACTAATCTAATCTTAATTTAATCTAAAAACCCCCTAAGCATCATTAACCTCCTAAGCAAGGTTTAGTGAGTAAACTCATCGGTTTTATGGACCAATGAGTTCACGGTGATGGCAAGACGGAGGCGAGCAACAAACAAGCCTGTGGCAACACCAAGCGAGGTTCAGACGGGCCTAGAAATGGCCCATGAAGCTCTCAGTTGGGTTGAGAGTTCGGCTTCTGGTCTTGGGCTGCAAGGGTTGCTCAAGCGGCTTGGACGGGCTGGAACGGCCACGGCGGAACGGCGGTTGCTGCAATGAGTCCAGGCGATGGCTTCGGCTGCTGGACGGTGACGGTGGCACGACTTCGATGGCTGGATGGAAGCTTGGGACGACGACCCTGGCTCACGAAAACGACGACCAGGTGCAGACGAGCGTGCGGGCTAGCACGCGATGGGTGGGGCTTCGAGCGGCTCGACAGGGCACGGCGGCGCTCGGACAAAGGCTTAGGCAGTGCTCGGCTATGGCCGGCTCGACTGCAGGGGCCTCTCTCTAGTTTTCTTCAGTTCAAAACACCACACAACAATGGAGAAAGGGCTGCAAGGAAGAGGAAGACAGCTACTGAATTTTGGAACATTTCCCTCCAAATTGAGCTTAATTCCTCTTCAATTAAGTTCAATTGGTGCCCAAAATTCCCAATAAGGTGTGCACATTCATCCCATGATTTTTCCTCATCAATTAGTCCAACTTGAATACTAAAAATGCAATAAAAAATGGTCCTCTAATTTTCCCAGTCCAAAATAGCCCAACTTTCAATTTTCGCCAAAAACTTGGGTTTGCAGAAAAATCTTCGGAGAATGAGTCGACGTTTATAAAATAAATTGTGACATGACAGAACTTAAATTGGGTTCAATTTCGCGGTTAATTTCAACCGGACGCGATTTTAGCGTGACCTAATCTACCGGGTAGCTTTGAGGAATTTTTAGTGCAATTGACCCATGGTCAATTATTTTCGAGTCACATTGTACATCTTCGACACATTGGTGACTCTTAGTTGTCATGAAAATCTCGAGATTTCAAATACAAGCACAGGGTACAGAAATGACAGAAAAATCAGTTTAGTGTTGTTCCACAATAATTTTGTAATTTGGTGGAACCACCAACACTTTAATCACATACCTCACTCGAATCGACCTATCTCCAACCTCTGATCGATTTTGACAGTACTGTATTGACCCTTGCAAATTAGCACGGTTGAGTAGTTGATTTCTAGTCGAATTCTCAAGTTTATTGCGTTTAAAATCCCTTATCAACTTTCCCAGATAGACTAGTTATCTCGTGAGTGATCAGCTCAGAGAAAAGAACTATAGGCACATCGATGAAAAGCCCAACTCATTCAATTGAAAACAGAATTGGAAAATCAGGATGTCACAACTTTTCCCCTCTTATAAAAATTTCGTTCTCGAAATTTAAACCATTACAAATCTTTAAACAAAATGGTGGGGGTATTGTCATCTCATCGAATCTTCACTTTCTCAGGTTGCTCCTTTTGTGCCGTGGTGTTACCAGACCACTTTAACTAACGAGATTGTCTTGGTACACAGAATATGTTCCTTGCGATCCACAGTTTGAACTAGTCTTTCCACGTACGACACCCTATCATCCACGTCTAACTCTTCAAAATTCAGCACGTGGGTCGGGCCAGGCTCATACTTTCTCAACATCAACACGTGGAAGACGTCATGCACTTGTGCCAGTCTCGGTGGTAATGCAAGACGATACGCTAGAGTCCCTATCATTTCCAAAATCTCAAAGGGACCTACGTATCTCAGACTCAACTTCCCTTTCTTGCCGAAGCGTGAAGTACCCCATCATCAGTGACACTTTTAGTAAGACGTGCTCACCAACTTGGAATTCCAATGGTCTTCGACGCTTATCTGCGTAGTTTTTCTGGCGGCTTTGAGCAGTCTTTAATCTATCTTTGATAATGGCAATTGCATCAACTGATTGTTGGACTAACTTTGGGCCTGTGATCTTCTGTTCCCCGACCTCATCCTAGCACACTAGCGTTCTGCACGCTCTACCATACAACGCTTCAAAATGTGCCATTTGAATACTCTGCTGGTAGCTGTTGTTGTAGGCAAACTCGACGAGATGAAGCTATTCCTCCCAATTTCCCTTGAAATCCAACATGCAAGCTTGCAGCATGTCTTTGAGGATTTGAATCATCCTTTCAGACTGGCCATTTGTCTGAGGATGATAGGCCGTACTGTACCGCAGCTTCGTTCCCCAAGTAGTCTGCAAGCTTTTCCAAAAGGCAACTGTAAACCTCGGATCTTCGCTAGATGTAACTATCACCGGTACTCCATGGAGACGAACAATCTGATGTACCTACAATTCAGCATATCTATCCAATACAAGGTCCTTTCGTATGACGATGAAGTGAGCCGACTTCGTCTATCTGTCGACTACTACCCAAATGGAATCATTACCCTTCAGACTCCTCGGTAAGCCTATCACAAAATCCATCGTGATGTGTTCCCATTTCTACTGGGGAATCTCAAGAGATTGCAAAAGTTCTCCCGGCTTACAGTGATGTGCTTTCACTTGCTGACACACCAGACATTTGGTGACATGCTTGGCGATAATCGCCTTCATACCAGTCCACCAATAGTGTTGACACAGATTCTGATACATCTTCGTACTACCTAGATGGATGCTATAACTGCTACGATGAGCTTCTGACAAAACTCCTCCTTAAGCATTGCATCGTCAGGTACACACAATTGTCATCAGAACCTTATGTTCCATCTTCAGAAATCTGAAAGTCAGTCTTTCTCTTTTCAGTATCCTCTTACCCAATCTTCTGAATCTCTGAATCTATCAGTTGAAGCGTCTTGATCCTTATTTGTACTTCCGGTTCAATTTTGAGGGTGGCCATAAGATTTGAAAGGTGGCATACCTCAAATTTGAAAACCGAATCTCGAGCTCTTTCAAGTAAAATCCACTCCTTAACTATCATCTGTGCAATTGAAGATTTCCAACTCAATGAATTTGCGACCTTATTAGCCTTTCCAAGATGATACAGGATGTCACTATCATAATCTTTAAGAAGTTTCATCCAGTGATGCTGTCTCATATTCAACTCCTTCTGAGAGAACAGATACTTGAGATTTTGATGATTTGTAAAGATCTAGAACCTTTCTCCATACAAATAGTGTCTCCAAATCTTCAAAGCGAAAATAATCACTGCGAGTTTTAAGTCATGCGTCAGATAATTCAGCTAATGAGGTCTCAACTAACGGGACGCGTATGCAACAACGCTGCTGTGGCACACCTCGACGGTCCCCGATCCGTTAGGGTCACCATAGGTACTTGTCACTTATCCTACTACATACCAGTCTAATAACTTTTGAATTAAAGTGAAACCATAGTTTATAGGGGTTGATCAATAAAATTCTTCTCCCCTTTTTCTCTTTTTCTCTCTCTCTCTTTTTTTTTTTTTTTTTTTGTAAAGGTTTCGGCGTAGCTCATCAGCGGAAGCATAAATGAGTCTCACCATCCTTTACTCCAATAATAATAATGCAATGCACACCAACTATGCACCAAAAGAAAAGACAAAGCCGAGTCGCTTTTATTTACATTTTCACGATGGACATCTCGGGTCGGTACAGCAAAAAGGCCAAGATTTTTAACTATACTTGGTTATAACTCAAAAGAGAACTCGACCCTACATCAAACATGTACATCTCTCCATCAACAAGCGTTGGCTATCCTTAAAAAGTGTCAGCTCCCACCAGTCATATGTGCCATCACACCCAACCCAGTGCATCAAGCGGCGGTGGCGTAGCATCCCTAGCATCACCCTATTGCGTTGAACGTGAACGGACAAAAACTCTTGGATAACAAGGCCATCAGCAAAACCCACGTCGTACATCACCAAGACACGGACTCGGACATACACCAAACCAGGTACACTAATACAGGAATGCTTTGTGCACTCCACCTCAACGTCAGTAGGATGCCATAGAAGGTACCACGCACAACTGGTGAAAGAGGCATCTTTCTAATCTGAAATGTTAATTCCCAAAGGGGTGAGTACAACCATTCAGCAGTAAAGATCCACCAAATTACACAATGCGTCAAACAGAATAATCAAGGTATCATGAATAAAACACATATCATTCATGCATTCAAGCATACCTCACCTTGCAGTCATGCATATATCACCATACGACGTACATATATCACCATGCACTTGTACTTATATCATCAAGCAGCCATGCATATATCATCATGCAACGTGCATATACCATCATGTACTTATCATCAAGCAGCCATACATATATCACCATGCAACGTGCATATACCACCATGCACTCCAGGCTTGCATTCCCATGAGGTTCATCCCATGCCATAAGCACACATCCATGCGCATGATTCAATTCTCGATCTCTATCTTTCAATTAGATCACATCATTTTTTCCCAGGGACCAATGTTTGTATCCCTCAATTTATCGCTCGCATCCAACCTGGCATCGCGAGGAGCCTCCGGGCATCCGGCACACACACTCCGGGCATCTCGTACCCCAACTAGCATCACGAGGAATCCCCCCGGCACACACCTCTAGGGCTTCCGGCACACACCTTTGGGCATCTCAAAACTCCTGAGGACATCCGGCACACATACTCCGGGCATCCAGCACCCACACTCCGGGCATCCCAACACTCCCGGGACATTGTTGGCTCACACCTCCGACGGTCTCGTTATTATCTCAATTTATATTCAAGGGTCTCAACCAGCTTTTGATGTCATATAACATGCCATATGTCACTACATATGCAGCATAATCAACCACTCAAGACATTATATCACATGGAGCAATTTCATTTATTTTTGAAAATGCAGCAAATTTCCGGATAAAAATAGATTGCACTCCTTTGGTCATAATTCTTGCAAAATTAGTAAACAGCCTTAATAAATTCTGAAAATTTGACATGTTATGTACAAGACCTAGAGGAAAATATTCCGTGAAGATCACCATATCAAAAGAACATCATACGAATCAGTACAGTCCACGCATTACAGTCCTTATAATTTCAGAATATTACCATACACAGTTTCATTCACAAATTTGGTAAAAATCCTAAATCAGCTCCAAAAATTCTGAAATTTTTATATGTTATAGAAAATCCAGAAGTAAATATTTTATGCAGAACTCGAAACCAGATTTGCGATAGATTAAAAACTATAATAACCATAACCGTCCATAACCCTCGGCATCTATTTCCAGTTCTAACCGTTTTGGATAAAGATTGTTTCACCAACCTAAACTCATCCATTTCCTCTAAAATTTTAGTATGTTACTACTTAACGTGTCATCTTCAACTTTCATTCAGAACACAAGATCAAATTTCAACCGGAAAATTTTATAAAATTCACAGAATCACACTAGGTCAGCATTACGATTTCCAGATCTAACTTCTTCAAAGAAAAATAGTTTCACCAGTCTATACTTTTTCATTTCTTCTGAAATTTTGATATGTCACTCTCCAAGAAGTCCTTTACAACTTTCATCAAGAAGTCGAAGCCAAATTCCCACTAGAACATCGCATGCAACTCAAGAAATCAACAAAGGTTGGACTGTTTTTTCCAGAAACAGAACACTAGGCTAGAACACAACACTTATAGCTTCGAATTTTCACACTTCATCCACATCCGAAATTTCACCATTCATCACACACGAACACAGCAAGCAAAGGTAGATTAACGGACTCTACTTGCCTCTAATCCAAGCACAACACAGCAAGCAAAGATGGCGGGGCAAGGCGGGACTCGGCGGCTCGACGGCGGCGACGAACAGCAGCGAACGGCCTCCCTCTTCCCCTTCTTCTCTCGCTCGCTTGCTCTCCCTCTCTTGGTTTCACTCTCTTTCTCTCTTCCTCTCATGCGATGGACCCCCTCCCCCTTGCTCAATCCGCCCCTTCTTCTTTTCTTCCCCCTCATGATTAGCATGTAATCATCACAAAACATGCAAGGGGACACTTGGATAATCCCCCTTGCCACTTGGTAATTGCCATGCAAGAGGATGGGCCTCTCATGGGCCACCCCTCCTTCTGTCAACAGCCCCATGGGCTTCATGGGCCGGGCCTTAGCCGGTCGAAGGGTGGGGGATTGTGGGCTGGATTTTTGGGCCGGCTTGGCCTAAGAATTTCAGCCCACTCTCCTTTAAAAGATCTAACCTAAATTTCCCACTTATAAAAATCCTTAATTGCATTTTAGTTGGCCATAAAATTTTGTAACACAAATTAATAAAATCCAACTTATAAAACGCACGGCCAAGAATAAAATTTTCCCATCAGATAATTGTCCAATAGATTGCTTGACCTTAATTTTTTACAATTCTTCGGTCTAGTGGCCACAACATACTTCAACGACACAACCATTCACTTTTCCATAGGTTGTAATGCCTCTAGAAATTTTGGGATGCCATGTTGTAATGCCATGAAATTTTGGGATGCCACATCTGCCATGTTGCATTAACACACAACCTAGTTCTCTAAATAATACATCACTGTAGATCTCGTATCCTCTAGGACGAAATGGTATGGTCAACACAGGTGCAGTAGTCAACTTCTACTTAAGCTCTTGGAAACTACACTCGCACTTATTTGTCCACACAAACTTCTCTTCCTTCTTCAACAGTTGAGTCAAAGGTGAAGCTAAAGTTGAAAATCCTTCCACGAATCTTCTATAATATCCTGCCAAACCCAAAAAGCTTTTGATCTCTGTCACGGTTGTCGATTTTGGTTAGTTGATAACTACTTCAATCTTGCTTGAGTCCATGGAGATTCCGTCGCCTGAAATCAAGTGACCTAGGAAAGCAACACGAGTTAATCAAAACTCGCACTTGCTGAACTTAGCATACAACCCATGATTCCGCAGAGTCTGAAGTACTATCCTCGAATGCTTTTTGTGCTCCTCAAGACTTTTCGAGTACATCAGGTTATCGTTGATGAACACGATCACGAATTGATCCAAATACTCCTTGAAAACTCAATTCATCAAATCCATGAAAATAGCTGGGGCATTTGTCAAACCAAACGGCATTACAGTGAATTCATAATGGTTGTATCGCGTACAAAACACTAACTTCGGTATGCCCTCCTTTTTTATCTTTAGCTGATGATATCCTGTCCTCAGATCGATTTTAGAAAATATCGACGCTCCTTGCAACTAATCAAACAAGTTGTCGATCCTTAGCAGTGGATACTTATTCTTGATCGTCACCTGATTGAGTTGACGATAGTTGATGCACAAATGCAATGAACCATCTTTCTTCTTTACGAACAGAACTGGCGCTCTCCAAGGTGATGCACTAGGACGTATGAATCCCTTATCCAATAGTTTCTACATCTGCACCTTTAGTTCTTTCAACTTAGACAACGCCATGACCTAAAGCATAAGTAGCATGGTCATTTAGCGAGACCGTACCTGTGATCACATCAAGCGAGTACTCAGCCTGTCCTCTGGTAATGGCGTACACCCTGCCCTAAGTTGGAGGTATGTTCTATCCACCCTACTGTGCATTATGTGGAGCAAACCCCCTATTCTAACCCATCGGTGGTGGCGGTGGCAACTACTACAGTCCCATTGGTTTGTGGGGAAAATCTCTGACTTGGTGGTCCTGTTGGCCACACCCAAAATAAGCACCCGGCCTGGAATGGCGTGGGGTCGATCCATGTCGCCTTTCGCAGAAGCAACACACTCCACCTTGGCTTGGCATTGGCTTTCCTATCCCACCCTTCCTATTGAGCGAAATGGGATACCTTCCTCATATCATAGGTTTCTTCCCAAACCTATTTCCATCTTTGTTCAAACTGAACCTCGACCCAGATGTGGTTGCTTGTTCGATCAAGTTCCTCTCTATCAACTAGGCCCAACCATATAGCTTGTTGTAATCTTTCAAGTCAAATGGCACCAGCGGATTCTTCAGATCCGGTCGGAGGCCGTTCCTGAACCTCCGAGCTCTGTTAGCTAGATCCTCTATTAGTCTCAGGGTGTATTGAGATAACTCTGCAAATTTAGGCTCGTATTGATCCGCTGTCATCGAACCTTAACGAAGGTGCTAAAATTTCTCCATCTTTTGTTCCCTTGCATTATCGGAGAAATATTTGCCATTGAACACTGCAACGAAGGCATTCCACTCCGGGACCACACCTTCTAGGAACACTACTCCTCTGAAGGCCCTCCACTAAGTGCTTGCGTTACCCTGCAGCCGATAGACTGTAAGGACAACCTTCTCTTCCTCTGTGCACCTTAGCAGTGCAAAGGCTTTCTCCAAATCTTGGATCCATAGGGCTGCAACCTCATGATCTCCTGCACCTGTGAAGCTTGGTGGGTTCAGCTTCAGGAACTGCTCCACTAGTTTGTGCATTGGCCTCTTGGCAACCACGTTCTCAGGTGGAACTTCGGCAGGTGCGTCTGCAGCAGCGGCATCAACAGTGGCATTAGCGGCGGTAGTAGCGGTAGCGGTAGTGGCAGTAGCTTAATTCTGAGCTTGCTGCCCCATTAGAGCTTCAAGCGTCTCAAGCGCCTGAACGATCCCATCTATCTTAGGATTGCTAGGGGCTGCTACCCCAGCATCGATCGATGGCAGCGCTTATCCATTTGCGCTGGCTTGAGCCTATGCTCTACCCCTACCACCTCAAGTACCAATCCTGGTCGGCGTCCTACCCCGAGTCACAACCCCTATTGTCCTCTTTCTAGGGGTCCTTTGCTCTTGATCACTCATGATGCAGATTCTTAAAAGAAACCTGCTTTCCAATTCCGCACATAATTAGAAATTGAGTGATCACAGCAAACAAGCTACCGATTAACTATTAATCACATGCATTAGCATAATAAAAAATGCCTTCCCTACTAACTATCCCATAACTAATCGCACATTATCACTCCAACTACCAACCAACTTTGATACCACTCCGAGCAGGAATGTCACGCCTCGAACCTCGAGCGTGTGCACACCCTCAATGATCGATAAAATTGCGACGTCACAGGATGCGTTATCGACCCATTCATTTTATTGCACATGCGGAAGCGAAATAAAAACCCTTGACAGTAAACGGCATGGGATAGAAAAGCAAGATAACAAATTCACAAATAAAACACGCTTTTATGAACAAACTAGGTTTATATACAAAGGTCTACAAAAAGATCGGCTTTAAAAAAGAAGTTGTCCTACGATCTACTAGTCGGACACATTCGCCGATCATTCGGACTCCACCTCCGCAAGCTCTAGTGGCTTTGGGTCCTCTACAACCCCATCAGGAGGGTCAGCTGCACCCTCGCCCAGAGCGGTGTTGACCATAACGGCGGGGATATCAAAATCTTGAAGGGAGCCCACCCTATACCCATTGAGTCCATGACAAAACCACACCCTAAATCGATGAGGTACCCTTCAAGGTAGGCCATCATTGACCCAGACAGTGGTCACAACAAGCTTATAGACCCAATGACTCCCGGGACAGGGACATTTATGCTCCACTTGGAAATCCCCTGAGGCTGACAAAACGTTCTAGAGGAACCGCCATCTAAGAACCTGAAAAGTTAAGCCCATGACAGGGTGAGACAATGTTTTAGCAAGTTCACCCCCTAAACCCTAACTAAGAAGAAAATATGCTTAGAGGCGACTTAACCACACAACCACACAACCACAGAGACTCACCTCGTCTCAGATCCTCCCTACATGTCAGTACAATTCATATCACATATAATTGCATCAAAAGCACTCATCAACCGGGACATCTCAACTTGTCTCACAACCATTACAGGGGTCCCGATTATAAGGCTAAATAGTTATGACACATCCAATTCCATGCCATACAATTTTGTCCCATAATCAAGCACGTCGATTCAATCCATCATGCGTCCTAGTTGATTACAACCCAACGGCCACAGCCGACTCAACAGTCAGCGGTCTTCTGGCATAGCTGAGCATCATCCGCATCATTGAGCACAACAACGTCTATACCTAGACGGCATTCCACTAGGGAGCATCGGTCCAGCCTCCATTACGACCGGCATCCGTTGACTTGGGGCATCCCATATAGAGGCATCGTCCGGCTTAACAGCTTGTGACAAATTCTCATAGTCATCACACGATCATTTAATCCCGACCAAGAACACCGTGCATTGCACTCAAATGTCTAAATTAAAATAGTGAACTTGACATACTTTCTTCATATTAAAAACACTCGGTAAGATAATCGTTTGTGGGTATACAGTCAGATTGAGCTAGAAAAATTGATATCATTCATTTTAAAATCCCACTAGTTAATATAGTATCTAGAAACATTTTTGGTGTTGAAACCTAACAGCTAGTATTTTCTAATTAAATACCAAAATTCCATAAAATTTGAAATAATACCTCAAAATCACAATCATCACTCAATTTGCATAAATTAACATTCAATTGCATAAACTAAGCACACCACTACAATTAGCATGAAATTCCGGTCATCGGCTATCTCGGTATAATTTTCAGAAAATATTAAATAATTAAATAAATTGCAAAAATAATTAAATAAAAGCAATTTAAATCAATAAATGCATACTCTGGCTAAAAATTGCTAATCTAAACTAATTGAATATCCTAACCATTCTAACTACAAGGCCACATAATAAACTAACCATAATTTCTAACCACCTAATTCACTAATTTAACTAACCTAAATTAACTAAACAAGCTAATAACTACACTAATCTAATCTTAATTTAATATAAACACCCCTTAAGCGTCATTAACCTCCTAAGCAAGGTTTAGTGAGTAAACTCACCGGTTTTGCGGGCTGATGAGTTCACGACGACGACGATGCAGAGGCAAGCGACAAACAAGCTTGCAACGACACCAAGCGAGCTTCGGACGGGCCTAGAAAAGGCCCACGAAGCTCTCAACTAGGCTGAGAGTTCGGCTTCTAGTCTTGGGCTACAAGGGTTGCTCAAGTGGCTTGGACGGGCTGGAACGGCCATGGCGGAACGACGATGGTTGCAACGGGTCCAGGCGGTGGCTCCGGCAATTGGACGGCGATGGTGGCATGACTTCGACAGCTGGATGGAAGCTTGGAATGATGGCCTTGGCTCGCGGAAATGGCGACCAGGTGCAGACGATCGCGTGGGCTGGCACGTGACGGGCAGGGCTTGAACAAGCTCAAGTGGTGCTCGGCTGTGGCTGGCTCAACTACAAGGGCCTCTCTCTGGTTTTCTTGAGTTCAAAACACCACACGACAATGGAGAAAGGACTGCAAGGAAGAGGAAGATAGCTACTGAAGAGAGGGGGCCACAAAATATCCAAACACTCAAGTTCCATGCCCCACCGTGCTCAACCTCATCCTCGGCCTCTTTGCTGCACCAAGGCTTCTCCAACAAGCCTCCCAAGGTGGCTAAAATGTTGCTCCCCCCTTGGCCTACGAATTTTGGAACATTTCCCTCCAAATTGAGCTTAATTCCTCTTCAATTAAGTTCAATTGGTGCTTGAAAATTTCAATAATGTGTCCACATCCATCCCATGATTTTTCCTCATCAATTAGTCCAACTTGAACGTGAAAAATGCAACCGAAAACGGTCTTCTAATTTTCCCAGTTTAAAATAGCCCTACTTTGAATTTTCGCCAAAAACTCAAGTTTGCAGAAAAATCTTCGGAGGATGAGTCGGCATTCCTAAAATGAATTGTGACATGATAGAACTTCAGAAATCGAGTTCAATTTCACAGTTAATTTCAACCGGACACGATTTTAGCGTAACCTTACCTACCGGATAAGTTTTAGGAATTTTTAGTGCAATTGACCCGTGGTCGATTATTTTCAAGTCACATTGTACATCTTCGACACATTGGCAACTCTCGGTTGTCATGAAAATCTTAAGGTTTCAAATACGGGCACAGGGTACAAAAATGACAAAAAAATTAGTTTAGTGCCGTTCAACGAGAATTTTGCAATTAGGTGGAACCACCCACACTTTAATCACATACTTCAGTTGAATCGACCTATTTCCAACCTCTGATCGATTTTGACAGTGTCATATTGACCTTTGCAGATTAGTACGGTCAAGCAATCGATTTCTAGTCGAATTCTAAAGTCTATTGTGTTTAAAATCCCTTAACGACTTCACCAGATAGGCTAGTTATCTCGTGAGTGATTAGCTCAAAGAAAAGAATTATAGGCGCGTCGATAAAAAGCCCAACTCATTCAATCGAAAACAGAATTGGAAAATCAGGATGTCATAGTCGTTATGATGAATCGGTTATATGGTAATGTGGGATTCTAGTTAGAACGAATGCTGATAAACAAGACATTTCGTGCAGAAAGTCAGAGAAACAATGTAGGATTTAAAGGGGCTGGAGGGGGGGAAAATAACAGATTAATGGGAGAAAACAATAGTAAATCTTGCCAAACGATTTTATCTTCTTTATCATCTGTATATCTCTGCAACTACAATCAGGGATGCCACTTCAATTATAATTAGTGGATGCAAGTGCTGCCATTGAAATTTCTAAATTTCACATGTGTTGCTCTTTCGAGAAAAGTTGGATTTGCTTTAATAATCATGTTTTTGCCCTTACTAGAGAATAAAAGTATACTGGCATTGAACCTACGTTTTTGTTATGAGTTAGCATAGTCGGATTACAGTGAGAAGAAAATCCAAACCTCGCACAACAATAATGTCTCTCTTTCTCTCAAGTTAATTTACATCATTGTTGATGGCAATCTTGTTGTTTATGACTATTGGTGGGATTCCTTCAATTGACACAAAAAGTTTCCCTAAGTCCTTGAGAGACCGAGCGAGATATGATCATACTAAGTGTTGAGCCATGAACGGCGGTAAATGAGACTTGGTTTTAGTTGACAAAAGAACCAACTGAAATGAAGATTGATGGATTAAGAACAAGATAAATGTTCAAGTGATGAAACAAACAATCTCGGCTACAATGATGATGACTCATTCAATCATGAAGCCATCACGATTGTCAAATCGCGGTGTCATAAATCTCAAAGCCACTGATCATAGTGGCTGAGAAACACAGATTGTTATAACCGTAAGGAAGTAAAGTTGTAAGTTACAAAAGAAATTGTCGACATGGGGTGAGTGATAAGGCTTTGATCGTTGACTAGAGGTCTTTTGGTAACCATTTATAAATACATGTTGCTAAATTCTAAGAGTCACGTAGAATATTATTTGCTTTTTTTTTTTTTTTCAAACTATCGTTAATCGTTACTGGTGGCTATAAGTATTGGAATTATAATTTGAGCGAGGGACCACCGATCAATCAATGAACACCATTTGGTCAATTTTATATTCTTGTTATCTTTGCATTTCAATATTCTTTTACATAGTCGGTCATTATTATCTCTAATCTTTGTATTTTTAATTTTCTCGTCGACTTGTGTTTTCTATCTAAGAATTAACAAAAAACCCTTCACATGTGTTGCCGATTTCTATATAGATTCACATTTTGAAAGGGGCTTTGTCCACATTTTATAGGGAAACGGTTACATTTGATAAAATCTCACACATAGTTTTGGACACACACTCACCAACCAATGCATCTATGCAACTGTCAAGTTCTAGCCCTAAGGCTTCATTTCCCACTGCACGTTTAGTGACATTTATACCACTCAACAAGAAACTATACTTAGGCTCCCTTTGGGACCACTTTTCTAAACAGCTTTGGAGGGGGAAATTAGGGGTGTTTGGCATATTTTTTGCCAAACACTTTAGCCAAATGTTGCATTTGTGAAAGTTGAAAGCCCAAGATAGGTGGGCTTTCAACATTTTTGAAAAGCTCACTTTAAGGTTAGTAAAAAAAAAATATCTTCCAAACCCTCACTATTTCTTTTGTTTTCGATTTTTCCCCTCAAAGCATTATTCATCTTCTCTATGTAGTGGAGCTCTATAGTGAGTTGCACGAGCCTGACTGACATCATCGACAATTACTCAACTCAAGGTTGAGGTCGCCTAGGTCACGGCTTGCCTAAGGTCGCCTGACATCTATGAGGCTACAAGTCACTAATCCTTCTCTGATATTGAATCTTATTAACAAAAATAGTAAAGTGCTTTATAAAGTGTAATTTTTTTCAAACATCGTTTAAATCAAAGTTGTTTCTCAATGTATTTTCATATTACAACTTACCAAAGTCTACTTGCATTTCAAAAAACCCCTTAAATGCCTTTATATTTTCTGAAAGACTTCCCAAAAGTCAAACTAAATGCACCCTTAGCTCAATGCGACCCCTTTGGTTTATTAAAGTGGGAGTGACTCTCTATGAATAGAAACCCTGCGCCTGCATTAACTTCAAATCCTATTCTCTATTTGGAATCTATGTCTATCCTAAAGTCTAACATCATTAAAGGACATTAATAGCAACATTTGTGATCTATTTTTAAATTGATTTTCTATGAGGTTCCAAATAGAAATACTAAAGATTTTTTCAACAGATGGTTGAGATTTATTTACTTGTATTTCATCAACTACAAAGTTATTCTTTTCTAAAATTAAAAATGTTGCAAAAATTGGATAACTGAATAATATAGTAAACAATACAAGAAATTATATTAAATACCAGATTTATGTAGGTCAATTAGTGGGACCTTCTCCACCGATTGAGCAATAAATTTCATTATAAATTAAGCAATATAATATAGATTATAACCATGTTCATATCACTAAAACACTCTCAATTTATCCCAGCCTCTAATTACACCTAACTTATATAGTATTTATCAATCACAATTCCTCATGAAATTATTTCTCAATTTCATCGATGAATTCACAAAATCTTAGCATGCGATTTTCATCACTTCAAACACTTGGTATGTATTTCGCAAGCATGCCATCCAATTGATTGTCATGGCCAAATGCTCATCTATGATACTATTCTTGAAGAAAATTTTCTTCTTATATTAAAAAATAAAATGGATTCCACATAGAAAGTCTACTCAAGTTAGGAAATCTAATTGTATCAAGCTTCCTTCCTAGGTTCAAACTCAAGACATGTTCTCAACAATCTCTACTTTAGCTCAACATTTAAGTCAAGTCACAATAACTGCATTGAAATCTCAACTTCGTTTCTACTCTCTCACACTCCTCGTGGATAAATCAAAGCCATGTTGAACTTTGCCAAAGCCGTTGACTTCATCTTAACATTGACTCAACCTACACCACTAACCGCTCTATAAGGATTTTCTAACGCAAATAGATTAAAAAAGGAAAACCATCTTTCCATCTATATCTATTAGGAGATTGGGCACGAACCTTATTAAACTCAACAGTTACAACAACGATAGGCTCTATTAGCTCCAGCTCACTATTAGTACCATCCATGTTGATTACTCCGCTAATACCCATTACCTAAGGAGTTTCTTGTCGTAACTTTACCTTGAAACTAAACACTGTCCGAGTCCTTTATAAACACTACCATAAACACTTTTACCTAGCAACATTAGAGACTTATCAAATGTAACTTCTCCAATAACATATGAATTTAATTTTTGCATAAACTAGCAATTGGCACTTTCTTGCCCTTCTATCGAGGTTACCATCATTTACTTGAACATAACACAATAGACCAAATGCTCTAACAATAAAATAATCAGTAATGTTAGCCGACTACACTTCATTAAGAGTCAAACATCCGATCGTGGTTAATGAAAACATATCCACTAGGTAACTCATCGTATTAAGCATATCTACTAGGAATTTCCTAGTTATCCAAGCACTAGAAAATGAGTATTAATATTTTATTGATTCACTTGCAACCTATTGTGTTTCACTAGTACTAGTGCAAAACCTTCATGTAGAATTTGTTTCATAGTTGTGACCAGAACTCCATACTATTGTTAGTCTACACATGCTTGATCTTCTAACTAGTTTCTCTTTCAATGAAAGTTCTCAATTGCAAGATCTTGACAACATTATCAAACTTGTGACCAAACACAAACGATAAGGTGCTCCTCGAGTAGTCATCCACAATTATTGTCATAAATTTATCACTTTTTCTTGAAGAAAATCATGACAACCTGTGAACATATAAGTGAATCAACTTTGCAATATTCATGATTTCTCTAAAAATTATATTGATTGCACTTTCGCTTTTTGTGTAAGTAACATCACCTGCATAAATTCGGTTTATCATTCGCATAACCATAGAACAATTCCTTTCGCTCAAAATCTTCAAGCTTCTCTCACTAGTGTGCCCCAAACTTATATGCCACAACTGAGACTATCGAACACATGCATCCAATGTTTCTATGGTGAGATCCGTCACTATCTCTCTCTATGAAGCTCATACAGGCAACTATGCTTGATTTCTCTCATTACCACCAAGACACATCAAACAACCTTTAGAAATCCACATTCTTAAGTATACCAACACCCAACTAAATCTAGGGCACTTAAGAAAATTAAGTTTTTCTTTAACTCTAGAGCGTGCCTCTCTCCAATTAAGGTCCTCTCGATACCATCTTGCATTATGATTCTAACATCACCGACATTCACAACATTACGAAACGTTAATTCTCAACTGCACTTTACCATTTTTTGTGCACTAATAAGTATTAATCTAGTTTATGTTTCATATATTGTGAAACAAACTACCAAGATTCATAATCCATCTGTTAAATGATGAATCGTTATTGATAGACAAGACATGATCATTACCATCGAGACACCATCAGCAATTGCACCAATATCATCAATTGACTCAATTATAAGTCCCTTACCTTTCTCAGTCTTCAGTTTAATGCAATCCCTTCGAAAATGCCTTTCTAGCCACAATTCGAACATACAACACCACCAATCCTAGACTACCAAAGTCTATTCAAGTTTGCACTACTCTTGCTAACACAACACTAGTTTTTCCTTTAACTTTATATACCAAACCAGTAAATATAAGTTCACCATATTCCCTTCTACGGATGTCTTCACTTAGAATCAAGTCGAGAACCTCATCAAATATCAAACTTATTGACCTAGCGAAATTACTAATATCATTAACAATATTATTCCCGCTATTAGACAATGAAGATAATAAAATCAAAAAACATACCTCATCATCAAAGTGGATATAAACTGAACTCAGTTGACTAATGGTTACATTGAATTCAATGGTATAATCAGCAACTAAAGCATTTTATATTTAAGTAAAACGAACGTTGCATTAAGTAGACCTTAATGATCACAGAAGGAGGGTTTCTTGTACATGTTGGATAGGGCATTCTTTGAATTCGCAATGATCTTCTTTTTCGTAATTTTAAATGGGATGTTATGAGCCAATATCAACCAAATAATACCTGATGCCTATCTATCCAACTACTTCCAATCAGTTTGCTCCATTGAATATGGTTTCTGCCTAGACAAGGGTAAGTGCAGATTTCTTAGCTATAGATAATCCCAAATTTGCATTTTCCATAAACCAAAAATGCTTGCATCAAATCTATCGATTTTCACTTTTCTTTCATCTATCATC
This sequence comes from Eucalyptus virginea, assembly GCA_014182375.1. Lineage (NCBI taxonomy): Eukaryota > Viridiplantae > Streptophyta > Magnoliopsida > Myrtales > Myrtaceae > Eucalyptus > Eucalyptus virginea. The sequence goes on along the minus strand of CM024523.1, from coordinate 20,522,863 downwards.
ATCAATTGGCTTCAACTTAGTCAAGCCTAGCTCTAATATTAATTGTTGCAAAAAATAAACGATCCAATGATATAATAAACAAAACAAGGATATAACTCGAACGCTAGATTTTACGTAATTGGTTCGATGAGACCTACTATATGGGAAGAGTAGCATAGAATTCCCTTATAGATGAAGCGATACAATGTGGATAACAAGCACACTTGAATTTTTAAAATACTTATTGTGTTTCTTAGTCCTTAATTACCTCGAACAACTTATACAGTGTTTAGCCCTCACAATTCCTCACAAATAATTTTTCAATCGTACAAATGAATTCACTAAATATTAACACAAGACTTCCGTGACTTCGAGCACTTGAGATGTAATTCATGAGCAAGCCATATAATTGATTGTCCTAATTAGAAACTATTCTTGGATACTTTTCACCAAAAAAAAAAAAAAGAATGGAAAACCTACTTGCATTGGGCTTCTTTCAAGAGCTCAAACTGAAGTTATATTCTCCACAAAAATAAATAGAGATTTGCATGGAATATTCTCTAATAGGGGCAATATCACTTTAATAAATACTTGATTTGCACCATAACATCTTAGTTCATCCATGATATCTAACTTCGTCACTGCAACCTTATCAACATGTCAAAAGGCTAGGAAGTCCCTTCAAGTTCATATGATGTAGTATGTAGTAAAATTGCGAAAGCAACAAATTGGTCATTAAATTTGCTCACCCATAGATGCTTTCAAATCTTCAAAAGGCACGGCTAGTCTTGGGGTTGATTGTGAGACTTCATTGGACCATCAGCTTATTTTCGAGTAAAAGAACCTTTCAAGTGCCATAACTTGGCACGAATGGACACTTAAGTGTCATAACTTACGAAAGGTACACTTAAGTGTCACATTCGAAGAAAAACGGATCACTTAAATGCTACTCCGGCAAAAGTCCAGCCAAAACGCCGACGTGGCATTTTTCCAGTGAAGCGAGTGCAAAACGATGCCATTTTGCACACTAATGTGGCCAAATAATGCAAAAAAATGCGTCGTTTTGGGTTGACGTGGTAAAACAATATATAAAAATTAATTAAATAATAATTTTAAAATTAAATTTAGTTAAAATATTAAAAAATAATGATTTTAAAATTAAAAAATTATTAAAAAATTATTAAAAAATTAAAAAAAAAAAAAGTGGGCCGCCTTCCCGCCATCGTCGGGAAGGGTCGATGATAGAGGGGGAGGGTTGGCCGGGGTCTTTGGGCCCCGGCCAAGGGCTAGTAACCTCGGGCGGCGGCGGCGAGGGCTCGCGAGCCCTCGCCGGATCTAGGCGAGGGCCGCAACCCCTTGCCACTCGCCCGGCCGGCCAACCCCGACCGACCCTCCCCCTTCGCTTGCCGGCCCTTCCCTGCGATGGTAGGGACCCCCTTTTCTTTTCTTTTTATAAAAATTTTTAAATCATTATTTTTAATATTTTAACTAAATTTAATTTTAAAATTATTATTTTTTAATATTTTAACTAATTTTAATTTAATTAATTTTTATATTATTTTTTTTATCACCTCAGCCCAAAACGAAGCCATTTTTGGCTATGTTAGCGTGCAAAACGGCGTTGTTTTGCACTTTCGCTTCGTCGGAAAAATGCCACGTATGCAATTTAGTCGGATTTTGACCGGGATTGACGCACTCAAGTGATCCATTTTGTTCCGATTTCGACACTTAAACGTACATTTTCGTAAGTTATGGCGACACTTGTCGTACTATTTCTCGCCAAGCTATGGCTGGAGGGTCCTTCGCCTTATTTTCGAGAATAAAAAAAGATAATTACTTTCATTTTTGCCCACCCTTCATTCCGTCGAAAACAAAAGGCTGTGTTTCCCACAGGGAAAGGACAAACTGTCCTTTCCCCAAATTAGGAAAAGCACTGCAATAATGAAAGAGATTGCAACGTCTGACATGCCTTTTGGTGAGGAGACAACCTCTCCGAGTAAAATTACCATTCTGCCATTGTTTTAAGCAAACCGTAGGTCTTGTCACTTCTTTTCTAAGCTTCCCACAGGATTCAGTAAATCGAAGCCCACCTACGTTATCATTCCTTAAACGATTCAATAGTCGTAAGAAGGGGAGCAAACGTTGTATTGTTTATCATCGTTTGCGGCTTGTCTTATTTGACAGCTCAAAGTAGTTATGTATTATCGTAAAACTACTTTGTTTGAATTCTAAAATGTATAATTAAGAGTGAGGGAAAAGAAAATTTTCTCTTCAATTAGGGATATAAGGCATACGAATACTAGAATATTAAAATAAATAATACATTTAGGCTAGACGCTGGGTTACCGGACTATCACTGAAAGCTCCTGTCAAAAGCTCCCTTCCTACTAATTAGATATGTGATTCACACATGTTTAAAACCGGTACATCTAATCATTACCCTAGTGATAATTGAAGGCCATCGGTTATGGATTTGGGAGTAGAAGCCCATATGGTAGCTTTGTGATCCCAATTGTTACTGCACTTTGAAAATTGTAGGTTCTCTTATCCTTTGAATGATGATTTCATTGGATTGGATATGACTCTAGCCACGAAAAACATGTTAATTTTGTGGATTATAGCTTAGAGACAAGATGAATCTTGACGAGTAATCCGATACAAAAAGACTACGCAATTCATAATGTGAGAAGTCAAATCTATACTAGGTAGCAGATTAATTTACACACGCATCCACAACACTGCTAAGCTAACTATTTATCCAAATTTTAGCAAGAAACAGAAAACCTATTGGGTGATGATTCGCTTCATTAGATAAAACACAAGGAGATGGTTATGTGGTTTTGATTGCTCAATCGGTTATCGCAATTCATTCCAACTGAACTATGGGTAGTCTATCTAGCTCTTGAGCTAGTAGCGCACTCCCTTGGTGTGAACTAGTTGATTTTAGAAGTTGATTTGCAGTCTGTAATTTCTCAAAATCTTAGATGTTAGCGGCAAGTTGAGAAATTCAATAGAGTTTTCTTGTGCGGATCTTCAAGACGGTTCATCTGTGTGGGGAAGTCATTATCCGTCAGCCATACAAGGAAGCTAATGCATGTGTGGATTGGCAAGAAATTTTTCTTCTAAAATCGTCTCAAATTATCATATTGATTTTTTATTTTTATTTTTTGGACCTTAGTATGTCCTTAAACTACTACGTCTAAACTCTGGGACTTACAAAAATAGGGCATTCCCTAGGGTGAGGAAAGAAAAACTTTCCTCTAATTTGGGTATTTCTCTTTTAGAAGCGTATCAAATCATAATATCAGAGCCTGTCCTCCTCATGATTTTCTTCCTTTGATCTTAGGTGACCGAATTAGTGCTCTAACTCCATGGATGAGTTTAGATGTGTAGCTTTGATTGGCTTTAAGCCCGTTTAATTACCGAAAAAGTAGGACACAAAGGGGAGACTTCATTTATATTATTCCAAAAGGTACGAAGTCTTAATTGATTCACTAATCCTGGAAAACTTATTCTTGCCTAGGAATATAAAACATAGATCTGGAGAGGGATTAGCGTCCCCCACAATCCCCACATTTTTCAATTATATCTTTAAATGCAACCGTCAAAGTTATTTCCTAATATATTGGATGTAATTCCTTTATTATTTTTTATTTTCCGAAGACATGTTTATGACTCCATGTATCGTGGATGCTTTGTGTTTTAAAAAGATTCAAATGATGTGTAAGTGTATTATAGTATTTGTTGTGATGTGTATGTAAAGTGCAATTGACTAAACGGCATTCTATTTGGTTATACACGCTTAATGTTTGGCCAACTTAGACATAATTATCTTTGCCTGTTGAAAATATTATTAGAGAACATAAGAATAATATTTTAGAAATAATTTATTTTGGGAAATTTATGACGTGCGGGACCTCAGTTCATTATCATGGGCCCCTCGGCTCTCTAGCTTTAGGCCCACCTAGACAATGGTCTAGTATTGTGACCTATTGATTCGGTGACATGCAACGGTTGCTATCTAGTGCCCGTATTTAAACAAGCACGACAATGATCTAGAAAAAAAAAAACAATCATTAAATTTTGTAGATTTTATTTCAGCAGAACGATGGTAATAAAGAACTTTACAAAAAAAAAACGATGGTAATAAAGAATTTTTTTTATATACTTTCGAAGACTAATTTTAGCACTGTGGAAATTCAGAAAATCCTCACGTGATGTTTGTCCGATTTTTCTCAAATATCTACACGTCTGGGATAGGCCGGAATTTCGCCTTGTATTTCTCCAGAATTTTCTCTCCCCAATAAAAGATCGAAAGAGGTAGCAACTAGAATTAGAGAGCTTATAACGCAATGAAGGAGAACTTTGTACATGATCTAAACTTAAGTTGCACAATGGCCAAAAAAGCCTGTTCAACTGGGAAACGGCCCTGGGCCAAGCAAGAGGGGCCCCCAGGCAAAAAAAAAGGGGCACTGGGCCAGGCCTTCGATGCATCGCACAAGCCCACCCGTTGTCCAGCGCGGGCCCACTGTTGCATAGCACCGGATCCTTTTTCTCTCTTTTTAAAAATTTAATATTGACCACTTCTTTTTTTTCTTTGTTTTTTTTTTTAAAATGTTAACAAAACTTTGATTGAACATAACTTTTGACTCGGTTTTCGCGCCCCATGGAGGGCTTGTGAACCAAAATTTTCGAAAAACGCATCTTGCTCACCGAAAAATGTTGAGAATTTATATTCATATTCTTGAGAATTAATTGAAATGGACGGTCGTGATGAAAAGTTATGATATTATCTTCGTCAAAAAGTGTAATCACCATGATTCTTGTGGCGTTGGAAAGTTTATGACTTGATTTTTAAGGTGGAATTTATCGATTGGATCATATCATATATTCCAGACACCTATTGATCTAATGTTGATGGTTAAAAAATGTGATATCTTAACATCCAACAATCTAATTTGGAGAAATTGGATTTTTTTTTCTTTTATTTTCTTTACTTTTTTTGGCAAAACTCTTTATGAGCACAACTCAATTGTACCAAAAATCAAACTTTCAAGGAAGTAACATTCTCGGTCATCTTTGGTCCCACCCTTAGTAAAAAGTAAGGTGTCTACATTAGTAGTTCTTCTTCAAGATTGTCCCAAGCTTCCTAGCTGGGTTTGCTTTTAGAGAGATTGGTTTGGAATTGGTGGCGTTTTAGCTTGTAGAAGGGGGAGCTCGTGTCTTCGTATGTTCTCGATGTGGTTGAACCTCTTGTAATTCTTGATTGAAGTGGATTAATAGATTCGTCGTACTGTGATTTTTCTACGTAAAAAAGGTTCTCAAATATATGCTCTCTTATTGCTGTAACAGTTTTATCGTGGTCGAGGTTGATTGCTTGGGTAGTTAGATTTCCCATCTCACTTCGCCGCGGAAGGTCGTTGCTTCCTAACACATTCAGTTATTACTTGCATGAAGATTAAGTGAATTAGGATAACTATCAACTTTTAGAAACCGTGAGTCCATCTCAACAACAAGGTGATTAATATCATATAGGTGGGCGCATTCTGACGTGGAAATTCAAAAATTAAGGAGAGAGAGATCACGTATATATAAAGAACCCGCGACTCTCATACCATATTAGAATGCCTAACCTAAAAGCTTAAATTGATAGGTATAGGGAGATCACATATACATAATATAAATACTGTAAACAAGCGATACTTTAAAAATTATAATCTGATAATGTCATCGTCCAATAAGGAAAACCTATTTTCTCACAATTATAAAGTACCTTGTGAAGCATTTGCCATCGCTGCTTAATTTTCTTTAATGACATACATACACAACTGCTTCTCAGATAAATGTGAGATTTGTTACTATGGAGAACTCCCTTTGCACTTTGCACAGCTGAAGTAATTAAAGGTTCTAATGGATGACTCATTATGGATAATTGAAAAGTGAATGTAAAGGATGAAAACACAAAATAAGATCTTGTAGTTATCTCCACTTAAGAAACCTGACAACAGGCGAGTAGGTCCGCGAAGTTTCTTTGACAATAAATTTTAAATCTTAATAAAAAGAAAAAGAACACGCAAAAAATCAATTTTTTTTTTCAAAAATTACAAAGAATTACATTCAAATTTACATGTCCACATTTATTTTTATTTTTATTTTTTTCAAAAAATGAGTGATTTGGAAAATATTTTCCTAAAAATAATCACTCGTCTCGGTTGAAATGATTAATCAATAGAAAATATTATCATTATCGATAATGATTTATGTCTAAATATTTTCATGAACAGTGAAAATATATTTTTATATTTTCATTGTTAAAAAAACGATATAAACGATCATCTTCAAAAAAATATTTTTCAAGTCATTTATTTTTTACAAAACAAACGATGCTTTAATCTTGAGAAAAAGATCAAAATGCCCCCTACAAGAATTGGAAAAAAGAAAAGAAATTTATTCCAATTCTAATTCTCAACTCATTACCAATACAAGCTCCGAGTTTCCTTTTGAAACTCCTGAAAATTTTTCATAGTAGTTTCTTTCTGTGCTTCATTTGATGGGCAATCTCAAAGTGGTTCTATTATCTCGGCGGGTAATGAGTCAAGCTTGTGTTAGTAACCAACAATTCGTGTTCGAAAGTTGTGTTGGTGTCCACAAAAAGGCTAGAAAATTACCAAAAAACAATCATAAATCTATTACAATTATATTAATTCAGTCATAAACCTTTTTTCTTTCAAAATGAGTCTTAGATCTTTTGTATTTGTGTCAATTCAATTTATCTGCCCAATTTTAACCAACCAACGTTGACATGAATGCCAGCCGTCTTATATAACATCACCGATATTGACGTGGATAATTTTTAATAATATTTTAACATTTTTTTGTATTTTTACTTATTTTTTTGGATTCTTTTTTTTTCTCATTCTTTTTTTTTCTTTCTCTTCATTCTTCCTTTAGTCGGTCATTGGTCTGGCAACCAACCATAGGAGAGCACTGATGAGGTTGACCTCGCCACTCTCAGGTGAGCCTCACCTACTTCTAGTGAGGCTCTACCCTTGCTAGAGATTGCGAGGGTGGCCTTGCCCAAGTTGTTTGTTGGGCTAGCAAGGGTTGAGCCTCGTCTAGCCACTAACAAGGCTAGCTAAAGGCTGGTAAGGGACCTTGCCAGCGCTGCCTTTGACTAATCGCCAAGTTGGCAAGCAACTGGAGGCAGAAGGAAGAGAAGAAGGAAAATTAAAAAAGAAAGAAAGAAAAACAAGAAAAATAAAATAAAAATTCAAAAAAATTAAAATATTATTAAAAATTGTTTATATCATCGTTAGTGGCTCCACGTAGGAGGATAATTGGCCAAAATTAGCTAGATAAATTAAATTGGTATAAATTCAAGATATTTAAGACTTATTGAGGCTACAAAAATAAATTTAGAACTGAATTTGTATGATTGCAATAGTTATAAAACTTTTTTGTAATTTTCCCAACATAAGGCTATATTACTAAAGGTCAACTCGCACGCGTGTCTACCTAAGCACGAGCATGATTTGAAAATTAACAGTTGACACGTAACAAATTGTATAACATTAACACAACACGATTACACGGTAATTTACACACAAAATCGACCAATAGACAATTAGCCCCAAGTAAGACCCGTTGACTTCATATCACGTTCGTTTGGATCCATTATCATGTCATTAAATTGTCCCGCTAGTATTTGTAGCAAATATGATAACTCCCCACTGTCTAGCAAATACAAACCTTTTGATAATTTCTTCATATGAGTCTGCGGTAACATTTGAGTAATGATGCTCCCAAATGACTTCTTACAGTATTTTCCATGCAATTCTTCTTTTTCGAATTTTGTTCTCGCTTCTAATGTTCGAAATAAGACGGGAATAGGCCAAAATTGACGGGTCGATATGAGCTCGAAGGAGTTATTTGGTGAATCCGTGTGATGAGCCTTATGCATGTCAGCAATTGTATCATGCGGATCTGTCGAGATCCGAGGAAGCACGTTCACCGCCCTTTACGTGCTGCGATGCAGCACCTCTCCCGCGTAACACGGAATGGTAGCGGCGCGATCTTCTATAGAAAAGTCAAAGCACTTCGCAGCCGTTGGATACGAATGGATCGGAGGGGTCACGTCCCTCTTTGACTTTCAGTAATCAACGTCTAGTTCCCGACCTTCAGTTCGGAAAAGGATCTCGCTCCGCCAACCTATAGATACAGACTCCCTCCTCCCTATTTCGCCTCCTCAAGAAAGAGAGAGAGAGAGAAAAGCAGAATCACCTGAAGGAATCTAGAGGAATCCGGGTCTCTTGGTTGGCAAGAAGCGGCGTTTCCACGACGAACGAAAGCTCTGACAGGAACTCTCCGAATTTCACCGGGACAGAGACAAGAAACCAGATAGAAGCTGACTGTGCCATCTTCTTCCGAGGGTCGCCTCTTCTGAGCCAGCGACAGATCCTGTGACATCCCGATTTTCCAATTCTATTTTCAATAAATTGAGACGGGCATTTCGTTGGCACGCATATAGTTCCTTTCCTTGAGTTGGCCACTCATGTGAAAATTAGTCTATCAAGTGAAGCCGTTAAGTAATTCTAATGCATCAGACTCAAGAATTTGACCAAGAAGCGATCTTTCGACTAAGCTAATCTGCAAGGGTGATTACGGCACAATTAAAAATCGATTAGAGATCGGAGATAGATCAACTCGATAGAGGCATGTGATCAGGTGTGAGTGATTCCACCAGATCGCACAATTCTTGTCGATCGGCAATGGACCGGCTTTTCAGTCGATTGGGTACCCTGTGTTCGTATTTGAAACCTTGAGATTATCCCGACAACCGAAAGTCGCCAATGTTTCAAAGATGTACATTGTGGCTTGAGATGATCAACCACAGGTCAAATGCATGAAAATTTCTAAAGGCTACCCGGTAGGTTGGGCCGCGCTAGTATCATGCCAAAGTGAAATTAACTGTGGAATTGAGATCAAATTCAGAAATTGGAAGCCTGGGTGTGTCACAAATCATTTTAGAAATATTAACTCATCTTTAGAAGATTTTTCTTGTAATCAGAATTTTTCAGCAATTAAATCAGAGAATGGCTAATTTGGCTCGAGAAATTAATAGACCCGCCCTTGGTCGTGCTTTTGGGACTTAAGTTGGTTCTATGGACAAGTGAAGATGTGAATTGAAGTGTGGTGACATTGGATTAATTTTATAGACTTCAATTTGATTCAATTGGAAGAGAATCAAGTGGAATTGAAGAATTTGTTGTACAAGAATTCATGCCACGGCGGAGGATGGAATTGGACCCATTGAAGATTGTTGTGGGAGATTTGAAGTTAGTGGAGCATGACATCACTTGATGATGTCATGGTGGGCCCTTTTGTTGGATTAAAGAAAGAGAAAAAAGAAAAAGAAATGGCCCCCTCCTTCTCTCTCCTCCCCCTCTCTCTTCCGTTGGCACCCCCCCTCTCCATCTTCTTCTCCTTCTTCGCACGCCGAGCAATGGAAGAAGCCGAATGCAGCAGCCCACAGCTCCGTCCGTCGCCGGTTGTCGCTGCCATTCGCACCGCCAGGCCACTCACCGCCCGCTCGCGCCACCACCGCCCCATCACCTCCCTCCCTCCTCCCTCTCCTGCTCGTGCTCGACATCCCCAACAGATCTGAGAATGTTGAAGCTGGCTGCAGCCCAGCCGGACCGTCGTCCGCCGCCCCGCACAGCCGCTACTCCTCCGCTCGACCGTGCGCGCGCCGCCCGCGTGCCTAGCCACCACTCGACGTCGCCCTCGTCCGCGCCAGCCTACTTTCTAGCAGCTCGTCCGAGCAGCTCGGGCCTTCGCCGGAGCTCACTCCGCTGCCGTCGACCTCCCCACCGGCCCGTCCAAGCCCCGCCGGTCTTCTCCACCCGTTTCTGACCCAAGCCGACGCCGAATCCGCCCTTCTCGGCCCCAAAACAGTAGCTGCAAAAATGGGTATGGCAGCTCGGTTTTGACCCGTTTTGGCCGGCTTCCCGGCCCCAGATGCTTGGCCCGCTTTGAAGAAAGTTGTTCCCCTCGACGTCCCCGTCGTTTTGGTCCGCTCGGCTCCCTAATCCGGTGAGTTTAGCTCACTAAACCTTGATTAGACGGTTAATGATGTCCTAAGTGTGCTTAGCCTAAGTTAAGTGAGCTTAGGTGGTTAGTTTAGTTTATTTAATTGTGATTTAGATTAAGATGTTTGTTTAATTTAAAGTATATTTAATTAAAGGCTAAGAGAGTTTATTTAATAATAAACCTTGATGGGACATAATAGGATTTTAATTTTGAATCATTTAATTATTTCGAAATTCTGGAATTTATAATATTATATTATATTTCGAATTAAAAAAAACGGAAAAATTATTTTTGACCCCGATTGCTCAGAATTTCGTGCCGATTGCTACTGTGCATTTAGAATTTGAAATTGATGATTTGTTGTGGCAAATTGAGTGTGATTGCGATAAATGGGGATTCTTTTTACAAAATCTCAAGTGTCGGAATTTGATGGAAAAATAACTGTGAAGTGGTTATGAGTGAACTTAGAAAGTCGCCGAAGTATGGTCGTGCCAGTTGGACCGAGAGTTGCCACCAAATTGAATTTGGTCGCGCCCAACCGGGCCGTGATTTACCACCCTATTAAAGGTTGTGCCCAGTGGGGTCGTGATTGACCACCTATTAAAGGTTGTGCCCAATGGGGCCGTGATTGACCACCTATTAGAGGTCGTGTCCATCGGACCAAGATCTACCAACTTTTAAAGGTTGTGCCGAGTGGGGCCGTGATGCCACTAATTCTAATTTTGCCGAGTGGGGCCGTGATTGCCACTGGTTGTTAAACCTTCCTATAGGGTCGTGATTGGAAGCAGTGATTTGCTAGAATGACATGTAATCGGCCAAGTCGATTGATCGCTGAGACGATCCAAGTGGTTGAATTCTTCTGATAATGTGATTGTGCCACAGTTGTTTGGTTATCATAATTGCACGTGGTTGAATTATATGAATTGTGCTAACCTGCAGGAAGGAGCTGAGGCGAGGTAAGTTTTCTGTGTGATGTGGCTAGGCCACCCTTGGGCGTATTTTCTTTCTAATAGGGGTTTAGGGGGTTGAACTTGCTGAGACATTGTCTCATCCCAGTTTGGGGATTTTAATTTCAGGTCCCTGGTAGACGGAGCGGCTAGATAGCTTTGGTTGACCTTGAGGAGTTGCAAAGGTGAAGTCAGGAGGATTGGAGAACGTGTCCGACTTGTAGGTCGTAGGACAGTTCATTTTTAAGAGTCGGTCTTTTGTAGACTTTTGGCTGTAGGCCTTCGTTTGTAACTCCGTTGGTTTGTGTAAGTGATTGGTTGTGAATTTGTTTTCTGCTTTTCTATCCCGTATTTCATTGTTAGGGGTTTTATAATATGTTCCGCTTGCGCAAAAAAAAAATAATAATAAAAAATGAATGGGGTCAGTGACACTACTTGGGAATGTCACATTTGCATGACCATGGTGGGATGTTGGCGTGCTCGAGGTTCGGGGCGTGACAGATCTCGGGGGACACCCTTTTGTTTTCACAGGTAGCTGTTGTGCTACAACACGTACATTGTGGTGTATTAATAGGGCCTTGGCTAGAACGACAAAAGGATGTTGACAATCAAGAGGGTCGCCACGGTGGTGTCGAATTATCAGGAGGAGGGTGTTATGAAATCGCACATCGATTTCAAAAAATAACGCTCGCAAACAATTCACCAAGCAGAGTATAATAATAAAATAACATAATCAGATGAGCACGCCAGAAAATTTGTTAACGAAATTCACCCAAACCTGGACTACGTCTCTGCGCACATGCACTATGTGAATCCACTAGATTTCGAAAAAGTTGGAATACAACGATGATTTTCTCTCAAAATCAGAAATTGAGAACTCTCGTAAAGAAAAAACTCACTTTTTTCTTTTCTCTTTTTCTTGTCTCTTTATTTTCTTTTTCAGCGTCTTGATGGCCAACGTCTTGCCATCGCTAATATAAAGGTATCACTTTTAAGCTAAAAGTAAATTTGATAAAAAAAGACAAAAAAACCCCTAAAAATATTTGACTTCATCTATGACAATCTCTCACTTGAAGACAAATATACCTGAGCACCAAGCAACTTTGCATCTATTTTCTTCAAAAAACTTGTATTTGAAAAACTTGTACCTTTATGATATTCCTTATCAATCAACATGGAGTAATACCAATGGTAGTAGTACAGAAAATATGCTTTTCTCTGTCTATTACCTAGGTCAACATGTCAGTTGGATTTTTCAAGCCATTAATTTTCTGTAGCTTTAACTCATTATCTTTCAATGCTGATCTAATAAAGTGATAACGCTTCTTGATATGTCTAGTCCTTAAGTGATAAGCTGCATTCTTTACTAAGTGCACTGCACTTTGACTATCACTTCACAGTGTACTAATTGGCTGTTTTCGATGTAGCTCCTCCATGTAATCTTGCAAGCATATGATTTCCTTGGAGGCTCCTGTGATCGCCACGTATTCTGCCTTTGTCGTCGATAAAGCCACTACTTTTTGTAGTTGAGATACCCAACTCACTGCTGTACATGCAACTGTAAAGATATATCTAGTGGTACTCTTACCACTATCTTAATCACCCGAATAATCTGCATTTATATAACCCTGCAACTCTAGAGATGTACTACCATAACAAAGTGAGTAATTGAAAGTACCTGCTAGATACTCAATATCCATTTTACTACATTCCAATGCTCTCTGCCTAGGTTCTGCATATATCAATTCACAACTTCCACTGCCTGTGCAATGTCTGGTCTCGTGCTTACCATGGCATACATCAAACTCCCTACTACTGATGCATATGAAACTGCCACCATCTCATCTTTCAAAACCTGAGCGCTCGAACATATATCCTTGGAAAGTTTGAAGTGACTCGCTAGAGGAGTTGTAACCGGTTTTGCATTGTCTATGTTAAATCTCTTTAACACCTTGTTCACATAATCTTCCTGCAACAACCATAATTTCTTATTTTTTCTGTCCCTGATGATTTTCATACCTAAAAATATTCTTGGCTTCTCCCAAGTATTTCATAGCAAACTGTGATGATAACATCTTCTTCACTTCTATGATTCTCTTAATATTGAAACTAGCCACTAGCATGTCATCTACATATAAAGCCATACTTGCGAAAATAAACACAATGATCAGACTCACAGTGTGCAAATCATTTTTCTTTCATGAAATCATCAAATTTTAGGTACCATTGCCACGGAGCTTGTTTCAAGCCATACAAGCTTTTCTTCAAGCGACATACCATGTGCTCCTTACCTTTGACTTCAAAACCCTTAGGTTGCGCCATGTATAATTTTTCATCTAAGTCACCGTGTCAAAATGTTGTTTTTACGCTTAACTACTCAAGATGAAGATCCTCCATTGCAACTATACTCTACAAACTCTAATTGATGTCATTTTCACTACAAGTGAAAATATCTCGGAGTAGTTGATCCATTCTTTTTGAGAAAAGCCCTTGACTACAAGTCTCGCCTTGTATCTAATACTACCACCTGCTTCATTCTTAATCTTGTACACACATTTGTTTAATAAAGCTTTTTTACATGTGGGCAACTTGGTCAATTCCCAAGTTTTGTTATGAAGTAACGAGTTCATCTCATCTTTCATAGCACACTCCCACTGCAAGTGAGATGTTGTGGCACCCCTCGATAGCCCCCGATCCGTTAGGGTCGCCACAATTCACTTACCTTTCACTTTCCCTAATAACATGTCACTCTGATACCATTTCAATTGCAGCAGGTCCATGCAACCATAGGGGTTTACATCTTTTAGATCGGTCCCTTGCGCAGTTCATATACGGAAGCACATCCAACAACTCCATTCCCTATATTCAGAATACGATGCACACCTACTAAACATTTATAGGTAAAAGCCAAACACTTTTATTTACTTAAACCAGATGGACATCATTTATCGGTACATCTAAATGCCATAGTCTTCTATACTCGGCTATACTTCAAAAGATGACCGACATCTCCTTCAACAGTCGTATACTTAAAGTCCATTGATCAGTGTCGGCGTCCAAAAGTTCCTTCCTTTGCTATCCTCCTCCTCATAGTCATATCCAACCACTTGATCCATCTACTGGTGGCAGTGGCAGTGGAGGTATCTTATCTAGTCTGAAATGTTAGTCCTCAAACGAGGTGAGTATAACCACTCAGCAGTAAAGATCCACCAAACTACACAATGCATCAAACAGAACAATCAAGGTATCATGAATAAAACACATATCATTCATGCATTTGAGCATACCTCACCATACAGCCATGCATATATCACCATACAACATGTATATACCACCATGCACTTGTACATATACCATTAAGTAGCCATGCATATATCATCATGCAACGTGCATATACCACCATGCACTTGTATATATATCATAAATCAGCCATGCATATATCATCATGCAACGTGCATATACCACCATGTACTTCATGCTTGCATTTCCATGAGGTTCATCTCATGCCATATGCACACATCCATGCGCATGATTCAATTCTCAATTTTATCTTTCACAAGGATCTCATCATTTTTCTTTCCAGGGACCAGTGTTTGCATCCCTCATTTATCGCTCGCACCCAACCTGGCATCGCGAGGAGCCTCCGGCACACACCTCCGGGCATCCGACACACACACTCTAGGCATCTCGCATCCCACCTGGCATCACAAGGAATCTCCGGGGCTCGCCATGAAGATGGTTACCCTTACCCTCCGGGCATGCATCATAATACAACCCCTCACCCTTCGGGCATGTATCATAATACAACCGGGCATCCCGACACTCTCGGGGAAAACCTCTAGGCATGTATTCATAATACAACCAGGCATCCAAAGGGCATCGACTCATTCGAACCTCTAGGCATCCCGACTCCCGGGGTATCGTCGGCTCACACCTCCGACGGTATCATCATTATCTCAATTTATATTCACACATGTATCTCAATTTCAACATGGCATTTGATGCATCAATATCAAGAGTCTCAACCAGATTTTGATGTCACCCCATATGCAGCATAATCAACCACTCAGGACATTATATCACATGGAGCAATTTCATTTATTTTTGAGAATATAACAAAATTTCGGATAAAAACAGATTGCGCTCCCTTGGTCATAATTCTTGAAAAATTAGTAAACAGCCTTATTAAATTCTAAAAATTTAACATGTTATATACAAGATCTGGAGGAAAATATTTCGTGAAGAACACCAAATCAAAAGAGCATCACACAAATCAGTACAATTCACGCACCACAGTCCTTAAAATTTCGGAATATTGCCATACACAGTTTTGTTCACAAATTCGGTAAAAATTCTAAATCAACTCGAAAAATTCTGAAATTTCTATATGTTATAGAAAAGGTCCAGAGGTAAATATTTCATGAAGAATACCATATCAAAAAAGGCTTCACAGAATACGTACAGGTCCATACATCACCGAAAAAGGATTTTTTTAACATCACCCATGCACAGTTTGGAAAAAAAATTTGATTAAACCCTTAAATGAACTCAGAAAATTATGAAATTTGGACATGTTGTAGTTAAGACCTAGAGGTACAAGTTTCATGAAGAAATCGAAGTCAATTCGTTCTGGATTAAAAGCTATAATAGATTTACTTTTTCCAATTCTCGGTACCGTTTTCCAGATCCACCCGTGTAGAAGAAAAATCGTTTCCTTGGTCATTACTGATCCATTTATTCTGAAATTTCAGTATATTGTTCCTAAAAATGTCGTCTACAATTTTTATCAAGGGCACAAAACCAAATTCGTACTGGAACATTTTATAAAATTCACAGAATCGTAAGAGGTCAAAGAGCAGTTTTCCAGATCTAGTATTTTCGAAGGAAAAGGGTTTCACCACTCAATACTTATCCATTTCGTCTCAAATTTTAGTATGTTAACCATCAAGAAGTCTTCTACAACTTTCATTAAGAAGTCAAAGTGAAATTCCAAGTAGAAAGCCACATGCAGCTCATGAAATCATCGAAGGACAAACTGTTTCTCCAGAAAACAGAAGGCTAGACTTAGAACACAGCTTCTTCATCTTCAAAAATACTCACCTCTACCCCATTCGAATTCCACCATGCATCACACATCATCACAGCAAGTAAACCACAGCAAACAATGTGTAGATTAATGGACTCTACTTGCCTCAAATCAAAGGAAAACACAGCAAGAACGACGGCGGGACTAGGCGGGCTTGACGGCGTCTCCTCTTCCTCTCTTCCTCTCTTTCTCTCTTCTTTCTTTGGATGCCCCTCCCCCTCTCGAGCTCTCCATCCCTTTTCTTTCCTCCCCTTCAATGATTTGATTGCATGCAGCCGCCCAAAGGAGCCAATGGGGGCAGCCACACTTGGCTCAACCTCCATGCCACTTGTTAATTTTGCCATGCAAGATGAATGGGCTTCAGTTTTTTCGGGCCGTTCTTGGGCCTTCATGGGCCGATCTAATGGGGGGCTGCGTGGGCTGGTTGGACGGGCTTTGGGCCCAAAAATCAGCCCACCCTCTCCTATTCCTATTCCATTTAATCCCCAATTAAATAAACACCTAATTTCAGCTTATAAGGTCACAAAACTTTGTAATTTAAATCAATAACATTCTACTTATAAAGTGCACCCCAAGAATAAGATTTCTATATCAATTTGCACCTTAATAAAATCCTTGGGTCACTTGTAGACACATCTCCATCCAAACAATTGTCCATTACAATGCTCGGCCTTAAATTAGTTGAAATTCATTGATTCAATGGCTGATTCATAATCCAATGGCACTTCCATCACCTATTGATGGTTCATAGCGTATTCAAGGGTTGTCATGAAATTTTAGGATGCCACAAACGTGTCTACCTTTGCCTCATCATAATTCTTCGGTTCCCTGTAATCTATATAAGACATGGCTCAGAATAGTATTAGCTGATGGATCAAAAATTACCTTTGACTTTCTCACGTGTGTAGACCTCCTCAATACAGGTACTTCAGGGTTGTTAGTTTACTCCGAATCACTACGTTCCTCTTGAACTACCTCTTCACTGATAATAGGCTCATCTTGAACCTCTTTTTCAAGTGCACTTTGATTTACTGGAAACATCTTCACAGGCATTGTGTCTAATTCAACATATTCTGGTTGAAATACCTTCTCATGCTCCGTCTGACGATCCTTGTATATCTTTTCTTCATGGAATACCACATTCTGATTGCGGATGATTTTGTTATTCTCATAATCCCAAAGCCTACAGCCATACTTATCGCCATTGTATTCGATAAAGACGTCATTTTAGGACTTAGTATCAAGCTTTTTTCTATTCTCTCTGTCAATCAAAGCATATGTAATACAATCAAACACCTTTAGATGTGAATAATTAATCTTTTTACCTAACCACCACTCTTGTGGTATTTTTTCATCCAACGAACTAGATGGACTTCTGTTGATAAGATAAATAGCTGCATCAACTGTGGCAGCCCATAAGTGTAACGGGAGATTGGCATATAGCCTCATGCATCTCGCACGTTCTAAAATAGTCTCATTCATCCTTTCAGCTATATTGTTCTCTTGAGGAGTTCTAGGAACAGTCTTTAACCCGTGTATGCCTTCTCGACTCAAATATTCAGTAAATTCCTTACTCGTGTATTCACCACCATTATCAGACTTCAGAGTTTTAATCTGATAACCTATTTCTTTTTCTACCATGTTTTTCCACATTCTAAACATCTCAAATACTTTTGATTTTCCTCTAAGAGCGTAGACCCAAGTATTCCTTGTCGCATCATCAATGAAGGTGACAAAATATCTCTTATCGCCATAAGAGAGTTATTGAGCAGGTTTCCATACATCAGTATGAACCAGCTCTAGCTTTTGGCCTTTATTTTGTCGCCCATTCAATTGAAAATTAACAACTTTTTGTTTTTCATAAATGCAACTCTCACAAAAATTTAACTCAACTTTTCACAAACCTTGAAGTAATTTCCTCGAGTGTAACTGCTTCACACCTCTTTCACCAAGATATCCTAAATGATAATGCCAAAGAGTAGATAAATTATCTATAGCCATTGTAGTTGCAACCATATCACTGATATTGTCTCATTGGAGAAGGTAAATTGTACATGTACGCTTTTCCTTTGCTACCACTCTTGCCTTTGAGGTTATATTCCACTCTCCACATCCAAAGGTTGTTACCAAACCTTTTTGGTCAAGTTTACTGGTTGAAATCAAATTTTTCGTTAATTCCGAAATATGCCTAGTTTTACGTAAAACTAGATGTCCTCCACCTGAGATGTTCACAGTCACAGTTCATTTTCCAACAACGGGACACATGTGGCCGTTTCGCACAACAACTTGTCTGAAATCTCCACTAGCATAATCATCAAATATGTCTCTTTGTGTGGTGTAATGAAAAGAAGCACCAGAATCTATATACCATTTATCTGTTGTCAAGTCAAACCCTGCAAACAAACACAAACCTCCGATGTTCGGTTTTGTGACAAAACTAACACTCATCTTTTGCAACCTGTCTTTTACCCCTTGATTGTGATATGCCACACCTGCTGAATTTTCTTCTACTTTTACTTCTTCCACGGTTCTCCACTACAAGTGCCGTTGAAGATGTAGATGTAGAAAAATCATCTCCACCTAAGACTTTCCTTCGCATCTCTTCATCCATGATACTACTCACAGCATCATCAAGAGTTAAATCATCCTTCATGGTGCTCAAAATTCCCTGCACTGCAGTATTGTAGCTTTCTGGAAGAGAATATAAAAATAATAAAGCTTGAAGCTTCATATCTAAATTTATGCTTGTGGGATTCCAATTAACCCATGACCTACGTGAAACTATTAATATGTTCTGCTACAGAACCTCTATTAGATAACTTCATATTAACTAGTTTCTTCAGCAAAAATATCTTATTTGATGTGGACGGCTTCTCATAAATATTTGTTAGAATATCCATGGCTTCTTTTGTAGTTTTTGCTTTCGCGATGTGGTACCCTGTCTTTTTTCGTCAACTCTAGACAAATTGCACCTAATGTCTTTCGATCGAGAATTTTCCATCCGGCTTCTGCTGTCAAATCCACTTCCACCATCTCGGGTTTTCAACTTTCAAGTGGTGCATAGAGATCCTTTTGATAAAAATAATCCTCGATTTGTAGTTTCCACCATCCAAAGTCCTACCCATTAAACTTATTGATTATGATTTTATCTTCTTCCATACTGTTTGCTTTCAATCGAACGTCACCAAAAAACCCTCGATGTTCTCGATTAGCCAACTCAGGCTCTAATACCAGTTGTTACAAAATCGCATGTCGATTCCAGAAAAATAACGCTCACAAACAATTCACCAAGCAGAATATAATAATAAAATAATCGAATTAGATGAACACGCTAGAAAATTTGTTAACGAAGTTCACCTAAACCTGGGCTACGTCTCTGTGCAGAGCCACTTAGCGAATCCACTAGACTTCAAAAAAGTTGGAATACAATGATGATCTTTTCTCAAGATTAGAGCACAGAGAGATTGAGAACCATCGTAAAGAAAAAACTCACTTTTTTCTTCTCTTTTTCTTGCCTCTCTATTCTCTTTTTCAGCGTCTTGACGGCCAACGTGTTGCCATCGCTAATATAAATGTATCACTTTTAACCTAAAAGAAAATTTGATAGAAATGACAAAAAAGCCTCTAAAAATATTTGACTTCATCTATAATAGAGGGTGGCAAGAAGCATAATGTTGCCATTGCTGCTGAAGGGGAAGCCAAGGGATGTGGTCGTAATTGCCTCAGAAAGTGCTGTTTGCCTAGTAAGTCCCCTGTGATCACACTCTTCTTTTCCTTTTCATTTTGGCCTATGAAAATTAGAACATTCTCGCTGATTGTTTGCGGTTTAGTCATATGTTTGAAGATGAATATATTGTTTTTGTAGGGTTTGGATGGTTTACCTTTCTCATGATCTGTTGATATCAAATGTGTATCACTTTATCTGCATATATCAAGCGATTATTTTTAGGAAGATATTTTTTATATCATTTATTTTTTGTGAAATAAGTTAAGCACGATTGCTAGCAAATCATTCTCTTTTATTAAAATATTAAGAAAATGTTTTCTTACTCATGTTCATTGTAAAAGGTATTTCAAACATTGATAAAGGAGAAATAAGACAATGAACGAAATATATACATATCTCTATTGGTTAACTTAATATTATATACATGTACACACACACACACACACACACATTATCAGTATGGGGTGCAAGGGAGATTAGGAAAAAGTCGACTCATGGATCATTTTCATTTTAAAAGCAAACTAAAACACATATTGTAAATGAATAGTCATGTATTATGGAAAGAGGCGACTTCTAGATTTACTATTTCAATTGTAAAGGAAAATGGGGATAAAAAAGTACCATTACTGTCGTGACCTATCCCGTGGGGAAGTGAATAGATTTAAGGGTATTGCCTAAAGGACGGACCTAAGGCCCATGATTAGGCACAGGCTTTCCCCAGCCCATACCTCACGCGACATTGGTGGATTGTTAAGGATTTCGCAATAAGGAGTCGCCACTAGCCTATTGGAGTCAGCTAGAAACTAAGTGAGGTATGGGAGTGTACCTCACTTTCTACGCAACCAGAGAATCTAGGGTCGAGGACTTGATTACACTAATTAACCAATTAGTGCCATTTTGATACATAACCTTGTTCATTTTAAAAGAAAAGATTTTTGTCAGGCAATTTGGATTGATTTTACACCTACCTACTAACATGTGAGGTGATCATGCAGGTGTGCAATCTTTAAAATAATAATTATAGTTACCAAGATCCTAATTGCAGTAAAATTGAGCACGTGCAATTAAACATTCATAAACGTAATTAAATATGCAAATTAAACATGTGATATAATCAATATATGAGCAAATAAATGTCTAATTACACTAAGAAAGAGAGACATGACAATTCCAAATCAAACCCTGCATTTTCTAGATTTTCAATTTCTTTTTCTTTTTTAGGCGAACCGGGTTGGGTCCGGTTTGACCCGACCCGGGTGTGACCTGATCGGGGCGGGTTGGTCAAACCCACCCGAATCCAGTCCGATTGGGGGTGGGCCGGTCGACCCACTTGAAAAGGGCCAGGCCCAACCAGCCCTGGTCAAGCCTACATTCAATTGAGGGTTGGGCCTAACCGACGAGCCTAACTCCCTTTTGCAAAATGGCCTTTCACAAGCCAAAGCAAAAGAAGAAAAGGGACCGAGTAGGCTAGATCCGCGATCTGGCCCAACTCGGCCTACCTTTTGGTCTGTGATGGCTTAGTTGCAACTTGAGGAGGCCGCGATGGAGTAGCACCGGTAGCTTTCGATGAGGGGAAGGAGGTGGTGGCTGGTGTTGGTCAGGGGGCTCCGCCGAAAGGGGCAAGGCACCGGTCGAGGGCTCCGCTAGCCCGTGACCCTTATTCGGCGGTTGTCCGACCATGACGGAGAAGGCGACAACGACGAACAGCGTGGGTGGTCTCCGGCTAGGGCATGACAATGTCTCCTTAGTCAAGTAGGGCGTAGCCAGGCTTCTAGGCAAATGGTGATGCCCCTCCGATGTTGATCGACCCTGCCGAGGTTTTGAATATTAGGGTCAAAAACTGGTTTTCGGTTGGGCATTCTAGCGAACGGGTGGTGGGCATTCTGGGAAGCAAGGGTTTCGGGCTCAGTCGAGACCTAAGCGCGAACCTAGGGAGCTACTTAGGTGTGCTAGGATAACGGGAAGTGCAGTGGGGACGAGTGGTGGGCCGGAGCTCGCTCGAAATGGTTAGGGGAGCTTTGGCCAGCTTGGTACCACACTATGCACATTAGGTGTTTAGCGAAATACCTACCTGGGTTTTGGAGAGATGGCAGCGGTCAACAGCTCACTGGCGGCAGCTAGGCATTCCGGGGGCTCCTCAGCTCCTTGGCCGACCTCCAACGGCCCTTTCTTCCTCCTTTTTCCTTTCGTCTCACTCTCTCTTGCCTGATTCTCTCCTCCACTCCTCGCTCGGGTCTTCTCCGTTGCCCTCTCTATTGTTCTATTCTTCTTTTTCCCTGTTCTGTCCCCTCATTCTCTGCTCTTTTTTCTTTGCCCCTGCTCTCTGCTCCTCCTTCTTTGCTCTTGCTCTGCTGCTATGTTTTCTTCTTTGTTGTAGGTTTGTGCGCGAGGGATAGGTAGAGGAGGAAGACCGGTTGGGGGCGGGGTCGGGCTGAAGGGGAAATGAGGCTAGGTCAAGCCCAAAGATGAGGGAAAAGTTACAAAGGAGGGGTGGGTTGGGCCAAGGTAGGATTTGGCCGGACCCGACCCCTTAGCACGTTTCTTTTATCTTTTTTTTTATTCTTTGTTTTTTGTTAATTAATTAATTTTTTATTAAAATTTTTTAAATGTATTTGAAAAAAGACAAATTATGTGTCAATAGTTGTCCCTTTTTGAATGTATCCTTGAAGAGTTTGCATTCAAAGATAGAAGACACCTAAATTATGTCGGTGGTAAAGAGACCCTAGGTGCATAAGCTCATGCTAGGTTGACCAAAGGGACTCCAGGTTATGACACGTGTGATGAATAAGAAGAAGAAAGGGAAAATCCCAGGCTACAGAAGCAACCCGTGTCACAAGAAGAAATAAAAAATCTCGGGCTACAAAAGTATACCGTGTCATAGGAAGAAAGAGAGACCCCGGGCTATAGAAGCACGTCATGTCATAAGAAGACAGAGAGACCTCGGGCTACAAAAGCACGTCATGTCATAAGAAGAAAGAAAGACTCCGAGTTGCAAAAACACACCGTGTCATAAGAAAGAAAGAGAAGACCCCGGGCTACAGAAGCACGCCGTGTCATAAGAAGACAAAGAGACCTCGGGCTACAGAAGTATGCCGTGTCATAAGAAGAAAGAAAGACTCCGAGCTGCAGAAACACGCCGTGTCATAAGAAAAAGAGAGAAGACCTCGGGTTACAAAAGCACGCCGTGTCATAAGAAGAAAGAAAGACTCCGGGCTGCAGAAACACGTCGTGTCATAAGAAAAAGAGAGAAGACCCTGGGCTACAGAAGTACGTCGTGTCATAAGAAATAGAGAGAAGACCCCGGGTTATAGAAGTATGCCGTGTCATAAGAAGACAGAGAGACCTCAGGTTATAGAAGCATGCTGTGTCATAAGAAGAAAGAAAGTCTCCAGGCTGTAGAAACACGTCGTGTGATAAGAAAAAGAGAGAAGACTCCGGGCTATAGAAGCACGCCGTGTTATAGGAAGAAAGAAAGAAAGACCCCGAGCTATAGAAGCATGCTGTGTCATAAGAAAAAGGAAAGACCCTGGGCTATAGAAGCATGCCATGTCATAGAATGAAAGAGAGACCTTGAGCTACAAAAGCACGCTGTGTCATAAGAAAAGGAGAGAAGACCCCGGACTACAGAAGCACACCGTGTCATAGGAAGAAGAAACAAATGAGGTCTCACCGTGTAATAACGGGTCTTGACCGGGTTGAAATATATGGTTTGAGGAAAACCCATGAACCTTCGTAGATGACATGGTTTAAGGTTGACCATGAACCTTTATAGATAACATAGTTTAAGGTTGACGATGAACTTTTGGAGATGACATGGTTTAAGGCTGACCATGAACCTTGTAGTCTTTTTGGAAGCATCCGCTAATCCCTTGAAAACTGCTGACTTCACTAGGGAATCCTGTCAAACTCAACTTGAGCAAATGTCATTAGGGACAGCATCAAGAGATGTATTGGCAATATTACAGTATTAATTGAACAATCTAATCAATCTAAGTCTGATTGCTTTGAGAAACATTCGATGTCAATTAGCATAATGTGGCGCAAAGTTGTCATCTTGCTCGGGGATGTATCATTAATCATCAGGTTCTATGGGAGACAAGTTCTTATCAAAACGATTTCCATTCGTGAAAAGGCTCATTATGTTGGGGTTTTATGAATCATGTATAGGTAAAATTAACATAAAGAACGCAACGGAAACAAAGATATATTTTACACATAATTCTCATAAGGCGTTGTTCGTGCATTTTAATCAAAAATCTGAATATAAAATGGAGTTAAACGAATTACCTCTCGAAGCGTGCTTTAAAACGAATTGGTTCGGATATTCTTCAGTTCGAGTCCCACAAGCATCAGACCTCTAGTTCAGACACACCAACAATGAATGTCGAACGGAAGAGAGAATTTTCGGATATACACCACTTTGATTGTGCTAGCAATCTCATGGAGATAATCCGCCGTATTCTTGATGTATAATAGTCACGGCCCGAACGAGATAATGCTCTTCTTTCTTGCGTCTCAAAGACACAAGAACACGCACACACTTTGCTCTCTATTTTCAGCAAAGCATCACTGATTCCTCGCAACCTTTTTGCGGGATTTGATTTTCTTAAGGCCTTCACGAATCAGCAACGGTTGCTGATCGTGGGATCAACAACCGTTGCTGATCACGATCATGCACCATCTTTGTGCATGTTGGTCAGCGCTTCTGACCATCCATGCATCGTGCATGATGGTCGAACCGCCGACCATGTGCACGATTTTGTGCATGTGCACGAAGCTTTAAGCTTTAATTCTTTTTTTTTTAATTATTACTAATAAAAGGCAACGCACATATCATGTGCGTTGCAACCATTTGTACATTAATTAATTAATTAATTAATTAATTAATTAAACGAATAAAGGATTAATTAATCAATTCCTTTTAAAAATAAAAATAACATAATCCTTATATGTACAAGTGGGGTATGTTAACATATATCCACTTTGGGCATGCGTGTGCATCATATGCAAGTAGGCTCGTGACTATAATACAAATTAAATTAAATCTCATTTAATTTAATTTTAAATCGACTCAAATTGATTGTAGTAATTGCAAACACATTTGCAATTGTATTTCTCTCTTGTTCCACGTTATTCTAATTGTTTATGGTATGTGACATCCCTAGGTTCATCACTAAGCTGGTAGTAAGACTTGTACTAACACATTAGTACTTCCATAAGAATTAATTGTCCCGATTAATTTTTGGGTCCTACAAGCCATGATTGACATCTAGCAATATGTCATGGCTACCCAGATAGTGTGAATGCTTTAAGAACATAATGAAGTTGTCAGCTTTGGCTACAGTGTAATTCAATCCCTCTGTCTTACTATGTCCCGAT
Organism: Eucalyptus virginea; assembly: GCA_014182375.1. Taxonomy (NCBI): domain Eukaryota; kingdom Viridiplantae; phylum Streptophyta; class Magnoliopsida; order Myrtales; family Myrtaceae; genus Eucalyptus; species Eucalyptus virginea. Next base: position 20,497,656 of record CM024523.1, on the reverse strand, counting down.
CAAACAAAGACCATGGAATATTTGTCAAGTCATTAATTCAATCATATGCACAAATCTAATTGACATGCATTTTATTTGAGACATAAACAGTTTATTCTCAGTTACAACCCCGGCCGAGGATTTCAATGCAGTGTCATAATTAGATCGCATAGGACATCATTATTATATTTTGCATATAACAATGAGACATATTCCATATTGCGCACAAGTGCAACTTCGTATATGAACGAACTATGACTATCAGGTATAAAGACGGATCAACGACCCGGCATTATGTGCACCCGTGAACCATAGTTGTTCAATACACAAGTTAACACTGTGCCTCAGGTCTAAGGATTATCTACACAAGACCAAAGCATGAACAATTAGACATTGACCACGCTAAAAGCTTCCATGTCGCTAATCGTTCCATATGCATCACGTTCAGTGAACTTGTCTAATACAAACACCTGTGTTCTAACTCAGGCATCATAATACCCAATGACATGTGACTCATCATTCCCTTAAGTATCCAATACTTAATGGCGAAGTTAAGAACACGCCGATCTCAACAGGATTATTAATATCCACTCAATAATCCATCGACCGGGAACAATTTAAAGATTTAGTCTAACTATGAACCCATCACTTATATTCTTGACGTCTCAAGAATAGGTTTCGTTGCAACTGATCTTATGGAATCATTCATAAATATAAAATAATTGGACAAATGAATGAATACGTCATTGCCATTAATTAAATAATAATAATGAAAGTACAACTGAAATCCTTAATAATTAACTATTACATAGTAGCTTTAAGGCATACATCCAACAATCTCCCACTTGCACTAAAGCCAACTTGTCTGGTACCTCAAACCCATTTTTTCAATATGTCTTTCAAATGAAGACTGAGGTAAGGCCTTAGTGAAAGGATTTGCCACGTTTTCTTCTGAGGCAATTTTCTGCAAGACAATATCGCCTCTCCCAACAATTTCTTTGATGAGATAGAAGTGTCTCTCAATGTGCTTGGACTTCTGGTGAGATCTTGGTTCCTTAGCTTGAGCTATAGCCCAATTGTTGTCACAAAACAATGTAATCGGTTGTTCAATTGAAGGAACGACTCCAAGTTCATAAATAAACTTCTTCATCCAAGCGGCTTCCTTTGTTGCTTTAGAAGTAGCTACATACTCTGTCTCAGTGGTGGAATCGGCAGTTATGCTTTGTTTGGAACTTTTCCAACTAACTGCACCACCATTGAATGTAAAGACAAACCTAGACGTAGACTTATAATCATTAGGATCCGATTGAAAATTGGAATCAGTATAAGCTACAACTTTAAATTCTCCTTCTCCATATATCAAGAATAAATCTTTAGTCCTTCACAAGTACTTAAGAATATTCTTAACTGCTATCCAGTGCTCTTCTCCTAGATCAAACTGATATCTGCTAGTAATACTTACAACATGCGCAATATCAGGTCTAGTTATAGCATAGCATATATTATGCTTCCAATAGCGGATGCATATGGTATCTTCACCATCCACTCTCTTTCTTCAGGAGTGTTGGGACACATCTCCTTAGAAAGACGGATCCCTTGCCTAAAAGGCAATAATCCTCTCTTGGAACATTGCATGTTAAACCGTGTTAACACTTTGTCTATGTATGTAGACTGTGAGAGGCCAATCAATCGTCTTGATCTATCTCTATAGATCTTGATACCTAAAATGTAGGTTGCCTCTCCTAAATCTTTCATGGAGAATTTCTGTGACAAGAATAGTTTTATTGATGATATCATTGGTACATCATTTCCAATAAAAAGTATATCATACAAAACTAGAAATGCAATTGTACTCCCACTGATCTTCTTGTATACACAAGGTTCATCCGGATTTTTGATGAAGCCAAACGATTTGACCACCTCATCAAAATGGATATTCCAACTTCTGGAGGCTTGTCTGAGTCCATAAATGGATCTCTTAAGCTTACACACCTTCCGTTTTTCACTATTGTATTCAAAACCCCGTGGTTGTTCCATATAGATGTCTTCATCGAGAAAACCATTTAGAAAAGCCGTTTTGACATCCATTTGGAAAATCTCATAATCAAGATGTGCAGGTATAGCCAACATAATCCGAATGGATTTTAGCATGGCCATAGGTGAGAAAGTTTCGTCATAATCAATTCCTTCTTTCTAACGATATCCTTTCGCCACTAGCCGTGCTTTGTAAGTTCCAATTTGACCTTTAGCATTCATCTTCCTCTTGAAGATCCATTTACAGCCAATTGGTATAATACCATCAGGCGGGTCAATTAAGGTCCAAACTTCATTCGAATACATTGAATCCATTTCCGATTTCATGGCTTATAGCCATTTACTAGAATCGATGTCTGACATCGCCTCCTCATAGGTTTTAGGATCACTAGGTTGATCACTATCATTCACAATGAATAATGGTTCAATATGATCAACCGAGTGTCTATAACGAGTAGGTGAGCGAGACGTTCTCGCACTTCTCCTAAGAGGTTGTGTATCAGAAGCTCCCACTGAATTAGAGATTGGTATTTGAACTCCGTTGTTTGGTACTTCATTATTTTCTTCTTGTAAGACTATTTTTCGCCTAGCACCACCTTCCTAGACGAACTGATTCTTTAGAAAAGAAGCGTGTTTGCTCACCAAAATTCTTTGGTCTGAATGAAAATAGAAATAATATCCAAGAGTTTCCTTTGGATATCCAATCAAGCGACCTTGTTCAGATCTTACCTCCAATTTTTTCGTTTTCAACTTTTTCACGAAAGCTGGACAACCCCAAATCTTAATATGATTAAGACTAGGTTTCTTACTGTGCCATATCTCATAGGGTGTAGTTGGAACATATTTGGATAGCACTTTGTTCAGTATATATACAGCTGTCTCAAGGGCATATCCCCAAAGGGATATTGGCAAATCGGTGTAACTCATCATAGATTGTACCATATCTAATAAAGTACGATTTCTTCGTTCAGATACACCATTATGTTTTGGATTTCCAGGAGGTGTCCATTGTGATAAAATGCCATTTTCTTTAAGAAAGTCCAGGAATTCAATACTAAGGTATTCACCTCCTCGATCTGATCGAAGAACCTTAATACATTTTCATGTTTGTTTCTCAACTTTAGCCTTGAATTCCTTGAACTTTTCAAAGGATTCAGATTTATACTTCATGAGGTATAAATAACCATACCGTGACTTATCATCGATGAAGGTAATGAAGTAATTATAACCACCTCTAGCAGTTTCATTAATTGGTCCACATACATCTTTATGTATTAATCCTAATATGTCAGCAACTCGTGCACTTTGTCCCACAAAAGGCGCTTTGGTCATTTTTCCTAGAAGACATGCCTCACAAGTCGAGTATGACTCAAAATTTGAAGGATCAATATATCCATCATTACTCAACTTGTTAATTCTGTCTTCTCCAATATGACCTAATTGGAGATGCCAAACATACTTTTTATTTGGACCGTCTCTAGGGTATTTATTAGTTATGACATTTATATCAATTCTATTTTGCTTATTGACATTGGTAATCGCATTACCGGACATTGTAATGGTATAAAGATTGTTGGTTAATAAGCTAGAACCAACACATATTCTATTATGATAAATAGAACATACATCATCATCAAAAGAAAATTCATAATTCTCTTTACCCAAACGAGGTATAGAGATGATGTTCTTAATAGCATTCTTATAATGCAAACAGTTCTTTAAAACCAATACATGTCCAGAAGGCAAACATAAATGAAAAGTCCCTATAGCTAATGCAGCAACTCTTGGTCCATTGGCAAACGTCAAGACAATCTCATTTCGCCCTAGCATCCTGCTTATTTCCAGATTCTACAAAGACATACAAATATGTGAAGTTGCAGTAGAATCTAGAACCCATGAGCTGGATTCAGCACTAACCAAAAGATTTGTTTCAATAAGCATAGACACCATACCTTCATAAGGTTGGTCCTTGGGCTTGACCTTCAAGCTTGCGAGGTACTTCCTACAGTTCCTCCTCCAATGCCCTCTGACACCACAGTAATGACATTTCCCTTTATCAATCTTGGGTTTTGGTTGCACAACAGGTTTGATAGGCTTCTTCCATTTCTTTTTCTTCAAAACGGTCTTACCCTTTGAAGAAGAAGCCTTAGCCATAGCCACTACATTTGGTCTCGTGTTGTACATTTCCTTCTCATAAACTACCAGCATGCTATGTAACTCAGCGAGAGTTTTCTCCATCTTATGCATGTGGAAGTTTTGGACAAAACCAGAGAAGGAATCGGGTAAATATTGGAGGATCAAATCCACAGCTAACTCGTTGTCCATAACAAGATTTAGCCTAGCCAATTCTTCAATATGCCAGATCATTTTCAAAGTATGATCGTTAATAGATGATCCTTCAGCCATCCTCATACGGCACGATGCATTAGATATCTCATATCTAGAGGTTCGACCATTCTCATCGAAGTATTCCTTTAAGTGCAAAATGATCGACCTAGCATCTTCCATGGATTCATACTTCTTCTGTAATTCATTATTCATAAAAGCAAGCATATATGACCTAACTTTTAAGTCATTGTCACGCTACTTATCATAAGTGACACGTTCCTCTTTGGTCCCACCCTCAAGAAAGGAGGTTGGCATCTTTTCATCAAGTACATACCCAATTTCTTCTTAATTGAGAACAATTCTCAAATTCCTCACCCAGTCAGTGAAATTGGGTCCAATCAAACAATTCTTGTCAAGTATAGAAGCGAGTGGCTTTGTGGTCACCATTTTCAGAGTAATAATATATCTGTTGCAGAAAATAAATTGTTAGCTGTTGTACTTTTCATAATAACTATTTGATTTTGGTCTTTAAATGAAATAGATCCTCCCACTAAATTTATATTCGAATCCTATACTCCTTAAGATGTGAAGCGGTAATCTTTGTTGGGTAAATATTACTAGTGGGGATTGGAGTCCCACTAGCCCAAAGTCCACCTCACCTAACAGTTATTGGTGTCCTATGAACTTAGTGAGAGAACCAGCTTGTTCAACGCATCATATGCGAGTCCCAATCATAACTTTGGCCTCTAGACCATGAAAGCCTCACCTAACAGTTATTGGCATCATGATCATAGTTAAGTCTCACCCATCGTCTCATGTAAGTATTGAAAACACAAACGATTTCCTCACCTGACAGTTATTAGAAATCATTTGGCTCCAACCCCATAGCATCACATGCATAATGGAGTGGTCCAATATTATGAATGATAATTAACCCCTATGTATCCATAGCCAGTCAGTTAACCACTATAATATTGGATCAAACCACGACGATGGAAGGCCACAGTCTGAAACCCATTTTGACTTAATATTATTAAGAAGGAGATTTGGGTCGTTATTAATGGTCTCACGTTGCACATTAACCAATTTAACATACACGATAACATAAACACAATAAATAAATAGATATCACATAAACATATATCCTATATGGTGATCATGGAATTATGGTTCAATGGGTCTCGAGCCAAAGAGACCCATTTAGCCATTTTAATGTTTTAATAATATGGACCTGCTCTTCACTTTTTCTTTGGGAGAAGTACACTATTGGTGCCATAAGTTGTGTACGGTGCTCACTTTGGTGCCAAAAGTTCTCGTCGGATCACTTAAGTGCCAAAAAATTTGAAAAACGCTCACTTTGGTGCCAACGTCGATCTGATCGGCCAGAAATCCGACGTGGCCTTTTTTTTATTAATTTCTTATGCTGATGTGGATCGCTGGAGTTTCCTTAGACCACTTAGGCCTTCAAACGACGTCGTTTTAGCATCCTAACACCAAAACGACGCCGTTTGGTGTCTCCCCCAATTCAAACCCTAAATCTCGACGGCCCCCCCGCTCGGTGGCCGCGGCTCCGACCCCAACCCTGACCCCGACGATGGCCACTCGGCAGCCACAACCTCGACCCTGACCCCGACCCTAACCCCGACGACGGCCACTTGGCGGCCAAGTCGAAGGCCGTGATCCAGCCGATGCTCGGGAGGCCATCGATGAGTGCGCCGCCATTGATGTCTCCCTCTCCATCTTCAATCTCCCTGACGAGTGCCTGGCCTTCGCCTTCCAGTATCTAGGCTCCGGCAACTAAGGCTGGTGCTCTCTCGTGTGCCATCGAGGGCATTCGAACAATGCCGAGCAATGGCGGCTGAGTGAGCGATAGCGGCCCAGCGACGGCGGAGGTCGAGTGACGATGGCCGAGCGAGCTAGGTTGGAAAAATCTCCAAATGAGTTAAACGGCGTCGTTTTTGTAAGGCCATCCATGTAGGACGGCAAAAACGATGTCATTTTCTTAAGGAGAACCGAAAATGACGTCGTTTGAAGGCCTTGTCGATTTTTAAAAAAAAAACCACGTAATCATTTTGGCCGGAATCTTTCGCCGGTGGCACCAAAGTGATCGTTTTTCCTCCAATTTGACACTTAAGTGATTCGACGGAAACTTTTGGCACCAAAGTGAGCGTCATACACAACTTATGGCACTATTAGTGTACTTATCCCCTTTTCCTTCAATCTTTGAACTCTTCAAAGACCGGGCCCAGAGAGCTCACCGGTTTAATGGCTCCTCCACTCTTGTAGTATTTACATCAATAATTGAAATACTAAACTATACTAAAATTATATTTCGTAAAAATAAATATAAAAAGAAGGACGCAGCCTCCATTTAATAATTACAACCCCAAAAATGAATACATGTAATCATCATACATTCATCCATACAACAATCACAACAATTAGGGATTTTTCCATGATCACCAGCCTTCCTTATGAGCCATAAATTCAAAATTTAAAACTCTGGAAGGCATACATAAAATTATGCATTTAATCAAATTTAAAGCCGAACAACGCAAACCATGTCAAGAAATCAATATCGATGAAACAAATTTCACGAGCATGATTCCGAATGGAAGTTGCGTTGTCAACTTTAAATTTACAATCACAAATCATTTGCAGAATATAAACACAAAGTATAACGATTTACGGATTTTTGATTCAAAATTGATTTAGTTCAAATTTTTGCTTAGTTGATTAAATTTATCACATAAATTAATCAACTTCTATAGGCCACATAAGAGCAAGAGAACCAATTCTCTTAACAAAAATAAATTGGCCATTAGAACGCAAAAATATATTTACTATAAATCAATTAAACGCACGAAAAACACCTAAGGTTGGCTCTGATATCACTGTTGGGGTTTCATGAATCATGTATAGGTAAAATTAACATAAAGAATGCAGCGGAAACAAAGATATATTTTATACATGATTCTCCTAAGGCGTTGTTCGTGCATTTTAATCAAAAATCTGAACATAAAAGGGAGTTAAACGAATTACCTCTCGTAGCGTGCTTTAAAACGAATCGGTTCGGATGTTCTTCAGTTTGAGTCCCACAAGCGTCGGACCTCTAGTTCAGACACACCGACAACGAACGTCAAACGGAAGAGAGAATTTTCGGATATACACCACTTTGATCGTGCTAGCAATCTCGTGGAGATAATCCGCCGTATTCTTGATGTATAATAGTCATGGCCCGAATGAGATAACGCTCTTCTTTCTTGCGTCTCAAAGACACAAGAACACGCACACACTTTAATCTCTATTTTCAGCAAAGCATCACTGATTCCTCGCAACCTTTTTGCGGGATTTTATTTTCTTAAAGCCTTCACGAATCAACAACGGTTGCTGATCGTGGGATCAGCAACCGTTGCTGATCACGATCATGCACCATCGTGCAAGAACGGTCAGCAACACACGATCTTTGTGCATGTTCGTTAGCAGTTGCTGACCATCCATGCTTTGTGCATGATGGTCAGCAACCGCTAACCATGTGCACGATTTCGTGCATGTGTACGAAGCTTTAAGCTTTAATTCTTTTTTATTATTATTATTATTACTAATAAAAGGCAATGCACATATCATGTGCGTTGCAACCATTTGTACATTAATTAATTAAACGAATGAAGGATTAATTAATCAATTCCTTTTAAAAATAAAAATAACGTAATCCTTATATGTACAATTGGGGCATGTTAACATATATCCACTTCGGGCATGCGTGTGCATCATATGCAAGTAGGCTCGTGACTATAATACAAATTAAATTAAATCTCATTTAATTTAATTTCAAATCGACTCAATTTGATTGTGGTAATTGCAAACACATTTGCAATTATATTTCTCCCTTGTTCCACGTTATTCTAATTGTTTATGGTGTGTGACATCCCTAGGTTCATCACTAAGCTGGTAGTAAGATTTGTACTAACACATTAGTACTCCCATAAGAATTAATTGTCCCGATTAATCTTTGGGTCCTACAAGCCATGATTGACATCTAGCAATATGTCATGGCTACCCGTATAGTGTGAATGCTTTAAGAACATAATGAACCTGTCGCTTTGGCTACAAAGGTGTAATTCAATCCCTTTGTCTTACTATGTCCCGATCAAACAAAGACCATGGAATATTTGTCAAGTCATTAATTCGATCATATGCACAAATCTAATTGACATGCATTTTATTTGAGACATAAACAATTTATTCTCAGTTACAACCCCAGCCTATGATTTCAATGCAGTGTCTTAATTAGATCGCATAGGACATCATTATTATATTTTGCATATAACAAGCATATTGCGCATAGGTGCAACTTCGTATATGAACGAACTATGACCATCAGGTATAAAGACGGATCAACGACCCAGCATTATGTGCACCCGTGAACCATAGTTGTTCAATACACAAGTTAACACTGTGCCTCAAGTCTAAAGATTATTTACACAAAACCAAAGCATGAACAATTAGACATTGATCACGCTAAAAGCTTCCATGTCGCTAATCGTTCCATATGCATCACGTTCAGTGAACTTGTCTAATACAAACACCTGTGTTCTAACTCAGGCATCATAATACCCAATGACATGTGACTCATCATTCCCTTAAGTATCTAATACTTAATGGCAAAGTTAAGAACACACCGGTCTCAATAGGATTATTAATATTCACTCAATAATCCATCGACCGGGAACAATTTAAAAATTCAGTCTAACTATGAACCCGTCACATATATTCTTGGCGTCTCAAGAATAGGTTTAGTTGCAACTGATCTTATAGAATCATTCCTAAATATAAAATAATTGGACAAATGAATGAATACGTCATTGCCATTAATTAAATAATAATAATGAAAGTACAACTGAAATCCCTAATATGTGACTATTACATAGTAGCTTTAAGGCATACATCCAACACATTAAGCATGCAAAACTAGAGCTTTTTAGTCAAAAATGGTTTCTCACATACTCTCAATAAAATGGCTGCTTGATCCCATCCATTCACGTGGGAAGTAACTAATTGCCAAGGGTATCTCACATAACCCATGTCAAAGGCTTTCGGAAACATTTGTGATGAGCACAATTTGATCGATAAGGTTTTTGAAAGGACCGCAATATAGGTTTGGTCATGGGCTTACACAAAGGGATTATTGCTTTGAGGCCAATAAAGGAACATTTGTCGCAATCTTTATCGGGTTTACAAGTCAAGAACTTGGAAGATAAAACAAGATAGAATTGCTTTCACCCTTTCAAGCTTTGTGGCATTCTCATTTTCACTCGAACTATCCCAATTAGAAGAGATTTCGGAAGAGGGTTGTAATGTTAGCTTGGGAGAGACTTGAAAGGCTTAAAATTTTCAAGAGTTTTTTTAAGAGTCGGTGATCATGATGGCATCGTGACCAGGTCACTCGATCTTTCAAAATCATTTGGCTTTTGAAACACAACACATCTCCAAAGTCCCTTGACTAATTATTTTTGCATGGGAGCTTTGCTCATTTCTCTAATTTCCTTTGCACTTGTGATGATTTTTTTATGTAGGCACTTGGACTTTGATAATTTTTCTTTTACATAAGATGCAGCATTTTGGCTCTTTTACCTGACAGGCATTGGCCTTGCTTTTACCAAGCACACTGCTTTTTCATGCCTTTTAATTTTGTCAAACTTTTTGCTCTTTGAACTTTTGGAGCTCTTATAACTTTCGAGATGCTTTTCACATTTTCTCATAAATGTCAATTGTATGTGGTCAATCCTTATGCCATTCCTCAGTAAAGGGAAATGACCACCGCTTAGGCTTTAGGAATGAACAATTAGGCCTAAATTGGTTTAGGCAATGGGTATTAGTGTTTGGATAGAGAAGGAAATGCTCTTTTTCACCTTGGGATGAGTCAAGCTTTGATGAGAATTTCTTGTTATAAAATCTTTCTCAATCTTTCACTCTACATCTCAACCATAATGTCCTATGCTGCCCCAGGGTAGGGTTGTTCTCGACAGGGGTATTTTGAAGGATCATCTTTATTCGGCCAAAAGGGCTAGCAAGAGATTAGTACGATACTTGGGATCGATGAAGGAAACACCTTTATCATTTTGATCTTTGCGCTCAATGCGAATGAATCCTTCATCCTAAAAGAAGATATCTTTTCACTCAACTCTTAAAAATGTTTGAAGGATGTGTTTGGAAATGGCTTGCCTTTCTTCATCCTAAGCACTTCTTGTTTGGCATGGTTAATGTCTCCATTTCACTCTGCTGAGATCATCTGAGTAGATCAATTTCCATAGGGAAATTTGATTCAAAATGAATAACCCACAAAACAAGAAAACAATTTTGAGATAAAAATGATGTTCAAAAAGTTTGTAGAAAGCTTTTTATCTTTTTTAAATTATTCATTTTTGTGCTTGTTTCAAGGAAAGTGCCAAAGGTTCTTTTTTGTAATGGAAATTCTCCATTTTTTTCATTTAATTTTGAGGAGAAGGGTAATTACCTGCGGCATGGTGACTCAGTAACCCTATAAAGAATGTGAAAGAATATATTAGTACAAAAATCTTTAGGAATTGAAATGTTGGAAACGATACATTATTATCCCTCACTCGCTTTTATTCTTTGGGTGCTAACATTTCTTGGATTCATCCTCGTGGATATTTGGTAACTCGACATTACCCTTCACTTGCATTTGCTTTTAACCTGTTTGGTTCGGCTTTGGGGAAATGCCATTGGGAGAATGCAAATACCTTTGAGGTAAAGGGGCTTTCGGAAATGTTAGACCGTTTGGTAAATTATAGCTTTGAAATGCAACTTAGCACAAACACCGTTTGGCAAAATTCACATATGTAATTAGATTTTGTTATTTTTTAAATTTTTTAAGTCTGAAATCAAATTCCGCGGCCGGCCACCGCCGACCAACCGCCCGCCCATCGTCGGACGGCCAGATCTGGCCGTTGCCGAACCACCAAATCTGGCCGCCGGAGGTCGCAGAGGCCAGATCTGGCCTCGCCTGGTCGCCTGGGTCACGCGAGACCAGGCGACGCCGCCTAAGGTCACTCGACCTCAGGTGCCCGAGGTCATGCGACCTTAGGCGAGGCTTCCCGGCGGCCAAATCTGGCCGCCGGGGGGCCAGATCTGGCCGCTTGCGGCTAAGCGCTGCCCACCGCAAAGAAGAAGACGAACGGCAAAGAAGAAGGCGAACGGTGGAGGAGACGATGAACAGTAAAATCACATCTCTTAAATGCCCGATGCTCAAAGCTGGTCCTCCCGGCATTCAGCTTTCGACATTTAAAATGCCCGCATTTCGCAAATGGGCATTCAAAACCCAACCAAACACACAAAATTTTCCCCAAGGGGCTTTGGGGCCCCAAAGCCCTTGGGAAAGCCTAACCAAACGGGCCTAAATGTTTGATGTCTTCCTATCAAAGGAGAAAAGAATTGTGTTAGAGACACTATCAAAATGAGCAATTGGAATCGACACAATTTACCCTTCACATGTTTTCATTCTTCAGATATGAACTTTGCTTGAAGTGGCTCGGATTGATTGAAAGATGGCTATGTGGCCCTGATTTTATCCATGAAAAGCACTTATTTATTGTATACAACAATTTACAAAGTTCAATTCCTGCTTTTTTAAATGTTCTTTTTGAAGAGACATTTAATTGACAAAGAACTTGAAAAATTTAAAAATGAATCATTAGATGTGTTTTTCAAGATCTTGCTTTGAAATGAGAGGGATTGCTTATTGTTTCCATAGTTGAGGATATTGTTCTTTAGATGCTTTGCCCATTTATTGCCTGCAAAGAAAAGATTGGACATGTTATTTCCTTGCTCGACTGGGAATCATTTAGGAACTATACACATCCCTTTACGCCAAAATGGATAGTCAAGTCTTAGCATGATTCCTTGATGGAAGGCGCTGCTTCTACGGTCAAGGTGCAACATTTTCCCCCATTTATCACCCTTTTCATAATATATGATGCGGCTCTCGATAAAGCTCGTAAAAAATTATCTGGTGATGGCAATCCCCAATCTCCAAATAAAGAAACTTCCTAGAATGAAATTTAGCTTTGTTCCGCCTCTATCGGAAGATTGGTGCCGACAAAGCCTCAACGCATGCTTGCTCCTCGAGTTCCATGAGCCTACACTTTTATCTTTTAGAAGGGGCAGATGCCAATCTCAAATAAACTCCTCATTCTACCTGAGAAAGCGACCACGTGAAGAGAGGGCCTTAAGCAAAGCTTTCTTGAATTTCATTTGCAAAAAATTTTGAAGGTAGATGTAAAGGTTTGTTTGAAACACTTATGAGTTTGTTTTTAAAAGGATGATTTTCATGAAATTGAATTCCATCATTAAAAAATGTGAGTCGCATGATTTACAAAAGCATCAATTGGATTCGCAATCAAAACCAAAAATGGAAAACATGATTCTTAACAAGAATAAAAACAATGATAAAATACAAGAAATTCTTGTATAGATAAGAGTAAAAATCAACTCCTGTCCTAACTCTAGAATTCACTTCTCTATGTGGTTAAACATGAGAATGTCAAGGAGCATCACGTATAACCTACAAAAAGACAACAATGTCAGTATGTGAATGAGAAAATGATCTCTCAATAAGGTCGCTTCTTACAACAAAATTGAGGCGACGGTACATGCCCCATAGTCCTTATTATGAGGTTTTAGTATTTTGCCAAAATTTTATCATAAGAGAAGACATCATTAAAAAAAAAAAAAAAATGATCTGCGGCCATCAATCGAACGTCCATTCTTATTCTAAAAGTTTCATATGCAATAGTGGCATTGGTTTTTTAAAGATTGATTTATGAATTTACTCCTGCAAAAATGAAGTGACCTTCGTTTTGAGAAATCTATACACAAAACATTATCTGAATTTCAATCCCAGAATGTGAGAAAGAAAGAATTTGATCGAAAATATGATCTTAATTTTTTTTGTGCCCCAAAATATAATCTTTATTTGAAAGAATATCTAAACAAAAAGTGGTTTTGAGCCCATAATTGAAAATTTAGACAAAGTCATATGTTCGGTGGGGCTATATCGGATAGGCTTGAAATTTATATTCAATGTTCATTATCAAGAGTGCTTGCCAATTTTTATTGTAACCCTACATCATCGAGAGCATTCGATTAATTTCCGCGAATTTCAAAATGAAAGTTCAATAATAATAACCAAAAGCAAATAAAAAGAAAAATGATACTTACAATGGGGGGGGCGACTTTTCTCTCTATTTTTTTTAATTACATAGACATGCACATGGAATGATGGTTCAATTTCTACTCTAAACAGCCCAAAATGGAGCCATAGGATCACCGGACCGAACCAGCATGATTGTTGCTAGGTCGTGGTATCCATGACTTTGGCTTCGTTAAAGGGCCAACCCGTGTCTCGTGGTTGTAGACCAGGGTGTGGACCTTTGACATTAAAAAGGAATTTTCAGGGTTGAGATGTGTGACTCGTACTACAAGATTGTAGTCAAAGTAGTATCTACCTCAAAACCATCCTAGATGATAGTATATGGCCCAGGTCCGACGGCAGGTAGTGTGTACCATGATGTAGTGCAATGCAGGGAATGCATGCAAGACAATTTATTAGCAAGCAACACTTCATACATAAATAAACCATTCATTCATACACTCCCTTACAAAACAAGGGTTAGCAATTACTTCCCTTTATACCTCCCAATTGCAAAAACATTTAACACTCACATTAGGAATGTACTTGATATCCTTACCGTCAAACAAAAATGTTTTTTGAACAAGATCAATTCCGACTTAAGTCCTCTAAGGTATAAAACCAGTCCTTAATGGAGTCGCCAAGCTGTTGTGACCTATCCCGCAAGGAAGGGAATAGGTTTAGGGGTATTGCCTAAAGGACGGACTTAAGGCCTATGATTAGGCACGGGTTCTCCCCAACCCATACCTCACGCGACATTGGGGGATTGTTAAAGATTTTGCAATAAGGAGTCGCCACTAGCCTATTGAGGTCAGCTAGAAACCAAATGAAGTATGGAAGTGTACCTCACTTCCTACATAACCAAAGAATCAAGGGTTGGGGATTTGATTACATTAATTGACTAATTAGTGCAATTTCAATGCCTAATCTTGTTCATTTTAAAAGAAAAGATTTTTGTCAGGTAATTTGGATTGATTTTACACCTATCCACTAACATGTGAGGTGATCATACAGATGCATAATCATTAAAATAATAATTATAGCTAATAAGATCCTAATTGCAGTAAAATTGAGCATGTGCAATTAAACATTCATAAACATAATTAAATATGCAAACTATACATGCGATATAATCAATATATGAGCAAATAAAGGCCTAATTATACTAAGAAGGCAAGACATGGCAATTCCCAACCAAACCTTGCATTTTTTAGATTTTCAATTTTTTTTTTCGGAATGTTTTTTTTTTTTTTTTTTTGTGAACTGGGTCCGATCCGGTTTGACCCGACTCGAGTCCGACCTGATTGGGGCGGGCCAGTCGACCAACCCGAAAAAGGGCCAAGCCTGACCAGCTTGAAAAGAGCCAGGCCCGACCAGCCTTGGTCGGGCTTGCGTTCAATTGATGGTTAGGCCCAACTGACGGGCCTAACTCCCCATTTGCAAAATGGCCTTCCGTAGGCCCAAGTAAAAGAAGAAAAGGGACCAAATTTGTAATCTTGCCCAACTCGGCCTACTCTCTCGTCTACAACGGCTTAGTCGTGACTAGAGGAAGCTGCGACTGAGTAGCACCAGCGACTTCCGAGGAGGGGAAGGAGGTGGTGGCCGACATTGGTCAAGGGGCTCTGTCGGAAGCAGCAAGGCGTTGGCTGAGGGCTTCGCTAGCCCGTGACCCCTATTTGGCGATTGTCTGACCATGATAGAGAAGGCGACAACAACAAATGGCATGGGTGGTCTCTGGCTAGGGCACAATAGCATCTCCTCGGTCAGGTGGGGTGTAGCCCAGCTTTCGGGCAGACGGCGATGCCCCTCCGGTGGCCGACCGACCTTACCGAGGTTCTGAATAGGAGGGTCAAAAACTGGTTGTTGGTTGGGCATTCTAGCGTACGGGTGGTGGGTGTTCTCGGAAGCAAGGGTTTCGAGCTCGGCCGAGACCCAAGCGTGAACCTAGGGAGCTATTGAGGCGTGCTAGGACAATGGGAAGTGCAACGAGGACGAGTGGTCGGTCGAAGCTCGCTCGAAATGGTCGGGGGAGCTCCGGCTAGCTTGGTACCACGCTACGCACACCAGGTGTTTAGTGAAATGCCTACCTGGTTCCGTGGAGATAGCGGTGATCGGTGGCTCACCGGTGGTGGTTGGGCATTCTGAGGGCTCCTCGGCTCCTTGTGTCATGCCCCAATCCTTGGGCGCGCGCCCATCCCTTAACTAGTTGATTTATTTGCGACGTCCCAGGAAGGTCGCCGACCCATTCATTTATATACGCATGTGGAAGCTTAATAAAATCCCCAGACAATCAAACAATGAGATAGAAAAGTAGGATCATATTTTTCAAACCAAGATAAGTCTTTATAGACAAACTGGTTAATTACAAACTTAGGCTGTTTGCAAAATTATCGGCTTATCAAAAAGGGGATTGTCTTAATATCCACTAGTCAGACCCATTTGCCGATTCTTCAGCCTCCACCTTCCGAACTCCAGGACTTCCGGTCCTCCACGATCGTCATCTAAGGACCTGAAATATTTTCCCCTAACCGAGATGAGACTATGTCTCAGCAAGTTCTACCCCACTAAGACCTGATTAGGAAGCCAACACGCCATACGGGCTGCCTAAGCACAACACAGGTCAAAGGAGCTTACCTTGGCATCAGTTCATTCATGTACATTAGTTCAATTAATAATATTGATAACTACAACAATCAATCACATTCCACCAATCAGATCGACTTAGTGATCAATCGACTTAATCGATTACATGTCATCACGACCTTTCCCTGGTAGGTACATTCAATGTTATCTATAAAGTCCGATCATAGTCTAGGACTGCTCACCCAAAGCTGAAAATAGATAGCATAGCTCGCCCAAAGCTGATAGATTAGGGCCCCTAGGTCAATTTAGTATACTATAAGTATGTGCTCGCCCAAAGCTGATAATAAGGTATAATGCTTACCCAAAACTGACATATCGCCCCCGTAAGCTGATATAGCATACCGGTATACTGCTCACCCAAAGCTGACATTTCACCCGTAGGCCGATATAGTATACCACTCCAACCGCATAGTCAATTCATCATTTTTTTTTATCATTCACGATAAATAGCCATGTGTGGGTACACGATTGGCCTTAGCCAAAATATAATAATTTTACTTACAAATATCCCACCAATTTCAACAGCCCATTACATATTTTTGGCGCTGTAAACCGACGCCCGGTTATTTTTCCATTAATAACCAAAATCAAATAATTTAGGAAATAAATCCTAAATTCGCAATTAATTCAATTCAGCACAAATTAGCACTCAAATAAATAAACAGACCGCACCACGATAATCAGCACGGAATTTCAGTCGTCAGCCGTCTCAACCTTAGTTTCCAAAATTTAATTAATTAATTAATTAATTTCGAAAATTAATAATTAATTACAATAAATCTAATTTAGCTCAAATTGGAGCTCAATTAAATAAATAGACTTCACCACGATCATCAGCATAAAATTTTGGTCATCGGCCATCCCGTTTGAATTTCCGAAAAATAAATAAATAATTAAATTAATTTCAAAAATAATATTTAATTACTAAAATTTCCACTTAGGCCCGAATTGTCAAATTGAAGCCCGATAAAGGGTCGGAAAAATCCCCGAGCTACCCTCAATAAATATTAGACCACGTCTACTCTCTAAATGCACCTCAATTTGTCTAATTCGCATCACAATTGACTAATAAACACTAATTCATACTAATCTAACTACCTAAACCTAATTAATTAAAACTAAACAACCCTTAAGTGTAATTAGTCCACTAAGCAAGGATTAGTGAGATTACTCACCGAAATCCGACGGGGACAACGCGAGGATCGACTTTCCTCAAAACAGGCCGAGCATCCAAGCTCGGTAAGACAACCAAAACGGGCCAAAACTCCACTACGATACCCATTTTCTGGCCTCTTTGTTCGCTGCTGTTTGGGGCGGATTCAGGGTTGATTGAGGCGGCCAAGGGCGACTGAGGGCGAGGCGGAGCTCCGGCGATGTCGACGGTGGCCGGAGTTGGTCTGGCGGTGGCCTGAGGTGGCCGAACGGAACCGAACAGAGGTGGAATAAGGGCTGGACAGCAGCTCGTTCGAACAGGCGAGCGGTGCACGGCGGGCGAGCGGCAAAGGGCGGCGGCGAGAGACGGCGGTGATGGCAGCTCCGGCACGACTGCAGCTCCTTCAAGCGACGCCGGCCGCTACTTCTGCTTCTGTTGGTCGCTTCTATTCGAACCAGAGGGAGGAGAGGGGGTGGAGGCGCGCGCGAGTAGGGCGACGGCGTCACGGTGGCTCGCGGAGTCTAGCGGCGCTGCTGGCTGCTGTTTCGGCTGCTGGTTGCGACGGTGAAGGAGTCGTTGGCCGGTCTTCTTCGGTTGCTGGGTTCTTCACATAGCAAGAAGATGGAGGAAAGAGGGAAGCTCGACGGAAGAGAGAGGGGGAGAGAGGTGATGGAAGAGAGAGAGGGAGAAGAGAGAAAGAGGAGGGGACCACTTATTTTATTTTTCTCTTTCTTTAATCCCCCAAAAATGGCTCACCATGACCTCATATGAGGTCATCTTCCACTCACTCAAAACTCCCACAACTATCTTCAATGGGTCCAATTTCCTTTTCCGCCGTGGCATGAAATCTTGTACACTTAATTCAATTAATTCACAATCAATTCTATCCAATTTAAGATCAGTTAAATTAACCCATGCGTCCTCAACGTTCTTATGACTTTTCCCCATCAAAGGATCTAACTTGCTTCCCAAATATTCGATAAAAACGGCCCTCCGACAATCTCGAACAAAACGGCCTTACTTTGCTTTTCCGCCAAAAATCTTGGTTGTAGAAAAATCTTCTGAGGATGAGTTGACGTTCCTAAAATGAATTGTGACTTGACAGAACTCTCAATTTCTGAATTCGGGTTCGATTTCACGGTTAATTTCACTTCGACACGTTTTTAGCGTGACCTAAGCTACCATGAAGTTTCAGAACTTTTTAGGACAAATAACCCGTGGTCGATTTTCTTCGAGCCACAATGAACCCACTCGACACGATGGTGACTCTCGATTGTCGTGAAAATTTCGAGGATTCAAATATGGACACAAGATACCAAAATGATAGTAAAATCAAATTAGTGCCGGTCGACGAGAGTTTGCCAATTTAGTGGAGTCACCCACAATCGGTCACTCATCTCAGTCAAACCAACCTATCTCTGATCTTAATTCAATTTTATACTATGTCGCAATGGCCTCTAAAAATAGTCACGATCAAGAACTCGGTCATTGGTCGAATTCTCAAGTCTATCTGCCTTAAAGTCCTTAATAGCTTACCCAACTAGTCTAATTATCTCGTGAGTGGCCAACTTAGAGAAAAACATGGTAATCGCGTCGATGAAATGCCCAATTTATTTAATCAAAATCAGGACCCGAAAATCTAGATGTCACAACTCTTCCCCTCTTAGAAAAATTTCGTCCTTGAAATTTAAACCTTTACCAATCCTTATTCAAGAGGTGGGGGTATTGTTGTCTCATCAAGTCTCACTTTTACCCACGCTAATCCTTCGGTCTCGTGGTGTTGTCTGACCACTTTGACCAAGGAAACCATCTTGGTACAAAGAATCTGCTCTTTTTGAACCAACAACTGAACCGGCTTCCCACGTACGACACTCTATCGTTCACGCCTAATTCTTTAGGATTTAGCACGTGGGTCGAGTCAGGCTCATATGTCCTCAACACTGACACGTGAAAGACGTCATGCACTTATGCCTACCTTGGCGACGATGCAAGACGATACATTAGGATCCTGATTCTTTCTCTAGAATCCCTAAGGAACCTACATAGCTCGGTCTTAGCTTTCCCCTCCTTGCTAAAATGCAAGGTATTCCTCATTGGTGATACCTTCAGAAAGATGTTTTCATCAAATTAGAACTCTAAGGGCCTTCAAAGCTCATCAATTCAACTTTTTTGGCAGTTCCATGTGGTCTATACTCTGACACTGATCTCGGCAACTACAATCACTGACTACTGTACTCACCCTGGCCTATGATCTCTCTTTCCCTAACTTCATCTCAGCAATTGAAGTTCTGTACTCTCTGCTATTCACTATTTAAGAAAGAACCATCTGAAAGCTCTACCAACTTGGAACATCTGATTTAGATTTGAAATACAATTCATCCCCGGCACTCCATGCTGATGAATTATCTGATATGCACACA
Source organism: Eucalyptus virginea (assembly GCA_014182375.1). NCBI lineage: Eukaryota > Viridiplantae > Streptophyta > Magnoliopsida > Myrtales > Myrtaceae > Eucalyptus > Eucalyptus virginea. The sequence goes on along the minus strand of CM024523.1, from coordinate 20,477,888 downwards.
CTTTGATATACCAATTCCAATCGAAATCCTTTCGTGCTGTACTAAGGTGAGTTGACTCCGTCCATCTGTTGACCACAACTTCATAAGGAATCAATACTCTTCCCGACTTCTTAATAAGCCTGTCATAAAATTCCATCATGCTATACTTTCATTCCCACACAGGACTCTCTCGAGTGCTTGAAAAAGCTTTCTCGGCTTACATTACCAAATTCTCACTTACTGATACATCCAACACTTACAACCTGTTTGGCAATGTCTATCTTCATAATTGTCTACCAACCGATCTAATGTCAATTCTGACCTACTTCAAATACTACACTGCTACAGTAAATTTCTAACAAAGTCTTCTCCTCAAGTTTCATACTGTCTGACACCTATCATCACCCACGATACCTTAGTATTCCATCTTTGAAATATGAAAGTCAACATTTCTCTTACCGGTATTCTCTTACAGGATTTCTCGAACATCCCAATCTGTCAATTGAAACGTTTGCTTTTAACCTGAACATCTGGTTCAATTCTGAGGGTGGCCATAAGATTCGAAAATGTGGCCTACCTCAAATTTGAAAACCGAATCTTGAACTTTCTCAAGTAAGGTCCATACTTTAACTAGCCCATACACAAATGAAGACTCTTGACTCAAAGCATCAAAGACTTCTTTCATTCTTCCAGGGTGATACCGGATATCACCATTTTAGTCCTCCCAAAGTTCTGATTTACAACACCGTCTCCCATTCAACTCCTTCTAAGAGAATGAACACTTGAGACTTTAATAGATGATGAAGATGTGGAATTTTCCCTCATACCAACTATGTCTCTATACCTTTAAAGTGAAAATTAATGATGTGAATTTCCAATTCATGCGCTGGAAATTTTAACTTACGAGGTCTCAACTAGCGGGACGTTTATGCAACAACCCTACTATATTGCATTAGCACACAACCCGGTTTTCTGAACGACCCATTACCATAGGTCTCGTATCTTCCATGACCAGATGGAATAATTAGTACGGGTGCAGTAGTCCGCTTCCAAAGCTCTTACAGACTACACTCGTACCTGTCTATCCACACGAACTTTTTTTCTTTCTTCAGGAGTCGAGTCATTGGTGGTATTGATGCTGAAGCTTCTCCCACAAATCCTCTGTAGTAACCTGTCCAATCCACACGGCTTCTGATCTCTGACATTGTTGTCGGTCTCGGTCCATTAGCAACTGTTTCAATCTTGGCTGGGTCCATGAAGATTACTTTACCTGTAATCACATGACCATTCTTAGGGGCTCTCGTGATCCTCGGCACTTAATGAATACCCTAGAATGTCGCTACACCACACGATCACCATTGATCTAGATATTCTTTAAACACTCGGTTTGTCAAATCTATGACATCGGTTGGAGCGTTTGTCAAATCAAATGGCTTTACATTATCCTCACAAGGGCCAAATCAAGTGCAAAAAGTTGTCTTCAATATAACCTCCTTCCTGGTTCTCAACTGACGATAACCTGTCCTCAAGTCGATCCTTAGAGATACCAACACTCTATATAACAAGTCACCCAATTCGTCGATCTTTGACAATGAACACTTATTCTTGATTGTCACTTGATTAAGTCAACTATAGTTGATGCATAATTGCAACGAACCATCTTTCTTTCTTTCTCACTACGAGACTGATGTTTCCCCTAGGTAATGCACCAATATGCATGAATTCCTCATTCATCAATCCTCACATTGCACCATTGGTTCTATCATTTCAGACAACAACAACCAGTAAGAAACTTTAGAGAATGGTTCTGTTCCGGATGCTAGCTCGATCGTAACTCTATCTCTTTCTCTGGCGACTGTTTGACCATCCTTCTGGTAACACTTCCAGGAATTCTTGGACTATTGAGGAGTCCTCAATTTTCAATTCTTCAATCTGTCTTTATTTTATTTTATTTTTATTTTATTATTTATTTATTTATTTTTTTACAATTGTTAAGTAACCTAGGCAACCTCCGTCTAACAAATGGATTGTCTCAAGTGACGAGATTAAAGAAGTCGAGGACCCTTCTCAACTCTCAATAAAACTTGGCACTCCTACCTACTCCTGGAATAAACTGGGTTACTTCACTATAACAATTTATCACCACAAAATGCTCCAGAACCAATTCTTTCCACACTTGACGAATAAGTTGTACACCAATAGCCAATCAAGTACAACTCTAGTCAGTGGTTCTTTTCCTACAGCCTTAACAAACAACTGAAATTCCACAATTGTGTTCCCAACACTCTCTGGCACCATTATGATGAAATCACCTCAAAACATTCTTCCATTGAATAAAGCATAGTCAATTCCGTTCCTGTTCCTTTTGCCATATTAATGGCGTATTATCTGCGGTATCGGTATCAATGCTCCCTTGGACTCACACTGATAGTTTTTTTTTTTTTACTTGACAGTTGTACTGACTACCATCATAGCACGTTTTGGCCATTCTCAGACACAGGATTAATCCATGCATTCCTTCCATACTTTTGGCAATTACCTAATGAGTCTTTTACCTCCTGTCAAGTGCTAGCATGCACTATTTCTTGTACCAGAGACCTATCCCAAAAATTCCACAGTATGTTCAATGGCACACTTCTTTTGATCTGTCCTATCGACGGTGACAGCAGTAACCGTTGTTGAGATTCCATCTACTTATGCGTATACCCCATAAATCATTGTCCAGGCTGGCGACACTTACCACAAATTCCTGTCCTCAAATTACACGAGACAGATCCATACCATCTTCCACGGAACAACATGTTCCATTTGTCTCAATACTGACCTAACTATTCCGCCCTTCCTATTGAGTGGAATAGAATACTCTTCCCTCAACATTAGTCTTTTCCCTGACCGAATTCCAAGTCTACTTGCGCTGAATTTGGACTCAGATATCGAATTCTATTCCCTGATTATCCTTCCAGGTTGGACCTCAGTAAAGGTAGCAACAACAACAACTTGATCTTGATCTTACTGGCTCATCCAGATCCCAAGGAACACTTGCATCAGAGAGATCTTATCAGACTTAGGATCATTCAACGTTGCTACACTAGTACCAACCTGCGATGGCATTCTTACGCTCAAGCTGGCCAGAGTCGACACTCTGCCTTCCGAATCCACAATGATTAAAAGCAAGAGATTCACACACGACAAATAATTCTACCAATCAGCTATCAAAGACATGCACCCGTCATGAATTTAAAGGCCATCCTACTACTATCCCAAAGGTCATCGCTCCTTATCACTCCAATATTTAACCATTGCTCTGATACCACAAAAAGGGGGGGATGTCACGTCCCGATCCTCGGGCGCGCGCCCATCCCTTAACTGGTCGATTTATTTGCGACGTCCCAAGAAGGTCGCCGACCCATTCATTTATATACGCACGCCGTCCCAGAGTCGACACTCTGCCTTCCGAATCCACAATGATTAAAAGCAAGAGATTCACACACGACAAATAATTCTACCAATCAGCTATCAAAGACATGCACCCGTCATGAATTTAAAGGCCATCCTACTACTATCCCAAAGGTCATCGCTCCTTATCACTCCAATATTTAACCATTGCTCTGATACCACAAAAAGGGGTGGATGTCACGTCCCGATCCTCGGGCGCGCGCCCATCCCTTAACTGGTCGATTTATTTGCGACGTCCCAAGAAGGTCGCCGACCCATTCATTTATATACGCATGCGGAAGCTTAATAAAATCCCTTGACAATCAAACAATGGGATATAAAAGTAGGATCATATTTTTCAAACCAAAATAAGTCTTTATAGACAAACTGGTTAATTACAAACTTAGGTTGTCTGCAAAATTGTCGGCTTATCAAAAAAAGGATTGTCTTAACATCCACTAGTCAGACCCATTTGCCGATTCTTCAGCCTCCACCTTCCAAACTCTAGGACTTCTGGTCCTCCACGATCGTCATCTAAGGACCTGAAATATTTTCCCCAAAACGGGATGAGATTATGTCTCAGCAAGTTCTACCCCACTAAGACCTGATTAGGAAGCCAATACGTCATAAGGGCTGCCTAAGCACAACACAGGTCAAAGGAGCTTACCTTGGCATCAGTTCCTTCCTGCACATTAGTTCAATTAATAATATTGATAACTACAACAATCAATCACATTCCACCAATCAGATCGGCTTAGCGATTAATCGACTTAATCGATTACATGTCACCACGACCTTTCCCTAGTCGGTACATTCAATGTTATCTATAAAGTCCGATCATAGTCTAGGACTGCTCACCCAAAGCTGAAAATAGATAGCATAGCTCGCCCAAAGCTGATAGATATAATATACTATATATATGCTCGCCCAAAGCTGATAGATTAGGGCCCCCAGGCCAATTTAGTATACTATAAGTATGTGCTCACCCAAAGCTGGTAGATTAGGGCCCCCAGGCCAATTTAGTATACTATAAGTATGTGCTCGTCCAAAGCTGATAATAAGGTATACTGCTCACCCAAAGCTGACATATTGCCCATGAGCTGATATAGCATACCGGTATACTACTCACCCAAAGCTGACATTTCGCCCGTAGGCCGATATAGTATACCACTCCAACCATATAGTCAATTCATCATTTTTTTTATCATTCACGATAAATAGCCGTGTGTGGGTACACGATTGGCCTTAGCCAAAATATAATAATTTTACTTACGAATATCCCACCAATTTCACCAGCCCATTACATATTTTTGGTGCTGTAAACCGACGCCCGGTTATTTTTCCCTTAATAACCAAAATCAAATAATTTAGGAAATAGATCCTAAATTCACAAGTAATTCAATTCAGCACAAATTAATGCTCAAATAAATAAACGGACTGCACCACGACAATCAGCACGGAATTTCGGTCGTCGACCGTCTCAACCTTAATTTCAAAAATTTAATTAATTAATTAATTAATTAATTACAATAAATCTAATTTAGCTGAAATGGGAGCTCAATTAAATAAACGGACTTCACCACGATCATCAGCATAAAATTCTGGTCACCAACCATCCCGGTTGAATTTCCGGAAAATAATTAATTAATTAAATTAATTTCAAAAAATAATATTTAATTACTAAAAATTCCACTTAGGCCCGAATTGTCAAATTGAAGCCCGATAAAGGGTCGGAAAAATCCCAAGCTACCCTCAATAAATAGTAGACTACGTCTACTTGCTAAATGCACACTCAATTTGTCTAATTCGCATCACAATTGACTAATAAACACTAATTCATACTAATCTAATCACCTAAACCTAATTAATTAAAACTAAATAACCCTTAAGTGTAATTAGTCCACTAAGCAAGGATTAGTGAGATTACTCACCGGAATCGCACGCAAGTCGGATCAATCCGACGGGGACGACGCGAGGATCAACTTTCCTCAAAGCGGGCCGAGCATCCGGGCTCGGGAAGACGGCCAAAACAGGCCAAAACTCCACTGCGATACCCATTTTCTGCCCTCTCTGTTCGCTACTGTTTGGGGCAAATTCGGGGTTGATTGAGGCAGCCAAGGGTGGCTGAGGGCGAGGTGGAGCTCCGGCGAGATCTACGGTGGCCGGAGGTGGTCTGGCGGTAGCCTGAGGTGGCCGAACGGAACCAAACAGAGGTGGAACAGGGGCTGGACAGCAGCTCGTTCGGACAGGGGCAGACGGCACACGGCGGGCGAGCGGTAGAGGGTGGCGGCGAGAGACAGCGGTCACGACAGCTCCGACGCGACTACAGCTCTTTCAAGCGACGCCGGCCGCTGCTTCTGCTTCTGTTGGTCGGTTCTGTTTGAACCAGAGGGAGGAGAGGGGGCGGAGGCGCGTGCGAGTAGGACGACGGCGTCACGATGGCTTGCGGAGTCGAGCGGCGCTGCTGGCTGCTGTTCCGGCTACTGGTTGCGACAGTGAAGGAGTCGCTAGCCGATCTTCTTCGATTCTTTGGGTTCTTCGCATAGCAAGAAGATGAAGGAAAGAGGAAGCTCGACGGAAGAGAGAGGGGGAGAGAGGTGACGGAAGAGAGAGAGGGAGAAGAGAGAAAGAGGAGGGGACCACATATTTTATTTTTCTTTTTCTTTAATCCCACAAAAATGGCCCACCATGACCTCATATGAGGTCATCTTCCACTCACTCAAAACTCCCACAACTATCTTCAATGGGTCCAACTTCTTTTTCTGTCGTGGCATGAAATCTTGTACACTTAATTCAATCAGTTAAATTAACCCATGCGTCCTCAACCTTCTTATGACTTTTTCCCATCAAAGGATCCAACTTGCTTCCCAAATATTCGATCAAAACGGCCCTCCGACAATCTCGAACAAAAACGACCTTACTTTGCTTTTCCGCCAAAAATCTTGGTTGTAGAAAAGTCTTCTGAGAATGAGTCGACGTTCCTAAAATGAATTGTGACTTGACAGAACTCTCAATTTCTGAATTCGGGTTTGACTTCACGGTTAATTTCACTCCGACACGTTTTTAGTGTGACCTAGGTTATCAAGTAGTTTTCAGAACTTTTTAGGACAAATAACCCGTGGTTGATTTTCTTCGAGCCACAGCGAACCCACTCGATACGATGGCGACTCTCGATTGTCGTGAAAATTTCGAGGATTCAAATACGGAAACAAGGTACCAAAACGACAGTAAAATCAAATTAGTGCCGGTCGACAAGAGTCTTCCAATTTAGTGGAGTCACCCACGATCGGTCACTCATCTCAGTCAAACCAACCTATCTCTGATCTTAATTCGATTTTATATTGTGTCGCAATGGCCTCTAAAAATAGTCACGGTCGAGAACTCGGTCATTGGTCGAATTCTCAAGTCTATCTGCCTTAAAGTCCTTAATAACTTACCCAGCTAGTCTAGTTATCTCGTGAGTGGCCAACTCAGAGAAAAAGACTGTAGTCGCATCGATGAAATGCCCAATTTATTTAATCGAAATCAAGACCCGAAAATCTGGATGTCACACCTTGGCCGACCTCCAACGGCTCTGTCTTCCTCCTTTTTCCTTTTGTTTCGCTCTCTCTTCCCCGATTCTCTCCTCCGCTCCTCGCTTGGCTCCTCTCCATTCCCTTTCTCTTGTTCTGTTCTTCTTTTTCCCCATTCTATCCCCTCCTTCTTTGCTCTTTTTTCTCTACCCTAACTCTCTGCTCCTCCTTCTCTGCTCCTACTCTGCTGCTATCTTTTCTCCTTTGTTACAGGTTTGCGCGCGGGGGACAGCTAGAGGAGGAAGACTTGTTGGGGGCACGGCCAGGCTAAAAGGGAAAGGAGGTTGGGCCGGGCCTAGCACAAGGGAAAAGAAACAAAGGAGGGGCAGGTTGGGCCAAGTTCAGATTTGGCCCAACCCGGCCCCTTAGCACGGTTTTTTTTTTTTTTCTTAATTAATTAATTTTTTCACTAATTTTTTATGTATTTGAAAAAAGACAAATTAGGTGTCAGCAATTACCAATTAATTTTGAAAAATGCTAATTTATAACAGTAAAGAAACAACTACATACAGAACGAAAAAGGCAAAATCGATTTTAAATAACGTCTCTTGGCTATAGTATCTACGCAGACAATATAGACAACATAATTTATCAGTTTTTCTATTATGTTACAATAAACATCTGCCATTTACAAATGTTACCATATAACATAAATATAATTTTCTAATCACATCAATTACATCATTCTTCTAATGACTTTGAAATACTTTTCAGGAAAATTATCCAAAAAGTCCTAAACCTAATGTACAATGGCCAATTCAGTCATAAAACTTTCAATTGTGTCAATTTAATCTTAAACCTTTTACGGTTTTGCGAAATTAATCCTAAACCTTAGTATAATTCTTCCGGCTAATTTTGGCCGAAAATCACCAACATGGCAATCCAATCGGTGCTGGTTGTTTTACATGACGCAACTAACTCGATGTGAATAATTTTTAAATTTTTAAAAATTTTCCAAATTTTTATTATCTTTTTTTCAGCATATATATTATATTATATATAAGTAAAATGCATATGAATTATTCTTCAAGATGTGTTGAAATAATTAAATATAAAATCATGTTTTTATCTAAAAGCTTAAACTTTTAAAATAGTTTGCAAGTGATCTCACAAAACCTCATATAGTATTAGAATTGAAGGTTCTGAGTTCAAATCTTTCTCAACTCTATTTGCTTCCCCAATTATCTATGGTTAGTACAATACAAAAGGAGCAAACTAAGCATGAGGGGAAATATTCAAATAATTAAATATTAAATCATGCCTTCATTTAAAAACTTAAACTTTTAAAATAGTTAGCAGTGCTTTCATAAAATCTCATAAGATGTATAAAAACCCAATTTGACTAAGCAATAGTTCTAGATTCTTCATTCGACATTAGGTTTTATTCATATATGATATTCATTTAATTTGAAATAGAACCATGAAAAAGAATACTAGCATTTTGCTATGATAATCATGCAAAGTGAATAGCTAATTATCTACCAAAACTTTCTTGTTATTGTGAAATGGGGAGCAAAATAGAAGTGGGATAACTTTGTATGGTGTTTATTTTAGGGTCAAAACTTTTCAACCTAAATCTACTTTGATATATATATATATATATATATATATATATATATATATTTTAAAAAGATCACTTAGGGGCTGTTTGTTTACTTTTGTTCCTGGGAACAAAAAATCTATTTTTTGGTTCCTGGGAACAAATTTGGAATAGAAACAAAAAAAAAAAAAAAAAAAAAAAACTTGTTTCTTGTTCCTAGGAACACTTCGAGAAACAATTTTTCTCTCTCCTATTTTTTCCTTCTCTTTCTTTTCTTCTTCTTTTTTTTGGCCAATCGCCGGCCTCAGCCATGGTTGGCAACTAGCCATCAAGGGCCAACGACACCAGCAACTGGCCATTAAGGGCTGGCGATATGACATCCTGAATTTTATAGTTCTGCTTTTCATTAAATTAATCGAGCATTTCATCGATGCACCTATAACGTTATTCTCCGAACTGATCACTCCTGAGATAACTAGACTATCTGGGGAAGTCATTAAGGGATTTTAATACAATAGGCTTAAGGATTCGACTAGGACTCGACTACTCAACCGTGCTCATCTGCAAAGATCATTATGGCACAATTAAAAATCACTTAGAGATCAGAAATAGGTTGGTTCGACTGAGATGTGTGGTTAAATGTGGGTGATTCCACCAAATTGAGAAATTCTCGTCGAACAGCATTGGATTGATTTTTCTATTATTTTGGTACCTTGTGTTAGTATTTGAATCCTCGAGATTTTCACGACAATCGAGAGTTGCCAATGTGTCAAATAGGTTCATTGTGGCTCGAAGAAAATCGACCACGGGTCATTTGCACTAAACAATTTCTAAAAACTACCCGGTAGCTTAGATCACGCTAAAAACGCACCAGAGTGAAATAAACTGCGAATTTGAATCTGATTTCAGAAATTGAAAGTTCTGTTATGTCACAAATCATTTTAGGAACATCGACTCAGTCTCAGAAGATTTTTATGTAAACCGAGACTTTTTGGGAAAAAGTCGTCATAGGGTCGTTTTTGTCTAGAAAAGTCGGGGACCATTTTTTATCATGCAATTGGGATCAATTGGCGAGGAAAATACCAATTTGATCAATGGGGTGTTAGATGAATTTATGAGGGTCGAATTGGATTGAATCAAAAGAGAATTGGTGTCCAATTTTGAGGGGGAAGTGAGTGAAATTCGTAACCCCCCACCACCTATGGCTTTTGGACCATTTCAAGTGTTCAAAGAGGAGCATTGGTGGCTGATTTTGGTCCATGGAAGGTAGCTGTGGATGGGGAATTGGTCAAGGGGACCAATTGGATGAAGATTGAAGCTTGTGGCCCCCCTTGTCCCCTTATCTCTCCCTCTCTCCCTCAGTTGGCCGAACACCCTCCTTTCCCTCTTCATTATGCCATTCAAACTTTTAGTAGCCTAGAGAAGAGCCGCCGAAGCTAGCCCTCGCCGCTGGACCGCACGCTGCCGCCGTTCACTGTCCAGCCGCCATGAACCCCGTCCGAGCCGCTGAAGCCTCCGCCGATCCATTGCCGGTCTTGCCTCACCCTAACCAACCTAGTTTCTCTCTGTTTCATTCAAGAATAGAAGTTGAAAGTGTGGGTTTCCAGCAACGCTTTAAGCCCGTTTTGGCCTGCTTCCCGGCCCCGAAAGCTAGGCTTGCTTTGTAGTAAGTTGAGCCTCGCGGCGTCCCCATCGTTTCAAATCGAACAGTTCAATAAATAAGTGAGTTTAACTCACTAATCCTCGCTTAGTAGGTTAATGACACTTAAGGGTTGATTAGTTTAGGTTAGGCATGGATTAGGTGGTTAGTTAGATTAGATTAGTGAATTTAATTAATTATCGAGACATGTTAGGTGGATAGTTAGTGCAATTAGAGCCTAGACAAGCTCTAATATTTAACTAGAGTGGTTCGGTAATTTTCCGGATCCATCTTGTCTTCCAATTAGGCTTTATCGGGCCTAAGTCGCATTTTTACATTTATTTATTCATTTTCGTAATTATTTAATTATTTATTTATTTTCCGAAAATTAGACTAGGATAGTCGTTGACTAGAATTTTATGCTGATTACAATCGAGTGATCTGTTTATTTAATTGAGTTTTAATTTGTGTTGATTGTGAGTGAATTGAGAAATTAGGAATTTATTTCTAAATTTGTTTAATTTTGGTAATTGATTGAAAAATTACCGGGCGTCGGTCTACAAAGTGCCAAAAATCTATTTTGAGATTGCTGAAATTGGTGGGAAGTTCAAAAGTGAAATTATTATATTTTGGCTAAGGTCGACTGTGTACCTACACACGGCTATTTTTATCGGGATTAATAAAAATGTTGATTTGGTTGTACGATTGGGATGGTATACTATATCAGTCTGTGGGCGATATGTCAGTTTAGCAGAGAGCAGTATAACGGTATATTATATCAGCCTATGAGTGATATGTCAGCTTAGTAGAGAGTAGTATATCTTATTAGCTTAGATTGAGCATTCTCGGTATACTATATCAGCCTACAGATGATATGGTAACTTAGATAGAGAGCAGTATACTCGACCATCTCAAAAGTGAGCTATATTATCTATTTATCAACTTAGAAGTGAGCAGTCCTGATATGATCGGACTTGATAGATGATATGAGATGAGTTGACCAAGAACGAGTCGTGATGACATGTAATCGTCTAAGCCGATTGATCGATGAATCGATCCGAATTGATTGGATGTTATGATTGCGAAAATATGAATTAAACTTATTCGCAAGAAGAAGTGGAGGCCTAGGTAAGTCCTATACCTCGTGATTCTGTTTAGGCAACCCTTAGGGCGTATTTTCTTCCTAATAATGATTTAGGGGGTAGAACTCGCTAAGACATCGTCTCACCCCGTTGTGGGATAACATTTTAAGTCCTTAGATGGCAGCTAGAGAGTTTTTTGGACGACCCAAGAGTGTTACAGAACAGGCATCTTACTTTTTGTTGCCTAGGAGCCCTAGAGGTTGGACCTATGAGCTAGTGAGGTCCATGATTTGGGTTAATGCGGGTCTCACCCAAAAGGTGCCCCGCCGATACTGATCGTGATACCGCCATGCTCAAGATGGCCAGAAAGAGGATCCTATTCCGGAATCTGAGATTCCTCTATACATCCTAGCGGCCGCTTTTAGAAAAGGGATAGCTGATCCTCCTCAAGGTTCGATAGTAGATGCAGTAGACCCGGCTCTTGCAGTACCAGAGTCCCCAATGCAGTCTGCTGAAGGCTCTAGTTGGAGCGTGGAAGAATGAGAGATCGAGGATGATGATGACCCAGAGTAGGTCAGAAACCCCCACCCCTATCTGTAGACTTTGTTTTTTGAACTTGTTTGAGTAGGACCTGACTTGGTAGTTCGCACTGTATATATATATATATATATATGCACTGGTTTGCAATGTATATAAGTGTGGTTGTTTTTCAAATTCGAGATTTATGGTCCTACTTTTCTATCACATTGTTTTATTGTTTGGGGATTAATTATATGCTTCCGCATGCATACTAAAAGAAAAAGGGTCGACGATGTGTCCTGGGACATCGCTATTAATCGACCAAGGAGGGATGGGCACGTGCTTGGAGGATCAGAGTGTAACGTCCCCGTTTAAATGGTATCAGAGCATGGTTTATGATTGGAGTGATAAGGTGCGATGGTTTATGGGATAATGGTAGGAATGGCCTTTAAATTCATGCTGATGCATGTCTGTGATAGTTGATTTGTAAAATTGTTTGTTGTGTTGATCGCTCAACTTCTAATCCAGTGAGGATTTGAAAGACAGGTTTCAGTTAAACAAAGACATGAGCGATCAGGAGCAGAGGACTCCTAATAAGAGGACTATCAGGGCCATGACTCGGGGTAAGACATCGACCAGGGTTGGGACCTGAGGAGGCTGAGGCAGAGCGTCAGCACAAGCTAGTGCGAGTGGAGTGGCATCACCTCCTGTTGGTGCCAGGGTAGCAGCCCCTGGTGATCCCAGAATCGAAGGGATCATGCAAGCGTTTAAGGCCATGAGAGATGTGAGAGGGTAGCAGGCCCAAAATCAAGCCGCCATTGCTGCTGCTACCATTGCCGCCATCGCCGCCGAGGCCACACCTGTTGCTACACTTGCCGAAGTCTAGCCTGATAATGTGGCAATACAAAGAGAGAGGTCGATCCACAAGTTAGTGGAACAGTTTTTGAAGCTGAACCCGCCGACGTTCATTGGTGTTGAAGATCCAGAAGCTGCATCGCTCTGGATCTAAGATCTAGAGAAAGCATTTGCACTTCTGATGTGCAACGATAAGGAAAAAGTGATTCTGGTAGTCTACCAGCTACAGGGTAATGCTAATATCTTGTGGAGAGCCACCAAGGAGACAATATTCTCGGAATGTGACACCTTCCTCAGAGCCTTCAATGATCAGTATTTTTCAGCGTCTCCGTCAAGGAGCGATGACTGTTGACCAGTATGGGGTCAAATTCGTTGAACTTTCTTAGTATGCATCGAGGTTGATTAAGGACATAGAAGAAGAAGCCCAAAGATTCAAAAGCGTTCTTCGTCCTAAACTAAAGCAACCTCTACTACCATTGGACCTTACAAACTATCGAGAAGTCTACTGCTGAGCCCAAATGATAGAGACAGGTTTGAACAAGCAAGCTGCCTTGTCTGGATCAAGGTTTAACTTTCATAGAGAAGAGATCCATCAGGGAAAGAAGTTCCTGATTGGAGGTAGATTCCAAATTTTGCTCAACAAGAAGGGTGGAGTTGGCAAGTCTGGACCAAGCCGGATCGAGATGTGTCACCTTTGTGGAAGACGACGTGGTGTGAATCAATGCCCCCGAAGGACGGGCGCTTGTTTTGAATGTGGCCAGCCGGGTCACAGGGCCAAAGATTGTCCTAATAGGCCAAGAGGACAACCATAATTACTGTCATTGCCACCAAGGGGACAGATTAGAGGTTTCATGCTGCAGAACGCATCGTAAGGAGGACAGCTCCGACCCCCAGTTCAAGCCATGGTGTATGCCATCACTCAAGGTCAAGCAGAGGCTATGCCCGACATGATCACAGGTATGGTTTCGTTGAATGACCATTCTGCTTATGCTTTGTTTGATCCAGGAGCAACCCATTTCCTTATTGCTGAGCAGTATGTTAAGCTGATAAGTTTAAGTCCTGTATTGTTGGAATCAGTCGTTAGCATATCTACACCATTAAAGGATAAGGTGTTAGCTACTTTGAGTTGTTCTGGTTGCAAGTTAGCGATTGGTGAGCGAGAGGGGAAAATAGACTTGTTAGTCTTAGCCATGTATGACTTTGATTTGATAATTGGCATGCACTGGCTCACCAAGCAACGAGCTAAGATGGACTGCTATTGCAAGTCGATTTCCCTAATCTCGTCACAAGAGGCAACCCGTTTGTTAGATAGGGGTTGCCAAGGTTACTTGACAACTATTGTGGACACGATAGTTGAGGAGCTGAAGAACAAAGATATTTCAGTTGTACAAGAGTTCCAGATGTATTTCCGAAAGAGCTGACAGGATTACCGCTAGAGAGAGAGATAGAGCACGTGATTGAGCTAGCCCTCGAGACAGAGCTAATCTATAAGGCTCCTTATTGGATGGTTTTATCTGAGTTGAAGGAATTGAAGGTGCAGATACAGGAGTTGTTAGATAAATGATTCATTTGTCCCAGTGCATCACATTAAGGAGCACCGGTTATTTTTCTGAAAAAGAAATATGGTTCGTTGCGCCTGTGCATTGACTATCGCCAACTCAATCAGGTGACGATCAAGAACAAGTATCCCTTGCCGAGGATAGACGACTTGTTTGATCAGTTACAAGGAGCGTCAATATTTTCTAAAATTGACTTGAGGGCTGGATATCATCAGCTGACGATTAGGAAGGAGGATATATGAGTTCATTATGATGCCATTCGGGTTGACAAATGCTCCAACTATCTTTATGGATTTGATGAACATGGTGTTTAAAGAATATCTGGATCAGTTTGTGATAGTGTTCATTGACGATATTCTGGTGTATTTGGGGAGTGAGGAAGAGCATGAGAATCATTTGAGATTAGTACTGCAAACGCTGAGAGTCCATCAGTTGTACGCCAAGTTCAGCAAGTGCAAGTTTTGGTTGACTCGTGTTGCTTTCTTAGGTCACATGATTTCAAGCGAAAGAATCTCCGTGGACTTGTCCAAGATTGAAACAATGATCAACTGGTCGAGACCGACTACCGTGACAGAGATAAGAAGTTTACTGGGTTTAGTAGGTTATTACAGACGGTTCGTGGAAGGGCTTTTAGCTTTAGCGTTGCCGTTGACTAAACTCCTCAAGAAAAAAGAGAAATTCGTATGGACAAACAAGTGCGAGTGTAGTTTCCAAGAACTTAAGTAAAAGCTGACAACCGCACCTGTGCTGACCATTCCATCTGGTCCTGGAGGATACGAGATCTATAATGACGTGTCATTCTGAGGGTTGGGTTGCGTACTGATGCAACATGGCCAAGTGGTTGCATACGCCTCCTGTCAGTTAAGGCCTTATGAACAGAATTACCCGACACATGACTTGGAACTCGCAGCCATCATTTTTGCGTTGAAGATTCGAAGACACTATCTATGTGGAGAAAGATTCCAGATCTTCACGGACCATCAAAGTCTTAAGTACCTATTCTCTCAGAAGGAGTTGATTATGAGACAGCGCCGATGGATGGAACTTTTGAAAGATTATGATTGTGATATCCTATATCACCCTGGGAAGCCAAATAAGGTCGTTGATGCTTTGAGTCGGAAGTTGTCAGTTGCTCGCTTGTTGGTGAAGGAGTGGAATTTAATTGGGAGAGCTCGAGATTTGGTGTTCAAATTTGAGGTAGACCACCTTTCGAATTTTATGGCCACCCTCAAAATTGAACCGGATGTCCAAATCAGGATCAAGTTGCTCCAACCGACAGACCCTGATGTTTAGAAGACTTTGCAGGAGGATACTAATTAGAGGAAAGCTGACTTTCAGGTTTCTGATGATGGAATGCTGAGGTTCCGAGGACATTTGGTTGTACCTGACGATGTGGAGCTTAGAGAGGATATCTTGTCAAAAGCATATCATAGCAGTTACTAAATTCATTATGGTAGTACCAAGATGTATTAGAATCTACGTCAACACTACTGGTGATCAGGTATGAAGGCAAACATCACCAAGCATGTCGTCAAATATCCAACGTGTCAGCAGGTCAAAGCTCGGCATTGCAAGCCATGAGGACTTCTGCAACCTCTCGAGATCCCAAATTGGAAATGGGAGCATATCACAATGGACTTTGTGACTGGACTACCAAGGAGTCAGAGAGGAAATGATTCTATTTGGGTAGTAGTTGATAGATTGACGAAGTCGACTCACTTTATGGTAGTGCGAAAGGACCTTAGTTTGGATAGGCACATAGAGTTGTACGTGCGTCAGATAGTTCCTTTGCATGGAATGCCGGTTACGATAATTTCATATCGAGACTCGAGGTTTACAGCCGCTTTTTGGAAGAGCTTGCAGAGTGCCTCAAGTACGAAGCTGCAATATAGTACGGCATATAATCCTCAAATAGATGGCCAGTCTGAGAGGACAATTCAAACCTTCGAGGACATGCTGCGAGCTTGTGTACTGGATTTTAAAGGAAGTTGGGAGGAATAGCTTCATCTCGTGGAGTTTGCCTACAACAATAATTATCAGCAAAGCATTCAGATGGCTCATTTCGAAGTGTTGTATGGCAGAGCGTGTAGGATATTAGTGTGTTGAGATGAAGTCGGGGAAAGAAAGATTATAGGCCCAGAGTTGGTTCAGCAGTTAGTGGATGCCATTGTAGTGATCAGAGGTAGATCAAAGACTGCTTAGAGTCATTAGAAAAGTTACGCAGATAAGCGTCGAAGGCTTTTGGAATTCCAAGTTGGTGATCACGTTTTTCTGAAGGTATCACCAATGAGAGGAACTTCGCGCTTTGGCAAGAAAGGAAAACCGAGTCTGACGTACATAGGTCTGTTTGAGATTCTTGAGAGAATCGGGACTCTAGCATATCGTCTTGTGTTGCCACCGAGATTGGTGCAATTGCACGACGTCTTTCACGTGTCGATGTTGAGGAAGTACAAGCCTGACCCGACCCACGTGCTTAATCTCGAGGAATTGGACGTGGATGACTGTGTGTCATACGTTGAAAGCTTGGCTTAGATCGTTGATAGAAAAGAGCAAGTTCTGCGTACAAAGACCATTCCGTTGGTCAAAATGGTCTGGCAACACCACGGCACTGAAGAAGCAACCTGGGAGACTGAAGAGTCGATGAGACAGATGTACCCCCACCTTTTTGCTTAAGTATTGTAATTGTTTAAATTTCGAGGACAAAATTTTTATAAGAGGGAAGAGTTGTGATATCCTGAATTTTGTAGTTCTGCTTTCAATTAAATTACTTGGACCTTTCATCGACACGCCTATAGTGTTATTCTCAAAGCTGATCACTAATGTGATAACTAGACTATCTGGGGAAGTCATTAAGGGATTTTAATGCAATAGACTTGAGGATTCAACCAAGACTCGACTACTCGACCGTGCTCATCTGCAGAGATCATTACGGCACAGTTAAAAATTGCTTAGAGATTAGAAATAGGTCGGTTCGATTGAGATGTGTGATTAAACGTGAGTGATTCCACCAAATTAAGAAATTCTCATCGATCGGCACTAGATTGATTTTTCTATTGTTTGATACCCTATGTCCGTATTTGAATCCTTGATATTTCACAACAATCAAAAGTCTCCAATGTGTCGAATAGGTTCATTGTGGTTCAAAGAAAATCGACCATGGGTCATTTGCACTAAATTTTTTTTGAAAGCTACCCGGTAGCCTAAGTCATGTTAAAAACACGCCAGAGTAAAATTAATTGCGAATTTGAATCCGATTTCAGAAATTGAAAGTTTTGTCATATCACAAATTATTTTGAGAAATATTGACTCAGTCTCAGAAGATTTTTCTGTAAACCGAGACTCTTTGGGAAAAAGTCATCATAGGGCTATTTTTGTCCAGAAAAAGTCAGGGACCGTTTTTGATCGTGCAATTAGGATGAAAGTGGGATCAATTGGCAAGGAAAAGTACCAATTTGATCGATGAGGTATTAGATGAAGTTATGAGGGCCAAATTAGATTGAATCAAGAGAGAATTGGTGTCCAATTTGAGGGGGAAATGAGTGAAATTCGTAACCCCCACCACCTATGGCTTTTGGACCATTTCAAGGGTTCAAAGAGGAGCATTGGTGGCTGATTTTGGTCCATGGAAGGTAGCTATAGATGGGAATTGGTTAAGGGGACCAATTGGATGAAGATTTAAGCTTGTGGCCCCCTTATCCCCTTATCTCTCCCTCTCTCTCCCTTAGTTGGCCGAACACCCTCCCTTCTCTCTTCATTGCACCATTTGGACTTCCAGCAGCCCAGAGAAAAGCCGTTGAAGCCAGCCCTTGTCGTCGGATCGCACTCTGCCATCATTTGCCATTTCCGCCCAGCCTACGTGCCGCGCGTGCCTCCGCCTCGCCACACGACTCCGATGCCTCGTCCCACCTGTTCCGACATCCCAGTTGTTGTCCCGTGCCTTATGGAGCTCAGCCAGAGCAGTTTAGCCGCCGTTTCACAACCGTGAACCCCGTCCGAGCCACTGAAGCCTCCACCGGTCCATCGCCGGTCTTGCCTCACTCTAACCAACCTTGTTCCCCTCTGTTTTAGCCATGAACAGAAGCTGAAATCTAGGTTTCCAGCAGTGCTTTAGGCCCGTTTTGGCCCGCTTCCTAGCCCCGAAAGCTAAGCCCGCTTTGGAGTAAGTTGAGCCCTGCGGTGTCCTCATCATTTTGAACCGAGTGGTTCGTTAAACAAATGAGTTTAACTCATTAATCCTCACTTAGTATATTAATGAAGCTTAAGGGTTGATTAGTTTAGCTTAAGCATGTATTAGGTGGTTAGGTGGATAGTTAGTGCAATTTAATTAAATATTGAGGCATGTTAGGTGGATAGTTAGTGCAATTAGAGCCTAGATAAGCTTTAGTATTTAACTAGAGTATTTCGGTAATTTTCCGAGTCCGACTTGACTTCTAATTAGGTTTTATCGAGCCTAAGTTGCATTTTTACATTTATTTATTATTTTTAGTAATTATTTATTTATTTATTTATTTTCCGAAAATTAGACCGGGATAGCCGTGACTAGAATTTTATGCTGATTACAATGGAGTGATCTACTTATTTAATTGAGTTCTAATTTGTGCTGATTGTGAGTGAATTGAGAAATTAGGAATTTATTCATAAATTTGTTTAATTTTGGTAATTGATTGGAAAATTACCAGGCGTCGGTCTACAATGCCAAAAATCTACTTTAGGACTGTTGAAACTGGTGGGAAGTTCAAAAGTGAAATTATTATATTTTGGCTAAGGCTGACTGTGTACTCACACATGGCTATTTTTATCGGGATTAATAAAAATGTTGAATTAGTTGTACGATTGGGATGGTATTAGCTTATGGGCGATATGTCAGCTTAGCAGAGAGTAGTATACTGGTATACTATATCAGCGTACGGGTGATATGTCAGCTTAGCAGAGAGCAGTATACCTTATTAGCATAGATTGAGCATTGTCGATATACTATATCAGCCTACGGGCAATATGACAGCTTAAAGAGAGCAGTATAGTTTATTAGCTTAGATTGAGCATTGTTGATATACTATATCAGCTTACAGGCATTATGGCAGCTTAGATAGAGAGCAGTATACCCGACCATCTCAAAAGCGAGCTATACTATCTATTTATCAGCTAAAAAATGAGTAGTCCTGATGTGATCGGACATGATAGATAGTATGAGATGAGCCGACCAAGAAAGGGTTGTGATAACACATATCGACTAAGTTGATTGATCGATGAATTGATCCAAATTGATTAGGTGTTATGATTGCGAGTTTATGAATTAAACTTATTTGCAGGAAGAAGTGGAGGCCTAGGTAAGTCCTATACCTTGTGATTGTGTTTAGGCAGCCATTAAGGCGTATTTTCTTCCTAATCAGGGCTTAGGGGGTAGAACTCGTTGAGAGGTTGTCTCACTCTATTGTGGGATAACATTTTAGGTCCTTATATGGCAACTAGAGAGTTTTTTGGATGACCCAAGAGTGTTACAGAGCAGGCATCTTATTTTCCGTTACCTGGGAGCCCTAGAGGTTGGACCTATGAGCTAGTGAGGTCCACAGTTTGGGTTAATGCATGTCTCACCCAAAAGGTGCCCAACCAATATCAATCGTGGTACTGCTATGTTCAAGATGGCCATAGAGAGGGTCCTATTTCGGAATTTGAGATTCCTCTGTACATCATGGAGGCCGCTTTTGGAAAGGGGACAGCTGATCCTCCTCAAGGTTCGATAGTAGATGCAGTAGACTCGGCTCTTGCAGTACTAGAGTCCCCAGTGCAGTCTGTTGAAGGCTCCAGCTGGAGCGTGGAAGAAGGATAGATCAAGGATGATGATGACCCGGAGTAGATCGAGAACCCCCACCCCTGTTTGTAGACTTTGTTTTCTGAACTTGTTTTAGTAGGACCAGACTTGGTAGTTCGCATTGTATATATATGCATTGATTTACAATGTATATAAGTGTGGTTGTTTTTTAGGTTCGAGATTTATGGCCATACTTTTCTATCTCATTGTTTTGTTGTTTGAGGATTAATTATATGCTTCTGCATAAGTATTAAAAGAAAAGGGTCGGTGATGCGTCCTGGGACATCGCTATTAATCGACCAAGGAGGGATGGACACGTGCTCGAAGGATCGAGGCGTGACAAGCGACCTCGCCGAAGCGTCGCCGGCCCCCGGCGAGGCCGAGCTCGCCCAACCACCGGTGAGGCTTGGCCTCGCGGGTGCCGGCGACCCTCGCCATGGCTAGGTGAGGCCGTCGGCCCTCATCTGCCGGTCACCGACCATAGCCAAGGCTGGCAACCGGCCAAAAGGAAGAAAAAGAAAAAAGCAAAAAAGCAAAAATAAAATAAAAATATTAAAAAATTAAAAGAAACAAAAAAATTATATAAGTTTACCAAACGTGTTTCTATTATTTTTTTATTTCAGAAACAGAAATTTTGTACAAACGCGTTCTTCTATTCAAACATTATTCCCCGGGACAGAAATAAATTTTTTTTTTTTTGTAAAAGTTTTTTTCTATTTCTGTTCCCTGAAACAATTTTTGAACAGAAACATTACCAAACGCGCCCTTAGTGTCATCAACAATTTGTTTGGCTCAAAATCCGTCGTTGCAATATTTCAATATAAACTGTCTCACTGACAAAGTGAAGTCAATAACATCAGTGCTAAACGGCATCATCTATGTGGGTTATTCACCCCAAATTAATGGAGCGGGGCTAAATTCATTTTCTTTTTCAAGCTCTAAATTAATTTTGTTCTTCAATAGAGGAGTTGATGCAAAATTAGGTGCTAAAATTTGCAATGAAGAGCAAGAATAGGATGGACATCGCCATATTAAGCATGTTCTAGTCAAGCATCAAACAAACAAGAGCTACAAAGGAGAGGGAGCAACATAGTTACCAAACGAATCAATTGCTATAACTGAGCTTCTTTAGAGTTGAGTTGTCATTGTGGAATATATCCTCAGCCCTCGAAGAATGAGGAACACACTCCAACAAAATCACAACAACCATAGAGATCATCCACCGAACTCGCTGAAGCTCCATCATTTCATATTGCAGATTCGCGAAGCATGTATCACAGCTTCATAGAGAGAGAATATAATTAAACATTTTTCCCATATTTTTTTGGCCTTATTGGTCTTGTTAGGACATTGAGGGTAGCTAAGAAAATGATTGGAAAAAGAAAAAAGAAAGAAAGATGTATATGAAAGTGGAAATTGTTAGCTGAAGATGAAGATGAAAACAAAGACGGTGAAGATGAAAAGAAGGTAAATTTTTGAGTCAGCTAGATCATTGAAATCGGCCAAACCCTAATCTCTCTTTGTCGACAACCCTCTCTCTCTTCCAAAAACCCTTACACGAAGAAATTTCACTTGCAAGCTCTCTCAGCTTCATCCTTGCTTTGCTTCACTTTATTTTTATAGGCTTTGATTTTCTATTTTTTTGCCTCTCCCAATCTAATTTGAGAGTCTTTCTTCACCTCGTGGCGTCATCTTCACTCGTTGTTTTTCCTCTTCATAATCGCGGTGAATAAATCTGCTTGCAACTGAAAATTTGGTAAGAACTCATTACCAATCCAAACAATAGGAAGCCCGAGTGTTGTTCTATAACTTCTCAATATTCGACGAAAACTCTCCTCTCCTGAATTAGGTATAAATCTAAATCTGGAAGATTCTCTCCCGATTGAGATGTGGAAGTTTCTTAGAGGTGTTCAATTTATGGTGGATCAACATATTATTATTGTTTACATTGATAGTGTTGAGGACATTGAACCTTGGTGTGTAGTGTAAGCCTTAGTTCTCGGAGGAAATGATCACAGCATGTGCCCAACATTAATTTTCTTGTGATCGGCTGCCAATTGTGTTTCTATGCCATGACAGATCTAGTATTTTGAGATGAGAATGTATTTATAGCTACAAGTTGCAGGATATACTCTGCTGTTTTCTGGATTTTGTTTTGTTTTGCAGCTCTTTAGGATTTGCTTTGCTTGGAAACTTTTTATATTCCTCTCATATTTAATCTTGACAAGTGAATGAAATTTTCTTTCGACCAAAAATAAAATGAGACCATTTGCCACATTGTCTTGCCCTTTGTCCAAGTTGGACTTCAATTTTTGTTAAGAAAGCCACAAAGTTCCCATATATTGTTGTCAAAGATGTCAAAGGCACTTAAGTAATTGTAATTCTAGTAATGTGATATTTAAGTAATTGCTTGGAAAATTTTGGCGCTAAAAAGAGTAATGTGCAAAACTTACGTTACTTAGTGTCATTTTCCCTCATGAAATGATAAGCACTCACCAGAAAAAAAGTGACGACAGTAACAGATAAATTATAGACACGGTACCAACATAAGGGAAAAGAAGAAGAAGAATAAGAACACAAAATTATTAAGCATCACCTAGCTAGTTAATTGATGAGGGGCTATTTATCAACATCAGATGTTTATGTTTGTTGACACCTAAATTTTACAATTTATTTAGGACCTAATCACATACAAAATTAGGAATTAGTCACTAAAAAAACAAAAAAAAAAAGGACAAAAACCAAAACAACAAAAAAATAGAAAAAAAAAAAATGAAAAAATGCCTAAGGCCGGGTCGAGCCGATGCGGCCTTAGCTCGACCCACCGCCCGCCTCTCCTTTCCTTCCTCACATGGGCCCGACCCTTCTCCTTTTCGACCCAGCCCATGCCGGCTTCTTCCTCCTCCTATCCATCTTCGTGCGCGGAGCTTGCAAAAAGGAAAGAAAACCTGCAGAAAAGTAGGGAGCAGGGCAGAGTAGCGACAGAGACAGGATAGCAGGAGGTGGAAAAAGGAAAAAGAGAGCGATGGGAAAAAAAAAGAAAAACCAAAGAAAAGAGGGAGGGGGAAACTCAAGTGTTTTAGATATTTTGGTGGACTTTTGAGGCCCCTTGTCCACTCCTTCCCTAGCAGTAGCTTCTTTTTCTTCTTCTTCCTCAGCTTCTTCTTCTTTGGAACCAGTTGAAAACTCCATTTCCAGAGCAAGCAAACTAGCTCAGTCCTTCACCGAAGCTGCCAGGCCTCGTGTCGCCATTAGCCAGCCCGCTGAGACTGTAAGTCGCCCGCATGCCATCCCACTCGTCCACCTGTGCTTCATTTGCCTCGTGCTATCCTTGCTTGAGCTACCGTCCAGAGCTTGCCAGCTTATCATCGCTAGTCCCCGAGCCGTTGTTGCAACTGTCTGCCATTCCAGTCACCGTCCCCGTTGTCGTTCGATCCCGCCTTGCCCGTTCTTGTGCCAGCCAAGCCCCCCGACTAGCCTCTCGGTTTAGCCTATAGAATCAAAGGCTAGCCCAAGCCATGGGCCCTATGGCTATTTTCAACTCTTTCCCAACCTCCCTTGGCATTGTCATAGACTCAAGTTGTGCTTGCCGTCGCGCCGCTGTCACCGTGAACCCGTTTATTTGCTAATCTTGTGAGTTTACGTCCTAATCTCTAATTAGGGTGCTAATTGCATTTAAAGGAAGATTAGTGGCTAATTAGGAAATTAGTTAGGCTTAAGTGAGGTTAGAGTAAATTAGTTAGTTTAGTTAGTTATTTAGATTTTGTAATTAGGTTAATTTAGCAATTATGTGGTTAGTGACTTTAGTTAGTTAGCCTAGTAGGTTAGATTAGTTTAATTAAGTCCAATTACGTGGTTAGATTAGCTTAGGTAAATTAATTAGTGATTTATTTAATTAATTTGTAATTTATTTAAATAAATGTACTTTATTTAATTATTTATTAATTAGCGAAAATTATACCAGGATAGCCGATAATCGAGAATTTCGTGATGATTGCCATGGTTGTATCGGTTTGTGCAATCGAGTGCTAATTTATGCAATTGAATGATGATTGATAATTTTTTTATTTATTATTTCAAAAATATGGAATTTTGGTATTTAATTAGAAAAGTATTGGGTGTTGGTTTTTTACACCAAAATTTTTTTTAAGTACTTTATAAAATCGTGAGATTTTTAAAAGAGAGGATATCGCATTTAATGGTCCGATTTGACTCTGTGTCCATGCACATCTATTTTACCGAGTGTTTTTAATATGAAGAAAATAGGCCAAGTACATTATTTGAAATTGAGGCATTTGAATGCAAAGCACGATATCCTTGGACGAGATTTGATGTGCATGTGATCGTTATGAGAACTAGTCACGAGCTCCTCCAGGAATACCCCCTGTTAACAGATGCCAGTCGTAGTGGAATACGCTTGAATGAGTGATATAACTGCGATTGACTATGGTATAAAATTGTGTGACACGGAATGTGACGTGTCATAACGATTTGACTTTGTAATTGAGACTCCTATAATTGATTGATATGAGTGAAGTATTCCAATTATTGAGTGTAACTACTATATACATCTGTTATATGAGCAGTATTAATGTGCAGGAAGGTGCTTAGGCGAGGTAAGTTCCTTATATGGTACTTGTTTAGGCTGCCTCTAGGTGTATTATCTTCCTAATCAGGGTTTAGGGTGTAGACTCATTGAGACATCGTCACACCCCGTCGTGGTTTAATATTTACAGGTCCCTAGATGGGGGAGTGTCACGTTCAATACGGGGTTCCACAGGTGATGGATTTTAAGCACACCTTCTTCCCTATTCCCAGGACCACCTTGACTCGAGAGCTAGTTGAGTTTGTGGTATGGGTCGATGAGGGCCTACCTCAGTTGGTACCTCACAGATTCATAGCATTGGCTTTCCTTAAGGGGGTCGAGGGGGTCCCTTGTGGAGTTTTGATGAACCTCCCATTGGGATCGAGGAGTGGGAAGCAGCTCACTCGATGGATCTCAACACCCCTGATGGTGTCGTGGTGGACCCGGAGCTCATGGCTATAAAGCCCAGATAGCCAGAGTTTAGATAGCTCAGTAGCTCCTTTTTGAGTTAGACTCTTGTATATATACTTGTAGGGTCTAGACCTTTTGTATTTGACTTGGTTGGTTTGTAAAATATGTTGTGTTAATTAGTTGTCCTACTTTTTTATCCCATGTTTGTTTGTTGTTTGAATATTGTTTAATTTGCTTCCGCCTGTACAATAAAATGAATAGGTCGGCGACGCATTTTGGGAACGTCGCAATTTGATCGACCACCGAGAGATGTGCGTGCGCTCGAGATTCGGGGCATGACATCCCCACCTGAAGTGGTATCAGAGCTGGTTAGTGTTTGGAGTGATAAGGTGCGATGGGTTTTGGGATAGTTAGTAGGAAATGCCTTTTTCTTATACTGATGCATGCAATTGATAGTTAATTGGTAGATTATTTTGTGTGATTGCTCAGTTTTTTTATTCTGTGTGGAATTGGAAAGTAGGTTCTGTAGAGAGTCTGCATCATGAGTGATCATGAGCAGAGAACTCCAAAGAAGAGGTCGGTAACGTTTGTCACTCAAGGTAGGACGCCTACAAAGGTCGGTACCTGAGGAAGAGCGCCAGCTCAGGCCAGCGCTAGTAGGATAGTGCCATCGCAGGTCAGTGCTAGTGTAGTAGCATCTGGCGATCTCAGAATTGATGGGATCATTTAAGCCCTCGAGACCCTAAGGAATCTGATGCCGCAGTAGGCCCAGATCAAGCAGCTGCCACTACCGTCGCTGCTACAGCCATTGCTATTGCTGTCGCCAATGCTGCTGTCATTACCGTAGCTACACCAGCTAAAGTTCAATTGGGGATTTTGGTCGGGGAGAGACCGATGCACAAGCTAGTGGAACGGTTCCTGAAGTTGAACCCGCCGAGGTTCACTGGGGCAGGTGATCTTAAGGCCGCAACCCTCTAGATCCAAGACTTGGAGATAGCCTTTGCACTGCTGAAGTGCTTGGAGGAAGAAAATGTGGTTCGTGCAGACTATCAGCTATAGCGAAATGCAAGTATTTGGTGGAGGGCCGCCAGTGGAAAGGTGTTTCCTAAGGGCGTGGTCCTAGAGTGGAATGCCTTCGTTGAAGTCTTCAATGGCAAGTATTTTTCTTACTTCGCCATGGAACAGAAGATGGTGGAATTTTAGTGCCTTCGCCAGGGATTAATGTTGGTAGTTTCAGTACAAGGCAAAGTTCGTCGAGCTGTCTCAGTATGCGCCAAGATTGATCGAAGATTCGGTAGATCGAGCAAGAAGGTTCAGGGATGGACTAAGACCAAAGTTGAAGGACCCACTAGTGCCGTTCAATCTGAAAGACTATAATGATTTGTATGAGTGGGCACAGCTGATAAAGAGGAACCTGAACGAGCGAGCCGCTACATTTGGGTCACGGTTTGGGTCGAACAAGGATGGTAATCGGTTTGGGAAGAAATCAATGACTAGATGAAGAAGGTATCTTATTCCGCCCAACAGAAAAGGTGGGATAGGAAAGTCAGCGCCAAACCAAAATGGCGTGTGTCACTTCTACGGAAAGCGACATGGATCGGCCCCATGCCATTTTAGAACGGGTGCTTATTATGAGTGTGACCAGTAGGGTCACTAAATCAAGGATTGTTCTAGAAGGCCGATGGGATCATAGCTGCCGTCACCGCCACCGATGGGATAGAACAGAGCATATGCGCCGCAGAACACACCGTGGGGTGAATTTAACAGGCCTCTAGCTCAGGGAAGAGTGTATGCTGTCACCAAGCGATAGGCAGAGGACTTACCTAATGTGGTCACAGGTATGTTCTTGTTGAACGACCATGCTGCTTATGCTTTATTTGATCATAGAGCTACTCATTCATTTATTGTTGAGCAGTACGTTAAGTTGGTAGGATTGAGTCCTGAATTGTTGGGGTTAGTTGTTAGTATATCTACCCCGTTAATGGATAAAGTGTTATCTACAGTAGGTTGTCCTAGTTGCAAGCTAGTTATTGGTGAGCGAGAGGAAATGATAGATTTGATAGTCTTAGCCATGTATGATTTTGATGTAATAATTGGCATGGATTGGCTTACGAAGCAATGAGCTACTGTAGAGTGTTATCGTAAAGTGATTAAGTTTAATGCGTTAGCAGGTGAAAGTTTCGAATTTATTAGAAGTCGAGGAGGACCCTCGATTTCCTTAATCTCATCACTTGAGGCAACCCGTTTGTTAGATGAGGGTTGCCAAGGTTACTTGGCGACTGTCGTGGATACGACAGTCAAGGAGTAGAAGATCAAGGACATTGTAGTTGTATAGGAGTTTACTGATGTGTTTCCGAAGGAATTACCTAGTCTGCCCCCAAAAAGGGAGATCGAGTTTGTAATTGAGTTGGCCTCCAGAACGAAGCCAATCTCTAAGGCTCCTTACTAGATGGCGTTGTCAGAGTTGAAGGAACTAAAGGTGCAGATGCATGAGTTGTTGGATAAGGGATTCATACGTCCTAGTACATCACCTTGGGGAGCACCAATCCTGTTCGTGAAGAAGAAAGATGGTTTGTTGTGTCTTTGCATCGACTATCGGCAACTCAACCAGGTGACAATCAAGAACAAGTACCCGCTGTCGAGGATTGATGATTTGTTCAACCAGTTGCAGGGAGAGTTGATATTTTCTAAGATTGACCTGAGAACAGGGTATCATCAGTTGAGGATTAGAAAGGAAGATATACCGAAGACGGCATTTCATACATGTTACGGCCATTATGAGTTCACCGTAATGCCGCTTGGTTTGACTAACGCCCCAGTTGCTTTCATGAATCTGATGAATCGAGTGTTCAAGGAGTATCTAGATCAGTTTGTGATCATTTTCATTGATGACATCCTGGTGTACTCGAGAAGTCCAGAGGAGCATGAAAGATAGTTAAGGATAGTGTTTCAGACTATGCGAATTCATGGACTGTACGCCAAGTTCAGTAAGTGCGAGTTTTGGTTGACTCGTGTAGCTTTCCTAAGTCACGTGATTTCTGGTGAAAGAATTTTCATGGACCCAACCAAGATCAAAGCCGTAATCAATTGGCCAACACCGACGATAGTGATAGAGATCAGCAACTTCTTGGGAGTGACAAGTTATTACAGACGGTTCGTTGAAGGATTTTCAGCGATATCCATGCCGATGACTAGACTGCTGAAGAAGGAAGAAAAGTTTGTATGGACGGATAAGTGCGAGCGTAGTTTCTAAGAGCTTAAGTAGAAGCTGACTACCATACTAGTGCTGACAATTCTGTCTGGACCTAAAGGATACGAGATCTATATCGATATGTCATTTAGAGGACTAGGTTGTGTGTTAATGCAACATGGCAGAATCGTTGCATACACGTCCCATCAATTGAGACCTCACGAGTTGAATTACCCAACGCATGACTTAGAACTCGCAGCGATTATCTTCACTTTGAAGATTTGGAGACACTACTTATGCGGAGAAAGATTTCAGATCTTTACAGACTATCAGAGTCTTAAGTATTTATTCTCTCAAAAGGAGTTGGACATGAGACGGCGTCATTAAATGGAACTTCTTAAGGACCATGACTGTGACAACCTATACCATCTTGGAAAA
This sequence comes from Eucalyptus virginea, assembly GCA_014182375.1. Lineage (NCBI taxonomy): Eukaryota > Viridiplantae > Streptophyta > Magnoliopsida > Myrtales > Myrtaceae > Eucalyptus > Eucalyptus virginea. The sequence goes on along the minus strand of CM024523.1, from coordinate 20,449,275 downwards.
GCTAACAAGGTCGTAGATGCGTTGAGTCGGAAGTCTTCAATCGTGTAGATGGTGATTCAAGAGTAGATCTTACTCGAAGGAGCCCGAGATTCGATTTTCAAATTTGAGATAGGCCACCTTTCAAGTCTTATGGCCACCATCAGAATTGAACCGGAAGTATAGATAAGAATCAAGATGTTGCAAATGGCAGACCCTGAGATCTAGAAGATTCTACAAAAAGATGCAAGAAAGAAAAAGGCTGACTTTCAGATTTCTAAGGATGGAACACTGAAGTTTCATGGACGATTATGTGTACCTGACAATGCAGAGCTTAAGGAGGAGATCTTCTCAGAAGCTCATTGTAGCATTTACAGCATTCATTCAGGCAGTACGAAGATGTATCAGAATCTGCGTCAACACTATTGATAGACCGGTATGAAGACGGATATTGTCAAGCATGTTGCCAAGTGTCTAACATGTCAACAAGTGAAGGCACAGCATTATAAGCCGGGAGGACTTTTGCAACCTCTCGAGATTCCCAAGTGGAAATGGGAACACATCACAATGGATTTTGTGATGGGCTCACTAAGGAGCCATAGAGGTAATGATTCTAGACGTGTTATGGTTGACAGATTGACGAAGTCGGCTCACTTTATCGCCGTACAAAAGGACTTTGCATTGGACAGATATGCTGAGTTGTACGTGCGACAAATTGTTCGTCGACATGGAGTTCCAGTGACGATTATGCTTGATCGAGACTCGAAGTTTACAGCAGCCTTCTAGAAAAGTTTACAGATTACCTTGGGAACGAAACTACAATACAGTACGACATATCATCTGCAGACGGATGGCTAGTTTGAGAGAACAAATCAAACCCTCGAGGACATGCTGCGAGCTTGCGTGCTAGACTTCAAAGGAAGCTGGAAGGAACGGCTTCATCTAGTTGAGTTTGCCTACAACAATAGTGTCGCGACCTACCCTCGGGGGGAAGGAACAGGTTTAGGGGTATTGCCTAAAAGACGGGCCTAAGGCCCATTGATTGGGCGCGGGCTCTCCCAAGCCCATATCCCGCGTGACGTTGGGATATTTTTCATGAATTTTGCACAAAAGGAGTCGCCACTAGCCTATTGGGGTCGGCTAGAAACCAAGTGAGGCATGGGAGCGTGCCTCACTTCCTACGTGACCAGAGAATCTAGGTTCGGGGACTTGATTACACTAATTAACCAATTAGTGCCCTTTCGGTACCTAATCTTGTTCACTTTAACAAAATGATTTTTGACAGGCAGTTTGAATTGATTTTATACTTATCCACTAACATATGAGGTGATTATGCGGGTGCGCAATCATTAAAGCAATAATCATAACTATCAAGATCCTAATTGCCATAAAATTAAACACATGCAATTAAACATAATTAGATATGCAAATTAAACATGCAACATAATCAATATACGAGCACATAAAGGTCTAATTACGCTAAAATGGCAATACATGGCAAGTCCTAATCAAACCCCATCATTTTTGGATTTTCGAAATTTTTAATTTTTAATTTTTTTTTTAAATTTTTTTAAAAGAAAAGTAATTAATTTCTAATTTTCAAATATTTTTGGATTTTCGAAATTGTTTAAATTTTTTTATTATTTTTTTAAAGAAAAATAACTAATTTCTAATTTTTAAACATTTTTTTGGATTTCGAAATTGTTTTAAATTTTTTTTAAATTTTTTTAAAATTTTTTTAAAGAAAAATAACTAATTTCTAATTTTTAAACATTTTTTGGATTTTCGAAATTGTTTTAAATTTTTTTTAAAATTAATTTTTTAAAATTTTTTATTATTTTTTAATTTTTAATTTTTAATTTTTTAAAGAAAATATTTTTAAAATTTTAAATTAATTTTTTATTTTAAAAGGTGAACCGGGTCGGGTTTGGTTCAATCCGACCCGGTCAACGCAGATCGGGTCCGGTCGGAGACCGGACCCGGGTTCCGGTCCAAATGGGGGGCGGCCAACCAGCCCGACTAGCCTTGGTCGGGCCTTTCTTCGATTCGGATTGGGCCCAACCAGCGGGCCCAATCTGGTCCAAACTCTTTTATTTTAAAAATGAAGCCCACAACTCCTTAAACCCACAAACTCTTAAATCCCTAAGCCCGCAAGCAAAAACAACCCAAGCCCAAACTCAAATTTCAAATCGTTCAAAAAAACCTACCCGTTTCGCGACCCGCGCCCGACTCGCGCGACCCGATTCGCGGCCGAAGCCCTACGGCTCCTTGGCGGCGCCGACGACGGCAACGACGGACTTGACGGCGGCGGCGACGCGGTGGGTGGCAGCGGAGACGCGGCGGGCGATGGCGAGCCGCCGCAGGGCTCGCGGATTCTGCAGTGGAGGCACGGAGGAGCGGGGCGGAGACGCGGCGGTCCTCGCGGTTGCGGGCGGGCGCGGCGAGTCATAGGCCGGCGCGGTCAGGCTAGGACGGAGGCAACGAGCGCGGGGTTGGCGGTGCCGGTTCGGATGACGTCGGGCGGGGGTGGCGGCTCGGTTTGGGCGGCGTCGGGTTGAGGCCGAAGCTGCAGCGGCGTCGCGGCTCTGGGCAGCAAAGGTGACACGGACGGGATCGCGGGCGTAGTGGCTCGGGGTCGGCGTTCCGGCGCGGCGAGCGGGTGGTGACGGCAAGAACGGCATGAACGGCGACGGCGAGTCTTCTTCCCCCCGAGCTCGCTCTCCTCTCTTTGCTCTCTGTTTGTGCCTCTCCCTCCGGTTCTCTTCTGCTCGATTGGCGTCGAGAGCTGCGGCGACGGGTACTATGGGTCGACGCTCGGAGGGCAGCGGCGGCGTCGCAACTTCGGGCTGCAGGCGTGGCAGGGGGTAGCGATGGCGCGGCGAGGGCTGCCACCACGACTCCTCCTCCCCGTGTTTCTTTCCCTCGTTTTTTTCTCTTTTTCTTCTCTTTGTGCTCGGTCCCCCCCGTTCTTCTCTCTCGCCGAGCTCCCTTTTGTCAATCCTTCGGCTCGCGCGCGCGTGCGAATCGGCTCTGACCTCTCTTTCGCTTCCAATGCTCGCCTGCACCGCGAGATGATGCTGTCTCCTCCACCCTCTACCCCTGCTTTCGGCTTCGCCATTTCCCCACGCGAACGGCTACTTTCCGCTTTCCTCTTCGCTGATTCCCCGCGCAGCAGACAACTGAGGGAGAAGACAGCAGGGCAGGCCGGGCCGGAGGGAAGAAGAGGGCTGGGCCGTGCAAGGGGAAAAGAAAAAAAAGAAAAAAGAAAAAGGGAAAAAGGGATGGTTTGAGCCCAGGCCCACGCGGGGTGGAAATAAAAGGAAAAAGGGTCCAGGTCGGACCAAAGCCGGATCCGGCCCGACCCGGACCCGCACAGCTTTGTTCCCCTTTTTTTTAGAGGAAATTAATAATAATAATAATAATAATAATAATAATAATAATAATAATAATAATAATAATAATAATAATAAAAAAATGATTTTGATTAAAAAAAATTAATTTGATTTTGATTTGATTTTGATTTTGATTGATTTTTTTTTATACTACTTGAAAGATAAAAATTAGGTGTCAACAAATAGTTATCAACAGATCATTCAGATGGCACTGCTTGAAGCATTGTATGGCAGAGCGTACAGGACTCTAGTTTGTTGGGACGAAGTCAGAGAACGGAAGATCACTGGCCTAGAATTGGTTCAACAGTCAGTGGATGCAGTTGCAGTTATCTAGGAAAGACTAAAGACTGCTCAAAGTTGATAGAAAAGTTATGCAGACAAGCGTCGAAGACCATTGGAATTCCAAGTTGGTGAACGTGTCTTTCTGAAGGTGTTATCGATGAGGGGTACTTCATGCTTTGGCAAGAAAGGAAAGGTGAGCCTGAGGTACGTCAGTCCCTTTGAGATTCTGGAGAGAATAGGGACTTGGTGTATCGTCTTGCATTGTCGCCGAGACTGGCACAAGTGCATGACGTCTACCATGTGTCAATGTTGAGAAAGTACGAGCCTGACCCAACCTACGTGCTGAATTTTGAAGAATTAGACGTGGGCGATAGTGTCATACGTGGAGAGACCAGTTCATATTATGGATCGCAAAGAGTAAGTGCTGCGTACCAAGATGATCTCTTTGGTCAAAGTGGTTTGGCAATACCACGGGACAGAAGGAGCAACATGGGAAAGTGAAGACTCGATGAGACGACAATACCCCCACCTTTTTGAATAAGATTTATAATGGATTAAATTTCAAGAATGAAATCTTTATAAGAGGGGAAGAGTTTTGACATCCTGATTTTCGATCTTGTCCCGATAATATGAATTGGGCTTTTTATCGATGCGCCTATAGTCTTTTTCTCTAAACTAATCATTCACGAGATAACCAATCTATCAGGTGAAGCTATTAAGGAATATAAACGCGACTAACTTGAGAATTTGATCAGAAATCGACTACTCAACCGTGCTAATCTGCAAGGGTCAATACAGCACCGTTAAAATCGATTAGAGACCGACAGAGGCATGCAATTAAATTATGAGTGATTCCACCTGATTGCAAAATTCTTGTCGAACGGCACTAAACTGATTTTTCTGTCAATTCTATACCATGTGCCCATAATTGAAACTTGAGATTTTCACAAATACTGAAAGTCGTTTATGAGTCGGAGATGCACATTGTGGATCGAAAATAATCGACCACGGGTCAAATGTACTAAAAATTCCTAAAAGCTACCCGATAGATTAGGTCACGCTAAAATCGCGTCCGGTTGCAATTAACCACGAAATTGAACCCGATTTTAGGAATACAAATTCTAGCATGTCACAATTTGTTTTTAGAACGTCGACTCATCATTTGAAGAATTTTCGACGAGCATGAATTTTTGGCGAAAAATCAAAATTGGGCGAATTAAAACCGGGAAATTCGGATGGCCATCTTTGGGTGGAATTTTGGCATTCAAGATGGATCAATTGGTGAGGAAACTTGTGGAAAGTGGTGTGGGCTTTCTCCTCAGCATTTTGGCCATCAATTGGAGGTTAATTGGTGTGAAATTGAGTTGAATTAGTGAGGGAATGCTTGAAATTCGTAGGCTAGGGGGTTGCAACATTTGGACCTCAAAATTAGCTTGTTGGAGAAGATTGAGAGGGAAATGGTTGCTGGGTAGGAGCTGAAGACTTTAGGGGCTCAACTCAAGTGTTTTAGATATTTTGGTGGACTTTTGAGGCCCCTGTCCCCTCCTTCCCCAGCAGCAGCTTCTTCTTCTTCTTCTTCCTCAGCTTCTTCTTCTTTGGAACCAGCTAAAAACTCCATTTTTAAAGCAAGCAAGCTAGCTTAGGCCCTTAGCGAAGCCGTTAGGCCTCACGCCACTGTCAGCTAGCTCACAGAGACCGCAAGCTGCCCACACGCCATCTCGCTCATCCACTCGTGCTTCATCCACCTCGCGCCATCCTTGCTCGAGCTGCCGTCCAAAGCTCGCCAGCTCATCATCGCTGGTCCCTAAGCTACCGTTGCAACCGTTTGCCGTTCCAGCCGCCGTCCTCGTTGTCGCGCGGTCCTGCCTTGCCCGTTTTTGTGCTAGCCAAGCGCCCGGACCGGCCTCTTGGTTCAACCCACAAAATCGAAGGCCAGCCCAAGCCGTGGGCCCTATGGCTATTTTCAGCCATTTCTCGACCTCCCTTGGCATCGCCATAGACCTGAGTTGTAGTCATCATCGCGCCGCCGTCGCCGTGAACCGGTTTATTCGCTAATCCAGTGAGTTTACGTCCTAATCTCTAATTAGGGTGCTAATTACATTTAAAGGTGGATTAGTGGATAACTAGGGAATTAGTTAGGCTTAAGAGAGATTAGAGTAAATTAGTTAGTTTAGTTAGTTAATTAGATTTTGTAATTAGGTTAATTTAGCAATTAGGTGGTTTGTGACTTCGGTTAGTTAGCCTAGTAGGTTAGATTAGTTTAATTAAGTCAAATTAGGTTGTTAGATTAGCTTAGGTAGATTAATTAGTGAATTATTTAATTATTCTGCAATTTATTCAAATAAATGTAATTTATTTAATTATTTATTAATTAGCGTAAATTATACCTGGATAGCCGGTCATCAGAATTTCGTGTTGATCACCATGGTTGTATCAGTTTGTGCAATTGAGTGCTAATTTATGCAATTAAATGACGATTGATAATTTTTTATTTATTATTTCAAAAATATAGAATTTTGGTATTTAATTAAAAAAATACCGGTGTCGGTTTTTTATGCCAAAAATGTTTTTAAGTACTATATAAAGTCGTGGGATTTTTAAAAGAGATCATATCGCATTTTATAGTCCGATTTGACTGTGTGTCCACGCACACCTATTTTACCGAGTGTTTTTAATATGAAGAAAATATGTCACGTACATTATTTGAAATTGAGGCATTTGAGTGCAAAGCACGATGTCCTTGGCCGAGATTGGATGTGCGTGTGATCGTTATGAGAACCCGTCACGAGCTTTTACATAGGACGATGCTTCTTCGGGAATGTCCCTTGTCAATGGATGTCGGTCATAGTGGAGGCTGAGCCGATACTCCCTTGGGAATACCGTCTAGAGGTAGATGTTGCTGTGCTCGACGAAGCGAGGCAACGCCCGGTTATGCTGGATGACTACTGACTATTGAGTCGACGGTGACCATTGGGTCGTAACTAATTAGAATACGTTTGAATGAGTGATATAGCCGCGCCTAATTATGGGACAAAATTGTGTGGCACGGAATGAGATATGTCATAACGATTTGGCCTTATAATCGGGACCCTTGTAATTGATTGATATGAGTAAAGTATTCCAATTACTGAGTGTAACTATTGTATACATCTATTTATATGAGCTGTACTAATGTGCAGGAAGGTGCTGAGACGAGGTAAGTTCCTTATATGGTGCTTGTTTAAGCTGCCTCTAGGTGTATTATCTTCCTAATCGGGGTTTAGGGTATAAACTCGCCGAGACATCGTCTCATCTCGTTGTGATTTAATATTTACAGGTCCTTAGATGGGGGAGCGTCATGTTCGATACGGGGTTCTGTAGGTGATGGATTTTGAGCACACCCTCTTCCCTATTCCTAGGACCACCCTAACCTGAGAGCTAGTTGAGTCCGTGGTATGGGTCAATGAGTGCCTACCTCAATTGGTACCTCACCGATTTATAGCATGGTTTATTGGCTTTCCTCAAGGGGGTTGGGAGGGTCCCTTGTAGGGTTTTGACAAGCCTCCCGTTGGGACTAGGGAGTGGGAAGCAAGTCACCCGATGGATTTTGACACTCCTGATGGTGTCGTGGTGGACTCGGAGCCCATGGCTATAGAGGCTGGAGTTTAGATATCTCAATAGCTCCTTTTTGAGTTAGACTCTTGTATATATACTTGTAGGGTCTAAACCTTTTGTATATGACCTAGTTGGTTTATAAAATATGTTTTATGTTAATTGGTTGTCCTGCTTTTCTATTTCATGTTTGTTTGTTATTTGGAGATTGTTTAATTTGCTTCTGCCTATGCAATAAAATGAATGGGTCAGCGATGTGTCTTGGGGAAGTGGCAATTTGATCAACCACCAAGGGATGTACATACGCTCGAGGTTCGGGGCGTGACAACTTATAGCCCTCAAAATGAGACATTGAGCGTTAATGCCTTAATTACCAAATGTGTGACTGAGGAGGAGAAGTTAAAGAATGAGAAGTATGAGTCCGTCCACTTAATTGCCAATACCAAGTTGAGTCATCTAGAGGAAAATGGAAGCCTAAAGAGTCAAATGCTCATGGTCCAAAGAAAGGATAAGACTTCAAGAAAAATGATAATCTTAGGAAAAATGGAGATAAGGATTTCAAGTATTTTCACTACAAGAAGCAGGGTCACAAGAGAGTCAATTGCTTCAAGTTCAAAGTTTAGCTAAAAGTAAGAAAAGAAATAAATTCACTAATGTAAGTTGTTGGTTTATTTTGAATCAAATCTGGTTGATATTCCGTTGGATACTTGATGGTTCAATTCTGGTGCTACTGTTCATGTGACTATTACTTTATAGGGTCTCACAAATCTAAGAAATCCAAGTTTGAGAGAGTCAAAGCTTAAAGTTGGAAATGATATCGAGTTGATGTGGAGTGCATAGGCACAATTATTTGAATATAGACTCTAGTTTTCAGCTTATTTTGAATAATGTCTTTTATGTTCTTGATTTTAGGAGAAACTTGATATCTCTTTCTTCACTTGACAAAGCTAGATATTGTCTTTATTTTGCAAATAAAAGAGTGGATTTGAATTACGAATCCAGAATTATTGGAAATTGTGTTATGTCTGATGGATTATATCGATTTTCCTTATCTTCTGATAAACCATATTATTCTTTTAATGTCGAGAATAATGTTGCTAAGAGATCCTTAATAATAATAATAATAATAATAATAATAATAATAATAATAATAATAATAATAATAATAATAATAATAATAATAATAATAATAATAGTAATAATAATAATAATAATAATAATAATAATAATAATAATAACAATAATAATAATAACAATAATAATAATAACAATAATAATAATAATAATAATAATAATAATAATAATAATAACAACAACAACAACAACAACAATAATAATAATAATAATAATAATAATAATAATAATAATAATAATAATAATAATAATAATAATAATAAAAGATCTTCATTGCTATGGCATAAGTGATTATGGCATGTCTCCAAAGAAAGGGTAAAGTGACTCATCAAGGCTAATATTCTTGCTTCTCTTGACTCAAATGATACTGAGACCTGTATTGATTGTGTGAGGAGAAAATTAACTAAAATCAAGAAGAAATGCGCTGCTCGTAGTCAAAATCTATTGGAGATCATTCATATGGATATTAGTGGGCCATACTCAACCACCTTATGTGGAAATAAGTATTTCATCACATTCATTGATGATTTTTCCCGTTATTTCTTGTTTATCTAATTAAGGAAAAGATTGATGCTCTTGAAATGTTCAAAGTGTTTCGCATTGAAATTGAGAAACAATTGGGAAAAATTATCAAGATTGTTAGATCTAATCGCGGTGGTGAGTATTATGGGTGATATACTGAGATTGAACAACAAATGAGATCGTTTGCTAAATATTTGTAGGACTGTGGTATTGTCACTCGGTATACAATGCCTTGTAGTCCTGAATATGATGGTGTAGCTAAATAGCACAATCGGACACTCATGGAAATGAAACGAAGTGTGATGGGCGGTTCTAATTTGCTCGAATACTTATGGGGTGATGCAATTAAAACGGCAACTTATATATTGAACCGTGTACATAGTAAGTCAATGCCAAAAAATACCTTTTGAATTGTGGATAGAGAATTAACCAAGCTTGAATCACTTTCGAGTTTGGGGGTGTCCTGCAAAGGTGAAAATTTACGATCTTTCTTAGAAGAAGATCGAACCCAAGACTACTAGATGTTACTTTATTAGATACCTTGACCATTCGAAAAGATATAGGTTCTATTGTCCTACTCGTGGCACTAAAGTCATTGAATCCCAAATTGCCAAATTCCTAGAATTAGATTTTGCTGAAGAGAAATCTTCTCAATTTTTTGAAAGGGAAGAATCAAATAAAACGGTTTCTATTTCACTGCCCATCTTGAATGATGACTCTATGCAAGAGCCTTGCAGAGTGGAAGTTCAGCAAAGAGCATATATTGGAGATATGACGGTAGATCCTCCTATTACAAATGAAATTCCCCAGATGAATGATGCGGCTCCAGAAATATTTGTGCAAAGATCACAACGACAAAGAAGACCAACGCCTCTTAATGATTGTCATGTCTATCTTGGAGAAGCTGATTTTGACATTGGACATATTGTTGACCCGACGACCTTCAAAGAAACTCTTAATAGTGATTAGGCAGATGAATGGTTAGAAGAGATGAAGGACAAGATGATTTTCATGTCAAATAATCAAGTGTGGGAACCTATTGATTTACCTGATGGGCATAAATCGATCGGCTATAAATGGGTATTGAAAACCAAGAAAAAAAAATAATTGCAACATAGAGAGATTTAAGGTAAGGTTAGTAGCAAAGGGGTATACATAGAGAGAATGCATTGATTATACTGAAATCTTTTCTCCAGTGGCCACTAAAGATTGCTTTAGGATAATCATGGAATTGATGCTTATTTTGACTTAGAGCTTCACCATATGGATGTCAATACAACTTTTTTAAATAGAGATCTGGATGAAGAAGTATATATGTAGCAACCTGAAGGGTTTAAAAAAGCCGGAAATGAGCATATAGTGTGCAAATTTCAAAGGTCTATCTATGGTCTTAAACAAGCATCATGTTAGTGGTACTTGAAATTTTACAACGTTGTGAGATTATTTGATTTTGAAGAAAACAAGTTTGATCAATGCATCTACATGAAAGTAAGCTGGAGTAAATATATTTTCTTAGTGTATATGACATTTTGCTTGCTAGTAGAAATGTTAATCTATTGAGTGACACAAAAAGTTTTCTATTTATAAAGTTTGATATGAAAGACCTTAGGGGAGCCTCTTTTGTTTTAGACATTGAGATTTATCGTGACAGATCTAAGAAAGTTCTAGGGTTATCTCAGAAAGTTATATAGATCGTATTTTGAAAAGATTCAATATGCAAACCTGCAAGTAAGGTGAAGCTCCTATTGTGAAAGGAGATAAATTGGATATAGAACAATGCTCTAAGAATGATGTTGAAAAATAAGTAATGAAGAATGTTTCATATGCTAGTGCAGTTGGGAGTCTTATGTATGCATAAGTATGTACTAGACCTAATATTACTTTTGCTATGAATACTTTTGAGAGATATCTATCAAATCCAGATCATGAACATTTGGTTGCAGTTAAAAAGGTGATGAGATATCTATAATGAACGAAAGACTTCATGCTTGTTTATAGCAAAGTAGAGGACCTAAAGGTGATTGGATATTCAGATACTAATTTTGCTAGTTGTTCATATGACAGAAAATCAACTTTTGGATATATTTTTATGATAGCTGGAGGTGCTATATCTTGGAAGAGTACCAAGTAAACGTTGATTATGAACTCTATAATATACGCTGAGTTTGTAGCATGTTATTGCACTTTTATTCAAGCTGTTTGTCTCAGAAATTTAATTTCAGAATTGTGAGTTGTGGACTTTATTGCTAGATCTATGGTAATCTACTATGACAACATTGCAGCTATGTTTTATTCCAAAATGACAAGATCAACAATGCGTCCAAACACATGGAGATCAAATACTATACTGTTAAGGACTTAATAAAAAAGGGAGATATTGTGATCGAGAATATCATAACTGAGTCAATGTTGATTGATCCTCTAACAAAAAAATTATGACCCATTTTGTTTAAAGAATATGTAAAGAACATTGATGTTTTAAATTCTTTTGATCTCTTTTATTAGTGGGAGTTATATAATTTGTATTTCCAAATATTATAGTTTTATGCAAACTGATAATACTTTTATGATGTCCATTAAATCATTTAATTTCAATGATCATTATTATTGATTCTATTGTTATCCTTTATCCAGTTGACTGAGAAATAGAAGTATAAAACAATATCTTTAAACAAATTTTAGTTTAAGACAACTGGATGTCACTAATTATAAGATCTCACGTTGGATCGTGACATAGTCATGCAATTTCATGTTGTTTAGAAATTACGCTAATACGGTTTCATGTCATTGAGAAATTACATTGAGGACCAATAAGTAATAATGTATATTTTGATCACTTACTGGCACTATTTCTTACCATATTACTAGGCCTATGATTCATGAAAATATAATACTTATTATATGTGATTATGGAAAGTCATGTGTTGTGGTATTTTCTTAACATATTAATCTCCATAGTCCTATATTGAGATTATATATAATTGGATTGGTTTTGAGATGTAGTTATTGGAATATAATTTTTAAAGTCATGGCCACATAAAACAAAATTTTTAGTTATTAACCCGATAGTGTCATTTTCAATATAAAATCTTTTTCTAAATAAAAATAAGTTAATTAATGTAGCCCAAGTGGGAGAATGTTGGTAATTTCCTATAATATATGCTTACATTAATTAATTAATTTTCTATTTTAAATAATCGGGTTAATGGATATTTCAATATTTGTTAAACCTTAAGTAATCTTATTGAATTGAATTTTGGCATCTATTGATACACTATTTATTAGGATTTGCTAGGTTCCCTCTCTAGCCTATAAAAGGGCAGGTTATACCCTTCAGTCGCTTGATCATAGAGTGGAAGATCTAGCATTCCAATAGATTTCTAATCAAATAGACTGATCTATTTTTCTTCAATTGAAGCAATGGCTCAAACAGATACGTTTTAATTCCGTTGTACATATTATTTTTAGTGTTTAATAGTTATATATGGATCTAATTGTTCGTGATTAATTAATTGTTTATATGGATAATTTTCTACAATCTCGACATCTAATCTAGATGTCGATTTGCTAGGCTCATCTAACATCCTATGACTTTACGCATGCGAGAGTTACCGACGCCTTTGTCAGCCTTTAGATCCAAGCTTGTCAGTGTTGACCGTTGGATCTTGTGTCTTGTTGGTGATTCAATGTAAAACTTGTAAACATCTATAGTTAAATCGGACGTAAAAATTTGCCTTGATTTTGTTGACGCAAGGGTAGACTCACCTTGCGTTTACTCAAATATATTTCCACCTCTTTCTATCAACCGCATTACTGCTGCTTTCGTCAATGACCAGAAGGCGACCTTTGCCGATCCACCACCCAATGAGAGGTCTATCTTGGAGTTATCTCTCTTCGATGTCGAAGCTTTTGTGATTGTCGAAGTCATTGTGCTTGATAGAGCTTGTCGCAGTTGACAACTCAATTGTTGATGGATGGTACTGTTGAAATCTGCTCAGATCTAAATTTGTACGGAACATTGTGAAATATAATTTAGAGGTTTGGTCCCCGTGGATTGTAACAGCCCTAATAAAATACTCTAACTAACCACACAAAGTGACATTTATTTTTGATACATATCACTTGTAAACCATTTAATAAGACCTCTCTTACCCGATATGGAATTACAAATTCGTATAAACTCTCCCATTAAAGAATTAACCTCTTCGTGTCTCCCAACCATTTTCTTCCTATTTGATGTGTGGTCTTATTCCTATTCCATTAGCTATTCTAAAATGAACAGAATGTAATTCAAATTTCATTCTGACTAAGCAAACGAGACCTAGATCCTCTAAGACTAGAATCCATAGTTCGATTTAACTAAAACTCTCTCTCTCTCTCTCTCTCTCTCTCTCTCTCAAGGGCTAAGAAAGATGTTTAAGTTACTAACCATAAGGGCTCTAGATCCATAACGGAATGTTTGATTGAACTATGATTGATTGGCATTGTCCAAAGCTGGAAAGTCCAAGGTCTTACAATCCTATCTATGTAGCCACGTCAATATGCTAGAGGTCCATAACAATTCGTATAAAGCTAGATATACATGTAGTCGTAAACCCATGTCCACAAAGCTACATAAATTTACTATTCCCAAAAAATAGTTTGGCCCCCTTGACTCTTCGCACCAACAAGTAATGGCTTAAATGCAATCGAGTTTGCTTTTTCTATTATGGTCTTGGGTTTTAGTTTTGTTGATAGCGCTCTAACAGTGAAATATCGATTGCACTATGCCGATGTAGAAAAGTATGCCCTCTAGATCGCTCGGACTAAATCCAATAAATAGATAGAATCCATTCCAATGAGCTTCTATGACTTACGAGGGATGCCAATTGTATCGGATAGCAGCCAAGTACTTTCTTCCTCGAAGAATCCCAGAGATCAGTCCAGATGCTATTGCCGGAATGTTCGACCTTTCAAGGATGCGCAGACTCGGACAATGCCGTCCCAGAACAGAAATCTTGGGCTCGAGGATCATGGACGTGGTCACATCGTCCCTCTGACTCTCACCTTTGGCCGTCTCGTCAGCGTCGGTACACGACCTCACACACCACCAATTTTCGCATTCCAAGCAGCCAGCTAGGCCCTGAATGAACATAGATCGCCCGGAATCACCTGCCTTTGCGTGTATAGGTGAACCATTACCATCACAACTTGCTGAGTTCTTGCCTAAGAGACCGAATTTATCACTGTACGAAAGAAGGAGCCAACTGAAGCGGTTCAAACTGCAGGTAATCATTGTTGAATAGATTACATGGCCGGTCAACTTTTCAAAGTCAAACCCAGGATCATTCGACGAGGCAATCATTTCTCTTTGCGCCTTAAACCTTTCATTATAAAAAGACCAGACCGGACATTGGGCATTGGCATCGGACAGCAGAGCAAATTCCCAGTTTGCAACTCATCCAGAAGGAGAAATCGGAAGCACATAGTTTTCGCCCCCGCAGCACCGCCTCCTTCCAACGTCAGCTATTTATTTCATTCTCTCTTATCTAAGGGCAATAGCAAATCTGTCTCATACAATATGGAACATCTTTTGGGACTTTTGAGAATTCACGTCCTAAGAGGAGTTAACCTTGCGATCCGAGACATTCGAAGCAGTGATCCTTATGCTGTCATCAGAATGGGCAAGCATGTATGTCAATCTGCCCACTCTGCAATTACTGCTTCTCTTAACTTAAGTAGTTTGAAGTCTTATATGTTGCTTCCAGCTGAACTAACCCAAATGCTTCTTGCAGAAATTGAAAACTCGAGTGCTCAAGAGGAACCTGAACCCAGAGTGGAACGATGATCTGACTCTCTCGATCGCCGACCCGAGCCTTTCCATAAAATTGATGGTCTACGACAAGGACAAATTCAGCCTTGACGACAAGATGGGGGACGCTGAGATCCACATCGCACCCTTTCTTGACACATTGAGGATGAGATTGGATGATGTCCCAAGTGGAACTGTGATCACCAGAGTAAAGCCAGGCCAGGACAACTGCTTGGCAGAGGAGAGCTGTATTGTGTGGCGCGATGGCAAAGTGGTACAGGACATGGTGCTCCGGCTCCGCAATGTGGAGCGCGGTGAGGTTGAGCTCCAACTTGAATGGATAGACATTCCCGGTTCCAGAGGTCTTTAGGAGGACTTGGTCTGTCAAATTTATCACTGCGAGTTCAACTCAATGTACAGAGAAAGCTCTGAATGAGTTCCTAATCATTCTTTGATTCTTTATTTAACTTATTAAGGATGTAAAATGAGACACTTTCAAGTTTCAATGTATCATTTCCAGGTCACTACACCAATTTGGTAGCAATTACTGTTTTTTCTTCTTTAGATTCTTTCCATGAATTAACGAAAGCAATGATTCTCTCTTTGGTAGAGCTTTCTCTGTACCCTCCCTGTGGGCTGATCTTAGTGAGTGACGAAGCCAATTTCAAGCGACAAAGTCGCAGCCCTGTGTAAAAAAATTAGGGAAACTATGGTTAAATGAGGACATGGAAAGAATAGCTGGAGCCGTCACAACTTCGCGAATGCCATCATATCCTATTTAGGAGATTGATGTCAAACCCCAGTATCAACATCAATGCCTTTCAGAGCACCATGAGGAAAGACTGAAAGGCTTCTGCATTTCTATTGCTCATGTCGGAAAAATAGGTCATCACGTGGGATGCCGCGAAGAGATTGTCTCTGATGAATATGAAGCAGGGAAGAGAAATGGAAGTCGCTTTCGGAAGTGGTTGAGAGTTGAGATTCCAAATTTAAGACCATTTTGGAAGATTTTTCACTCCAAGGAAGCCGTGGTAAATGAGGAAGAAGAGGTCATACCTGCATCTTCCATTCATACAATGCAAATTGTCCCTTGTGGGAACCCGGAACCCATCCCTGATTAGGAAACAGACATGGGTCAGCGTGCTCTTAGGGACGAGATAAAGCAACCCGCCCCTTTAGTCATGCAAGACCAAAATCGGTTCTTTGTCGTGATGAGAATCTGAACCAATGTTTGGAAAAATCACCAAGACTGAACACATTCTGCAAGCAAAACCAAGGTCCCTATGAACCTTATGGAATGAAGACTCCAAAGGGGTGCTTGGTTGACGAATCTCAACTGATGGAAACTCCAATGGAGTTCACGTTTAGAATATGGAGGATATATTTCAACCTTACTATTGGGAGGAACTCCAATATTTCTTTCTCCACGTTGCAATTGAGACGGAGATGTTCTAGAAAACCATGTTTCCTTAACGGTACGAATGTCGGTCAAATTGTTCTGGTCAACAGGATAAACTTATCACAGCATAATAAAATGTAGGGAATGACATAGATGCTTACCAACAAAAAGGGATAATGAGAATATAATAGTATTAAGTTCGAAATATTTTTTGTCGGTACTGGAAAAACTTTCTATATAAATTCTTGAAGACTTTTCTAGTCTAAAATGTGACGGCATATCTTAACAGAATAGTTTCAAAACAAATATTGACATCTAATCCGGATGTCGATCTGCTAGGCAAGTTTGTCCTCCCGTGACTTTATGCATGCAAAATCAACACCTTTGTTGATGTTTTGCCAGAATTATTCCCACAACAAAATATCTTTCGCTGAAAATAGTTCTTCAACTTTTACTTAAGGAAACGAAGTTCCTCTGCTAACTCAAAATAGAGGATATCATATATGAAGGAGATCGATTTCTTTGATTTAAACAGCACTATACAATTCCAAACTGAGTTGGAATTTAATTGATGGCAAGATCTAGAAATTACAGATTTGATGATGTAATATGATGCAAACAAACTATGTTGAAAGACATAGCTTTAGAACATAAAAGTACAATGTCGAAATTTAATTGACAATATGAATCAGGAAGCTACAACTAAGGAAATTTAAAGTACGATATAGGAGTAATAATTGAAAGATAACATTTTGTTTGATTTGTGTGTAAGGGTTCCTGGTGGGCAATAGGTAGAATTTATAATGGTTAATGGTAACTGCTTTTCGACAATTCCCGGTAGTTGCAATCCTGCTAGTTATCTCCATGTTTCTAAATTTCACGTGTACAAATTGCTCCATGACGTGGTCCCTTGTGATCAGTGTATGTTTTGCGATCTTTCTTATAGGCAGTATATACCTTATGTGTATGTGTGCGTGCGTGCGTGCGCGCGTGTGTGCATGTGTGCGTGTGCATGTGCGTGTGTTTCTGACTTCAACTGACCCATTGGATGTTTGGTCTTCAGACAATAACTGTTCTCTCCAAAAATAGTGCCTCTAGTCTCAATTGATTCGTCGGATGACTTGGTTTTTGAATTGTAACTATTTTTTCCAAAATTATGTGCCTTTGGTCTTATCAATCTTAAATTTCATAACAATTTATTGACATTCTCTCAACAAATATTGCTAATATTCATTTTACCAACTATCTATAATTCGCCGCATTATTTCAATAATTGAACTCGTGGCGTCAGTGGGTACCACTATTAATCAATATATCAATCCCCATACTTATCAATAAATTAGCTCACTTGTATCAATACCCACATGGTATTCACATGACCATCTAGTCTCATGTGATGCTCATGTGCTTGTGATAGACAAGTCATATTTTGGGCATCAACAGTTAGCCATTAGATATAAGCTTGTCAATATCGACCATAGGATCTTGTGTCTTGTCAGCGGCCCCATCTAAACCTTGGCAGGGTCGATCGTTGGATTGGAGCATGGCAAATTTGCCTTGATTTTGCTCATGTGAGAGGGTAGATTTATCATGCTTTCACTCAAATTGATTTCGATTTGGCCCTACCAACCGCATAACTGCCGCATTTGCCAGTGTTGTCAACGGCGACCCTTTGCTGCTTCACTACCTAGTGCCAGGGCCAACGAGGGGACTATCTTCGAGTTGTCTCTCTTTGGGCAGCGAAGCTCTCACCGCCATCTAACTCGTTGCCCTAGATAGAGGTCGTTGTTGTTGACGATTCAATTGTTGAAGGATGGCGTTGTACAAATCGGTTCATATCTAGATTTTTATGGACAATATGACAAATATGAGGTCTCTTTAGCGATTTGGCCTCAGTGGATCATAACCAATCTAAAAGAAGTGTTTTGAATAACCACACAAAATGACGATTATTTGGGATAGATATTCACTAATAAATCACTTAACATGGTCTCTCTCATCAATGTAGGATTACCGAGGTTTTTGGACTATTACAAACTCCCTCGCTTAAAAAGATTAATGTTGTTGCATCATTTAACCTTACTCTCTATAATCGATATGTGGTCTATTCTCTTTCTACCCCTACACTATCCTAGAATCTTGCCAAGAGCAGTGCCTTCTTCAAGTTGTTTCACTTTAGCAATCATTCCTATCTTTATCGGATGCCAATGGGCTTATAAGCCTGGCCATCTACAAATCATAAATCTATTGAAGGTGGTCCTACCATGATACCATTCAAACCAACCTGATCCCCTCTCATGGTGGCCAAGGCCCCAAAAGAAATATTATAAGTAATAACACAATATGCTAACCAGAATAAATCTTGTCTTATCTATTACTCAATCGGGGCTCTATCTCCCATTCGAAATTGCTTTTCTAAAGGTCGCACTTACTCCCTTGTAATTTACCACGAAGTAAATGTAGCACTCATATCATGTATTTGGTAGACAAAAAATAGAGTGGTAAGAATGGGTAATTATTTTCTGAATTTGAATATAATTGGCCAGTTTGTATACAGTTTATCTATAATCTTACAATATTGTTTGATGTATATATATAAAAAGACATATTAAAGCATCCCAGAGATCGGTCTAGATGCTATCGCCGGAATGTTCGACCTTTCAGGGATGAGCAGACCCGGACAATGCCGTCCCGGAACAAAAAACTACGGGCTCAAGGATTATGGACAGGATCACATCGTCCCCCTCGCTCTCACCTTTGACCATCTCGTCAGCGTCGGGACAAGACCCCACACACTACCAATTTTAGCATCGAAAGCAGCCAATGCATGGCCCGTAATCGCCTGCCTTTGGGCGGAGGTGAACCATCGCCATCACAACTTGTTGAGCTCGGTCTTCTTGCCTCATTGACCGAACTCTTCACTGTACAGAAGAAGGAGCAAATTGAAGCAGTCCAAAGTGCGCGTTCTAACTATTGAATTGATGACATGGCCCGGTCAAGTTGTCAAAGTCAAACCAAGATGCATATGACGCGACAATCATTCTCTTTGTGCCTCAAACCTTTCAGTATAAAAAGACCATACCGGACATTGGGCATTGGCATCAGACAACCGAGCAAATTCCCAGTTCGCATTCTTTCTCGTCCAGAAAAAAGATATCAGAAGCACGTAGTTTTCGCCCCCGCAGCACCGCTTCCGTCCAACTTCAGCAATTAATTTCACTCTTTCTTATCTGAGGACAAAAGTAAATCTGTCTCATAAAAATGGAACATCTTTTGGGACTTTTGAGAATTCACGTCCTCAGAGGAGTTAATCTTGCGATCCGAGACGTCCGAAGCAGTGATCCTTATGTTGTCATCAGAATGGGCAAACATGTATGTCAATGGCCCCCCTCCGCAATTTCTGCTTCTCTTAAATTAAGTAGTTTAAAGTCATATATTTTGCTTTCAGCTGAACTGACCCAATTAAATTCTTGATGCTTCTTGCAGAAATTAAAAACTCGGGTGGTCAAGAGGAACCTGAACCCGGAATGGAATGACGAGCTGACTCTCGCAATCGCCGACCCGAGCCTTTCCATAAAATTGATGGTCTACGACAAGGACAAATTCAGCCTTGACGACAAGATGGGGGAAGCTGAGATCCACATCGTACCCTTTCTTGATGCGTTGAGGATGAGATTGGATGACGTCCCGAGCGGAACCGTGATCACCAGAGTGAAGCCAGGCCGGGACAACTGCTTGGCGGAGGAGAGCTCTATTGTGTGGCGCAATGGCAAAGTAGTGCAGGACATGGTGCTCCGGCTCCGCAATGTGGAGCGTGGCGAGGTTGAGCTACAACTTGAATGGATAGACATTCCCGGTTCCAGGGGCCTGTAGGAGGACTAGGTCTGTCAATTTTGATAATTGCTGTTGGAAGATATGATTTTGTAATCTATATTGATAGAAAATCAAGTATATTTTAGGATAGGAAAAGATAGGCAAATACTCAATTTCCTTTATTAATTTTCTTCTTTGTAATTAAATACATGAGACATGTACAGAAATCAAATCAATGAAAAAGAAGACAATTGCTTCTTCGTTCTTCTTCTGCCTCTTGCGAAATCTTCATCTTCTTTTTCTGACAAATTGCTTCTTCGTTCTTCTTCTGCCTCTTGCGAAATCTTCATCTTCTTTTTCTGACATGGTATTAGAGCTATTCCAATTCTGAACTAATTTGTTTCCGCTCCAATTACCTCATAAACAAACTCCAAGTCCCAAAGTAGTGTTGCCAAAGGAATCAAAATCCCTGATTGCCTGAAGGAACCTTATCTGCGAAAAGGAGTTAGCAGAGGAATCAATTTTCTTTTCAAACATGTCAACACCACAAGATCTTACCTCCACTCCCGTCGACAAATCTGCAACAGAGGCTTTGATACAAGCCTTGGGAGACCAAGATTCGTCCGCTATAGTCCCTGCATCAGAACAACAAAGGCAGATCCATGGCCAACATCCGCACATGCAGTGGCAACAACAGGCTCAGGCAATTGCAGGGCAACCATTCACGGGCCACCCCTACCAATGGATGCCGTATCCATGATATCTTGGGTCTATCCCCAACACATCATCGCCTGGCTACCATAGCAACGTGCGGGCTGATGGAGGTCCACCAACCAGTGACGAGGCAAACCCTACCATCAGCCCGGAGCAGACGGGCGGGTCGACTGTACCGAGTCAAGGAACGAATCCCTAGTCGGGGTTTCAAAATGCGGATTATGGATTCAGCTTCGGCGGTTCAGGTCAAGGAACAAATCCCTACCCGAATCCTGCACCGGGTTTCTTCCCGTATCAGATTCTCACTACCAGTGGCCAGCCGAAACCCGGCGATCCGTTGTATACAACAAACGGCGACGGACCAGAACTGAAGATCATAAGTCAGCAATTAACAGGTGCAGACAATTATTCAAGTTGGTTGTGCGAATTCCGTCGGGCACTTATAACGAAAGACAAAGAAGTTTTCATCGACGGATCATTTCCGATTCCGTCCAACGAGAGAATGGCATGGCTCTGGAGGAGATGCAGTCAACTGGTAATAACCTGTATTGGAAATTGCATCGCGCTCGAGGTCGCGGCCGGGCTTCCCTCGACGGAGGATCCGAAGAAGATGTGGGAAAACATAAGGGAGATGTACGGAAAACTCGACCAAGTTAAAAAATTTTATCTCACACAACAAATTTCAGATCTGAAATAGGGGAACATGAGCATCGCGACAGTGTACAACAAGCTTTCGAGTCTGTGGAATGAGTTAGAGGCAGCCGAGGAAAAATTCAACTGGCCCGATTATATCCAACAACAATACAAGCAAATGCGAGAAAGGGAGAAGGTGACAAGATTCCTCCTCATCCTCAATGAGGCATACCTGTCATTCCGATCCCAAATACTGACCATGGAGCCTCTGCCAAGTCTCAGCTGTATCTACCAACTCGCCATACAGGAGGAGAACCAACAGAGAATAGCGGACCACGGCAAGGGAGGAGACGGAATGGCTCTGGCAGCCAAGAGCCATTTCCACTCATCACAGAGGAGCACGAGGAGGAGAGAGGTGGATCTAGGGTTGTTTTTCGAAAACGAAAACCCTAGATCTCTTTTAAGGAGAGGCACGGACGGTGGAGATTACTTCCACCATCAATCGGACGGACCACGCTCATTCCAGGGGTCGATTGGATCGGACGGCTTGTGCGGCATCCTCTCCACTGCATCCGACGGCTCGCGTGTTATCTATTTAAATCCATCCGACGGCTCATGAGGCAGCTACTTAATCGGATCGGACGGCTCACGATCGCCCAGCACTAATGGGCTAGATGGCTCGCAAAGCCCATCTTTTGGAGGACCCGACGGCTCATATGGGCTTGTTTCGGCCCAGGCTTTTCAATCTACTGTCAGGCCCACTTCAAATACAAAAAATAATGGGCCAAGAGGAAAAGGTAAAATGTACTGTGATTATTGTAAGTGCTCGCATCATACAATTGAGAATTGCTGGAAATTGCATGGAAAGCCAGGAGAAAAAGAAAAAGGGAAATTCTCCTCAGTTTTTCAGGTATCAGGTCAGCCAATGGGAAAATCAATTTCCCATGAACAATATCACGAGCTGATGGAAACCTTGAAGAAATTGGACCCTTCTGATAAAGGAGGCAGCTTCACAAGTACATCCTATTGTTTGATAAACTCAATTTCAAATGATGTATGTATTATTGATTCAGGTGCTAGTGATCACATAGTCTGTGATAGGGATTTTCTTTCAGACATTACAAAATTATCTTTTCCTATATTAGTACAACTTCCAAATGGAAATACCACCAAAGTTACCATGACTGGAACTGTAAAGCTTAGTTCTCTTGTTACTCTTAAAAATGTGCTCTACGTACCCGATTTCCTTTTCAATCTAATCTCAGTTGCTCGAGCTTGTGAAGAAAATTCATGTCACATTCTTTTCCATTCTGATAAATGTTTCTTTCAGGCCCTTTCGACTGGCAAACTGATGGGCTTGGGTAGAGTCAACCAGGGACTATATTTTTGGTTGGATTTTCCGCATCCTTTTAAATTATCTCCTGTTGAATTCAATAAATCTCTATGTAATGCTACTGCCAATGGCATTAATTTCCTTAATCATAAACGATTGGGCCACAGTGCATCATTTCCTTGTCCTAAATGTCCCATTTGTCCCATGGCTAAGCAAACACGTGCTCCTTTCCAGAATAGCACTTCTCGAGTAGATGATATTTTTTCACTTATTCATGCTGATGTTTGGGGGCCCTATCATACTTTAAATCATGATGGGTCTAGGTTCTTTCTCACAATTGTGGATGACTACACTCGTGCTACATGGATTTTCCTCATGCAATCCAAAAATCAGGTCTTTTCTCATCTAAAGACATTTCTTTCCTTATCCAAAACTCAATTTCAGAAACCAATCCGTCGGATACGTATTGATAATGGAAAATAATTTTTTAATGCTGAATGTGCTTCCTTGTTCTCTGTAAATGGGATATTGCATGAAAGTTCTTGTACTTATACACCCCAGCAAAATGGAGTTGTTGAGAGAAAGCATCGCCATCTTTTAGAAGTGGCACGTGCACTTAAATTCCAAGCTTCTATCCCTGAAAAATTTTGGGGAGATTGTGTGATCACTACAGCATATCTAATCAACCGCATGCCATCACGCATTCTAAAGGGAAAGACACCTTTTGAGTTATTATATGGGAGAAAGCCGGATCTGACTCATCTCAGAGTCTTTGGGTGTATGTGCTATGTCACTACAGTGGGCCATAGAGATAAGATGGCGCCACGAGCTACTCAATGCATTTTCATGGGCTATCCAACTTTGCAAAAGGGATATCGGCTTTATGCACCATCTACATGAGATTTTTTTGTCAGCAGGGATGTTGTGTTTCATGAAGATGTTTTTCCTTTTTCATTAACATCTTTATCTGAAGAAGAGAAAACAAATCGACAATTCTTGTTGGAAGAAGATTCACCTTCTAGAGGAGCATTCATTATTCCTTCTCCTCCAAGAGAAGTTGATATCTTGCCTCCAACACCTTTTGCGAATACTGCTGAAGATTCCATTGAGCAGCCTCATATAGAAGGATCACTGCATGAAGAACCAGCACAGTTGGAGGATACTTCAAAAACAACAACTACTGAAGAATTATTCATCACATCACAAGAGCCACAACGGCCTTCTCATCGAGTCACTCGACCACCAACTTGGACGAAAGATTATATATGCGGTTCTTCAAGATCATCAGCTACTTGTTACCCTATCTCATCTTATGTCTCCTTTGATAGATTGTCGCCAGAACATCTATGTTGCATAAGCCGTATTTCTGAAGATCGAGAACCTTCTAGTTATAATGAGGCCAAAGATGATCCTCGTTGGCAAAAGGCCATGGAATCTGAACTACATGCATTGATAGACAATCACACTTGGGATGTTGTATCATTGCCTGATCATCGCAAACCTATTGGATGTAAGTGGGTATATAAGATAAAATACAGAGTAGATGGTTCTGTGGAAAGATACAAAGCCCGGTTGGTGGCAAAAGGCTTCACCCAGCGAGAAGGTTTTGACTATCATGAAACTTTTTCCCCCGTAGTAAAGGATGTCACGGTTCGTACTTTTCTATCTATTGCTGCTTTTCGTGACTAACCATTACACCAAATGGATGTCCATAATGCCTTCTTGCATGGTGATCTGGATGAAGAAATATACATGGAGCTTCCACCAGGATTACGGAGACAGGGGGAGTCAAAGGTATGTCGTCTCCACAAATCTCTTTATGGATTGAAATAAGCTTCTAGACAATGGTACGCTAAGTTCACCAGTGCACTCTTGGCCACTGGGTTCAATCAATCCAAGTCTGACTATGCCTTATTCACCTGGACAAAATGTATGTCATCTATTTATTTGATGATCTATGTTGATGACATTCTTATCATGGGGAATGATGATTATGCTGTAAAGAAACTTAAAGAGTATCTGCATTCGACTTTTCATATCAAAGACTTAGGGCCACCTAAGTATTTTCTTGGGATTGAGATAGCTCGCTCAAATCAGGGAATCTCATTAAGCTAGCGAAAATTTGTGATGGAGATAATAGCAGAAGCAGGATTATCAAGCTGTAGACCATCAATCATTCCTATTGAGCAAAATGCTAAACTAACTTCCGTCGGCTATGACACTGGCGTATCCTCCTCTTTTGATGATCCATTGTTACAAGATCCCTCAGGATGTCAGAGACTCGTAGGAAAATTGATATATCTCACCATGACTAGGCCAGACATTTGCTATGCAGTACAGACCCTAAGTCAGTTTATGCACAGTCTGAAGCAGTCTAACATGAACGCAGCCTTGAAGATTGTGAGATACTTGAAGACTTGTCCAGGTTTGGGAATACTTCTTTCTCGAAAGTGCAAGATGGAAATGACGGCCTATTGCGATGTAGATTATGCCACATGTCCTATGAGCAGGAGGTCTATTACTAGTTTCTGCATCAAATTTGGGGAATCATTACTTTCATGGAAGACAAAGAAGCAGTCTATTGTATCTTTATCTTCAGCCGAAGCTAAATACCGATCTATGGCCAAGACTGTTTGTGAAATAGTCTAGTTAAGGGGTTTACTTCTGGATCTCGGAGCTCCCGTTAAAGGACCGACTTTACTCTTCTGTGATAATGATTCGGCACTCAAGCTTGCAGCAAATCCTGTATTGCATGAGAGGACAAAGCATATAGAAGTCGATTGCCATTTTACTCGAGAAAAGATTCAAGAAGGAATTGTTGAGACGAGGAATCAGGACTTCGGAGCAGCCCGCTGATATATTTACTAAACCTCTTTGTCAGAGACAACATACATATCTTCTAAACAAGCTAGGTGTCTTGGACATATACAGACCACCAGCTTGAGGGGGAGTGTTGGAAGATATGATTTTGTAATCTGTATTGATAGGAAATCAAGTATATTTTAGGATAGGAAAAGATAGACAAATATTCAATTTCCTTTATTAATTTTCTTCTTTGTAATTAAATACATGAGACATGTACAGAAATCAAATCAATGAAAAAGAAGACAATTGCTTCTTCGTTCTTCTTCTGCCTCTTGCGAAATCTTCATCTTCTTTTTTTGACAATTGCTAATTCAACTCAATGTACAAAGAAAGCTCTAAATGAGTTCCTAATAATTCTTTGATTCTTTATTTAACTTATTGGGCGTGTAAGATGAGACACTTCCAACTTTCAATGTATCATTTCCAGGTCACTTCACCAATGGTAGCAATTACTGGTTTTTTATTTTCTTTCCATGAATTAACGATAGTAATGATCAACGCCTTCCAGAGTTGCCTTTCAGAGCACCATGACGAAGCTCTGAAAGGCTTCCACATTTTTATTACTCATGTGGATAATAGGTCATTACGTGGGATACTGTGAAGAGATTATCTTTGATGAATCTAAGGCAGGGAAGAGTAATGAAAGTTGCTTTCAGCAGTGGATGAGAGTTGAGATTGCAGATTTGAGCCCATTTTGGAAGATTTTTCACTCCAAGGAAGCTGTGATAGATGAGGAAGAAAAGGTTATACCTGAATCCCTATTTATACAATGTAAATTGTACATTATGGGAACCCAGAACCCCTCCCTGATTGGGAAACACGCATGCGTCAGTGTGCTTTTGGTGATAAGATGAAGTATACCGCCCCTTCTAGTGACGTAAGAGGGAAATCAGTTCCTTCTGTGCGATGAGAAACTGAACCAGTGGTTGGAAGTATTACCAAAACTAAAACAATCTGCAAGCAAAGCTAAGGTTCACGAAGAAGTAGGTCGATATGAACCTTACGGAATGAAGTCTTCAAAGTCATGCTTGGTTGAGGAATCTCAACTGATAGAAACTCCCATGAATTTATCCACTGAGATGAAAGATTGGACTTTGATGGTTGTCCCTAATACACCACCAAGGGACCGGATAATGTTTATTGTATTGGAATTCAGACCCTTCGAGCCTAAGTGACTAAAAAAAAGCCTTTAATAATCTTCTTAATAGAGACTGAAAATCAAAGGCATGTTTTGGATAGAAATGTTGGCTTCAGTATCAGCACCTATTTGTCAGAGATCTTGTGGGTTTGGCGGGTGGTATGGCTGTCTGGTGGAATGCTTTAGTATCTTTGTTTTTGAAATGGTTACGGGTAATTATGTTTTATGTGATATGTGAATTGACTAAACTAGAGATGGCAAGCGAATGACCTTTATGCATGCTGCTGCAGCCTTTCAGGAAAGAATGAGGGTATCGGATCAAGTGAAGTCTTGCACATGGAGTACTGTGAACCCTTTGCCCTGGATTTATTTGGGGGATTTCAGTGAAGTGTCCACTTATCATTCGGAGAAGATTGGAACTAGACAAGCTAGAAGTTATAGAATGGTTGCTTTATGAGATCTACTACATAAATGTTTGCCGTTGGATATTGAGAGTAAGGATGTGCATTTACCTAGTGTAACAATAGGGAAGGGGATGATTTTGTAGAAAAAGAAAAAACAAAGAAAAGGCTGGATAGAGTTTTTATTCCATGATTAAGCATCTTATCCAGATGCGGAGGCTTATGCACTACCTACCACTTCTTCTGATCATATCCCCTATTCACTTCTATTCACTTTCTTTGAGTGCTACTCGTCCTAAAAGGAAGAACGAATTGAAATTCAAGGCTCTTTTGAACTGGAGGATGAGAGTGCTTGAAATTAGTGAAAGAAAAGTGGGTTTTGGGAGGAAGAACTGAAGAAGGTTTGAGGAAGAAGCTGGAGAGTATTTTTTGCTAGGCTTTGGCAGATTGGAGCAAACATAAAGCTTTCTAATGCCATAAGACAGATAGAGGCCCTGAAGAAGGGACTACTACAGAAAAACGAGAGATCCCCCTGATGAATCTTTTGATAAAGAAAGGGAAAATCAGCTGGGTTGGATATGGAGGCAAGGTGAGATTCATTGAGGGATGAAATTGATAATTCAATGGCTGAGATGGGGCGACCGAAATACTAGATTTTTACATGCCAGTACAAAACAGAAAAAACCAATTCAGACAAAGTCTAATGGGTTGCAAAGACTCCTCACATGACAGGTAAGTGGCCGACAATGTTCCCCCACCAATGGAGTAAAACTGTAAAATGTCTCTAAAAGAGAATTAGAATAGAAGCCGCCACTTTTTTTGCTTGAGGAGTACAGCTGTCATGAAGCACCAAAATTCTTTTCCCTCCACAAAAGATAAATGGTTGCATTCCAAGCACCGAACAGAAGGCGCTGATTGGGGATCAATCTCAACGCAGGGTTTTGCAAAAGACATTAAGAACCTTCAGAAGTAGCATTGTAAGGGTAACTGCAATACAGCTTAGCCAACAAGAGTGATTAACTGCGAATGCACATTTAACAGCTTGATCCAAACGGGAGATTTTGACTTTTCCACATTCTGTACCCAATAGCCCATTGATTGTCGACGCGACCGCTCCAGCACTTTCAAATCTTCTTTTCCAGACGTCCAATGAACGCATCATGCCACAAACTAATTCACCTTCGCAGCTCATGAAATTTCCATTTTGCAAAGCTTGTCTAATGACTACTAAGAATAGATTTGTTTCACTGAAAATTTTGTGATAAAAAATATCTTCCAAAATTCATTTTCATGGAAAAATGGCTGTATTTCCTTTAAATGGTGATATAGGGAAATTGATTTTCTTTCTTATAAAAAAGGGAAGTTATATTCCTCCAATTTAAACTTATTGTTTTTGGTCAAAGAAAAATATTTTTTGTAAATCAATTTAGTTTCTGTCGTCCAAATCTTGAAAAGTTGAAAAATAAATTTTTAAAAACATTTTTTTAAAAAATAAACAAACCCTAAAAACGATTATCAAGTATTTTGGCTCAAGCGGCACATTGATTAACCGTGTGGAACTTCCAAAAGTGCTTCTAGAGACCCATGGGCCGTTTGCATGAAGATGCCTCGTTGGGTGTTGATACAAATGGTAACTACCGGCGTTAGTGCCGATCGTCTTATATGACATTACTGGGTCCAAGTTAGTTATCTCCTATTAAAATTGACCTTGGATAGACTAAATTAAGAAATTATCAAAATATCTAGGATTCAATTAGGAAAATTGAAAAGTTTATAACCGAATTGATAAAAGTATAATATGTTTATGACTTTCTAGACAATTTCTCTCCAAGAAATTTAAACCCTCTTCGAATATGATTGGCCTCTAAATAAATAATTTCTAATTTAAATAGGAAATTAATTTATTTTTAATTTATTTTCCTTTCTACAAGATTTGGTTTAACAAACCCATCTCAACATGATTATTGAGTGTCTTGGCTGCAGGCGGCACAATGGTCAATGGTGTCGGATGGAACATTCGGAAGTGCCTCTAGAAATCTATGGGCCATTCGCATGAAGATGCTTGTTGGGTTTTGATACAAATGGTCATTATCGGTGTTAGTACCAACCGTCTTATGTGACATTATTGGCGTTCACGTTAGGTGTCTTCGTTTAAAATTGGCTTTATTAACTAAATGAACAAATTATCAAAATGTTTCGGATAAGAAAATCAAAAAATTTACGACTAAATTAATAAAAAAACAGAAGGTTCAAAATTTTTTGGATAATTTTTTCTTAAGAAATTCAAACCCTCACGTGAAAATGATTGGCCCCTAATAAGTAAATAATTTCTAATTTAAATAGGAAAGCAATTTATTTATAATTACTTTTCTTTCCACAAGATTCGGTTTAACAAACCCATCTCAACATGATTATTGAGTGTCCTGGTTGCAGGCGCCATAATAATTAATGGTATCGAACGGAAACATCCAGTGGTGCTTCTAGAAACCTACGGGGCCGTCCGCGCGGAGACGATCCGTCGGGTGATACAGCGGAGCAGGACATAAAAGACAAAACAGAAAGTAGCAGAAAACGAGGAAACAAACAATCTTGCAGCAAAATTGGTCAGCCAACCCGCGGAGATTCCAATGTTAGACCCGGAATTGTCCCGGAAACTGGCAAGCTGTAATAATCTATTTTTTAGAATGATTCCTAAAATCATCTCGTACCATTTTATAAGACAGTTTAATTTAGAGATAATGATATAAATTATGCCCTAATTTTGATTCAATATGAAATATGGTTCTTTAAAATTTTAATTTATTTCCCAAAATGTATTGTGTTTCTTGAACTTTTAAATTATTTAATATGATCTTTGAATTTTTAATATATATTCAATTTAGTCCTTGAATTATTTAAAGGGTTAATACCCTGAAAAACCCTAAACTGGTACACCTGTGATAAATTTAGTCAATACTATTTTTTTGACCATAAAAAATCCCAAACTGGTACACCTGTGACAAATTTACCTCGACTGACCATAAAAAACCCTAAAGTGGTACATTTATGACAAATTTACCTCAAACTAATTTATTTGATCACAAAAAACCCAAAACTGGTAAATATACCCTGTAGTAAATTT
The DNA here is from genome assembly GCA_014182375.1 of Eucalyptus virginea. Lineage (NCBI taxonomy): Eukaryota > Viridiplantae > Streptophyta > Magnoliopsida > Myrtales > Myrtaceae > Eucalyptus > Eucalyptus virginea. Next base: position 20,419,170 of record CM024523.1, on the reverse strand, counting down.
GATTAATACCACAAAAAAATCACAAAAATTGTAAACTGTGACAAACAGAGTGTAAAATTTGACTTAACTGTCACGTGTCATTTGACTTAATTAAAATTTAACGAAAACTAACAGAGGGTAAATTTGTCATAAGTGTATCAGTTTGGGATAAATTTGTCAAAAATGTACCGGTTTGAGATTTTTGGTGATAAAAAAAATAGTTTGGGGTAAATTTGTCATAAGTGTATCAGTTTTGGGTTTTTCGGGGTATTAACCCTTATTTGAAAATATTCAATGTAATCTTTTCATTAATTCAAATGCAAGAATAATATCAAAAATTTCAATATAGTTTAGGGACTAAATTAAATATGTACAAAAAAATTAGAGATTATATTGAATAAATTAAAAGTTTAGAAATCACATTGAATAAATTAAAAATTTAAGAACCACATTACACATTTATCCAAAGTTTATAGATCATTTGTATCATTTTCCCTTTAATTTACTACCCATCTCATGTTGTGATTGTTGTTCAATAGTATTTTTTTTTTTTTCCAAAAATAATAGATGATCAGATTCCAAAAGTAGTCTGCAGCAAATGTGTTTCACACGCAATGTGATTCCAAGAGTCCAAGAAGAAGACTTTCCTAACTTAGGAATAGGACCACAAAAATTCATTCTGAGGGCCAGCTCAACTGACGCGTCCGTCCAATAATAATGCTGAGCGCGCGTGACCCTTTTTCTCCCTTTCACATCCAACCACACTTTATAGGAAAAAATTGTAGAAAAGACGATTTATCCCTCTAATGTGGGGTTATAAAAGAGCCCATTAATCAAAGCCAGACTAGCGGCGTTAAAGTCTTAGCATCAGCGGGAGCATCGACAGCAGATCGACAGCAGCACCCGTCTTCCGCCGTCCGGCAAGAACACCCGACTGATTTCAAGACCCATTGGACCCCAGAATCACTCGGCCTTTCGGGATCTAATGGATGATACGCTGGGCCTCCTCAGGATTCACATCAGCAGAGGAATCAACCTCGCCGTGAGAGACGTCAGAAGCAGCGATCCTTACGTTGTTGTCAGGATGGGCAAGCAGGTACTGGATTTTCGTGCTCTTTTCTTTCTTCTTTTCGCCCGCTGTTTCAGCGAAATCTCTTTTCTGGGTGTGTTCCTTGGCTCATGAGGATGCTGAGTTTCAGATGTTAGTCAGATCGAGCCCGTGGTTAGTACAGTGGTGCTTGTTGTGGTTGTTTTGAATGGACACGGCGATCTTGAGGACGAATCGTGATAGTTGTTGTCATAGATGAAAGGATGACTGCAGTTGTGTTCTTGCCCGAAAAAGAATCAATAGTCCATGGCTAGAAAGCTGAAACTAATCCAATTCTTATCAAAGCCAGAGGAAATCTACCATGCCTTCAATTAATGCTCGATTCGATCTGATTTATTACTGCTTTTCTTGTCGACATGAATGAAATCATGGTGCGGTAACTAAGATCAAAGCCTCAGGCCCTCGGTTTCGTTCGCTTGAACTGATGACCCTGTTGTCTATGTCTTGCAGAAACTGAGGACTCGTGTTGTGAGGAAGAATCTCAATCCCGAGTGGAACGAAAACTTGACTCTCTGTGTTGCTGATCCAGATCTGCCTGTGAAGCTCGTAAGTGACCACTGCAACTGCATCAAATTAGTGAAGCGACAGAGATGCATATCGAGGATTTTTTATTCTTCGTAATGACTGTTTCCATTCACTGCAGGCCGTGTATGACAGGGACAGATTCAGCCTCGATGACAAAATGGGGGATGCGGAGTTTGATATCAGGCCACTCCTGGAAGCCGTGAGGATGGCGGCGGACTTGCAAGGCCTAGAAGATGGGACTGTGGTCAAGAGAATCCTGCCGAACCGGCAAAATTGCCTGGCCGAGGAGAGCTGCATCATAGTGAGCAATGGCAAAGTGGTGCAGCACATGTTCCTCAGGCTCCGCAATGTGGAGTGCGGAGAGATCCAACTCCAATTGCAGTGGGTTCCTGTTAATCCTTCCAGGGAATTGTGAAAGTTCTCTCTCTCTCTCTCTCTCTCTCTCTCTCTCATATGTACATTCATAGGATAAGCTTCTTGATCTAGTGTTTTCTTTCTCGTGCTCCTTTTTCTGCTGAATGAAATACTCAGGTTTCTCAATTCGGAAAAGAAAACATGTCATTAGTCATTTTAGAATATTATTCCTCTCTCTTAGACCTACAATTTTATAGAATTTGAAACTGTTAATACAGAGATGTAAGACTGCAATAAGTAATTCTTGACTCGTTAGAACGCTTGCTAACCCACTCCGTGGCCGAGTCGCTCTAAAAGGACATTAATGAACTGAAGGTGGTCAACTGAGTAAGGTGCGTTGCGGACAATACATAGCCCAAGGAGTTCAGATATCATTTCTTCTTGACAAGCCCGCACCCTTTAATGCAGGCATTAGCGAGAATCATTACTAATTATCAAAACGTAGCACTTGACTAAACATTTGCATACGATGACTTAGCCCGAAAACACGGACAGCTTAGTGTTCCCTCCTCCGACCTCCGCACATCATGGCTCTTGCCGCCGTCCTCCTCTTATTCCCCCGTGGCTGGCCAGCTCCTTGCCACCACTATGAACCCCTCTCCCATTGTGTCCACGACAAGCTTTGTTCGCTTTCCTTTCGGTTCACGCATGTCACCATCCGATGTGCTACTTCTGTGGGTCGCTGGAGAAAGCGACACCGGTGCTGCCTTACACATGGGCAATTCGTTGGCGACTCCATGGATTGGACCTTTCAAGACCACGGCCTATGTAGTATGTGTTGAATCAGGTTTCTGTAACTTTTATCCTTGTGCCGTGGTCCAGGTCTTGGAAGCCATAGCCCAGATACCTAAAACTCATTTTTAAGGCTGAATCCAACATGAAAAAGACACTGTTTGGTAATCATTCTATTTTTCCAAATAATTTTAATTATAAATATTTTTTTAAATTCTGTACCATGAACGAGTCTCTAAGCATTTGAATACATTTTGTAACCGTACAAAAATTATATTCCTGAAATATAAAAAAAAAAGAATAGAAATGCGTTTAGTACGACACTTAAATTTTTTTGTGACTAAGAATTTCCTTTAATTTTTTAGATAATTTTGTGAGATTTTTCTTTTTTCCTTCTCTTCTTTTTCCTCCTCTAGCCGATAACCTTGCCGCCCTAGGGGAGCCTTGTTGGCCCTGGTGAGGTTGATTTTCGCCCAACCACTAGTGAGGCTGGACCTTGCTAGATTTGGGCGAGGTCAAGCCCAACCTAGCCAAAGCGAAAATAACCTCACCCAGCCATCGCAAGGCTTCGACGAGGTCATTGGATCTCATGTCTGGCTTCCCGCCGGCCATTGTTGGCCTGGTGATCGGCTAGATGAGGGAAAAAAAAAAGAAATTAAAAGAGAAAAAGAAAGAAAATGCTCAATTCTAGAATTATTTTTGGAAATAAAAAAATTAACTTTTTTATACTTTTTGATTCTATTCCCAATCTATTCCTAAGAGTAGAAAAATGAGCTAATATTACTGAATGGATTTCTTTGTTTTTTGCTTGGAAGAACAAAAAAACGGAAATAGCCAAGAATTGACCACTTACTAAACATGCTGCACGAAAAATTTGCCTCGCCTTTCAAACTTATAAGGGGAATAAAAACACAGAGTTATCATTTCAGGAGAAAAGCGAGCACACTTTTAACAGGACCCAAAATAAAGGTACCAACTTTTACTCAAGGACAAAAATAGCACGGTTGACTTGTATGTCCAAAGAAGCTCATGTGACGATCTAACTTGGCAGACGGCTATGACATGACTATAGTTGAGTCAAACTGATGGCGTCTCTTTAGAAACAAACCTGGCATTGTCTGAGTATGATTGTAGCTCCCTTACCCGGCAACCAAGAGGAAAAGAGTTCAGTATCAAATTGAATCTGCAAATTGGATGGTCATGGTTTCGTGATTCATGGAGTTCGAGCAAGTCATTGGACCATGAAAGATGACCTTAACCTCTCGTTGCTACAGTCGTCCATCGGGTCTCGTAGTTAAATTCACGATCGACTAACCTCCAAGTTAACAACATCTAGGGTTTCAATCTCGCCGATAGACCAAACACGATTTAATGTCAACTCATTTTTTCCTTTTTTTGGTTTATTTCCTTAAGTTCTCCTTTTATTTTAGGGTTAATACCACAAAAAATCTTAAACTAGTATACTTATGACAAATATACCCTAAACTAATTTTTTGACCAACAAAAATCATCAAACTTGTAAACATATGATAAATTTATCCTCTGTTAATTTCTGTTAAATTTTATGGTCGAATTATTGAATTGGATGGTGTGTTGTAGTTAACAGACATACCGGTTTGGGATTTTACCCTTCCTTTATCATAGGTGTAATAGTTTGTAATTTTTCGTGATATTAATATAATTTAACAGAAACTAATGGATGGTAAATCTGTTATAGATACACTAGTTTCAAGTTTTTTGTGATCAAAAAAATTATTTTTGGGTAAATTTATCACGTGTATCAATTTGAGATTTCTCGTGATATTAACTCTTTGTTTTTTTTTTCTAAAATGGCTAACATGACAACGACATTAATGCATATCACTTCGAAAAATATAAAATGTCAAGTCAACTTCTTCAATCAATGAAATTAACGGAGTTAATGAATAGACTTGATTAGGATTTGATAGCACTTATTGAAAGTTTTAAAACTCAATTGCATTTTAGCAACAAATTTTAGAACTTCCAGTGCACTTATTTTTTTATTTAGTATAGTTATTCATTGAATTTTTAACATTCATTTGTTTCTAAGGGATGTGCTATAATTCTTTAGTGATGAATTTCTTTTATTGAACCTCTGATGTTATTTATTAGTCAGATCGATGGTGTCATGTTATTAACTTTTTTAAAGACCCTCTAACACAATACATTGATGATATATGCACTATTATGTCATAGAAAACTTTTGAGTTTTCTTCAATAATTTGCTTGTTTTAGGCTCCGTTCGTTTCACGGAAAATAACTTTTGAGAAAACATTTTTTAAATTTTCCGGTGTTCGTTTCACAAAAAATGGATTGCTTGGGGAAAACATTTTCCATGAAGAGAAAAAAGTTTCTAAACTAGTGGAAAATGTTTTCCACTTTTGAAACGAACATTTTCCTTACTTGATCTCTCTTACCTCACACTCTTATAAGCCCTCACTTCCTCCTCCTCATTTTTTTTTAATTCGAATTATTTTTTATTTTCTTTTTTTCCCTCATCTTCTTTATTTTTATGTTTTCTTTATTTTTCTTTTTTTAAATCGAGTTTTTAATTCTTTTTCTTTTTCTTCTTCCTTGGCTGGCGCCGACCATGACGGTGGCTAGCAACTGGCCACAAGCCAACTCTAGTCTCGCCCAAGGCCGATCCGACAAGCCACAAGCTCGCTGGTCTTAGTGGAGCTCAAGCTCCCCGGGATCGAGCGAGTTGCGAGCTTGCCAACCTCGGGAGCTCAAGCTTACCAAGATCGGTCGACAAACTCGAGGCTTGGCCGATTTAGGTGAGCCGCGTTCGTTGGCCGGTGAGCTCGCGGCTCGCCTAGTCTTGAGCCTCGAGCTTGTTGGATCTAGTGGTTGCGTCTCGGTCAACCGCTAGGTAGCCGGCCACATCGAGGCACACCGCAGCAGAGGAAGGAGGAGGAAGAAGGAGGAGGAAAAGGAAAAAGAAAAAATTAAAAAAAAAAATTGAATTTTTAAATAATATATATAAATTAAAATATAATTTTTTGGGTCAATTAAAATATTAAAAAATATTTTTTTTGGTAATTTTCCCAAAAAATCAAATTAGCTAACAAATAATGGAAAACATTTTTCACGCAAATTTCAGATTTCAGCTGAACACTAGAAAATAGTCATTTTCTGGAAAATACGTGATATTTTCGTGAAACGAACGAACCCTTAATTAGTAGTTCTTTTTCAACCAAAAGAAAAAAATAGTAGTTCTTCTTTAATTTGCTAATTTTCATATTATTAAATAGGTGCAACCATGGAATATTACTTTTAGCCTATATGTATATTTTAAAATAGTATATATCTATAGACAAGTACGAGAACATTTAAATATTATCACAAACTATAAATTTTTCATTTAAATATATATATTAATATTGCAAAATATAGCATATATACTTATATATCTTACAAAAATAGAGTCCAGTACAAGAACATTTAAATATTAATTACCAAGATAGTTGCGACCAGACTATAACTTTTTCATCTAACTTTATATTAATATTGCAAAGTATAGCATATATATGTATGTATCTTACAAAAATAGAGTTTGTGTTGAGTATGTCTTGATTTCTTTTTTTTCTTTTTTTTACGGGCTTGGGCTCATGTTAGGGCTTGAGGACAATATAAATATCATTTTTCTCAAGTTATTAGTTCAAGAAGTTGAGATAAAAAAAGTTTTAGTTTTTCATAGCCATCTTTTGTAATCCTTGAAATTCTACAGTGGATTTTGCTTCTCCTCCTCCGGTGGTTTTTTCTCGCAAGGGTTTCCACAAAAATTCGATGTTCTTTATTATTCTCAATTTCAATTTCATTTTAGTTTCCGCATATATCATAACAAATTGATATTAGAGTCCTACGGTTTTCTTGATCTTCTGGTTATGGCTTCAAGTTCAACATTGAAATTTGATATTGGGGAAGTTTGATTAGAGCAGCAATTTCAATCTATGGCAAGTTCATATGTTGGTTGTTCTTACATAGCGGGTTTGAAGAAAACTCTATTTGGAAAAGGGAAGAAATTGGAAAGCACGTCAAATGAAACATGAGAAGAATTGGATGAAAGAGGCATGTCTGCTATTTAGTTGTGCCTCATGAATGAAGTTATGTAGGAGATACTCGATCAGAAAATAGTTATAGGTTTATACCATAAATTAGAAAGTATTTTTTCATAATATCCCCCACCAATCGATTGAGGATAAAGCAACGACTCTTCACTCCTCATATGGCTGAAGGTGCTTCTTTTAAATCTCATATTTCCGAATTCAATGCTATCATCTTTGAATTAAGAAGTATTGATATTAAGGTTGAAAATGAGAATTATGCTCTCTTGTTAGTTTCACTACTTTCTTCTTATAAGAATTTTAGAGAAACCAAGACTGTTAGTAAAGAAACTATTGATGTTGAAGATGTCAAGACTAGTCTCCTAAATAAGTAGAAGCTAGATACCTAATTGACTTTTGAAAGAAGTAATGATCATGGGGTTGGTTTAGTTGCTAGAGGAAAGTTTATTGAGAGAAGTAATGGTGGCAGGTTCAGATCAAAATCAAAGCATAGGGATTTGATTTGCAACTATTGTAAGTCTAAAGGGCATATCAAGATAAATTGTCTAAAATTAAAAGCAAAACAACAAAGAGAAAATATGAATAAGCAAAATCAAAGAAATGCAAATCGACAAAACAATAAGAACTACTAGATTAGACAGAATCAAGGAAACGAAAACCCTGCTTAAGCTGGTGTTGCTTGAAAAAGAAAACAAAGATTGGTTATTGGTTGCAGATGATAAATAAAAATACAAATTCAATGATAGCTGGATTCTTGATTTAGAATGTTCGTATCACATGTGCCTTAATTGTGACTAGTTCTTCACGTACAAAGATTTAATGGTGGAATTATTCTAATGGGAAACAATGCTAAATGCAAAGGAGTTGGGATTGAGACTGTCAACATTAAGATTTACGACGACATCATCAGGATTTTGGATAATGTTAGACACATTCTTGATTGGAAGAAAAACCTCATTTTTTTGGGTACACTTAATGCTAATGGTGGTAATTTTACAGCTAAATGTAGAGTTATAAAGATTATGAGAGGTTCATTTTTATTGATGAAATGATTGAAAACTGACACCTTGCATCAACTGCAATGCACTACAGTCATCGATTCAACTGTAATATCATCCACTACGATAGAATCAAACAATATTAAATTATGGTATATAAGATTAGGCCATATGAGTATTAGAGGATTGGAGGAGCTGAGTAAGAGAGGTTTTTTTTTTTTTTTTTTTTTTTGGTGATTAGAAAATTGAAAATTTGGGTTTTTGTGAACATTGTGTCTTTGGAAAATAGAAAATGATCAGTTTCAAGACAAGAATTCACACAACAAAGGGCACTTAGAATTATATTCACTTTGATTTTTAGGACCTATGAAAGCTCTTTCGAAAGGCCTTGGTTCGAGGTATTTACTCACTTTCATTGATGATTTTTAAAGAAAGGTTTAGGTTTAATTTTTTTTTTAAAGTGATGTTTTCATTACACTTAAATAATGGAAAACATTAATTGAGAAACAAATTGATAAGAAGATTAAGTGGTTGAGAACAAATAATGGGTTGGAATTTTGTGGAGGTGAGTTTAATTAGTCTTGCAAAGTTGAAGGTATTATGAGGCATTATACAATGGTGAATACACTACAATAGAATGGTATTGCAAAACACATGAGCATAATCTTATTAGAAAAGACTAGATGTTTATTGTCTAACGCTAGTTTAGGCAAGAAGTTTTGGGCTAAAGTAGTCAATATAGCTGCTTAGTTGATAAATAATTCTCCTTGCACATCTATTGAGTGCAAGACACTTGAGGAGGTTTGGTAAGGTAAACCTGCCGATTATTATTCTTTTCAAGTATTTCGATTTTCAGCATATGCACATGTTAATGAAGGCACATTAGAGCCTAGAGCAAAAAAAATGCATCATTCTTGATTATGCTTCTGGTGCATAAGGTTATAGGTTTTGGTGGGGGTAAGTACACTATCAGTGCTAAAACTTGTGTACGGCGCTCATTTTGGTGCAAAAACTTTATTTTGGATCACTTAAATGCCAAAACTTTTGAAAAACAATCATTGAGTGCCAACGCCGATTTGGTTGGCTTGAAATCCGACGTGGCATTTTTTAAATTAATTTTTGAAGCTGATGTGGCTCACCGGAGAGTACAGTAAGCAGTTAAACAACAAAATGATGCCGTTTGGTGTCTTTCCCCCAATTCAAAACCTTAAATCCCCAAATTGAGAGAGAGAGAGAGAGAGAGAGAGAGAGAGAGAGAGAGAGAAGGCATGGTGTGGGCTTCCCGTCGTCTTCTTTCCCGAAGAACAACACCAGCACTAGCCAGCAACGACACTAGCAGCGCACCAGCACCAGCACCAATACAACTCCGCCTCTAGTTCGTCCGACATTGTTGACAAGCCCAAGCTCTTGTCCTCCTCCTCCTCTCCTCCTCCTTCTCCTTCCCCCTTCAGAAGGACCCACTTTAGTCGCTCCTTTAGTAGAGCCCAATCCACCATCTCCATTTGTGCCCTCCTTGTTTCCCTCGCCCCCCTCATCTTCGCTCTCTCCACCTTCGACCTCCCTTCTTCCTCCTCCTCCTCCGCCCTCGCCTCCTATTCTTCCCGTCGCTTCTTGCCCGAGCAACAACCTCAGCCTCTCCTTACTCGCCTAGTCGAGCAACTACGATGGAGGCCGAGCGACAATGGCGAGCAACTACGACGGTAGCTGAGCGACGGTGACCGAGCGAGCCAGGTTGGCGTTGGGCGAGGATCGGACAAAAAAACCCTAATTTCAATCCCTGAATAATAAAAAAAGATCCCCAAATGAGTTTGCGGTGTCGTTTTTGTGAGACTATCCACTTAGGACGGCAAAAAGACGTCGTTTTCTTAAGGAGGATGGAAAACGATGTCGTTTAAAAGCCATGTCGATTTTTTTAAATATAAAAGCCACGTAATTATTTTGGTTGGAATCTCTCGCCGGTGGCACCAAAGTGATCGTTTTTCTTTCGATTTGACACTTAAGTGACCCAAAATAAAGTTTTGGCATCAAAGTGAGCGCTGTACACAAGTTTTGGCATTGATATTGTACTTATCCCGATTTTGGTGTGTTAATTTATCTAAGATTGTTATCAGCAGAGATATTACTTTTGATGAGTCTACTATGTTTCATCCTAAGAAAGAATTATATATTTCTTGTGGTGAAAATTTGGAAAGTGTTGCAAAGAAAGTAGAGCTTGAAATAATTTCTTTGCAACCAATTCAGTTATCTTTAGATAATATTGAGTTTGAAAAACCTGAAGAGGAACAATATTCTATTATCAGAGATAGACCAAGAAAGACGGTGAAACCTCCATAGAAATATTGATTCTCAGATTTTGTTGCTTATGCTATTTCCATTGTAGAGTCAATAGAGTATAGTGAACCTAAAATCTACAAAGAAGCAGGCTCTTTAAAAAATTTAGCAAAGTGGTTAGTTGCTATGAACGAAGGATGGAATCTCTTGAAAAGAATTAAACTTGGAAGCTTGTCAAGCCACCAAAAGAAAAGAAAATTGTAGGTTGTAAATGGGTTTTCAAAAGAAATGAAGGTACTCTTGGAGTTGAAAACATCAAGTTCAAAGTTTGTCTAGTTGCTAAAGGCTATAGTTGGATTGAGGGAGTTGATTTTAATGACGTGTTCTCACTTGTAGTTAAACATAGCTCTATTCGGGTTTTGCTTGTATTAATTGCTATGCATGATTTAGATGTGAAACAACTCGATATGAAAACAACTTTCTTGCGTGGTGAACTTGAAAAGAAAATCTATATGGGTCAACTAGAGGTTTTTCAATATGAAGGTAAGGAAGATCATATTTGTCTATTAAAAAAGTCTATATATGGTTTGAAGCAATCACCTAAACAACATAATGAAAGGTTTGGTTCGTTTATGGTGCAAATTGGCTATTATAGGAGCAAATATGATAGCTATGTATATTTGCGCAAACTTTCAAGTGGCTTTTCATTTATCTATTATTATATGTTGATGATATATTGATTGCAGCAAAAGATAAATTTGATATACATAATTTGAAGGCATAGTTGAGCATTGAATTTGAGATTAAGGAATTAGGTATAGTGAAGAAAATCCTAAGCATTGAAATTCAATGAGATCGAAAAAGAGAAAAATTATATCTCTCCTAAAAAAGCTACATCGAGAAGGTGTTATATTGTTTTGGCATGAAATATACCAAACTAATAAGTACTCGTCTTGCTGTATTTTAGATTATCAACTAATTTATGTCCACAAATAAATGATGACCTAAAATATGTCACATGTTCCATACTCAAGTGCAGTTGGTAGCATTACGTATGCCATGGTTTGTACTTGACCAAACATTTCACATAATGTTAATATGATAAGTAGATATTTATCATACATAGGCAAAATTCATTGGCAAGCTATGAAGTGAATTTTGAAATATTTGAAGGGTACTTTTGATTTTAGTTTAGAGTTTGGAAAAGCTAGTGACATTCTGACTAGATATGTTGATTCTGATTATACTGGTGACCTTGATAAGAGGAGGTCTTTGACTAGGTACATCTTTATTATTGGAGGTTGTGCAATCAAAAAGCTACTTTGTAGAGGTAGTTAAAGAGGTCATATGGTTACAAGGCTTATTGAAGAGCTCAATATGAATCATGGTGTGACTATTGTCCATTGTGATAGTTAGAGGTTTGTACATCTTACTAAAGACTAGATGTATGATAAGAGGACAAAGCACGTTGATGTACGATATCATTTTATTCGAGACATTATTGCCGATGGCTATATTAATGTCTTGAAAATTGATACAGAAAACAATCCAACTGATATGTTGATGAAGCCTTTGCCTATTGCCAAATTCAAGCATTGCTTGATTTTGGTTAATGTTTGCTACAACTAAGTTTCTCTCTAATAGGAGGAGAAGATTGTTTGTTACTTATGTAGAATTCGAGCCAAGGTGGAAATTCATTGAGTATGTCTTGACTTCTTTATTTTATTTTATTTTTAATTTATGGGCATGGGCCAATGTTAGGGCTTGGGGACAATATAAATATTGTTTTTATCAAGTTATTAGGTCAAAAAGTTGCGACAGAAAAAGTCCTAGTTTTTCAAAGTCACCTTTTGTAATCCTTGAAATTCTATAATGGATTTTTCTTCTCCTCCCCCCGTAGTTTTTCTCGCAAGGGTTTCTACGTAAATTAGGCATTCTTTTATTCTTCTCAATTTCAAATTCGTTTTACTTTCCACATTTGCCATAACAATTTATAAATAGTATATGCATATCAATTAGAGACTCACTAAAATATGCACAATAATCTCTATACAAAATATAATAAAAATGCGCCATGCAACACTTTTAAACATGTAATTTTTCTCTTTAATTTGTACTTTTCTTTTGGCAACTTAGATGTAGGAAAGTCTTATTACCATCTAAAATTTTCTTTTTCCTTTTATAACTTTGATGTAAGAACTTATTGTTTTTAGAAAAATTCAGGCTTACTTTTAAATATTATTTCAAAGAATTCCTATTCACATGAGAAGAAGTTCTTCTTCTTTTTCAGAAGGCCTTACATCCTTGTCTTCTAAAAGGGCTAGATAATGTTTGCATTGCTTGTCTACATCCTAATAACAATTACTTGTACGAGGGTTTTTGAAGTAGACAAGAGGATCTACTTCAAAATTGAAAGACTCTATTTCAAGTCTTTCTCCTTCAACTTCATCTTGTGAGATGCATAGCTGCATCATCAAAATGGTAGGAGAAATGGAAGAAGAAGGGTTTCATCCTTTTTCCTTTGAATAGTCAAATTTAATGACCACGTTGCACTCTTTCTTCTTAGTGAATTTAGATTCTAAAGACTGAATTCTCAGGATATTCTGGTGAAGCTTCTCATACAAAGTCAATCATTCAAGTGTCTAAGAGAAGCTTAATCAACTATAATGGAGGGATCTACCTCAGAACATGAATGCACGACGTTGTCTGATTATTATCTACAGAGATCAAAGGAGCATCTTCTGCTCTCGAAAGAGCCAATCAAGGGCCTGATTTAGGACTGTACACCATCTAATAATGAAGGGTTGCATAACAAAGTTGGGAGTTTAGGGGGCTAGAGTAATTTGTGACTAGATTTTCTAAGCATTGCCTAAATGAGGTTTGAAAGAGCCATATAAGGGTTTAAAAATAGTGTTACAAATATTGTCTTGGCATTGCAAGTGGTTTTGATTGTTCTAATACGTGCATGTTGGTACTCAAGAAACCAAGTGTAAAGTCGTGCTACAAGGGCTGCTACCGAGAGACCTTTATAACCATGAAAGGTAAGCGCAAGGTTAATAGCACCAAAGTGGAGGTGCATATATACTTGTTGGAGGCACTATTGGAGAAATGATGAGGAATCACATCTAGTTGCTCCAACTTGAGATATTATCTAGCAAATGAGTCAAGTAATACATGAATAGAAATATGTCTTACAAAAGAGAGAACACATTATTTTAGTTAATGCCCTCTTGCTGAGTATACCTCTTTGCAATAAGTCTTGCCTTATATTTCACTACATCGACAACAGGATTTCCCTCATTTCATTTGTAGACTAATTTGCACTCGACAATCTTCTATCTTTTGGGTAGTTTGATGAATTCACACGTCTGATTCTGATGGAGTGATTCAATCTCTTTGCTTAAAGCTTGTGCCCATTGAGATGACTCAACACCAACCATAAGCTCAGAGTTAAACAAAGCCTCATTTGTCTCTATCTTATCACCTACATTCAATACATAAGTAATATAAGAATAATTGTAATGTACCAGCAGTTTAAATTACATTCTTCGTCTGCTCATGGCTATACTATGTGTGGTTGTATTAGTTGTTTTGTATCACCGACTTGCAATCTTAGTCTCCATTACCTCTAAGGTCTCTAGAGGCTCCACTTGAAACTTTACCTCACTACTGACATCATGATCTGTTTGATTTGCTAGTAAAATTCATCTTTTGAAGCATAGCAATTTCAATGAAGATAATGTCTCTAATTACTGGAAACCAAGTGATATGGAATATGTGCACCACAGCCAATGGCCTTTCACCTCTTGTGCATAACTCATAAATATGCACTCCTTCAACCTCTGCTCAAGCATACCATCACTTGTATGAGTATATGCAGGAAATTTGAATGCATGTTAGTTAGTTAATAGGTTTCCTCAACCATGCTTTCTTAGGAGTCTCCGACTTGATAGTAGATGATACAGATTGATTAACTAGGTAATAGATCATGTTTATCACTTTGTCCCAAAATCACTTGTTTGTCCTGCATGCGAAAGCACGCACCAAGCATGCTAAAGTAGAGTTTTGCTCTTCCATTTGACAACGCCATTCTACTATGATGTCTCAAGAATTGTGCGGTGTCTCACAATCTCTTTTCTAACAAAATTTGGTAAAATCATTACCATAGAAATCCACACCATTACTTAGGTACTTGATCTATCTAGTTGACTGCTTTTTAATCAATTTCTTAAATTTCTTAAACTAATTGAGCATCTCAAATTTGTGCTTTAGGAAGTATACCCGCACCTTTTTTGAAAAAATGTCGATGAATGTCAATATATATTGGGCACCTCCTTTAGGGTCCGTTTGTTTTGTGGAAAGTGGGCCATTTCCGAAAAACATTTTCCCAAAAGTCATTTTCTAGGAAAATAACAATATTTTCTGATGTTTGGCTAAAACCTGAAAATGTTTCGGAAAATATTTTCCGGTGTTCGGCAAGGAAAATATTTTCCAAGAGTTCATCACTTAGGCATGCATCACTTACCATCCTATAAATCCATCAAATATGAACTTGCCTTTAAATCCAGGCAAACTTACTTCATATCTTTGTTCCCTCATTGTCACCAAACGCTCATCTACTTTAAAAAATATTCGTATGAATTTTAAAAAGAAGCAAAAGAGAAAAGAAGCAAAGCACGTACAACTCTTATGAGAATCTTCCAGTTGAGTGGCCTGTTCTCCCCCTGCATCTTTGTGTTCTAATAAACAAAAGAAAAAAGAAGCAAAGCATGTAGAACCATTTGCTTGAGCAATGCACAACTGCATGGTAGAATAAATAAATAAAATAATAAGCAAGAGTGCAGAGTGCGAGCTTAAGATCGACGAGCTCGAGGTTCGCTTGGCAACGATCGACGACTAGCCAAGAAAGAAGAAGATGGGAAACAAAGAAAAGAATAAAAAGAAAAAGAATAAAAAAGAAAAGAAAAAGGAAATTAAAAATAATTTGAATTGAAAAAGAAAAAGAAAATTAAAAAATAATTTGAACAAAAAAATAAAAGAAGAAAAAGAAAAGGGAGGAGGAAGTGAGGATTTGTAGAGGTGTGAGGTAAGAGGGATCGAGTGAGGAAAATATTTTCCACTTTTCAAAAGTGGAAAACATTTTCCCTTAATTTATAAGACTTTTTTCCTTTAATGGAAAACATTTTTCTTAAGGAATTCATTTTTTGTGAAACGAAGGCCGGAAAATTTGGAAAACATTTTCCCGGAAATTAATTTCCGCGAAACGAACGGAACCTTAAAATAAAACAATAGAGACGACCCTAGACGTTTGAATTGGTTGCTTAGTTGAATGATTAGTTGTACTGAATTTTATCCTATGCTACTTCTCAAAGATGTATTGCTCTCATAGGTCCAACTCCTTTGTCTTATGACCTTTCAACAACCCCCTTCTCACTCAGCATAGTCACACCTGTCTCATTCATGTACCCCAACCGCCTATACTATAATTGAGTCAACTTTGTTTGACTCACTTGATGAAACTTTACCAGAACTTGTCCCGATTTTTTTTTCCCAATAAATGAAAGAAAATCACTTTTTTTATTTATTTTTTGCTTTTTATCCATTCATCATTCTTATGGTACCTCAAGAGATCTTTAACACTCCACCCTCAGTGGTGCACTTGCACTAATGTCATCGAGCATCCGTAGAGAAATAAGATTTTTCTTGAGCTCCATTACACGCCTCACATCTATCAATGTGTGCTCTACGCCCTTGTACATTTGAATTTAGACTATCCCTATTCCCACGAAGGAACAAGTTGTGTTGTTCCTCATAAGAACTCAACTATCATTTCTAGTATTGTAGGTAGTGAGTTAGTTCCTATAAGGAGTCATGTGATAGGAACTCACATAATCTAGTACCTACTCATCTTCTTGAGTTTCGGTACATGCCTCATGTCTATTAGTGTGCACTCTACGCTCATAGATTCAAATTTGAACTTCAAACAACCAAGCAAGTTGTGTCGTTCCCCATAAGAACTCTTATCACCATTTGTAGTATTGTAAGTAGGGAGCTAGTTCTCATGAGGAGTCATGTGATAGGAACACACGAAATCTAGCACCTACTCATCTCCTGACGAACCAGTCACAAAGAACAACCTTGGTATCATTGATGCTCTCCTTGGCTACGTTTGTCGCACTGCTTGAGGAATCTTGCTTTTCGCCTTTATTTCTTAACTTTGGATAATCCTTATCGTCACGCCCCAAACCTCGGGTACGCGCACATCCCTTGGCGGTCGATTAAAATGCGACGTTCCTAGGACGCGTTGCTGACCCTTTTCTTTTTATCTTTCAATTAAGCACATGCAGAAGCGAATTAAATAAACCCTGGACAACGAACAACACAGGGATAGTAAAAACAGGACAACAATTTTCACAAACCACACTTTATATACATGCCAAGTTAAACCTACATGTTCATATACAAAAGGTATGTCCCAAAAAGAGGTCCTAACCAACCTATACCCTAGATCCCACCGACTTCGATGCTGGGTCCTCCACGACACCATCTGGGATGTCGATGTCCATGGGGGTGAGCTACCTCCCCATCCTCGGTTTCGAAAGTAGGCCCGTTAAAACCCTGCAATGGACCCTCTCGAGCCCTATTACACTTGTTAATGTACCACGCTTTGAAGCGATGAGGTATCTAGTGACGAAGGCCCTCATCAACCCAAATAGTGGTCACAACTAACTCATAGGTCTCAGTGGTCCCAGGACTAGGGAAAAAGGTAGACTCATTGTCTATTTCCTTCAGGACCCCAAAACGGATTGGTCGCCTCTCCATACTAAAGACCTGAAAAAGAGTTAACCATGACAGGGTGAGATAAATCTCAGTGAATCAAAACCCTAAACTTCGATTAGGATGCAAATTCACTCAGAGGCAGCGTAAACAGATGTCACAAACAAACTTACCTCGCCTTGGCACATCCTTGCATATTGTGCATCACATATATTATATGAATACAACAAGCGTATTTAATAATCAAAACACCTCATTTCATCTTGCAAACAATCATAGGGGTCTCGATTATAAAGTAAAACCGTTATGACACATCTCATTCCATGCCACACAATTTTGCCACATAATCAAGCGTAGCTATCACAACCACTTAGGCGCGTTCCAGGTATTATGACCCATTGGCCACGGCCAACTCAACAGTTGGCGGTCATTCGGTATAACCGGATGTTGTCCCGCTCAGTTGTGTACAGCAACATCTACGCCACAACATTCCACACAGGAGCATCGACCTAGCTTCCACTGCGACTGGTATCCATTGATATGGGGCATCCGAACTTAATCAGGCATCGTCTCCCCAACTCCTGTTGGGTGACGGGTTCCGGTAGCGACCACATGCGCACACATACTTGGCCAAGAACACCGTGCTTTGTATCCAAATACCTTGTATTTAAATAATGAACTTGGCCCATTTTCTTCGTATTAAAATTCCAGGTAAATAATTGTGCATGGTCACGTATTTAAATCGAACCATTAAACATGGAACACTCCCATTTCAAAATTTCATGATTTTATATAGTACATAAACATTTTTGACGTCAAAAACCGACACATGGTATTTTTCTAATTTATTACCCCTAAAATCAAATTTTGTAATAATAATCAATAATCACCACCAAGCACTCAATTGCACAAATAGGCAATCAAATTCACAGATAAATTTAACCATAAGAATCAGCGTAAAATTTCACTAAACGGCTGATCTGTCACAATTTATGCTAATTAAAATTAATTAAATAAATTGCGATTAATTAAATTAATCTAATTGAATTAACCTAACCATGATTAATTAAAATAACCATGGTTAACTAACTATGATTAACTAACTAACCCAAGTTAATTAAACTAACCTAGGGTAGACTAACTAACTAAACTGACCACCTAACCTAACAAAACTCACCAACCTAACTAACTAGTTACTCTAACTAGATTAACCACTAATCTTTAATTAACACTAACCTAACATTCTAGGTGTAATTAACTACCTAATCCGGGATTATGGAGCTAACTCACCGAATTAGGATGACGACGGGTTCACAGCGACGGCGGCGCGATGGATGAGCTAGTTGGACAACAGCTCGGTGGAAGCTGCTGGTGTCTCGGTGCTGATAGGATGATGAGGGAGGCGTGAGGCGAACTGGCGTAGAGACGGATGCTGCTGGGCGGTGTAGTCATGGAGGAGGAGGCGTGAGGGGCTGACTGGTAAATGGTAATGGAGTTGAGGTGGAGATGGGGATGGTGCAGTGGGTGGCAGCAGCAAAATAAGGAGAAGCAGAACTAGAGGGGAGGAGGAAGGCATGCGTGAGAGTGAGGGGCGTTCGGTCGACTGAGTAGGGAGAGGAGAGAGGGAAACCAAGTCAAACTTGTGGCCAATCACAAGGCTTGTAAGATATTAAGCCACTTGTCACGACCAAATTTTCAAGTGTGAACCACTTAAAGTTTGGCTAATGGATTGTTAAGCCTCGATTTAGCTCGAGAACTTGGTGAAACACCTAAGTAAAATAATGGGAGGATTATTTTACTCCTACGAACCAAAAACTTTGGGTACGGGGACTTAGTTACACTAGACTCTCTAATGCCCTTTTGGTACCATTTCTTTTTATTTTCAAAAATATTTTTGCAGACAGTTTGGATTGATTTTAAATCTATTTCCCTAACATGTGCGTAATCCACCAATTTAACACCCAAGAAAGCAATGAATAAATTACGGGACTTACCTTGTAGCAACGAAAGCATTTGCGTTATTAGTTCAGAATTCACAACATCAATCCTAGATATGATTTCTAATTAACACACAATTCCTTTTTGTTTTCACTTAATTAATGAGAATCACGCTTTATGCAATGCAATATAACTAAATGACCTAATTCTAATGACATGCAATTTCTAATTAAATAGGCCTAGCAACAATTACCAAATCTAATTCTATATGACATGCAATGACATTTTTTATTTTATTTTATTTAAAAAAGAATGCAATCTATCCTAGGAATTGAAACTCATTTATCCTATGTCATTTTTTTTTGCATTTTTTAATGTGAAATTCGAAATTAGAAAAATATGAAAATTATCTAGCTAAATTAAGATTCTATTCAACTTATATTAAGGATTAGGTCAAGCTAAACCCTAATTTAAACCAGATATTATCTTAACCTAGCAATCTCTAATCTAAGATGCAATTTATCTAAATCAATCTAAACTTAAAATGAAATATGAAATTTTATGATAATGTGCAATGATGTACAAAGGATGTCCAATTTTGCATGACATATGCATGATTATTTTTTGTGTTTTTTTTTTTTAATTTCGAAATTAAAAATTGCCACATAATTAAACATGCAACTTAAATTAAACAAAAACTAACATCCTAAATGAATGCATTTTTTTGATTTTTTATTTAACAAAATAAAAACTAGGTGCTGTCCCTTTTTAGCAGAAGGAAAAGCTCCTGCTGGATTTGACCTCTCCCCCATGAAAGAGAAAAAAGGTTTTCTCTTCTTTTGTCTCGAATTTTGACCTAGAAATCGAGAAAAGCCCCCTCGACGTGATAAAAAATAAAACCCCTTTGTGCGGCCATATATTCAATGTGTGGCCCCCTAAACCCTAGGGAATTAACCTATTTATAGGCCACGAATTAGGGTTTTTTAATTTTCCAAAACCATATCCACGAAGATTTCTTTTCCAAATGCAATATTTGCTTTTCCAAACGCAATATTTACTTTTGAATTGAAATCTTATAAAGATAAATCCATAAAATCTCCTTGAGGATACGAGTTTGGGTCGATTCGCTCTCTTCATGTGCTTAGCCTAACTTATCAATTTAAAGCTCAATACCACTAATTCGAATCCATCCGTTGCCGGTCCAATAAATAAATGTAAAGAATGCAAAATAAATGCACCTAAATTTATATGTTATGCAATTAATATTTTTTCAGGGATAAAATTAACACTTAATTTTTTAATACAATAAATGACTAAACAGGTCGCCAAATTTTAGGTGTCAATGGCTGGCCCTCT
Source organism: Eucalyptus virginea (assembly GCA_014182375.1). NCBI lineage: Eukaryota > Viridiplantae > Streptophyta > Magnoliopsida > Myrtales > Myrtaceae > Eucalyptus > Eucalyptus virginea. The sequence goes on along the minus strand of CM024523.1, from coordinate 20,398,984 downwards.
ATGAAGGTGAACTCGTAGAGGTTGCGTTCAAAGATAAATTGAGACATAAATTTTGATCATGTGCATGCAATGAATGATTTTTTTTTTTTTGTTGGAAAATGAATTCCATTTTTTAATGTAATTTTTATAATGCATGGAAATGCTAACGCAAATGCATGATGCGAAAGGAAAAAACGTACCTAAAGTTACTTACCAATCGGTGCAATAAAGCATCTTGAGGTACATAATAAATCGTCTCCACAAGTACTCAGTTTTCACTCAGGTTCCTTGAAGAGTCTAACATATAATAAATCGAGACTGAGAAGAACATTCACATCCAAAGTGAAATGTTCAATGAAAAGAATTGAGACATCTAGATCCAAACTAAGATGTCAATATTTTTAAACTCGAAATACCTAGATCTAAACTAAGGTATAACGAGAGAGCTCGAAAAACATTCACATCCAAAGTGAAATGTTTAAAGAAAAGAATTAAGACATCCAGATCCAGACTGAGATGTCAAGATTTTGTGCTCGAAATACCTAGATCCAGACTAAGGTATAATGAGAAAAGTCGAAAAAACATTCACATCTAGAGTGAAATGTTTAGACGAAAATAATTAAGATATCAAGATCCAGATTGAGATGTCAAGAATTTTAAACTCGAAATACCTAGATCCAGCTAAGATATAACGAGAAAGATCGAAAAAAATTCACATCCGGAGTGAAATGTTCAATGAACAAAATTAAGACATCTAAATTCAGACTTGGATGTCAAAGGAACCTACCTGAAATATCTTACCTTCAAGGAGGGTAGAGTGATTCAAGATAGTTTGTGTTACATGTCCAGGACCCGTACCTTTCTACAGTCGCCCAGAATAGTAATGAGGCTTTATATGGATACTGCTTTCCTAGGATCCGTACCTTTCTACGATCACCTAGTATGGCAGCAATTTGGTTGTGTCTAGGACCTGTACATTTTTACGGTCGCCTTGACGAAGAAATTGATTTTTCAGGATTTGTACCATTCTACGGTCGCTTGAATGGGGAATAGATGTTGTTTAGGACCTATACCATTCTATGGTCGCCTGAATAGAGAAATAAATGTTGTCTAGGACTCGTACCATTTTACGGTCGCCTAAACAGGAATTCACATTCTAGGACCCATACATTCTACGGTCGCCTGAATGGGAAATAACTATTTTCTAGGACCCATACCATTTTACGGTCGCCTAAACGAAAAAAAATGATTTTCTAGGACCAGCGGTGAGCAAACTAGCAGCGAGCAAGGGCGTGGCCAGCGTGAGTGTCGCTCGAAGGGGGAGTTTGAGTGGCGTGTAGAGACGGTAGCCAATGATCGCGGGCCTACTGGCGTCGGGTCACTAGTCGGAGCGGCACGAGCGGAGGGCTGCAGATGCGAACAACACAGGGACAACAGAGGCATCGTCGGGGTAGAAGGGCAAGCACGGGTGTCAACGCTCAAAGGTGCTCGAGCAGCAACGCGGCAGTGTCTAGCGGAGCTGCGAGCGCTATGGACAAGCGGTGGTAGAGCGATGTTGAGTGGCTGGTCGCTCTAGCACGATGGTATGAATCAGGTTGCAGCTCCGATGTAGTAGATCGGGTAGTGGCTGAGCAGGGACGTCGTTGCTGGTGTAGTGGGTAGGGTCGGTAGGCGTCGCGACTAGGGCAGAGCAAAACTGTGATCGAGACAAAGCAGCGACGTGCAGGCATTGGGTCGACGCGGATTGGCATGGCCGCGGTTTTATCGAGTTGCTGCAGGCGGTAGGGATCGACACGGCTTTAGCAGACGACGGCGAAGGAGATCGGCAGAGGCGCGAAAAAAATGGCATGGGCCGGCAGAAGGAAACTCAGCAGCAGGGGGCTCAGTAAGGGTGCTGCGGCTTCTAGTGTCAAATCGCAGCAGCGGTGGTGGCGAGCTGCTATAGGAGCAGCTCGAAGGTGCTGCAGCGGCGGATTGCGGACGCGAGCGATAGGCGGATCACGTACCGTCGTGGGGGTTCGGTAGGCGAAGTAGTGAGGGGCTCTGGCGAAGGCTGGCAGAGCAGCGAAAGGTGGGTAGCACTCTGGTGTGGTGGTGCGGCGGTGGTGCTGGCGCAGCAGCAACGTCGAAGAAGCTCGCATACGCCGGGGGGGAACGAGTAGCAGTGAAGAAGAAGATTTGTTCCCTTTTTATTTTTCTTATTTTTTCTCTCTCACGTCACTTCTCTTTGTTGTAGGTGCTGTCCCTTTTCAGCAGAAGGAGAAGCTCCTGTTGAAGTTGACCTCTCCCCAACGAAAGAGAAAAAATGTTTTCTCTTCTTTTGTCGTGAATTTTGACCTAGAAATTGAGAAAAGCCCCCTCGACGTGATAAAAAATAAAACCCCTTTGTGCAGCCGTATGTTCAATGTGTGTCCCCCTAAACCCTAGCGAATTAACCTATTTATAGGTCATGAATTAGGGTTTTTTAATTTTCCAAAACCATATCCACGAAGATTTCTTTTCCAAATGCAATATATGCTTTTCCAAACGCAATATTTATTTTTGAATTGAAATCTCACAAAGATAAATTCGTAAAGTCTCCATGAGGATACGGGCTTGGGCCAATTCGCTCTCTTCGTGGGCTTAGCCTGACTCATCAATTTAAAGTTCAGAACCACTAATTCGAACCAATCCGTCACCGGTCTAATAAATAAATGCAAAGAATGCAAAATAAATGCACATAAATCTATATGTTATGCAATTAATATTTTTCAGGGATAAAATTAACCCCTAATTTTTTAATGCAATAAATGACTAAACGGGTCACCAAAATTTAGGTGTTAACACCACTCGAGTGCATTGGCCTCAAAGTCTTCAACCTATATTGTCAAGGCTTCCTCCAATGGCAAATTTCCTTCCATTTCTTCACAAAATAAATCATTTTAGTGACCAAATAGCCAAATGAACCAGCCCATCCGAATTTTCATAATTCCTTTTTGCCAAAATTGATTTTTTCGCAAAATTTCGGGCTCGACGAAAATTCTCCGAAAGATGAGACGATGTCCTAAAAATGAATCGTGACATGCTCGAACGTTCAATTCCCAAAAACGAATTCAATTTCGTGGTTAAAATTGACCTAACGCGAATTTAGTACAACCTAACATATCGGGTAGCTTTTAGGGACTTTAGCGCGTTTGACTCGTGGTCGATAATTTTCGATCCACATTTGTGCATCTCCGACTCGTAGGCGACTCTTGGTTATCGTAAAAATTGCAAGGTTTCAATTACATGTCCCAAGTATAATTTCAATAGAAAATCGGTTTAGTGCCATTCGACGCGAATTTCGCAATCACGCGGAATCACTCGCAATTCAATTACGTGATTCCATCAAATCGACCTATATCTGATCACAATCCAATTATAACAGCGTCGTATTGACTCTTGTTGATTATTATGGTTGAGCGATCAACTTCCAATCGAATTCTCTAGTCTGCCGCGTTTATATCCCTTAAAGGCCTCATCGAGCAAAATGATCATAGGCGTGTCGGCGAAACGACCATTTCCTATTATCGAGACGGGGTCAAATTTCAAGATGTCACACTTATAATACTTGAAATACTTCACGCGACCCTTGAGTTTTTTGTGTTATGACTTTGATATGCTTTTACCTCTATTGTTGGGCCTCCAATGTGTATCTCTACCTCATATCATTGGCTCTTGCATTACATCGTTCTCTAGATTGTCATCACACAACTCTCTCATCAGTCTTTAGAGAACAACACAAAATTTACTTCTTTTGTGGTAATCATAGTATGCCCTTATAATAGTGAGTTGGTAAAATGCTCCCATAACTTTGGTGGATACACTTACAATGTCATGCCTTATTTTCATCAGTTGGGATCTCACTTACGTTCTTCACATCCATCATTAGTTTGTTAAATTCATTTTAAAAAGTGGACTCTGATAGATGTATCTTCAGCCTATTGGAACTGAACAATCATCTTCAACAAATATTAGCGATTATTCAAACCCTTTGTTACATAGAGGGCTTGAAGTTTTACCCACAAATATGCAGCATAATTCTCTTTAGCCACCTCTATTAACACCTCATCCTATAGGTTCAACAAGATTATACTCTTCGCCCCTCCATTTGCTCATTTTTATTGGTATGTTTCATTGCTTTCGGCAACTTATCATTGCCATCCAACGCCTTGACTAAACCTTAGGTTGTTAATAGCGCACGTATATTAGTGCTCCACAACCCAAAGTTATTCATTTTGTTAGATTTCTCAATTTCTACCTTCCCTCCAAACATAATTGCAAACCTCAGCTCGAATTCCAATTGTTGAAATATTTTAATGTGGAACCTACCGGAATCTTAATATCATGAGCGACATAAATAAATAGAGATATAAAAGGAGGAATAATAAAAGATACGGGAGATTTATATGATTTGATCCAAGTATCGATATCTACGTCTATAAAGAGAGCAAACTGCAAATAATTTACTAATTAATCAATGAATTACACGATAACAATCTCTCATATGCTCAAGTAATTTTTTTTTAATTTTAAAATTACACCTTATGTCCACGGTCTTTTCAGCACAAATCTCCCAATTAATTCACTAATTAATCAAAGAATAATAACAGATACAAGAGATTTATATGATTTGATCCTAGAGAGAGCCAACTACAAATAATCTACTTATTAATAAAATAATTACATGATAATAATGTCTCATACACTCGAGTATTTTTTTTTTAATTTTAAAATTACACTTTATGTCCATGGTGTTTTTTGCACAAATCTCCCGATCCACCAAAGAGGAGGGTCCCTTCTAGTTGGATAAATAGAAGAAAACATAAGATAACAAAAGGACCAAGAGACTAGGGGTGAGCACTATACGGGTTGGTCCTCAGTCTTGGGAGTTTAGGATTGGTCCGGGTTGGACTAACCCTAACTATATATAATATTATTTATAATTTTTATATAGATAAAACCTTAAAATAAACGGCGTCAACAGCATTAAACAGCTCTTTAGTGAGGAGTTCAAGTAATTTTACATTGTTCTTTAATAACTTAGATTTTTAATGTCTTTTATAGTGTCAATAGTCATAATTTACGAAGGATATTTTGTGAGGAGTCATCACGGCGTCCAAAATGACATAAACAGCTCTTTACGGCATCCTCTTCTAGTACTTGTTCTCTTCTGTCTTATTTGTCCTCTTAGTCTTCAATTTGCCAAAATTGAAAGAAACAACTTCTCTACTCGCCACTCGACACTCGCCTATCACGACCCGATCTCGCCGCCCTTGAGTCCCTCATCATCACGAGGAGAGAAAATGGGGAAAGGTCGGGTTTAGGGGTATTTGATCACGAGAATTCCCCCACAGCTCGCGTTCCAAAAGACGTCATCACCTCGCCTTTTAGATCAAGCCTCTCGTGAGTTCCCTCTACGAGATTGCGAGCTCTCCGAGGCTCGTACCCCATGTGATAGTGGAGTGTCGCGATCCATACCCATATGAGCAGCACATCTTAAAAGAAGGGGTCGGGTGTGGATATCAGATTAAAGGGTACCTTTACCATGGTAGCCCTCTCGACAGTACGCCTCGCCCATAAGGATGACATCATTTCATCCTTTGAGTTACTCTCATATCGAGTATGCTAAACCATGGTGAGTTTCATCGAAACTCATATCTCATGTGACGAGTTTATTTTATATAGTTTAGTTGTTTATGACAACCTAAAAATAAAACAGGAGTCACCACTAGCCTCATTTTGGGGGTTGGCTAGAAAACCCAATCGAGGGTCGGGAGTGTTTCCTCAATTTCTACAGAACCAAATATCTAGGCTCGGGGACTTAGGTTACGCTAATATTTATATTAGTGTCCTTTCGGTACTTAAACAATATGTTGTGTTTTCCTAATATGTCCATGCGTTTCTTTTTACATTTTCGGGATCATTTGTCCTAAACTAAGTGATCATGCGTGATTGGTCATTTTCATTCTATTTTATTTCTAGAAGAATAGAAAAAGAAAGCAATCAATGGAATTGAAATTACGAGATAGTAAGTAAACAATCAAGGAAAGCCGTAAATCTACCAAGCAATCCTAGAAAAATATAAAAGAGAAACACAATTGAAAAAAGATGAAAGAAAGAGAAAAAAACCCGCAACTCGTTGGGTTTTAAACAACAAATGGAACCTGAGACATATGTCGGGGAAATGAATAATACATGATAATGGTTAGAATGGACATCAACATCCACCATCTTCGCGCTTTCTCCATTTTCGAGGTCCTAATCTAAACATAATCGAAGAAACTTATAACTAGGTGCATACAATGGAAAGAAACAAGCATACATATCAAAACAATACAAAAAACAATACATTGTGTCGAGATCAATCATTTGAAGGAAGTGCAATACAAAAGTAAAATTTTGGGGCCTCGGGGTTGGCCTTTGTCTTTCATTCGATGGTCCGACTAAGACACCTACTCAATCCATTTTTTTTTTTTTTGACTTATAGCAATTATTGACCAATTGTATTCTCGCATGGCCAATAACGTTACTAAGTCTCCTAACCAGGCGATCTATATGATCCTAGGGTTTTTCCTCGATATCATGCATCAACCTTACCATTCATCTAAAAATCACATGCATTGCAAAAAATTTAAACATGCATACAGGTCTTTTGAATCTTGTTTCTTAACTAATCAAGCAAGAAAGTGAACTGTCGACGGGTCACTTATTAACAAGGGCATGTGCCAATCACAAACACAAGCAATTTCTAATGCATGGTGGGATTATATGTATGAATGGTACATGTGATATTTCAAAAACATATATCAAAATCATTCATGAAAATTTTTGGCTATAAAAGGCATTCAATTGCTAAGGCTAGCCTCGGGCTCGCGCATTAGAACTCACAAACATCACAGACATTTTTAATACAATTCAAACCGTGACTTTCACGATATCAAACCAGGATTTTAAAAATGTTTGAAAATATTTAAGATTAAGGAATATCTAGGCTATAGAACACATTCAATTATCAAGTCTAGCCCGGGGCTCGCATTATAACTCACAAGCATTACAGGCATTTTGAATATGGTCCAAACCAGGATTTTTCCTGAAGCCAAATCGACCTTTGGAGAATAATCTTTTTAGAATCGTTTTTGAGAAACATCACATGTATCAAAACATTTTTTTTTTTTTTAAATGCAATTTGAAAAGGCCGGTTGTTTAACAACAAAAGATCAAAGCATTTAGAACAATTTTCATGAAGAAGGCATGTCTTAATTTCACGCACAAACTAACCTAAAAGATATAGCTAAAGAATCACAATCATGTTTATATTAGGAAATTTCAGAACAAACATGCAAGGATAACAAAATTGGGCAATACCTAATGATAATTTGGCAATGAAAAAACCCTAGCATGCATGACATGATGATGAACAACTTTCGTGAAAAGAGTTTTCTCAAACAATGTACACATGATTTTACAAAAATCAAACAACAAATAACAATACATTAGAAATTTGTCAAAACAACAAAACATTTAGCTAATATCACGAGAATTTGTCATATCATAGTATGTCTAAAAATCATCAAATTTATACAAAACATAGCCAACATGATGACAAGTAAGTTTCATTGAGAGGCTAAGTTCAGATTCCAAATAGAAAAAATGGAATAAAAATATCAAATGTGTGTCCAAACATGGGTTAAAACAGGGGTCCGAATTTGATCCCTTGTCCAGATTATGATCTAGCTTTGAAAGAATGGAAAATAGTCCAAATGATAAGCGATTGGCATGAAATCAGCAACATTAGAAACTTCTAAGTGTGTTCTATATCTTCCTAGAAGAGCTCAAGTCCAAACTAGGTCAATTTGGTATCCTAAAATTGAGATATCTAAAAGTATGTGCATAAGTAATTGAGAAAATAGAACATAAGCACTCATTAGAAAACCTTAAAATCACTCAAAGAATGTCCAAACAGCATGAAGAAATCAGACGGGACTTAGGATTAGATGCAATGAAAAGTTTGGATAGTCATCTAATCCTAAGTTGGCATGCAAAATGTCATACAATTTAAATGACATTATGAGATGATTCATGATTTCTAATGATATGCTTGGGAATTCTAAGTGTGATGAACACTTTTTGTGAGATAAATTTAAAGTGCAAGATGAAACTCAAATGACATGACCTAAACACGTATACAAACCTTGCAACATCGGTTCAATCAATAAGAAAGCATGATCGTAAGATGTGATCCCTAAATGACTCAACAAGCATGGAAAGGTGCACATATAACAAGGTTTCATTTTAGCATCGAGTTTACAGAGCAAGTATGATTTTAGCCATCTTTAAAATATGCATAAATCTTACCAAAAATCTCATATACAAAGCATACAATGATGAAAATTTCTCATTAAGAGGTCAAAACTCAACTAAGATAATATGAATCGTGGAAAAAATGGCAAAACGGACCACACTATATGTCCAACACATGTTGCTGTAGTACCTTTTACTCTAATGCATGCAATTGATTTACATTGCCAATGTAAAAACTTTGCAAAGCATATATATCATGTATTTCAACTTTCATAAAGGATTTGAGTCCAAATAGGTGCATTTATGGACTCAATTTTACCAGTACAAATCTCGTACTAATGCAGGACAGACTGACCTATGTCCAGATCTAATAAATTTTGACCTAGCTAATTGTGGCATCTGCCACCTTATTCACCTTTCATGAGGGGTACCGTAATAGTCAAAATCTTTTAATAATTCCATCCACCTTCTCTATCTCATATTCGATTCCTTTTGTGAAAACATCTATTTCAAGCTCTATCCTAAGTGCAACTATCAATGAGATTCAAATTTAAAGAATTCCACCTTCTCGACTCAATCGAACACACCATTTAGCCAAATTATTTCTATACCTTTGTCACCACCAATTCAAGCCTAGAACCATCAAAATCGACACCACCAATAACTCATTTGGTTCAATCCAACAAAGACATTCACTATGCATTCACCGCAACATAGATTCAAGCCTAAAATATAATACCATTCATTCGGTTCAAATATCGATAGTCCACCAAGACTTATTCAATTCAAAGATCGACAATCCACCAAGATAAGAACTTGTCTAGTTTCCATCAAGTATATCTCAGATCTCACCCTAAATGATCATCACTTAGACTAATCACTCATCAAATCCACCATTTGAATTTTCACCTTTTCACCTTGGAAAGACTATAACCACAATTAATCATATCCACTAATTCCACCAAATCTTTTCAAACTGAGATCATCACCTAAAATTAAAAGTTGACCACCATCGATTAAACCTATTATTCCGACATATAAACCACAAGTAATTTCATATCTCCTATGACTACTCAACTCATGACTTCCAAGATTAACCTATACATACTAAATACCTCCATGTAATGCATCAATACTTCCAATGAAATCCTCAATTAGGAAGTCACCACTTAGCTCAAATGATCATAACTTAATCCTCAAATTCATAACTTACTCTCCATAATTCACTTCTTAAGCCTTGCTTGCAGCACTACGCTTAGATGCTACGCATGTCTTCAGGTCCTTTAGAATAAATCAGGACATCATTAAATGGGGACAATCACAATTTGATCCAAATAAGGCTTAAATATCCTATTCATTAAGTCCATGAATGCAGTTAAGGCATTCGTCAATCCACATAGCATAACTAGGAACTCATAGTGTCCATAATGAGTCCTAGGTACGGTCTTAGGAATGTCTTCTTTCTTAATCCTTAATTGGTATCCTGATCTCAAATCAATTTTTAGAAAAGACCGAACTTCCTTGTAGTTGGTCGAATACGTCATCAATTCTAGATGAGGGATACTTATTCTTAACTGTCACCTGATTCAATTGTCTATAATTAATGCACAAATGCATCGACTTGTCCTTCTTTTTCACAAACAAGAGTTCTACAAGCTTAACCATGCTTCCGTTGCGCCACTCTGATAGACTTATCCCAGAAACACTGCCCTCCTAATTCAGTTCATAGTTCGGTTCATTCCTGCCCCTTTTGCCATTCTAGAAGCCTGCCAGGAGCCGCTCCTTGTTCAGGTCCTCTGACCTCGGCGTCCACTTCCCGCCCTCATCAAACCGGGACATTACAGGTACACCAGCTTTCGCCTGGTTCGAACCCGAACTACACATCTACTGAAGGGTCTCGTTTCAATAGGGACTAACTTACAGAGTTATTATCCGTTTTGGCCTATCCCATGCTAGGCATCATGGTTTCATCCTTGGCGCATGGGCAAGCACTATCTCAGGTAGCTCTTGGTTTGAATAGAGTCTCTTACCTTATCGCGCATCACTCAATGTCACTTGTATCCTTGACTCCATTCGTTCTCTTAATATTTCTTGCTCTCCAAGCTAGGCCCTTTCATAAATTTCACTATAATCCCTTACGTTCAGAAGCATTAGTTATCTCCTACTATCTGTCCTCAGGCCCTTAAGGAATCTCTTAACCTTTTCCTCCCAATCCTCTATCAATCTAGGGGCATACCTAGACAACTCAGAAAATTTCGCTTCAGGAACAATTTGCGACTCAGTGTCACTAATTAGCTAAGAAGGAGAAGTAATGTTCATACGTTACTAAAGCAATATAAGTAACATAAAAAGTTACTAGCACACAAAAGCAACATTACACTAGTCACCAGGGATCTACGAGTGAATATCCATCACCCGTTGTTCAAAGTTAGTCAACCATTCTTGGTTAGTATCCTATGGTGTGCATCTTTCTATTCTCAATTCCATCTCAGGCACCTTATCACTCCAAATAGACCATAGCTCTGATACCAAAAAGGGCTGTGGCACCCCTCGACGGCCCCCCGATCCGATTAGGGTCGCCACAGTTCGCTTACCATTCACTTTTCCTAATAACATGTCACTTTGATACCATTTCAATTGCAGCGGGTCCATACAACCTGGGGGTTTACATCTTTTAGATCGGTCCCTTGCGCAATTTATATACGGAAGCACATCTAACAACTCCCTTCCATATATTCAGAAAACGATGCACACCTACTAAACAATTATAAGTAAAAGCCGTACACTTTTATTTACTTAAACCATATGGACATCATTCATCGGTACATCAAAATGCCATAGTTTTCTATACTAGGCTATACTTCAAAAGATGACCGACATCTCTTCCAACAGTCGTATACTTAAAGTCCATTGATCAGTGTCGGCGTCCAAAAGTTCCTTCCTTTGCTATCCTCCTCCTCGCGGTCATATCCAACCACTCGATCCATCTATTGGTGGCAGTGGCAGCAGATGTATCTTATCTAGTCTAAAATGTTGGTCTCCAAAAGGAGTGAGTACAACCACTCAGTAGGTAAAGGAATCCAATAACCACTCATTGCATCATACAAGTCATACATGCATTGCAGGCGTTACTTACCTTGAAGCCATACATATACTATCATGCATCATCACCCCAATCATAACACATACATGTGTATCATCATGTCATACTCATATCATCGTCATCATGACATTATTATATCACACATATGTTATCCTCATCATATACATGACACCATCATACCATACACATGTCATATATCATCATGGCATCATCATATCACACATGTCATCATCATCATATTATACACATGTCATCATCATCATGACATCATCATATCACACATGTCATCATCATCATATTATACACATGTCATCATCATCATGACATCATCATATCACAACATATATGCATGTCATCATGCCATATCATATATCATCATCATATCATGCATATCATCATGCCATGGGTGATCATCGTCATGTCATATCATATCATGCATGGTTCAATTTCCACTTTTAACTTTCAATTTGATCACCACATCACCCTTCCTCGGATCATCAATTTCATCTCATATTTTACACTCGCATCCCATGCAATAAAAACCTCCGGCATTCAGCCATTCAAGGCCACCGGGCATCCGGCCCCCCACATTCCGGGCATCTCGCATCCCAACTGGCATCACGAGGCATCCTTTCGGGCAAAGACCTCCAACAAGGCTACCGGCATTTACACTCCCTGGCCGGGCATCCCGCACCCCTACTGGCATCGCGAGGCATCCCCCTGGCACAAACCTCCGGGCTTCCGGCCCCCACATTCCGGGCATCCCGACACTCCCGGGGCCATCCGGCAATGTATCTCTATACATTCCGGGCATTATCATCCGCCACAACAATCTCCTCATTTAACATTATCCATGTTTACCAATTTCGGTCTTAATTTAGCATGGCATATGATGTAATGGCAAACAAAATCATATTCAGCATGGAATTCATACATGCATCTCAATTCATTGTCATGCATACATCAAGACCACATCATACATGCAACATGGTACAATTATTCATAAAATAAAATTTATGGAATTTATGCCAATTAAAATAATCCATTTATCATGCCCTTTTTACATTTATTTAAATTCCAGCTTGTGCCACTTTCAAAAATATTAAATTTAAATATCTATATAATTCTCAAAAATCATAAAAATTAAGGCAAGTGATAATCAAGACAATAGGATAATGATTTCATGCAAAATACATGACCAAATAGAATTCCACACAAATCCATAATTCACACAAAACAGCATATAATTTTCGGATAAAAATCAGAATGCACAGTCTCCGAAGAAATTCGATTAAAATATCCATACGACCTCCAAAAATTACGAAATTTTACCAAGTTATAGCCAAGACATTAAAGTACATTTTTCATGCAGACTTCCAAGTCAGATTCTTTTTAGATTATTTTCTACAGTCACGCGAAGCTTCTGGATCCAACACCGAATCGTCCAGTACATGCTTCTCCGAAATACTGAGTTTTCACCTACCTATTCTTCTTCGTTTCCTCTGAAATTTGGATATGTTCTACATAAAGATGTTCTATACAAGTTTTATGAAGATATCTAAGTCAAATAACCAGATTATAGTCGTCATTTAAGTTCATGAAGTCTCGGGTGTCCTGTAATACATCTCCAGAATTTCCGTCTTCAAGATCTAGTCGATTCACTAGGTTATACTTGTTAATTTTGCTTCAAATTTGAGTATGTTGTAGCTTAAGATGTCCCCTACAACTTTCATGAAGAAATTGAAGAGAGATTCTTAGCACAAATCAACATGCAACCACAAATTCATCAAAAGGTCAGTGAAATCGTTCCAGATCTGAGGTCTCCGTAGGATGAGAGTTTAACCCATTAAATCTCTATCATTTTACCCCATATTTTAGTATGTTTTAGTTTAAGATGTTAGCTACAACTTTTGTGAAGAGATCGAAGCCAAAATCGAACTCTAAACATGCATGAAAACTCTCACAACATTCTGACTCGAGCGGATTCAAACGAAAACAGCAACTTTACTCAAAAACAAGTCATCCAAGCTTTGGTTTTTCTCTCCTAATCACCCAAAATTCGACATACATGTAACACACACACATGCAAGAGCAGCAAGAGGACTCCAACTTGCCTCTAGACCGGACGGACGACGGCACACGGCGGCGATCACGGCGGCACACGGCGGACGGACGGCGACAACTCCTCCTTCTTCCTCTCGGCCGCACCCTCTCCCTCTCTCTCGCACGGTTTCTCTCTCTCTCTCTCTCTCCCTTTCTCTCTTGGCCGAATCAACCGGCCATTCTCTCTCCTCTCTTCCCTTTTTATCTCCCCATTTCCTAATCATTAGTAATCATTGTTTGCCACCCCAATTGACCAATGCATGCCATCCCTCTCTAAGCCAATGCATGAAGATCTCTTGCCACTTGTCTTAATGGGCTTTTCGGCTTGGGCCGGCCACTCTTGGGCCTCCTCTTGGGCTGGTCGACAGCCCCCTTTCGTGGGCCTAATTGGGCCGACTAGCTTGGCCCATCAAGGCTTTGGCCAATGGGCCTAAGGCCCAACCTAATTAAAAATTAAATTTTCCCCTTTTTTTTTAATACTTTCTTCTATAAATTTTAAATTTTAAAGGAATAAGTGTTAGGAAGTCCTCTACAACTGAAAATGCATTTCGGTCACTAAAACTTGCAAAAAGTGCATTTAAGTCCTACAACTTGTCAAATTGTTTCAAACGAGTCCTAAAGTCAACGCCGTTAGCCTTTTCCGTTAAATATGCCGACGTGGCATTTTAAATAATTTTTTTATTTTTCACGTGAATTTTTTAATTATTTTTTAATTATTTTTTTAAAAATTAAATTTAAAAACTAAAAAAATCAAATTTATTCATTTTATCTTATTTTTACCAAAAAATTTAAAAAAAAAGTTAAAATCTTTATTAAAAAAACATAAAAAACAGCGGCTCCTCCCCGCCACCGCCACCACCGCCGCCGCCGCCCATCGCCGGAGGGGCCGGGCGACGGTCGCCGCCCCTGGGCGGGGGTGGCCGGGCCTCGCCGGCCCCAGGCAAGGGCCGGCGACCGTCGCCGCCTCGGCGAGGCCTCGTCGGCCCTCGCTCGGGGCCGGCGAGGATCGCCGGATCTGGGCGAGCCTCGCCGGCCCGAGCGAGGGCCGACGAGGCCTCGCCCGGGCGGGCGACGACTCACCCGGGGGCGACGGCCGCCGGCCCCCGCGAGGGCCGGCGGGCCCCGACTCACCACCCGCACCGGGCGAGCGAGGGTGCCCGATTTGGGTCCGTCGGCCCTCGCGGGGGCCGGCGGGCCCCCCAGGGTGAGGCACCCTCACGGGGGCGGCGGCCGTGCCCGCCCTGGGGCGAGGCCTCGTCGGCCCTCGCTCGGGGCCGGCGAGGCTCGCCCAGATGGCGATCCTCGCCGGCCCGAGCGAGGGCCGACGAGGCCTCGCCCTGTGGCGGGCGACGGTCGCGCCGCCCTCGGGGCCGGCGAGGCCCGCCCACCCCGCCCGGGGCCGGCGACCGTCGCCCGGCCCCTCCGGCGACGGGCGGCGGCGGCCGCGGTGGCGGGGGAGAAGAGTGGCGCTAATTTTTTTTAATAATTTTAAAAATAAATTTTTTAATTTTTCTTTTTAGTTTTTGTTGAAAATAGGATAAGAATAAATTTAATTTTTTTAGATTTTAAATCTAATTTTTAAAAAAAAAAAATGAATAAAAATTAATTAAAAATACACGTGGAAAATAAAAATTATTTAAAATGCCATGTCGGCATATTTAACGGAAAAGGCTAACGGCGTCGACCTTAGGACTCGTTTGAAATAATTTGACAAGTTGTAGGACTTAAATGCACTTTTTGCAAGTTTTAGGACTGAAATGCATTTTCGTGACAAGTTGTAGGACTTCTGGAACACTTATCCCAATTTTAAATTCCACATGGCCAAAGTCTTATGGCATTTTATTTATAGAAATTCAGTCTATAAAGTGCATGGCCAAGCATAGATTATCATCATTAATCTATCTAATTTAAAATCTTATAAACACAAGCACAAATCACCTAATCTTAAAAAGACTAATGGCTAAAGCATTAAACCATAGGTAATTTTCATTACCTAATTAGAGGCTTTAACACACCTTATAACTTGACTTCGAATTTCGGGATGCCACACTAATTATGTCTAAAAATTTTGAAAAAAAACACAGAACATACGAAACACCTGTATGAGAAATTTTCATGAAGGAAAGTTGTTCTATAAATCAACACAAAAATCAGCACAAAAATAGCAAAATCAGAGATCGATATCGAACAAATTGACCTAAGCTTAGATCTAAGCAGATCTAACCTAGTTAAACACATTCAAAAATCATGAAAAAATTACAGAAGATGCATGACGTGATTTAGAACAAAATTTATGAAGAAAATTTTATCAAAAATTGATCATGAAAGTCGGCTAAAAAATAATGAAGTCAGAAGGCAGAACCGAATTAGAACCGAAAAAAAAAAAAAAAAAAAAAAAAAAAAAAAAAAAAACCTAAACTGCTACAGAATCATTAATCTTTGGAGGTGTTTTTGGAGGGCCAAACGATGGTCGTTTTGGGTGTGTGACCTATCATTTTGAAGCTCAGGATGTCTATTATCTAATCCTAGCAGGACTCGAGATGAAACGAGGTCGTTTTAGACCTCGTTTTGGCCAAAACAGTAACCTATGTACAGGCCTACGAAAATCACAAATTAGACTTAAAATCACAATCATCATTCAAATCATCAACAACTCATTGCAGCATTCATACTCATCAAAATTAAGCATGTAAAAGCTCCTAATTTTGAATCCTAACCCTGATCGACTAACTCGATCTCGCTTCATCATATTCGAGTTTCGAATCGTTACATTTGTCGTGATTTTTTGTCGGTTTCTATCGCAATTAGTCAGATCAAATCGCCAGATTATGATCGGGACTCCAAGGACCTAGATAAGGTCACTATGACTTTGATTCGCCAGTGAAGATCGGGCCGTCGGTAAAGATCTGGCCACCAATCCGGTCTCCTCGTTCCACAGCAGCATAAAAAACTCTTACTACAATAGATTACGAGCAACTTGAAGGTTTGGGAGATCCGGTGACCGCCGGTTCGAACCTAAAACGAGACCGGTCCAAGAAGCAAACCAAATCTAGAGAGAGAAATTGTGATCTGTTTGTGCAGCATTTTGGAGGGAGAAATGAGAGAGAGAGAGAGAGAGAGAGTTGAGAGTAAAATTCATGCAAATGAAACCTCCTCTATGAGAATAGAAGAGATTTCACTTACATAATCCCACATTAAGTAATTTTGGCCGTCGGTTCGACCATACACCCAAAATCTCGATCCAACGGTCAAAAATCCATTTTGAATACTCCATTATGATCTTGAGGTGTCGAGTAATTGGTCTAGTGGGTTTGATTTGCAAAAAAACTAGCCAAAATTGGGAATTGCGTCAAAATTTCTAATTAGGGGTTAATTTGCAATTTGACGAAATTTGAGGATCAATTTATAAAATTTTGGGAAATTGAAGGTGTAGAAATGAAATTGGGAGTGAGAGGGTTCTAGAACCGGTGGCCGGAGGCCAAGAACTGGCCAGAAAGGGCCTGAATCAGCCAGTCCCATCGGTAGCCGGTTAGACCGGCTAGACCGGTTCAGTATGGTTCAGCTAGATTTTGACTAGTTCTTGACCAGTTTGGTTCGGTTCCTACTATTTTGTCTACTTGGGACCCCTATGGGTCAAAAATATATGCAATTTGTCCCCTAAAGGACCTAATTGGAAAGGAATTTTATCATTTTTTAAGAAGAAATTGACCAATTAAGGTACAATTAAGCTAATCTTATGAATGTGATCTAGGGGTCTTTTATTGGGCTAATTGAATGATTATCGTGGAAAAAAATGAGTCAAAACCATGGGTGCTTTGAATTGGGCCTAAAGGGCTAAAATGGTAAAATTTTCAATTCAATGGGCAAAATTGTAAATTAACTAAAATTAAACTCAATTAGTGTCACAATTGCCCTATCTAATGAGCTACCCATAGGTAAAATCACTTACCACATTCAAATAGACCTTGAATTGAAGTGCTCGAGCTTAGGTCAAAAATGGATCTAGGCCTAGTATTAAAATTGAACCTAGATTTATGAAATTAAACCATAGTCATGAATGGGTCAATTTGAATTTTGTTAATTGAAGCTTAATTGCTTGACTTTCTAATGCTTAGGAGGATAAAATTCTTCAAATTGATGAGTTCTTGTGTGAATTTCACAAAATCGATCTCGAATTTGGACTTATCTTAAGAAAATGAGTGAGAAACAATCGTTCATTCACAAGTTATGAATGATCAATTTTGGTCCATTAATTATAGCTCAAAACTGCAATTCATATTTCGACTCGATAAATCGCGAAATTGAATGTTGAAACAGATTTGAGATAGTCCCTACATCAAATGTCAAAGAAGGAACTACACCTAATTATGACTAGAATAAAAATAATTTTATTTTTTATCGATTTAGAACCTAAAAATTAAAAATTCAGAAATCAAGGCTCTTAATTGAATTTTGCGAAATTTTTTATACAAAATTCAAATTAGCATTAAAAGAAATATATTAGTGCATTTTTTTATTTTTTTGGGTCAAAGGTTTGACCAAAAGTTAATAATTTAGTTGACTTTTCCTAAAATGTTGATTTTTTTTTATCAAATCTTTGAATTTTCAAGAAATTGATTTGAAAAAAAGTGATATCAAAGTTAAGTGGAATTTTTTTGGGTAAAAAGTTAATTTTTGACTCGGGGTTGACTGGGTTGACTTTTTGGTCAACCCTTTGACCAAAAAGTCAACCCGAAGGTTAACTGTTTGACTTTTAGGGTTTTTCTTAAAAATGAACTAAAAATTGCTTAAAAATGACAATGCAAAAGAAAGAAATAAAAAATGACATTTTTTTTTATCAAGAGATAGGGTTTCGTCGCTATCGAAACCTAAATCTCGATTTTTTATGTTTTAATGATATGTTGACTAAAAATCAGGTGTCAACATCACCTCGCTCGCTTTGGGTCACTTGCGCTGCTCGCCGCTTGATGCTCGCTTGGCTTGTTGCTTCCCACTCAACACTCGATGCTAACTCGTTCGATGCTCACCCCACTCGACCTTCACTGCTTGCCTTTCTTAGTTGACCTTGCTCGTCATCGAACCCATTAGGTACGTTTGGTCCTTGGTTGCCATTTGAAGGAGTACAAAAAATGAAATAAAAAAATTATTAGTTAGTCCCGAGTTGACCCTAGAACCGGACTAAATCCATTGAATCAGTCCGGTCCTCAATCGTTTTTTCAATGAGTACAACAAATGAAATAAAAATTATCGGTTGATCTCGGATTGACCCTAAAACCGGACTGAACCTATTGAGTTGGTCCGGTTATTAGTCCCAAAAATTGAGGATCAACATTGTGTGAATTAATTCTAGGGTTAAGGGGTGGACTAGCTCAACCCGGACCATGTTCACCTCTACAAGAGACCACTCCAATAAAATAATGATTTGGACTTTTCCTTTTATTGTTAATGGCTTTCCTCTTCGTGTCTTCGGAGAGCTATACTCCTTTCATAGTAGCAAAGCAAGGCGTCTCCATCATTGCTGGTGGACCCTCTTCAATAAATGTTAGGGTCTAAATGTCTACGGAGACATGGCATCTGACGGGAGTTGTCGTCTGCACTGCCACCTCGTAAAAAATATAACATCTCATTTATTTTCAATAGAAACATGTCTCTCACATGATTTGTGACTGAAGAACAAATCTCTCTCCTACGCCCAAACTTAAATTAAGCCCATGAGCAGTTTGTCACAGTTAAAGAAATTAATGTTAGAACCCTTATAATGCTTCTTTCTTCTATGCAAGTAGATAGAATTAATGTTGGCAGGAAAAAATAACCAACTCTAAGATTTCATGAAAGTCCAACTTGGACCTCATTTATTTGCATGTTATGGGCCATGTTTAATTGGCATTCTTAAATTTGGGACTTAATTTAACAGATTGAAATGAGGTATTGGTTTTTTATGATAAAAAAAAAAAAAAAAAAGGGTATTGGTTCGCTGAATTTTTTAACTTCCTTTGGAGTGTGGTAGATCATTTTTTTTTATAGATTTGATGGGAGAGAAGGAAGTAGGCTTGTCAAAGGGGGAATAAGGATTTCAAGAGAAAGTTGAGAAGTGGTAATCTTCTCATCTTTATTGAGGTAGAAAACCTCATAAAAAATAATCAATCTTAGAGGAATTCGATTTACATAATGGAATTAATTGGAGAGTCTAAATAACAAGGACATCGACACATATAGGGGTGGTATTTTCCATGGATTCAGTCATGACAAAATGGCTCTTTCTCTTAGTATAGACACATTTTAATTCACAGAGTTATAATCTTAGCCCAATCTAAATGAAGCTATCTTTGATACCATGGTGGGGCTACAGCATAAGCTAATGATTCCTGAGATGCTTATGCTATCTCACAACACATTGCCCTTCTCTCAACCTTTCAATGGAATTGCCTCTTAATCTTCATAAATGATTAATCTATTTTATAAGGCTCTCAAGTTTCGGAAACTTTCTAATTCACTAGATCCATAGAGTGGTGAATGAAGGTTATATTTGTGGAACCGACTTATCGTATTGAACTAACAGTATAAACCTAAGCTTCTTACTAACATTAGAGTTCAAGGAAGAAGAGAAAGTGTTGAGAAGGCCATTAAGGAATTGCATATAAAAGAGATTTTCAAAACACTAATCTTGTCCTAACTTCTCACAGAAGTAACCTTTATATAGACGAAGCCGAGGGTAATATTGTAACGGTATAAACACTATTACAATAATACAAGCATACTTAGGACCACTAGGCATAAAGGACCGCGTTATCTTGCAAGATGCTTTCACGAGAGGAAGGACACTAATAAGACACTTTGGCCAAAAGCAATAGCCCTCATGTAGAAGCAAAAGAGGTTTGCCAAAGTGACATCAAAGCAAGTCGTGCATGAGCGTAATAGGCAACTCGGTCTCATGCGTATTTTACCCATTTTATATATATGCAAAACAGTGAATCTTGATATTTATTGTTGGTTAATGAGAATGTTAGTTAAAAGAATGGAAGTTACGAAACAATTCATACAAATGGTAGTCTGTGACAATGCCTGGATCAGTAAGTACCATACTCGCTATCTTTCTTTTCATTGCGAAAGAAATATGATTTTTTAAAGGGAGAAGACCACCAAAAATCCCAAACTTTGCCTCAAGTGACACATTTATCTCAAACCTTTTTTTGTGACGTAAAAAACCCCAAACTTTTCAAACGTGACACATTTACCCCATCAATGGCATTTTTATCTTCTTCTTTTTTTTTTTTTATGTTTTTCCTTTTCCTTTTTCTTTGTTTATTTTTTTCTTCTTCTTCCCTCCGCCGACCATGGCGGAGTCGGCGGAGAGAAGCCGACGTCCAGCGAGGGCTGCCCTCACCAGCGTCGGGTGAGGGTCGCCCTCGCCTAAGCTGGCTAGGGCCGCCCTCACCAGCGTCCGGCGAGGGCCTGGCGAGGGATGCCCTTGCCGGACTCAGGCGAGGGCACGAGGGAGGCCCTCGTCCGATCCCGTCGAGGGCCACCCTCGCCCGACCTAGTCGAGGGCCACCCTCGCCCAACGCTGGCGAGGGTGACCTAGCCAGCCCAGGTGAGGGTGACCCTCGCCAAATGCCATCAAGGGCAGCCCTCGCTGGACGCCGGCAGAGGGAAGAGAGAAGGAAAAAAAAAGAAAAAAAAAAAAAAAAAGAAAAAGATCAAAATGCCATATAATTTAGGGTAAATGTGTCACACAATAGAAGTTCATAGTTTTTTGTGTCACAAAAAAAAGTTTGGGGTAAATATCTCACGGTTGGCAAAGTTTAAAATTTTTCACGTCACAAAAAAGTTTGGGTAAATTTATCACTTTAAGTAAAGTTTAGGGTTTTTTCGTGATTTTTTTTCCTTTTTTAAAATCGTTCGAAGTCACCTTTGTGTTTTCTAGCTCTATGAAAAGATCCTCATTCCAAGATTCGACCCCGCAGACTGAAAGGTCGCAACCACGCGGAAAGAATCATATCGAACGTGGGAGATTTTTTTTTACTGTTGCGTATAGTAATAATTGACGAATAGAGTAGTTGCAATCTTCCGCGGTATTTGACAACCGATGTAGATCTGCGTTTTTTGTGGAAAATGAAGGGGCACGTGGCTCCTAAAAGCACCGATGGCAACGGAGGACTTCGAGTGTGCTTAGATATGTAATCCACAAACTGTTCACGAAAAGCCTCAGAGAGAGAGAGAGAGAAAGAGAGAGAGAGAGAGAGAGAGAGAGAGAGAGAGAGCGGCAGAGGGAAGAGAGATGCAGAAAGGATCGTCGTTCGGATTGAGGAAAGGTTCGTGGACGGAAGAGGAAGATGTTCTCTTGAGGAGCTGTGTCCAGAGGTACGGAGAAGGAGAGTGGCGTCGAGTTCCTCAGAGAACAGGTATCGTATCATTGTATGTGAAGGTTATTCTTGTTTTTTATTTGCATATACTTGTGCGCGAGTAAATTTGTATAGTGATGAGGATCATTGTTTTCTTGTTGCATCCCCATCTGTATAATCCACTTGGATTTGCGCGTGTCAAATCATCTTGTGTCATCATATTTTATTTTTTTCAAATATTTGTGTTGTCGTTGACATACCTTTACTTGAGTGAAAAGTTTTTCATTCGTTAAAATGGGTGGACATGTCTTTCATTAGTTTTGAGATAGTGATATCAAGTTGGATTAGATTTGACTTCTTTAAGTGAAACTTCTCGTGCTTTCCAATGAGATTTCATCGATTTTTTAAAATTAGACAAAAAGGGGACGTGTATTGATATTTTACTCATGTCAACGGATTGATTTGCACTAAGAGCATCTCTATACTATGTATACACATGCGTGCAGAGAGAGAGAGAGAGAGAGATCGCCAAGTTCATGTTTGTATTTCTTGAGCTTGTAGGTTTGAATAGGTGCAGGAAGAGCTGCAGATTGAGGTGGTTGAACTATCTGAAGCCCAACATTAAGAGAGGGAAATTCCAAGATGATGAGGTCGATATGATCATGAGGCTTCACAAACTTCTTGGGAACAGGCGAGTACATGCTAAGAAAAGGTCACATGTGAAGTGCATTTGCCTGTTTTAATAGAGTTAGTCATATGGTGTTGAGCCTACCTGCGTTATTCATAACAGCCTCTCCCTCTTCCTCCTCCAAAAATTGATTAAGGGTTGCATTGATCGAAACAAATGACGACCGCATGTATAAACTGTGTTAAAGATTAGGTTATTTCATTTTAGGAAAAATTAAAAAAAAAATCTTAAACCTATTATACTTATGCCAATTCAGTCTTGAACCTTTTAATTTGGCCAATCTAGTACTAAACCTTTGACATGCTGTTAAATCAGTCCTAAATCTTTTATTTTTGTCAATTTAATCATAAAACTTTCAATAATTAGTCAATTTAGTCATTGGAACAAATTTTGGTTGAAAATCGTTGATGTAGCAATCTAGTCAACACAAATTGTCTTACATGATACGGCCGATACTGATATGGACAATTTTTTAAAAATATTTTATTATTTTTTCTCCTTTTCTTTATTTTCCTAACACTAGGTCAGTTGCCAACTGATCCTTGTCGGCGACCCTCACCTAGTCGAGATGAGGCATCTTGGCCCTCGCGCCATGGCCTAAGTATCCTTGTCGGCCACAAGTGAGGGCATCGACCCTCGTCCAAATCCAAGCGAGGGCTATGACTCCATTGCTGGTCAATGGGTGAGGG
Source organism: Eucalyptus virginea (assembly GCA_014182375.1). Classification (NCBI taxonomy): domain Eukaryota; kingdom Viridiplantae; phylum Streptophyta; class Magnoliopsida; order Myrtales; family Myrtaceae; genus Eucalyptus; species Eucalyptus virginea. The sequence continues at coordinate 20,375,758 of CM024523.1, read as the reverse complement.
TCATGGCCCTCAACTTGATTTGGGCGAGGGTGTTGCAGCCTTCGCCTATGACTGGTGATGGCCACAATGCCCTCGCCCAGATTAGGCGATGGTTGTTAGCCCTCGCCAACCTTGGGTTGGGAAAAAAGAAAAGAATAAAGTAATAAACAATTCAAGAAATATAAAAAGTTATCTACATCAATACCGGCGATATCACATAAGACAAATAACACTGACTAGACTGTCATGTCAAGAATTTTCAATTATCAAAAGGTTTAGCAATTCATCAAAAGTTTTAAGGTAAAATTAGGAAAATTGAAGGTCTAAAATTAAATTGGCTCAATTGGAAGATTTAAAATTGAATTAGTATCGGTGCAGTAAATTTAATAATTTTTTAGTAATTTTCCCTTTGATTTTTTGTACGACCACCCTTCTTGGAAAGGGACAAGTGTCCAACTTTGGTATATGTGTGGACAACGTTACTTGTGGATAGGCATAGCCATTTATAGTGCACCTTGTCTCCGATGACAACCGCTTGATGGGACAGGCTGATACAACCCCGATAAAGTCCATACAAGAGTCACTATTTTGGAATTGTTCTTTGAATAACCTACTGTAAATATGGGCCACACGCATGAGAGAGAAGAAAGTTGCCGACTACAGCTCATGTCGTTCGGTTATTGATCTTATCAGTGAAACGCGACCCTTCAAATCCAGCCATCTAGATACTGTTTAGTATATATTAGGGGTGATCATGACTATATGGTATAACTAGGAACTTGAGAACCCAATCAGTGGAAATCAGTTCGGTTCTAGATTTTAGGATATGCAGGATAGGTTGCAAGTGAAGTTGAAAATCTAGAATTTGGAGTAAGTCTGTGTTTTTTTTTTTTTTTTTTTTTGGTTCTATATCTTCATGCAATCTAAAGGTATTTTATAATGTTCAATTATGAGTGTGTAATACAAAATCATTAACCCGAGTTTTCATTTCTAGCGATATATATGACTATGACCCCTAGTGCATATCACACATTCTTCGACACTTGCTCACATGTGAAGATAGAGTCTCTCTCTAGCTCCCCTACCTATTTCTTCGGACAACATTAACTGAGTACCAGTAATGGTTTTCATTAGCCGTCGTCGACTTCGGGAGGGATTGCTTACTAACTACATGGTTGTTCATGTTTTGTTCTTACATCTAGTCACTCCCGATCATGGTTACAGGTATAAGAAACTCAGAGAGATTTTTCGTTTGACGTCGATTCTGTTTATGTAGTCCAAAGAAAGGTAGACTGAACAACAGAAGCTTGAATTCGATCACAAACATGGATTTCATTCTTTGGGCCAAAAAAAGAACGAGAGTGCAGGAATTAAACTATCATCTTGCAATTAAAATAACTATATCTTTGGATAGGGAGGCAAAGCATAATGGGCCGCATGCTCAGTAGGTGATTACTTAAATTCAATCAATAGAAAATCAATTTATGAAAATCCGAATCTTGCTAAATATACTGATTTAACCTAACAACAGTCCTCTTTTTTCTATGTTGGTAAGAGCTTAATGATATTCAGCTGTCAATTTTTAATTATTATCAAGCAAATACTAATTCCATTTCCATTATTAAAGATTATTAACACTTAAAATTCCGCACTTAAAATTTTTAGTTTACCCAATAGACCCTAAATCTTAGTCATTTTATCAACTTCACTAGCATAGTTGCGTTTGATATGGATTAAGATCACGCACCAACTTATTGATTAGTTATGGCTTTGAAGGGCCATTTTTCCACATTTAAAAGTAATAATAGGTGAATAGACTGAAATTTATAGAATTTAACATAAAGGTGTTAGTGGTGCATACTTCAAATATATTACAAGAGAAAGAAACTACTTGTTCGCAACTCATTTATAGCAGTTTGCCGATTGGAGAGAGCTTATGAAAATTCCCATTCCTTGACTGTCAACATCAATTGGCCATTCCCATGATGGAAACCCTTATTTTGTCAGGATTGAACACTTATGGAAACAAAAAGAAATCTCTACTTTTTTTTTTGTCAGTCCTACTCTATTCCTACTCTACACTCATTCTCGTTACTTTTGCTTTTGCCCGCTCTTGCGGGCGTGGGAGTCGAAACCCACTCCTGAAACTTACGCGTCCCCACCCCCATCCCCCCTGAAAACGTGAGGATTTGAACCCCTCACCTCCCCCTTCCATGTTGGAAGGAATCTCTACTTTGGATTGATACGTTTATTTATGGATCACTTGAGTGTCACAATTTTCTAAAAATCTTCATCACAAGTGTCATGCCATATTGGATTGGGTATTTGCGTGAATGTTTTTTGGAAGTTATGGCATGAAAATGATCAATCGAAACTTTCAATACTCAAATAAATGTTTTTTGACAAATTACGGTAATTTTGTGATCGAAAAAAAAAATTATGACATTCAAGTGAGCGTCGTATAAAAATTATTTTCGATATCTTTCCTCATAATTTAACATTTCGTTTAGTGGAAATTATTGATGCAGGTGGTCCCTAATTGCTGGGAGACTCCCGGGTCGAACTGCGAATGACGTGAAGAACTATTGGAACACCCATCTACGGAAATTGATGACTTGCCAAGGGAAGCCGGAGAACGAGAAACCCCAAGATTTGGTAAAAGTTGAAGTCATAAGGCCTCGCCCTCGGACCATCTCCAAGAACTTGTCTTCCTTGGGGGTCGAAGCCTATAGGGAGCTGAATGAGTCCCGAGAGCCGCGCGTCCACGACGTGCCTCCAAACAGAAGCCCCTGGATCGATGATGACTTTGAGCTGCGTTCGGAGACGACGGAGGCATGGTTGGATTGTTGGAGCGGACTCTCCTTCGATGCAGAAAGCATCTGGGACTGGCCGGTGTGATAGGATCTTGGCGGGCCCTTGGATATTACTTATGCATGTGTTGCCTTCATATGATTGGGGTTTGTATGAATACGGACATGGGAGAACCAAGTGGTGTGTGTACTGCTTTTCTGCACGTGATCCCTTCGTACGCTTGTGGTCCGTATGACTGCGTATAAGGGAGAATAATGACTCTAGAACATCAACGGTGGCTATGAATCCTTCCGAGATTTGCTATATATTACGTTTCGAATAAAACGTCCCACATGCAAACATGACAAGATTTTCAGAATATCTACTGTGATTTTTAACGTTCGAGGAAATACTCGTTTGATGTTCCACCGTACCGTAAGTAGAACCTTTTTCAATAGTTAAAACCCTTCATCTGCATCAAAAGTTTCTGTTCTGTCTCGAATGGCGGTGAAGGACACAATTTCTCAAGAAACATCACGTGAAAGTTCGCCGACCAAAGAAGAAGAATTATGGCGATCAGAATCCTACCGTGACAGAAGAGAAAATGTTAGTTAAGAATCTGGTTTTGAATTTTCATGATGGTGCTCAAGGATATAAATGATCTGAAGGCCCGTACTTAACATGCAAACAAACAAACAAAATAAGCTCGTTGAACTAATTTCATAGCTTGAGAAAAAACTAAGATGATCCGTTTTCCTTCTTCTATCATCATCAATTGGCTTCAACTTAGTCAAGCCTAGCTCTAATATTAATCGTAGCAAAAAATAAGCGATCCAATGATGTAATAAACAAAACAAAGATATAACTCGAACACTAGATTTTACGTAATTGGTTCGATGAGACCTACTATATGGGAAAGTAGCATAGAATTCCCTTATAGATGAAGCGATACAACGGAGATAACAAGCACACTTAAATTTTTAAAATACTTCCAGTATTTCTTAGTCCTTAATTACCTCAAACAATTTATACAGTGTTTAGCTCTCACGTTCCTCACAAATAATTTTTCAATCATACAAATGAATTCACTAAATATTAACACAGGACTTTCATGACTTCGAACACTTGAGATGTAATTTATGAACAAGCCATACAATTGATCGTCCTGATCAGAAACTATTCTTGGATACTCTTCACCCAAAAAATAAAAAATAAAAAACTTACTTGGATTGGGCTTCTTTCAGGAGCTCAAACTCAAGTTATATTCTCAACAAAAATAAATAGAGATGTGCATGGAATATTCTCTAATAGGGACAATATCACTTTAATAAGTACTTGATTTACAGCATAACTCCTCAGTTCATCCATGATGTCTAAATTCGTCACTGCAACCTTATCGGCATTTCAAAAGGCTAGGAAGTCTCTTCAAGTTCATATGATGCAGTATGCAGTAAAATTGCGACTGCAACAAATTGATCATTAAATTTACTCACCCACGGATACTTTCAAATCTTCAAAAAGGTAGGGCTGGTCCTGGCGTTGATTGCGAGACGTTATTGGACCATCCGCTTATTTTCGAGAATAGACAAGATAATTACTTCCACTTTCGTCCACCCTTCATTCCGTAAAAAATGGAAGTCTGTGTGTCCCATATGTGGGGAAAGGACGGTTTGTCCTTTGCCCAGATATAGGAAAAGCACTGCAATAATGAAAGAGATTGCAACGTCTGACATGCTTTTAGTGAGGGGACAGCCTCTCCGAGCAAAATTACAATTCTGCCGTTGTTTTAAGCAAACCCTAGGTGTTGTCACTTATTTTCTAAACTTCCTGCAGGATTTATGATTCCTTAAACGATTCGATGGTTGTAAGCAGGGAAGCGAACGGTCTGTTGTTTATCGTGGTCTGCAGCTTGTGTTATTTGACAGCTCAAAGTAGTTATGTATTATCATAAAGCTAATTCGTCTGAACTTTGAAACGTAAAATTTGGGAGTACTTTTAAGGGTAAGAAAAAAAAAATCTATCTAATTAGGGATACAGGGTGTGCGGGCACTAATATATTAAAATAAAGAATGCATCTAGACTGGGCGCTAAGTTATCGGACTACCACTGAAAGCTCTTATCAAAAGTTTGCTTTCTGCTAATTGAACATGTGATTCACACAGTGCTTAAAACGGATACGTCTAATCATTACCCTAGTTATAACTGAAGGCCATCCATTATGGATTTGGAAGTAGAAGCCCATCCGGTAGCTTAGTGATCCCAATTGTTGTTGCACTTTGAAAACTGTAGTTTCTCTGTTCCCTCGAATGATGATTTCATTGGATTGGATATGACTCTAGCCATGAAAAACATGTTAACTTCGTGGATTATAGCTTAGAGACAAGACGAATCTTGACGAGTAATCCAATGCAAAAAGCCTAATGCAATTCATAATGTGAGAAGTCAAATCTGTACTATGTAGCAACTTAATTTACACATGCATCCACAACACTGCTAAGCTAACTATTTATCCAAATTTTAGCAAGAAACAGAAAACCTGCTGGGTGATGATTCGCTTCATTAGATAAAACACAAGGAGATAGTCAGGTGGTCTTGCTTGCTCAATCGGTTATCGCAATTCATTCCAACTGAACTATGGGTAGTCTATTTAGCTCTTGAGCGAACGCACTCCCCTGGTGTGAACTAGTTGATTTTAGAAGTTGATTTGCAGTCTGTAATTTCTCAAAATCTTTTATGGTAGCAGCAAGTTGAGAAATTCAAGAAAGTTTGCTTGTGCAGATCTTCAAGACGATTCATCCGTGTGGGGAAGTCATTATCTGTCGTCCATACAAGGAACCTAATGCATGTGTGGACTGGCTAGAAATTTCTCTTCTAGGATCTTCTCAAATTATCATATTGATTTTTTTTTTTTTTTGGACCTTAGTACGTCCTTAAACTACTACGTCTGAACTTTGGGACTTAAAAAAACAGGGCATTCCTTAGGGTGAGGAAAGAAAAACTTTCTCTAATTTGGGTATTTCTCTTTTAGAAGCATATCAAATTATAATATCAAAGCCTGTCCTCCTCATGATTTTCTTCCTTTGATCTTATGTCACACTCCGATCCTCGAGCGCGTGCCCATCCCTCTGTAGTCGATAAAATTTTGCAACTTCCCAGGACAAGTCACCAACTTTTTCATTTTATTACACATGCAGAAGCAAATAACAAATCTCTTAACAGTAACCATCTCGGGATAAAAAAACAGAACAACACATTCACAAACAAACATGATTTTATATACACATTGAGTCATTTACAAAAGTCTATAACCAAAAGACTTGTTCTCAAAAAGAGGCTGTCCTATCTGACCTACTCTTCAAGTCACCTCAGCTTGGCTCCAGACCCTCCACTCTACAGTCCTAAAAATTTACGCCCACGACAGGGTAAGATATAATCTTAGCGAGCTCACGCTTTAAACCCCGATTAGGAGGGTAATAAGCCTAGAAGCGTCCTAACCATACAACCACGCAAATAGAACATAGGACTCATCTCGCCTTAGTTCCTTCCTGCACGTCAACTCAGTTCATATCGCAATGTATATAATCAATGCATATAACAATTGAAACACCTCATCAACTCAATTAATCACAAGGGTCCCGATTATAAGGCCAAATTGTTATGAGACGTCTCATACCATGCCCCACAATTTTGTCTCATAATCAAGCGCATCACACTCAATCAATCATGCATTCCAATTGTTAATTAAGCCCCTCAAGGCACAGCCGACTCCCATGTTCGACTGTCTACTAGCATAGCCAAGCATCGTCTCTTCCCCATTAAGCACGGCTTCGTCTCTCAAAGATAGCATTCTCGAAGGAGCATAGGTCCAGAATGTACTACGACCCGCTATCCTAATGCATGGATAACCCGAAAAGGGATTTAATAATGTCCGGCATAATCGCTCGAGACGGCTCTCTTAACCAACACACGACCAATCAATCTTAGCCCATGACACCATGCATTGCACTCAAATGCCTTAATTAAAATAGTGATCTTGACCTATTTTCTTTGTATTAAAAATACACTGTAAAATAGTCGTGTGTGGAGTACACGGTCAGATTGGACCCAGAAAATTCATAACCTCCAAATTTAAAATCCCACTGTTTTATATAACATATAAAACCATTTTCGGTGTTAAAATCCGACACCCGGGATTTTCTGAATAAATAACGAAATTCACAAATTTTGGAATTAAATACTCAAAATTCCATTCATCACTCAATTTGCACAATTTAACATCCAATTGCATAAATTAACCACACCATTGCAATCAACACGAAATTCCGGTCACTGGCTATCTCGGTCTAATTTCCGGAAAACATTTAATAATTAAATAAATTATCAGCAAGTAAATAAATTACAAAATAAATAAATTAAAGCACTTAATTAAGTTAACTTAAACTAACTAGGCTAATTAATCTAACTAACAATTAAATCTAACCATTCTATCTAATTCAATCTTATTACACTAACTATATAAACTAACTAATTCCTAACTAAATCCACCTAACTATTCTAACTAAACTAACTATATAACTAACTATATACTTAATCTAACTAAATTGCTCTAAGCTTAGTTAACCTAACTAATCCACCAATTAGCTAACTAATCCACATCTAAGTGTCATTAGCCTACTAATTAGGGATTTGAGCGCAACTCACCGATTTAGCACGAAAACCGGCTCACAGCGACGATGGCGCAACGGCGGCCAAGATTTTGGCTCACGGCGAGGCCGAGGGAAGCTCGGGCCGGCTAAAATCGGCCAAGACGGCTCAGCAAAGCTGAGTTTCAATCTTGAATTGCGAAGGGCTGAAGCGAGCTTCGAGTGGCTGGCTTCGGATGGGCTGGGTTACGGACGAAGAGAGGAGCGACTGTGGACTAGCGTGAGCTGCTTCGGAGTCAATGGCGTGGGCGCAGGAGGTGCTGTAGTTGACCGGTGGAGATGAAAACAGACATGTGGCAGCTTGGACGGTGATTTGGTGGAGAGAGGGATGGTGGTGTGTGGCTGTGTGGCATGAGGTGAGTGGATGTAGGGAAATGGAGGCTTCGGTGGATGGCAGAGGAGACCAAAGATGGAGCAGGTGGCAGAGATTGAAGGAATTAAGATCCTATTTAATTTAAATTAGGAATTAGGTTGAGCCAAATCCTAATTTAAACTAAAACATTATCTTAACCTAAATAATCCTAAAATGCAATCTATCTAAACTTAAAATAAATTAAGAAAAATATTACCTAGAATTAAACTAAGTGCAATTTTTATCCTAATATGCAATGACGTGCAAAATATACCTTAACTCTACATGACATATGCATGATGATTTTTTTTGCTGTTTTTCCTTTTTTTTTTAAATTTCGAAATTAATAATTGCCAAATAATTAAACATGCAATTTAGACTAGTGAAACAGAAATCTAACATCCTAAATTTATTTTTTTTGTATTTTTATTTAAGAAATTCGAAAAAAATAAATTTCCTATTCTAGACATGCAAAATAACCTAAAACAAGTAACATCCTAACATGCATCTAATCTAACTCAAATATTTTTTCTTTTACGGGAGCAAACAAATAAGGCATCAAGAACAACACGGCACCAAATCAAGCAAGACATCATTCACGTCCCGCAGAGCAGGGGAAGAAGGATAGAGTTTCTTCTTATTATTATTAATAAAGCATATGGAGCATACTTCCCCTTTCTAGAAGACAGGGGATAGAGCTTTGAATAGCCGTAGCATTCTTTCCGGAAGGGAAAAAAAAAGTACCCCCCATCATGGTGAACCTCTCCTTGTGATCGGGATCAGGTAGATGCCTCCCAGCCGGGGGGAAGATCGAATCGGAGTTTCCTTAGGTCGAATAGGCTTTGGCACGTCGAGGTAGAGCCCTGGGCTCTTTGCGGGATAAGGGCGGTTAGCAAGAAGGTTTTTTAATCAATAAAGGAAGAATGCGGCTCCTATTGAATCCGCTTTTGGGAACAGAAGGGGAATGAAGGCAATTTGCCTTATTAAATAGACTAGCTTGGGCTAGCAGGACTGGGATAAAAGCCTTATCGAGTGACTCGCCTACGCCGACTGGGTTAGGATTAGGTATCACATTGGAGATTTGAATCTCTTTCTTGTAAACAAAGCAGCATTTCATTTCTTCTTTTCCAGGAGTGAAGCTACTGTCCCAATAGGTGAATGATCTACTGGAACAGCTATGTACGTTTTCGATTTTCTATTCACTCATGATCTGGCCTGGTCGACCCAATCATGATATTGAAGGATGGGACCTTTTCTCGAAAAATAGAAAGAAAAAGGAAGAAACGAAACATAGAACATAGAATGACAATTCGTTCTCGTTCTCATCCTCGAAACACTCCGATATGAGAAGTAGAGCTAAGCGATCTATTGAATGAAGGGCAGGAATGAATGGACTGATTGATTGCCCCAGCTCGGGGGAAGATCAGTCTTGAATAAAAGAAGAGCTATCGTCGTGGACAGATAGACTACTTACCAGAAGAAAAAAGAAAGGAATTCCTTGCTCTACTATCAGTGTATGGACAGCTATCTCTCGAGCACAGGTTTAGGTTCGGCCTCAATGGGAAAATAAAATGGAGCACCTAACAACGTATCTTCACAGACCAAGAACTACGAGATCGCCCCTTTCATTCTGGGGTGACGGAGGGATCGTACCATTCGAGCCTTTTTTTTTCATGCTTTTCCCGGAGGTCTGGAGAAAGCTGCAATCAATAGGATTTTCCTAATCCTCCCTCCCTGAAAGGAAGTTAGGACCGGCTGAAAGAAGGACAGCGGGGAAAGTTCTCTAACTTGGGAAAAACCTTCGAATCAGTCTTTTTTGGACGGAAAGGGCGAGTAGAACGGGCGCGAAAACTAAACCTTCCTTCTTCGGCCTAAACTGAGATAGTGCAATACGAATGACTCCTTGTGAAGTACCATGGAATTGGGGGGCATGGCACTAACACTCAACTCAAACAAACTATTCAAGACCAGATCAGCAAAGGAAACATACATGTTGAAAACGATGAGGCATCTACGAGCGAACGGTTAGGCAAGACTACGGCGCCTGGGTAAACATCCCCTTTACCAACCAAACAAGATGTCGAGAGTGTTTTGGAGAAGTACGGTATCCTAGCGAAGGACCTTTTTTTAAGGTATGTGCCAGAACTGCCTTCCATCCCTATGGAGGTGGCCTGAATTGGCGTCTCGGGCTGAGTCCATTATTGATTCCAATCAGACTGCCGACGAGCTGCCTGTACATGCCACAATCCTTGAGGCTATCCACTTCGTCTGCACGAAGCCTCATTTTTCTCTATTGGCCTTCAAACTGAAGATCGGTTTGCAATCGACCATAGCGAACTTCTTTAGGAGGTCTTCAATCTACGGAAATAAATTGACGAATCGTATCTCGCGCATGAGATCAGATTAGCCAATTTTTAAATAAAATCATGAATCGTATCTCGAGCGTGAGATCGGATTGGTGATTTTTCTGTACGATTGCGGGTCATATTTCGAGCGTGAAATCGGACCGTCAATCATATGTATGTTGCGGAATTAGGAAGATTTCCCAATTTAAAAGGCTAATCGTGTTGCGAATATCATGGCATATTGGGAATTTCATCACGTGCACCGATGAGTATATCAAATAAGGAAACAAAATTTTCGGAAATTAACATAGACAAAATTCTTACCTATCCCAAATATTTGCTTCCAAATTTGGCCTTCGAACAGTGGCTTGTGAATCACGATAGAGGCTCAACATGATAGCATAAGGACGACGGGATGACTCACGGGCAGCAGCTCAAGATGACGTGCTGCTCAAGGATGGTGTCTCGCTCAGTAAGCAATAGCAAGTTTAGAGTGGTGGCTGATGCTTCGCTGATTCGGCTTGGCAAAGTCAACGAGGATGACCAGCACAGAAGGGGGCAGCCATAAGAAGACTAGAACAGCAACGGGGAGAGTTGCTGCAAAATAGAAACCCAATAAGATTGCCGACTAGATGAGGCAGCGTTCGTCAGTGGAGGATCAGCGGCAGTAGGCCAGAGAGCAATGGCGCCAGCGCGTGGCAACAACGAAGGGAAAGCAGCGACGGCAACGTTCGGGAAATAATCAAAACAGCAACTACGAGGAGCGGAGCTGCAGTGACGTCGTCGACGAAGGGGCTGCGGTAGCGTCGTCAAGCGGTAGAGCAATAACTCCAGCAGGATGGCAGCTCGTTGACAATGTATCCCGGACGATGAAAGCACCACGGTAGAAGCGTCGGCGTGAGTCTTGGCCTAGAATTGACCAAGAAGACCCACGCTCCTTCCTCTCTCACGTGTCTCTTTCTCTCTCTCTCTCTCTCGTATGTCTCTTTGAAATTCGGAATCCCCCTTTTCTGTCTGCGAAAGGTCCCTTTTATACGGAGAGGGTCCGAACTCATAAAAAAAAAAAAAAAAACGTACTTCGTTTCCTCTTCTGGACACTTGAAATCTTCCTTGACAGCACGCAATTTCTTGTCTTAAAACAGGAATATATTCACTAAGTATATGACCCACGTCTACCAATCCCCTCTTTGTATCGTTTCTTCATGTAGAGATATCGAAAGAGATGATATTTGCAGACATTCCTTCCTCATGAACAATAACATTGTCAAAAGGATATATTACCAGAATAATGAGATTAAATATATCCCCCACACAAGGCATTATCCTTTTATCAAAATCCCTTCCCGCCCCTTTTCCTTCAGCAGAGATATTCGGTTAAATCTTTGGATGACTTGACCGAATTTTCAATGGCTAAACATATATTCTTTGGGGACGAGCCATTCAAGTGTAGTGATGTCGCTCCTGCTTATTTTCGTTAGACAAGATATTTCTTTCATCGATATCAACGTGGTTCCCATTCATCGTACAAGGTCATCCGCATCTCCATCTTCGACAACTTCTTAAGAGCGCATCGGACTGATCGTTCTCCACTTGATCCTACGCTTGATGGCCGCGTAGTGGAATGGTGTCCAGCCACCTTTGTTCTCGAACATGCAAAGATCATGGCCTACTATTAGAAGCTCCCTCGTGACTTTCAAATCCCCTGTGGCCGATCAATTGCAAATGTAATAAAAAGAAATGCGCCTAAAAACTCTATGTTATGTACTTATCATTAATATCAATGTATCGAATGATACATGTACAGGATAAGGGAGACGAACGTTCATTGTATAGGGAGATGTACTTAGAACATTTGATACAAATGTACCATAATAAGTACATTGGATAAGATGAATATAATGAATATTCATTCATGTATTCTATTCATTCATGTATTTCATAACACTCCCCCTTGAATATTCATTGTATTCATTATGAATGTGCATCGAATGATACTGCTTCATTAAAAACCTTAAGCCAGAAAAACCCAGTGGGATAAAAATCGGACAAAAGGGAAAAAGAGTGCAGAGCACAAATGTTATGATCTCTCCCTTTTATGGATGCACTAATTGCCTCGTTAAAAACTTTAAGCCGGAAAAATCCTATGGGAAAAAATCGGACATAAAGAGAAAAGAGTGCAATGCATATATAGCCACTCCTGGGGCTAATCATTATTGCATATTGTGAACTCGCCGCATATCAATGCTGCAATGCATAGTTCATAATATCTCCCCCTCAATAGAGCCATATAGCCACTTCTGAGGCTAATCAATCTTACATCGTATGAACTCGCCTTATACCAATGCCATATACTAATTTCTCAAAAGTTGATGTTGGCAATGATTTAGTAAAAAGATCTGCAAGATTATTTATGGATCGAATCTGTTTAACATCAATTTGTCGACTTTCTTGGAGTTCATAAGTATAGAAAAATTTCGGCAAGATATGCTTGGTCCTATCACCTTTGATATATCCTTCCCTGACTTGTGCAACACAAGCAGCATTATCTTCATAAATTATAGTGGGAGAATTTGTAACTGGTATTAAGCAACAAGAATTATGAATATGTGTTATAACGGATCTTAACCAAACACACTCTCTTCCAGCTTCATATAAAGCAATAATCTCAGAGTGGTTAGAAGATGTAGCTACTAGTGATTGCTTCGTAGAACGCCAAGAAATAGCGGTGCCATTATAACAAAATAAATACCCGGTTTGAGAGAGAGCCTTATGTGGATCGGATCTATATCCAGCATCAGCATATCCAACTAAACTAGAGTTAGTGGAATCTTTGGAATAATATAATCCCAAATCTATGGTTCCTCGGAGATAACGGAAAATATGTTTAACTCCATTCTAATGTCTCCGAGTTGGCTCAGAACTAAAACGTGCCAATAAATTTACCGCAAAAGTGATATCTGGTCTTGTACACTGTGCCAAGTACATCAAGGCCCCAATTGCATTGAGATATGGTACTTCAGGACCAAGTATCTCTTCATCTGATTCTCTAGGACGAAATAGGGGTGCTCAATGGGTAAGATTTGTCCATGTTGAAACGTTTAAGCAATCTTTCAACATATGCTGATTGATGGACGATTATTCCATTTGCTTTATGCTCAAGCTCTAAACCAAGACAAAGTTTGGTTTTACCCAAATCTTTAACTTCAAACTCCATTTTCAAATATTCAGCAGTTTCAGCTAACTCTTCTGAAGTTCCAATTAAATTTATATCGTCGACATAAACTGCTATAATAGCAAATCCAGTTTCTGATTTCTTAATAAACACGCATGGGCAGATAGGATCATTCTTGTACCTTTCCTTAATTAGGTACTCACTTAGGCGTTGATACCACATGCGACCGGATTGCTTTAACCCGTACAAGGATCTTTGCAATTTTATTGAGAATAAATTGCAGGGAGTGCATGCTTCAGGCATTTTGAATCTCTCAGGAATTTTCATATACATATCAAAGTCTAATGAGCCATATAGATATGCCGTCACAACGTCCATAAGACGCATTTCCAATCTTTCAAAGATTGCTAGGCTAATGAGAAAACGAAATGTAATCATATCCATCATAGGTGAATATGTCTCATTATAATCAATCCCAGTCTCGGGAGAATCCTTGGGCAACGAGTCGGGCTTTATACCGACAACCTCGTTTTTCTCGGTTCGTTTTCGGATAAATACCCATTTATATCCAACGGGCTTTACATTATCGGGGATACGAGTTACAGGTCCAAAAACCTCTCGTTTAGTTAGGGAAGCTAATTCAGCTTTAATTGCTTCCTCCCACTTAGGCCAATCTTGCCTTTGACGACATTCAATAATAGATTGTGGTTCACAATCATCATCCATAATTTTATGAGTAACTGAGAATGCAAAAGGATCATCAATGATGATTTCATTTTGATCCCAAATTTCATTACAATATGTAATGGAATTCTCAGTATTCCCGGGGCTAGTGCTCCTTTCATGGGTTTGCGCCTCTTCAGGAGCAATAAGCTCTTTGGGAGCAAGCACAACGCCAGGCTCTTCTGGAGCGGATTCCTGATTCTTTCCCCTTCGTTTTCCAGGAGCAGTATCTTTTGATTCTATCGGTCTACCACGCTTCAAGTGCGGGGGATTTTGATGCATTTTAGCCTGTTCTTCGGGAACAGCTATCCTAGCTGGAGCATTTACAGCTGGAATATGAGACTTCGTTACTTTAGTAGCATCATTAAATGCGTCAGGAAGTCTATTGGCCATAGCCTGTAAATGGATTATGCGCGGCACCTCGTTTTCACATTCAGGAGTCCTTGAGTCTAATTGAGATAAATTTTTCTCATTCCAGGAGAAAACCTTAACTGGTTTTTGTTTTGCAGTCATGGAAGTTGTAGGTATCCCAATTGATGGAAACCTAGCCTCATCGAAATGACAATCTGCAAATCTGGCAGTAAAAAGATCACCAGTAGTTGGTTCCAAGAACCTAATGATAGACGATGAATTAAACCCAACATAAATGCCCAAACGGCGTTGGGGACCCATTTTTGTCCTTTTTGGCGGTGCTAAAGGCACCTGTACTGCACAACCAAAGATGCGTAAATGTGAAATATCTGGTTCATAACCAAGAACCATTTGAAGGAGAGATTGTAAAAGACTAGCAGTGGGGCATAATCTTATTAGAGCTGCCGCATGCAAAACTGCATGACCCCATGCTGTATCGTTGAGATTCGTTCTCAATAATAGAGTGCGGGCAATGATTTGGATACGTTTAATCAAGGATTCTGCCAATCCATTTTGAGTATGAACATATGCAACCGGGTGCTCAACCTCAATTCCGAGTGAAGCACAATACTCTTTGATGTAAATTCACCAACATTATCCATCCTTATACTCTTAATTGGATAATCAGGGAATTGTGCCCGGAGCTTTATAATCTGCGCAAGTAAACGTGCAAATGCGACATTGCGCGTAGATAATAGGCAAACATGGGATCATCTATAGGATGCGTCCACTAATACCATAAAATATCGAAATGTCCACTTGGTGGTTGTATTGGTCCACAAATATCACCCTGAATTCTTTGCAAGAATAAAGGAGATTCAAGATCAACCTTTTGTTATAGAAGGTTTGATAATGAGCTTTCCTTATGAGCAAGCCTCACAATTATAATCTTTGGACAACAATACATTTATATCCTTTAAAGGGTGCCCTTTTGTATTTTGAATTATCCTACGCATCACTGAAGCGCCAGGATGACCAAGGCAATCATGCCACAGTCTAAATTGATCAGGGCTTACCAATCTCCAAGATGTGGTGGCGTAGGTTTCAACAGCCTTAATCATGACAAAATACAAACCCATAGAAGAAGCTTCTAGCTTCTCATGGACGGTCTTCAAGCCCATCTTATAAGAGGAAATGCCAATATATTCCTTATCTTGTTCATAAACAGTCTCAATATGGTACCCATTACGGCGTACATCTTTGAAACTGAGCAGATTCCTTTTTGATTTAATGCTCAGAAACGCATTCTCAATATGTAGGATTGTGCCATTTGGCAAAATAATTGTGGCATTCCCAAAACCATCAATAATCGGAACAGGACCTGATATTGTATGGATTTGTGCCTTACGCAATGTCATACTCGAGAAAAAGTGTCTACTACAAAATATAGTATGTGTTGTTGCATTATCAAGCAAACAAACATCTTCCTTTTTCTTGGTATTTTCCATTTGCATTTATATTGACAACTTCAGGTGTCAAGTATCATAAAAGTTGCATATTAGTTATATAGTCGAATAAAATTTCAAAAATAAATATTATATAAGGTTCATAAGTATTTCATAAAGAACAATAAAAAAAAAAAGTAATACATTTAAAGCGAAACAACATAAAATTCAAAGTTCAAATTATCATCCACCAATCTGATTCATCAAAGTAATCAGGGGTCCTCAAATAAATCGAGACATCAAATGATGCATTTGCTACTTCAGGAGCAAGAGGAGTCCCACCAACGGAGATATTGTTGGCATCAACAAAGGGTTATGGCGTAGGATTGATTTCAATGGTATGAGATTCACCACGCTTGCCCGTATTCTTTAAAGATGCCTGGTATAAATCAACAAAATGTTTTGGCGTACGACAGGTACGTGACCAGTGCCCAGTCATGCCACAACGATGACAAATACTTTCATTAATCACCTTCTTTGGCTTCTTTTCTTTGCCATGATTCAGGCCAAAGTTTG
The DNA here is from genome assembly GCA_014182375.1 of Eucalyptus virginea. Classification (NCBI taxonomy): domain Eukaryota; kingdom Viridiplantae; phylum Streptophyta; class Magnoliopsida; order Myrtales; family Myrtaceae; genus Eucalyptus; species Eucalyptus virginea. The sequence continues at coordinate 20,359,322 of CM024523.1, read as the reverse complement.
ATTTCCTAGGGTGGTTAAATTTCTTGCCATCCCTTCTAGGATTATGTTCTTACCTGCGCTTATAGCCCTTAAAATGGCCAGTATTTTTCTCAAAGTTAGCATGTGCTTCGGGCAATGCTTTTGAGCCAGCAAGTCTAAGATCATGATTTTTGAGCAGCAATTCATTAGTTTGCTCGGCAGTAAGAAGCACAGAAATTAATTCAGAGTATGTGGCAAACTGACGCTACCGGTATTGCTGTTGCAATACAATATTTGAAGCATGGAAGGTGGAGAAAGTTTTCTCTAACAATTCCGCATCAGAGAGTTTGATACCGCATAACTCAAGCCGAGAAACGATATCAAATAAGGCGGAATTATAGTCAGACACTGATTTAAAATCTTGCAGTCTAAGATTTTGCCAGTCATATTGTGCTTGAGGGAGAATAACAGTTTTGGTATGATCATACCTATCCTTCAACCTCCTCTACAAGATATGAGGGTCTCGAACGGATAAATATTGAGTCTGCAGGCTCTCATGCAAATGACGGCGAATAAAAATCAGCGCATTTGCTTTATCCTTTTCATTTGAGGTTCCATCCTCTGTAATTGTATTAGCAAGACCTTGCCCTTGGAGGTGCATTTCCATGTCAAGGCACCAGGATAGATAATTCTTTCCACTCACTTCCCGGATGTGGAATTTGGGCTTTTCAATATTTGCCATAATCCTTGCAAAAATAAATCCTTAAATTAATTAAAAGGATTTCCAAATATCCACCGCTACTTCAGGAGCAGAAGGATACTTTTAGATTTAAAATTTGGCTTCGGGCCAAGAAAAATAAAAATGAAGAATTGATAGAAGAAGATGAAGTATAAGTTGATCAATAAAAAGAATACCCACCTTGCAAAAATTACTTACTCAGTCGGTAGATCTTCGTGCTGATAACGTATTGCAAAATATTGCATTGCGAATATATAATAGAGAAGAGATTGAGAAGAGAAAGTAAATGAACACTAGAGATAGTAGAGAAAGCCAGATATTTCACTGTATTGTTTCTGTGTGATTGTGTGTTGTACATCAAAACTAAACTCCTACTTATAGGAGAACAAGAATGTACTTATAATTAATATCAATGTATCGAATGATACATGTACAGGATAAGGGAGACGAACGTTCATTGTATAGGGAGATGTACGTAGAACATTTGATACAAATGTACCATAATAAGTACATTGGATAAGATGAATATAATGAATATTCATTCATGTCTTCTATTCATTCATGTCTTCTATTCATTCATGTATTTCATAACATTATGCAATTTTTTTAAAAATTAATCCCTGATTTTTATGTAATAAGTAAATGACTGGGTCGCCAAAATTTAGGTGTCAACAAATAGTATATTGATTGCAGCAAAAGATAAATTTGATATACATAATTTGAAGACATAGTTGAGCATTGAATTTGAGATGAAGGAATTAGGTGCAGTGAGGAAAATCCTAAGCATCAAAATTCAGTGAGGTCAAAAAAGAGAAAAATTATATCTCTCCTAAAAAAGCTACATCGAGAAGGTGTTAGATTGTTTTGGCATGAAAGATACCAAACTAATAAGTACGTCTTGCTGTATTTTAGATTATCATCTAATTTATGTCCACAAATAGATGATGACCTAAAATATATGTCACATGTTCCATACTCTAGTGTAGTTAGTAGCATTATGTATGCCATGGTTTGTACTTGATTAGACATTTCACATGATGTTAGCATGATAAGTAGATATTTATCATACCGAGGAAAAATTCATTGGCAAGCTGTGAAGTGAATTTTGAAATATTTGAAGTGTACTTTTGATTTTGGTTTAGAGTTTGGAAAAACCGATAACATTCTGACAAAATATGTTGATTTTGATTATACCGGTGACCTTGATAAGAGGAGGTCTTTGACTAGGTACATCTTTATTATTGGAGGTTGTGTAGTCAGTTGAAAAGCTACTTTGCAACATGCAATTGCTTTGTCTAGTATAGAAGCAAAGTATTTGGCTATTGTATAGGTAGCTTAAGAGGTCATATGGTTAAAAGGCTTATTGAAGAGCTCACTATGAATCATCGTGTGACTATTGTCCATTGTGATAATCAAAGGTCTATACATCTTACTAAAGACTAGATGTATCATAAGAGGACAAAACACATTGATGTACGATATCATTTTATTCGAGACATTATTGCTGATGGCTATATTAATGTCTTGAAGATTGATATAGAAAACAATCCAGTTGATATGTTGACGAAGTCTTTGCCTATTGCCAAATTCAAGCATTGCTTGATTTTGGTTAATGTTTGCTACAACTAAGTTTCACTCTAGTAGGAGGAGAAGATTGTTTGTTACTTATGTAGAATTCAAGCCAAGGTGGAATTTGTTGAGTATGTCTTGATTTTTTTTTTTTTATGGGCTTGGGCCAATGTTAGGGCTTGGTGACAATATAAATATTGTTTTTCTCAAGTTATAAGGTCAAGAAGTTGCGACAAAAAAAGTCCTAGTTTTTCAAAGTCACCTTTAGTAATCCTTGAAATTCCATAATGGATTTTGCTTCTCCTCCCCTCCGTAGTTTTTCCCGCAAGGGTTTCTACGTAAATTAGGCGTTCTTTTATTCTTCTCAATTTCAATTTCATTTTAGTTTCCACATCTGCCATAACAATTTGTATATAGTATATGCATATCAATTAGAGACTCACTAAAATATGCACAATAATCTCTATACAAAATATAATAAAAATGCGACATGCAACACTTTCAAACATGTAATTTTTCTCTTTAATTTGTATTTTTATTTTGGCAACTTAGATGTAGGAAAGTCTTATTAACATCTAAATTTTCTTTTTTCCTTTTATAACTTAGATGTAAGAACTTATTGTTTTTAGAAAAATTCAGGCTTACTTTTAAATAACTATTTCAAAGAATTCCTATTTGCATGAGAAGAATTTCTTCTTCTTTTTCAGAAGGCCTTACATCTTCGTCTTCTAAAAGGGCTAGATAATGTATGCATTGCTAGTCTACATCCTAATAGCAATTACCTGTATGAGGGTTTTTGAAGTCGATAAGAGGATGTACTTCAAAATTGAAAGACTCTATTTCAAGTCTTTCTCCTTCAACTTCATCCTGTGGGATGCATAGCTGCATCATCAAAATGGTAGGAGAAATGGAAGAAGAAGGGTTTCATCCTTTTTCCTTGGCGAAGTATCCGATGATTGGCGAAGTATACTTGGAAGGTTCTACTTATGGAAACCGAGATCCTGATTGTATGGGCGAACAGGATTGATGGGCTATCGACATGTTCCTTTAATAGCTCGAATGATCTTCCTAATTGATTCCGTCCAACAGATAGATTGGAGGAATTCCTTTGGTAAGTGCCAACGGGTATGATGGCATAAAGGAGTATATAAGGAAGACGTTCCAGTTGTTCGAGTGGGTGCGCAATAGAAGAATTCCAAAGTCTGAAGCTCCTTGTTCTTAGTCAATTCATTTGTTGAGCGAAATCTTGTACGCAAAAGAGAGTCTATATTCGTGAGAAACCTTGAGGAAGTGTGGTAGAATATCTACACTGTGGAATCAAGGAAGAGCTTTGCTGTAACATCTTTTTTGTTCATAGTGAAATCCAGCTGGTGGGCTGTCAGTGCGGAAGAGTGGACGTAGGCTTGGAATAAACTGAACCACTATAAACCTTGTGTTCCATTTTCTCTTCCCTACTCTCTGTTTTACTTTGATCGTAATTCGTTTTGTTAACCAAAGAAGAATTTCCTTTCTACTGTCTGCTTAATATTGCTCGCATATCACGAAAAATTATTATACACCTATTCATCCCCCCTCTAGGTGCTTATACTAGCTATCTCAATTGGTATCAGAGCCTGTGTACTCACTTTGTTTGAAGTGTTTTATTTCAGAGTTAAATATCCATGGCTAGTATGTTAGCTCCAGGGCTGGTAGAAGGGCAAAGCAATACCAGACCACCTTACTTTGATGGAAAGGAGTACAACATATGGAAAAACAAGATGAAGGCGTTCCTAAGATCAAAGGATCCTCTGGAATCGGACGTTGTAGAAAAAGGAATCATTCCTAAAGCTGCATCTGTCTTAGAGAGAGGAAAAGAAGCTGTTGAGTCTAGCGAAATGACTCAGGAAGAGATAACCAAGAGACAAGCTCTTGATGCAAAAGCAATTTATTCTTTATATTGTGCTTTGTCACCTATTGAATATAACAGAATATCTTCTTGTGTTACAAAAAAGAAGTCCGGGATAGATTACATATTACCTATGAAGGAACCGATCGAGTGAAAGAGACAAGAATCAACATTCTCCTCGGTCAATATGAAGCCTTCAAAATGAAATCAGGAGAATCTATAACTGACATGTTTAGTCGTTTTACAGAAATCGTGAATAGTCTTGAAAATCAAGGTCAACCAATTTCTGATCCCATGAAGGTAAACAAGCTACTGCGTGGACTCTCCAAGGATTGGAATCACATAAAGACCTCAATCAGAGAGACCCAAAGAATTATGCCACTATCAGTCGATGAGCTGGTTGGGACTCTTCAGTCTTATGAAGTGGAACGAATCAATGAAGACGAAGACCCTAAAGGTAAGAAATCCATTGCATTAAAATCCAATGATGATTCTGATGTTACAGATTCTGAAGACGATATGGATGATGAGGAGCTTGCTCTCATGATAAGAAGATTCGAAAGCTGAACAGTTAGGGAGAAGATTCAATCCAAAGAAACAGAGTTTTCAAAAGCAACGAGACCAAGTCTGCGAGGATGATGAATCAAACAAAGATGTAGTCCGCTTTGAATGTAAGAAAAATGGACATATCGTACCCAACCGTCCTCTTCGAGGAAGAAGAAAGGAAAAGCTGAAAAGTATCGAAAGGCTCTTAAAGCGAAACCAGGTGATACGAGTGTGAAGAAAGTGATGATGATTATGCCAATATATGTCCGATGGCACAATCGGATTCGATTCAAACTCCGAGACAGACTCAGATTCGACAGTGAATTTGAGGTGAGTAACTTCAAAATCCCTATTAAAGTTTCTAAATATATTGATGAATTGTGTTTTAGTCTTAAGACTTCTCTTAAAAGGATTTCCGAACTCAAAAAGGAAAATTCTGCTCTAAAACAACAGGAAAATGTTTTGAAAGAAAATGTGAAATGTTTAGACAAGAATGTTTCTTCTCTTAAAGAAAGTGAAGATAATCTTTTAAAAGAAAATGCATTCTTGAAAAATGATATCTCAAATATTTCTAAAAGATTTTCTATAGGATCTGAGAAACTTGAGAAAATACTTTCTGTTCAAAGACCTTATTTCAATAAATCTGGTTTAGGAATGACTGCTGAAACCATTCCTTTAATTGATTTTCCTAAAGTGAAGGAAAGAATTAAGCAAAGACCCACAAGAGATGTTTACAAAAATCATTTTAAAAAGATCTTTGTAAAACCAGTAGGTCGCAATGCTCTCAGATGTTCAAAGTGCAATAGTGCATACCATTTTGAAAAAGAATGTCCTATGGTTTGAAAACCTGTTAAGAAAGTATGGGCAAAAACCGCATATCATACTAACACCAATGGACCCAAGAAAATATGGGTACCAAAGAAAGTTTGAGTCTCTTTTTTTGAATGCGGGTCACTATCAAGAAAAAGGTAAAATGGTATCTGGATAGTGGATGCTCAAGACATATGATAGGAAATTCAAATTGCTTCATAAAACTCGTTCGAGTAAATGGTGGAAAAGTCTCATTTGGAGGAAACAGCAAAGGAAAAATTGTGGGATTTGGAACTATAAAGTTTGGAAATCTCACAATAAGCAATGTTTCTTTAGTGGAAGGACTCAACTACAATCTGCTCAGTATCAGTCAGCTGTGTGATACTGGTTTCAGAATCAACTTTCAAGAGGGAATATGTTCAGAATCAACTTTTAGAATCAACTCAGTCATTCATGGGTCGAAGACATGGAAATATCTACCTCTTGGATGTGAAACCAGATGAATCGCAATGTCTAATTTCAATTCAAGACGAAGCGAGCTTATGGCACAGAAAGCTTGGGCACATCAATATGAAGCAGATAGCCAAAATGTCAGCAAAGAAGCTTGTTCGTGGTCTACCTAATCTGTCATACCAAAAGTCTGATCCATGTACACCATGCATATTGGGAAAACAGGTAAGAAATTCCTTTAAACCAAAAAATCAAGTTTCTACTAACCGTGTACTGCAACTTCTGCATATGGATCTCTTTGGACTAACCAGAACACAGAGCATTGGAGGTAAGAAATATTGCCTAGTAATTGTGGATGACTACTCACGATTTACTTGGGTGTATTTCCGGGTAAGTAAGTCTGAAACTTTCTCTTACTTTGAAAAGTTTGCTAAAAAGGTTCAAAATGAAAAAGGGTATGTTATTTCAAGTATAAGAACAGATCATGGAGGTGAATTTGAAAATCAAGATTTTACAAAATTTTGTGATGAATCTGGTTTTCAGCACTTGTTCTCCTCTCCATATACTCCAGAGCAAAACGGAGTTGTGGAAAGAAAGAATAGGTCGCTTCAAGAAATGGCTAGAACTCTTTTAATTGAAAGTAACATCTCTTCACGTTTTTGGGCTGAAGCGTTTCTACAGCATGTTATATTATTAATAGAGTTTTTCTAAGGCCTATTCTAGAAAAAACCCCCTATGAGTTATTCAAAGAAAAGAAGCCTATTGTTTCATATTTTCATGTGTTTGGATGCAAATGCTTTATATTGAAAAATGCAAATGATCGAGTTGGCAAGTTTGAAGAAAAGTCAGATGAAGGCATCTTCCTTGGATATTCAACCTCAAGCAAAGCGTACAGAGTCTACAACAAGAAGACTCAATCTGTGGAGGAATCAATGAATGTCAGATTCCAAGATTCTATGCAAAATGAATCTATTCAAACTCATCTTGAAGATTCTGAATCTGCTCCAGACTCTACAAAGTCTCAATTTCAAGAAGCAGCTCAGACCTCTAAAGACCAGCAACAAATGGTTGTTGAAGATTCAAATGAAGGAAGTGATCATCAACCTGACAAATTAACCAGCAACTGGAAGCATAAGTCCAGTCATCCCAAAGATCTTATAATTGGCAACATTAATGAAGGAATTCGCACAAGATCCAAAAGGCGCGAAGAGTCTAGTGCTGTAGCTCTTATTTCTGAAATAGAACCCAAAAGCATAGAAGAAGTTTTATCTGATGAAAGCTGGATTGAAGCTATGCAAGAAGAGCTCAGGCAATTCAGGATTAATGATGTCTGGGAATTAACTCCTAAACCGAAAGGTAAATCTATTATTGGAGCTAAATGGGTTTTCAGGAACAAGATGGACGAAAAAGGAAAGGTCATAAGAAACAAAGCAAGACTTGTGGCGAAGGGATATACGCAAGAAGAAGGGATAGACTATGATGAGACTTACGCACCAGTAGCAAGGTTAAAAGCAATTCGATTATTACTTGCTTTTGCTTGTTATAAGAATTTCAGGTTATTCCAAATGGACGTCAAAAGTGCTTTGCTGAATGGATTTATCCATGAGGAAGTCTATGTGGAACAACCACCTGGGTTTGAAGACCCAAGGAAACCAGACTCAGTGTTCAGACTCAAAAGGCTTTATATGGTCTAAAACAAGCACCCCGAGCTTGGTACGACAGGCTGAGTAAGTTTTTAATTCAAAATGGCTTTGTTAAAGGTAAAGTAGATACTACTCTATTTATCAAAAGAGAAAGCAAAAGTTTTCTGCTTGTTCAAATATATGTAGATGATATTATTTTTGGATCCCCTAACGAAATTATGTGCAAGAAATTCTCTAAGACTATGCAGGATGAATTTGAAATGAGCATGATGGGTGAGTTAACCTTCTTTCTCGGGCTTCAAGTAAAACAACTGAAGGAAGGAACTTTTATTCATCAAGAAAAATATGCTAATGATCTTGTCAAAAAGTTTGGACTGGATAAATGCAAAAAGGCTGATATACCAATGTCAAGTTCCTTGAAGATAGACAAAGATGAAGGAGGAAAGAAAGTCGATCAGAAGCTATACAGGAGTATCATTGGCTCACTTCTTTATCTTACCGCTTCTAGACGACATTTTGTTTAGTGTTTGCATTTGTGCCGATTTCAAGCGGACCCTAAAGAATCTCATCTAAGTGCTGCAAAGCGTATTATCAAATATATTGCATCAACTTCAAGCTTTGGTCTTTGGTATCCTAAAAAGGGAGACTTTACTCTTCTTGGATATTCAAACGCAGACCTAGCCGGATGCAGAGTTGATAGAAAAAGCACCTCGGGTACCTGTCAACTACTTGGAGGCAGGACAGTGTCTTGGTTTTCAAGGAAGCAAAGTACAGTAGCTCTCTCTACAAAGCGAGGCGAGTATGTAGCTCTTGGAAGTTGTTGTTCACAAATTTTGTGGATAAAACAACAGCTAAAAGACTTTGGAATTGAAGATTCATGCACGGAGATGAAATGTGACAACACCAGCGCAATCAATCTCACCAAAAATCCAATTCTTCATTCAAGAGCAAAGCATATAGAGATTCGACATCACTTCATTAGAGATCATGTTCAAAATGGAGAAGTTTCGATTCAGTTTGTTGACTCAAAGAACCAACTGGCGGATATATTCACAAAGCCTTTGGAGAAAAATCAATTTGAAGCTATTCGTTCCAGACTCAAAATCTTAAAGTCTGAGGAAATTCAGACTCAAGACTGAAAGTCTAAAGACACCCAGTCTCAGACGATCAAGTTTTTCTTTAGTAAGTTATTTTATCTTATAATCTCATTTTGAAAAGGTACGATCATCAACCATGTTTGATTATTGCTATCTTTAATTGACGTGATTATTGCAACGTTTCCTTTTCGAAAAAGGAGTTATTTTTTGAAAAGACTATTATCTAATTTCTCGAAAAAGGCAATTATTATTTTTTTTTTAAAAGGCACCCTTTTACTTTCCTTTATGACGTTCCGTTTGCCTCTCTTCAACTGTCCTATATACTGTTGCTTCTTCTTCGCTTTACTCTCAAAAACCCTAAGAGAGCACCGATCTTCCATTTTTGTTTTCTTCTCTTGTTTAATCTTCGAAAAAGTTGTCATCTTTCTTGGGAAAGTCAAGTTTGGAATCTTTCAAAGACTGTGAAAGATGTCGTCTCAAAGGAAGTCTTCGAGGATTGCAAGCAAGGGACCGCAAATGCGTGAGGGGCCTACGCACTTTGATCTCACCGAGGAAGAAGAGTCTCCCAGTCAGCAGCAGAGCCCACAACATTCTCAGCAGCGTCATTCTCCTCCATCTAGTCCACAGGATGTTGCTCATCAAGAAAATGAAGAAATCATCGAAGGCGCAGATCCTGTAAGAATTGAAAAGCCCTCTTTTATTTACAAGCTTTATCGTGCTTTGAAAAGAGGTGGAACTCCATTGAACTACATCGATGAGTTTCTTAAGGACAAAGGGTATGGAAATGAGTACATCTTTTTACGAAATATGGAGCGTTTGGGAATTGCCCCTGCGGGGTTGGCAGAAGAAACCCTTGCTAATATCCCAAGTGATCCGCGTGTTGGAGGGCTGAATCAGCCAGATGGGAATGATGATGATGATAAGTTGTACAGTCAGTTTCAATCGAGAATGGGTGTTGCGGCAAAAATTCGGGGAAAAAGGACCGACTTGTTTCGATCGGAGGAACAAAAGCATCTCTACTCTAAGTTGTTGAAGCGTGGGGTGATAAACCCTAGAAGCGTGGATTTTGATTTCCTTGATGCTGTGAATGTTAATTTAAGGGAAAAATTTAGTCTTCTTCAACTTGAACAGTTACATTCGACTCTGACGAAGCATATGCTGAACTCACTGCATATTTCTATTCGAATCTCAGTTTCTTGGATGCGAATAGATTCTCTTTTAGTGTCCGAGATCAGGACTATGTGGTGGATGTAGATATGTTGGCTAATGTCATTGCGGTTGAGAGAGGGAGATATCAACCTATCAATGTCTCAATTGCTCGTGCTACGTTGGAACTTGTTAAAGATAGAAGGATAGAGGAAAAGATTTCCTACTTAAGGATGAGCGCATTTAACATTCTGCTTCACAAGATTGTCATCAATTGCCTTAGACCAAAATCTACTTCAAAGACTGATGTTTCAAACTCAGAGGCAAAGCTGATGTATGCCATCATTGCTGGGAAAAAGTTTTCTCTTCCTCACACTATTATGTTCCACATGTATAGAGCAGTGGTGAAGGACAAAGGTCAACTTCCTTATCCAGGTCTTGTGACAAAGTTATTCAGACATTTGAATGTTCAGCCTCCACGAATTCTCTGTAAACGATCTTGTGATCATATGGTGATAGGACTGAAAATGGTGACCAAAATGCGTCTGAAGGAACTCAGCAAGGCGTTGGAGAAATTCAAGGAGAAAACCCCTGTCAAAACTCATCAAATCTCTTCGGCAGCAAAAAGAAAGGGGAAGGAGCCCATGGTTGCTCCATCCAAGAAAAGAAGAGCTCTCATCGTTGAGGATGAAGATGATGAGGAAGACATCACCATTTCTGCTATGGCATTGAAGAACCTGAGTCGTTCTGTTCCAAAATCAACGGAACGACAAGAGAAAGACGCAGAACAGAGGACTGGAGAAAGAGAAAAGAAAGATGCAAAGGAAAAAGAAACAGAGGAGAGAGAAGCTGAAGAAAAAGAAGCAGAGGAGGAAAGATGTGAAGAAGAAGAAGAGGAAAGAGAAAATCAAGAGGAAGGAGAGCATGAGGAACATTCTTCTCCACCCGAAGGCATGGAAACAGGGGGAGATCGTGAAAAAAGAGGGATGTCCTCATATCCTGCAACCAGTGAAGGAGTCAGTCGCTCTCCAGCAGATCCAGAAGACATCTATGCCTCTCAATTTCCTGAGGAGGGACATGATGTTTCATCGCCCAATCTGCGTGACTATGCTGATTTGCTATCGTCTGCTTTTACTCCATCAGATCGTGCCGAAGCTAGTACGCAGACCGATAATTCATCATATTTTCGCAGAATTCTTGATGTTCTCTTGGAAATGCGAGGTCAGATATATGCTCTGGGATGCGAAGTTCAGAATTTGCAGAATGCAGGTCAAGCTTCTTCAGGTTCCTTGAATGATCAGATCCAAGCCCTTTCTCTTCAGATTCAGGCTAATGCTAAGGGTGAGGATGTTGCACAATTGAAGGAGGAATTGAAAAAGCTGGAAGGCATTGTCCAGTCAATGGGAGATTTCCAGCTTGTTCGTGTTCCCAAGCAATCTTGACTCTATTCCATTTCCATCTCAACCTTTTTTATGCTGACAAAAAGGGGGAGAGATGCGAGATTTGAAAACTTTGAACCTTGAACTTTTTGAAATTTTTTAACTTTTGGATTGTTTTGGATTGTTTTGATGTTTGACTTGACTTTTGTGTCTGGATGTGGACTGAACTTGGGATTTGGATTTGACTGCTTATATTAAGTACTATTGATATCTTATGAATGGCTTTACTCACATGCAAGACTAACCTATTTTCTGTGGTTGCAGATTCTAGTGTTATCATTAAGCCATTTATTTTTATAAGATATCCATATTTGTTTGAGTAATATTTTGCAGGTCAAAGTTATCCAAATCTGCAGGAAAGTTTTGTCACCATCAAAAAGGGGGAGATTGTTGGAGAAATCCTTGTGAAGTATTTTGAAGCTGACAAAACGTTTCCATCAGTCTAGTCTGAAGATTTGCAGACTCTACTATTTAAAGTCTGAAGACCTCCGGACTGCCAGACTCAAGACTCAAAGTCTATTCTCATTGACAGTTTTTAATCCGTTGAAGAAGGTCTATCCAGAACTGGATGTTTCATTAAGGATGTGACCTTATCGACTGGAGAAGATCTCTTGGCTGGATATGACATAATGGAATCCTTTATTTGATCATGATTGATTCGAAGATTAAGGATCCGATGATTGGCGAAGTATACTTGGAAGGTTCTACTTATGGAAACCGAGATCCTGATTGTATGGGCGAACAAGATTGATGGGCTATCGACATGTTCCTTTAATAGCTCGAATGATCTTCCTAATTGATTCCGTCCAACGGATAGATTGGAGGAATTCCTTTGGTAAGTGCCAACGGGTATGATGGCATAAATGAGTATATAAGGAAGACGTTCCAGTTGTTCGAGTGGGTGCGCGATAGAAGAATTCCAAAGTTTGAAGCTCCTTGTTCTTAGTCAATTCATTTGTTGAGCGAAATCTTGTACGCAAAAGAGAGTCTATATTCGTGAGAAACCTTGAGGAAGTGTGGTAGAATATCTACATTGTGGAATCAAGGAAGAGCTTTGCTGTAACATCTTTTTTGTTCATAGTGAAATCCAACTGGTGGGCTGTCAGTGCGGAAGAGTGGACGTAGGCTTGGAATAAGCCGAACCACTATAAACCTTGTGTTCCATTTTCTCTTCCCTACTCTCTGTTTTACTTTGATCGTAATTCGTTTTGTTAACCAAAGAAGAATTTCCTTTCTACTGTCTGCTTAATATTGCTCGCATATCACGAAAAATTATTATACACCTATTCACCTCCCTCTAAGTGCTTATACTAGCTATCTCAATATATATATGCAAAACAGCGAATCTTGATATTTAGCGTTGGTTAATGAGACCGTTAGTTAAAAGAATAGATGTTACGAAACAATTCATACAAATGATGGTCCGCGACAATGCCCGGACGCTGGACCAGTAAGTACCATGCTCGATGTCTTTCTTTTCATGGCTAAAGAAATATGATTTTTCTAAATCGTTCGAAGTCCCCTTTTTTTTTTTTCTAGCTTTATGAAAAGATCCTGCAGACTGAAAGGTCGCAGCCACGCGGAAAGAATCATATTGAATGTGGGAGATCCATTTGTACTGTTGCGTATTGTAATAATTGACAATTAGATTAGTTGCAATCTTCCACGGTATTTGACAACTGATGTAGATCTGCGTTTTTTGTGGAAAATGAAGGGGCACGTGGCTCCTAAAAGCACCGATGACAACGTAGGACTTCGAGTGTGCTTCAAAACGTAATCCGCAAACTGTTCACGAAAAGCCTGAGAGAGAGAGAGAGAGAGAGAGGAGAGAGAGGGAAGAGAGATGCAGAAAGGATCGTCGTTCGGATTGAGGAAAGGTTCGTGGACGGAAGAGGAAGATGTTCTCTTGAGGAGCTGTGTCCAGAGGTACGGAGAAGGAGAGTGGCATCGAGTTCCTCAGAGAGCAGGTATTGTATCATTGTATGTGAAGGTTATTCTTGTTTTTTATTTGCATATACTCGCGAGCGTGTAAATTTGTTTAGTGATGGGGATCCTTGTTTTCTTGTTGCATCCCCATCGGTATAATCCACTTGGATTTGCGTGTGTCAAATCATCTCGTGTCATCATATTTTATTTTTGTCAAATACTTGCGTTATCATTGAGATACTTTTACTTGAGTGAAAAGTTTTTGTTTTATTAAAATGGGTGGATGTGTCTTTCGTTAGTTTTGAGATAGTGGTATCAAGTCAGATTAGATTTGACTTCTTTAAGTGAAACTTCTCGTGCTCTCCAATGATATTTCATTGATTTTTTAAAATAAGACAATCATGTCAACGGATTGATTTGCACTAAGAGCATCTCTATACTGTGTATACACATGCGCGCAGAGAGAGAGAGAGAGATCGCTAAGTTCATGTTTGTATTTCTTGAGCTTGTAGGTTTGAATAGGTGCAGAAAGAGCTGCAGATTGAGGTGGTTGAACTATCTGAAGCCCAACATTAAGAGAGGGAATTCCAAGATGATGAGGTCGACATGATCATCAGGCTTCACAAACTTCTTGGGAATAGGTGAGTACATGCTAAGAAAAGGTCACATGTGAAGTGCATTTGTTTGTTTTAATAGAGTTACTTATATGGTGTTGAGCCTACCTGCGTTATTCACAACAGCCTCTCCCTCTTCCTTCTCCAAAGATTGATTAAGGGTTGCATTGATCGAAATAAATGACGACCGCGTGTATAAACTGTGGTAAGGATTAGGCTATTTCATTTTAGGAAAAATTAAAAAAAAAAAATCTTAAATCTATTATACATGTGCCAATTCAGTCTTGAACCTTTTAATTTAGCCAATCTAGTACTAAGCCTTTGACGTGTTGTCAAATCAATCATAAATCTTTCAATTTTGTTAATTTAATCATAAAACTTTCGACAATTTGTCAATTTAGTCATTGCAAGAAATTATGGCAAAAAATCGTTGATGTGGTAACCCAGTCAGTACCAGCTATCTTACATGACATAGCCAATACTAATGTTCAATAAAATAACCTACTGTAGATATGGCCACATGCATGAGAGAGACGAAAGTTGCCGACTACAGCTCATGTCATACGGTTATTGATCTTACCAGTGAAACGCGACCCTTCAAATCCAACCGTCTAGATACTGTTTAGTATATATTAGGGTTGATCATGGCCATATGGTATAACTTGGGAACATGAGAACCCAATAAGTGGAAATTGGTCTAGTTCTAGATTTTAAGATATGTAAGGTAGGTCGTAGGTAAAGTCGAAAATCTAGAATTTAGAGCAAGTCTTTGTGTTTTTTTTTTTTTTATTCTATATCTTCGCACAATCTAGAGGTATTTTATAACGTTCAATAATGAGTGTATAACACGAAATCACTTATCCGAGCTTTCATTTCCAACGATGTACGTGACTGTGACCCCTAGTACATATCGCACATTCTTCGATACTTGTTCACAGGTGAAGATAGAGTCTCTCTCTAGCTCTCCCTACCTATTTCTTCGGACAACATTAACTGAGTACTAGTAATGGTTCTCATTAGCCGTCGTCGACTTCAGGAGCGATTGCTTACTAACTGCATGGTTGTTCATGTATTGTTCTTAGATCTAGTCACTCCCGATCACGGTTACAGTTATAAGAAACTCAGAGAGATTATTCGTCTGATGTCGATTCTGTTTATGTAGTCCAAAGAAAGGTAGACTGAACAACAGAAGCTTGAATTCGATCACAAAGGTGCATTTCATTCTTTGGGCCAAACAAAGAACGAGAGAGCAGGAATTAAACAATTATGTGGCAATTATAATAACTATATCTTTGGATAGGGAGGCAAAGCAAATGGGCCGCATGCTCAGTCGGTAATAACTTAAATTCAATCAATAGAAAATCAATTTATGAAAATCCGAATCTTGCTAAATATACTGATTTAACCTAACATCAGTCCTCTTTTTTCTATGTTGGTAAGAGCTTCATGATATTCAGCTGTCAATTTTTAATTATCATCAAACAAATATTAATTCCATTTCCATTATTAAAGATTATTAACACTTAAAATTCGGCACTTAAAATTTTTAATTTACCCAACAGACCCTAAATCTTAGTCATTTTTAATCAACTTCACTAGCATAGTTGCTCTGAAGGACCATTTTTCCACATTTAAAAGTAATAATAGGTGAATCAACGGAAATTTATAGAATTTAACACAAACGTGTTAACGGTGTGTACTTCAAATATATTAGAAGAGAAAGAAACTAATTGTTCGCAACTCATTTATAACACTTCGCAGATTGGAGAGAGTTTATGAAAATTCCCATTCCTTGACTGTCAACATCAATTGGCCATTCCCACGATGAAACCCTTATTTTGTCAGGATAGAACACTTACGGAAAAAAAAAAAGAAAAAAAAGAAATCAGTACTTTGGATTGATTCGTTTATTTATGAATCACTTGAGTGTCATAATTTTTTAAAAATATCCATTACAAGTGTCATGCCATATTAGATTTTGGGTATTTGGGTGAATGTTTTTAAGAAGTTATGGCATGCAAACCACCAGTCGAAAGTTTCAATACTCAAATAAACATTTTTGAGAAATTATGGCAATTTTGTGATATAAAAAAAAAAGTTATGACACTCAGTGAAGCCTGTATATGAAAATAATTTTCGATATCTTTCCTCATAATTTAACATTTCATTTAGTCGAAATTATTGATGCAGGTGGTCCCTAATTGCTGGGAGACTCCCGGGTCGAACTGCGAATGACGTGAAGAACTATTGGAATGCCCATCAACGGAAATTGATGACTTGCCAAGGGAAGCCGGAGAACGAGAAACCCCAAGATTTGGTAAAAGTTGAAGTCATAAGGCCTCGCCCTCGGACAATCTCCAAGAACTTCTCTTCCTTGGGGATCGAAGCCTATAGAGAGCTGAACAAGTCCCAAGAGCCGCGCGTCCACGACGTGCCTCCAAACAGAAGCCCCTGGATCGATGATGACTTTGAGCTGCGTTCAGAGACGACGGAGGCATGGTTGGATTGTTGGAGCGGACTCTCCTTCGATGCAGAAAGCATCTGGGACTGGCCGGTGTGATAGGATCTTGCCGGGCACTTGGATATTACTTATGCATGTGTTGCCTTCATATGATTGGGGTTTGTATGAATACGGACATGGGAGAACCAAGTGGTGTGTGTACTGCTTTTCTGCACGTGATCCCTTCGTACGCTTGGGGTCCGTATGACTGCATACAAGGGAGAATAATGACTCTAGAACATCAACGGTGATTATGAATCCTTCCGAGATTTGCTATATATTACGTTTCGAATAAAACGTCCCACATGCAAACATGACAAGATTTTCAGAATATCTACTGTGATTTTTAACGTTCGAGGAAATACTCGTTTGATGTTCCACCGTACCGTAAGTAGAACCTTTTTCAATAGTTAAAACCCTTCATCTGCATCAAAAGTTTCTGGTCTGTCTCGAATGGCGGTGAAGGACACAATTTCTCAAGAAACATCACGTGAAAGTTGGCCGACCAAAGAAGAAGAATTATGGCGATCAGAATCCTACCGTGACAGAAGAGAAAATGTTAGTTAAGAATCTGGTTTTGAATTTTCATGATGGTGCTCAAGGATATAAATGATCTGAAGGCCCGTACTTAACATGCAAACAAACAAACAAAATAAGCTCGTTGAACTAATTTCATAGCTTGAGAAAAAACTAAGATGATCCGTTTTCCTTCTTCTATCATCAATTGGCTTCAACTTAGTCAAGCCTAGCTCTAATATTAATCGTTGCAAAAAATAAGCGATCCAATGATGTAATAAACAAAACAAATATATAACTCGAACACTAGATTTTACGTAATTGGTTCGATGAGACCTACTATACGGGAAGAGTAGCATAGAATTCGCTTATAGATGAAGCGATACAACGGAGATAACAAGCACACTTAAATTTTTAAAATACTTCTAGTATTTCTTAGTCCTTAATTACCTCAAACAATTTATACAGTGTTTAGCTCTCACGATTCCTCACAAATAATTTTTCAATCATACAAATGAATTCACTAAATATTAACACAGGACTTTCATGACTTCGAACACTTGAGATGTAATTTATGAACAAGCCATACAATTGATCGTCCTGATCAGAAACTATTCTTGGATACTCTTCACCCAAAAAATAAAAAATAAAAAACTTACTTGGATTGGGCTTCTTTCAGGAGCTCAAACTCAAGTTATATTCTCAACAAAAATAAATAGAGATGTGCATGGAATATTCTCTAATATGGGCAATATCACTTTAATAAGTACTTGATTTACAGCATAACTCCTCAGTTCATCCATGATGTCTAAATTCGTCACTGCAACCTTATCGGCATTTCAAAAGGCTAGGAAGTCTCTTCAAGTTCATATGATGCAGTATGCAGTAAAATTGCGACTGCAACAAATTGATCATTAAATTTACTCACCCACGGATACTTTCAAATCTTCAAAAAGGTAGGGCTGGTCCTGGCGTTGATTGCGAGACGTTATTGGACCATCCGCTTATTTTCGAGAATAGACAAGATAATTACTTCCACTTTTGTCCACCCTTCATTCCGTAAAAAATGGAAGTCTGTGTGTCCCATATGTGGGGAAAGGACGGTTTGTCCTGTGCCCAGATATAGGAAAAGCACTGCAATAATGAAAGAGATTGCAACGTCTGACATGCCCTTAGTGAGGGGACAGCCTCTCCGAGCAAAATTACAATTCTGCCGTTGTTTTAAGCAAACCCTAGGTGTTGTCACTTCTTTTCTAAACTTCCTGCAGGATTTATGATTCCTTAAACGATTCGATGGTTGTGAGCAGGGAAGCGAACGGTCTGTTGTTTATCGTGGTCTGCAGCTTGTCTTATTTGACAGCTCAAAGTAGTTATGTATTATCATAAAGCTAATTCGTCTGAACTTTGAAACGTAAAATTTGGGAGTATTTTTAAGGGTAAGAAAAAAAAAATCTCTCTAATTAGGGATACAGGGTGTGCGGGCACTAATATATTAAAATAAAGAATGCATCTAGACTGGGCGCTAAGTTATCGGACTACCACTGAAAGCTCTTATCAAAAGTTTGCTTTATGCTAATTGAACATGTGATTCATACAGTGCTTAAAACGGATACGTCTAATCATTACCCCAGTTATAACTGAAGGCCATCCATTATGGATTTGGAAGTAGAAGCCCATCCGGTAGCTTAGTGATCCCAATTGTTGTTGCACTTTGAAAACTGTAGTTTCTCTGATCCTTCGAATGATGATTTCATTGGATTGGATATGACTCTAGCCATGAAAAACATGTTAACTTCGTGGATTATAGCTTAGAGACAAGACGAATCTTGACGAGTAATCCAATGCAAAAAGACTAATGCAATTCATAATGTGAGAAGTCAAATCTGTACTATGTAGCAACTTAATTTACACATGCATCCACAACACTGCTAAGCTAACTATTTATCCAAATTTTAGCAAGAAACAGAAAACCTGCTGGGTGATGATTCGCTTCATTAGATAAAACACAAGGAGATGGTCAGGTGGTCTTGCTTGCTCAATCGGTTATCGCAATTCATTCCAACTGAACTATGGGTAGTCTATTTAGCTCTTGAGCTAACGCACTCCCCTGGTGTGAACTAGTTGATTTTAGAAGTTGATTTGCAGTCTGTAATTTCTCAAAATCTTTGATGGTAGCAGCAAGTTGAGAAATTCAAGAAAGTTTGCTTGTGCAGATCTTCAAGACGATTCATCCGTGTGGGGAAGTCATTATCTGTCGTCCATACAAGGAAACTAATGCATGTGTGGACTGGCTAGAAATTTCTCTTCTAGGATCTTCTCAAATTATCATATTGATTTTTTTTTTTTTGGACCTTAGAACGTCCTTAAACTACTACGTCTGAACTTTGGGACTTAAAAAAACAGGGCATTCCTTAGGGTGAGGAAAGAAAAACTTTCTCTAATTTGGGTATTTCTCTTTTAGAAGCATATCAAATTATAATATCAAAGCCTGTCCTCCTCATGATTTTCTTCCTTTGATCTTATGTCACACCCCGATCCTCGAGCGCGTGCCCATCCCTCTGTAGTCGATAAAATTTTGCAACTTCCCAGGACAAGTCGCGAACTTTTTCATTTTATTACACATGCAGAAGCGAATAACAAATCTGCTAATAGTAACCATCTTAGGATAGAAAAGCAGAACAACACATTCACAAACAAACATGATTTTGTATACACATTGAGTCATTTACAAAAGTCTATAACCAAAAGACTTGTTCTCAAAAAGAGGCTGTCCTATCTGACCTACTCTTCAAGTCACCTCAGCTCGGCTCCAGACCCTCCACTCTACGGTCCTAAAAATTTAAGCCCACAACAGGGTAAGATATAATCTTAGCGAGCTCACGCTTTAAACTCCGATTAGGAGGGTAATAAGCCTAGAAGCGTCCTAACCATACAACCACGCAAATAGAACATAGGACTCACCTCGCCTCAGTTCCTTCCTGCACGTCAACTCAGTTCATATCGCAATGTATATAATCAATGCATATAACAATTGAAACACCTCATCAACTCAATTAATCACAAGGGTCCCGATTATAAGGCCAAATCGTTATGAGACGTCTCATACCATGCCCCATAGTTTTGTCTCATAATCAGGCGCATCACACTCAATCAATCATGCATTCCAATTGTTAATTAAGCCCCTCAAGGCACAGCCGACTCCCATGTTCGACTGTCTACTAGCATAGCCAAGCATCGTCTCTTCCCCATTAAGCACGGCTTCGTCTCTCAAAGATAGCATTCTCGAAGGAGCATAGGTCCAGAATCTACTACGACCCACTATCCTAATGCATGGATAACCCGAAAAGGGATTTAATAATGTCCGACATAATCGCTCGAGACGGCTCTCTTAACCAACACACGACCAATCAATCTTAGCCCAGGACACCATGCATTGCACTCAAATGCCTTAATTAAAATAGTGATCTTGACCTATTTTCTTTGTATTAAAAATACAATGTAAAATAGTCGTGTGTGGGGTACACGGTCAGATTGGACCCAGAAAATTCATAACCTCCAAATTTAAAATCCCACTGTTTTATATAATATATAAAACCACTTTCGATGTTAAAATCCGACACCCGGGATTTTCTGAATAAATAACGAAATTCACAAATTTTGGAATTAAATACTCAAAATTCCATTCATCACTCAATTTGCACAATTTAACATCCAATTGCATAAATTAACCACACCATTGCAATCAACACGAAATTCCGGTCCACCGGCTATCCCGGTCTAATTTCCGGAAAACATTTAATAATTAAATAAATTATCAGCAAGTAAATAAATTACAAAATAAATAAATTAAAGCACTTAATTAAGTTAACTTAAAATAACTAGGCTAATTAATCTAACTAACAATTAAATCTAACCATTCTATCTAATTCAATCTAATTACACTAACTATATAAACTAACTAATTCCTAACTAAATCCACCTAACTATTCTAACTAAACTAACTATATAACTAACTATATACTTAATCTAACTAAATTGCTCTAAGCTTAGTTAACCTAACTAATCCACCAATTAGCTAACTAATACACATCTAAGTGTCATTAGCCTACTAATTAGGGATTAGAGCGCAACTCACCGATTTAGCACGAAAACCGGCTCACAGCGACGATGGCGCAACGGCGGCCGAGATTTTGGCTCACGGCGAGGCCGAGGGAAGCTCGGGCTGGCTAAAATCGGCCAAGACGGCTCAGCAAAGCTGAGTTTCAATCTTGAATTGCGAAGGGCTGAAGCGAGCTTCGAGTGGCTGGCTTCAGATGGGCTGGGTTACGGACGAAGAGAGGAGCGACCGTGGACTGGCGTGAGCTGCTTCGGAGTCAATGGCGTGGGCGCAGGAGGTGCTGTAGTTGACCGGTGGAGATGAAAACAGACATGTGGCAGCTTGGACGGTGATTTGGTGGAGAGAGGGATGGTGGTGTGTGGCTGTGTGGCATGAGGTGAGTGGATGTAGGGAAATGGAGGCTTCGGTGGATGGCAGAGGAGACCGAAGATGGAGCAGGTGGCAGAGATTGAAGGAATTAAGATCCTATTTAATTTATATTAGGAATTAGGTTGAGCCAAATCCTAATTTAAACTAAAACATTATCTTAACCTAAATAATCCTAAAATGCAATCTATCTAAACTAAAAATAAATTAAGAAAAATATTACCTAGAATTAAACTAAGTGCAATTTTTATCCTAATATGCAATGACGTGCAAAATATACCTTCACTCTACATGACATATGCATGATGATTTTTTTTGCTGTTTTTCCTTTTTTTTTTAAATTTCGAAATTAATAATTACCAAATAATTAAACATGCAATTTAGACTAGTGAAACAGAAATCTAACATCCTAAATTTATTTTTTTGTATTTTTATTTAAGAAATTCAAAAAATAAATTTCCTATTCTAGACATGCAAAATAACCTAAA
Organism: Eucalyptus virginea; assembly: GCA_014182375.1. Lineage (NCBI taxonomy): Eukaryota > Viridiplantae > Streptophyta > Magnoliopsida > Myrtales > Myrtaceae > Eucalyptus > Eucalyptus virginea. Next base: position 20,337,513 of record CM024523.1, on the reverse strand, counting down.
ACAAGTAACATCCTAACATGCATCTAATCTAACTTAAATATTATTTCTTTTATGGGAGCAAACAAATAAGGCATCAAGAACAACACAGCACCAAATCAAGCAAGACATCATTCACGTCCATTTAATTTTGGGAAATAAATTGACGAATCGTATCTCGCGCATGAGATCAGATTAGCCAATTTTTAAATAAAATAATGAATCGTATCTCGAGCGTGAGATCGGATTGGTGATTTTTCCGTACGATTGCCGGTCATATTTCGAGCGTGAAATCGGACCGTCAATCATATGTACGTTGCGAAATTAGGAAGATTTCCCAATTTAAAAGGCTAATCGTGTTGCGAATATCATGGCATATTGGGAATTTCATCACGTGCACCGATGAGTATATCAAATAAGGAAACAAAATTTTCAGAAATTAACATAGACAAAATTCTTACCTATCCCAAATATTTGCTTCCAAATTTGGCCTTCGAACAGCGGCTCGTGAATCACGATAGAGGCTCAACATGATAGCATAAGGACGACGGGATGACTCACGGGCAGCAGCTCAAGATGACGTGCTGCTCAAGGATGGTGTCTCGCTCAGTAAGCAATAGCAAGTTTAGAGTGGTGGCTGATGCTTCGCTGATTCGGCTTGGCAAAGTCAACGAGGATGACCAGCACAGCAGGGGGGCAGCCATAAGAAGACTAGAACAGCAACGGGGAGAGTTGCTGCAAAATAGAAACCCAATAAGATTGCCGACTAGATGAGGCAGCGTTCGTCAGTGGAGGATCAGCGGCAGTAGGCCAGAGAGCAATGGCGCCAGCGCGCGGCAACAACGAGGGGAAAGTAGCGACGGCAACGTTCGGGAAATAATTGAAACAGCAACTACGAGGAGCGGAGCTGCAGTGACGTCATCAACGAAGGGGCTGCGGTAGCGTCGTCAAGCGGTAGAGCAATAACTCCAGCAGGATGGCAGCTCGTTGATAATGTATCGCGGATGATGAAAGCACCACGGTAGAAGCGTCGGCGTGAGTCTTGGCCTAGAATTGACCAAGAAGACCCACGCTCCTTCCTCTCTCACGTGTCTCTCTCTCTCTCTCGTATGTCTCTTTGAAATTCGGAATCCCCCTTTTCTATCTGCGAAAGGTCCCTTTTATAGGGAGAGGGTCCGAACTCATAAAAAAAAAAAAAACGTATTTCGTTTCCTCTTCTGGACACTTGAAATCTTCCTTGATAGCACGCAATTTCTTGTCTTAAAACAGGAATATATTCACTAAATATATGACCCACGTCTACCAATCCCCTCTTTGTATCGTTTCTTCATGTAGAGATATTGAAAGAGATGATATTTGCAGACATTCCTTCCTCATGAACAATAACATTGTCAAAAGGATATATTACCAGAATAATGAGATTAAATATATCCCCCACACAAGGCATTATCCTTTTATCAAAATCCCTTCCTGCCCCTTTTCCTTCAGCAGAGATATTCGGTTAAATCTTTGGATGACTTGACCGAATTTTCAATGGCTAAACATATATTCTCTGGGGACGAGCCATTCAAGTGTAGTGATGTCGCTCTTGCTTATTTTCGTTAGACAAGATATTTCTTTCATCGATATCAACGTGGTTCCCATTCATCGTACAAGGTCATCCGCATCTCCATCTTCGACAACTTCTTGAGCGCATCGGACTGATCGTTCTCCACTTGATCCTACGCTTGATGGCCGCGTAGTGGAATGGTGTCCAGCCACCTTTGTTCTCGAACATGCAAAGATCATGGCCTACTATTAGAAGCTCCCTCGTGACTTTCAAATCCCCTGTGGCCGATCAATTGCAAATGTAATAAAAAGAAATGCTCCTAAAAACTATATGTTATGTGTTGTAAAATATTGCGTTGCGAATATATAATAGAGAAGAGATTGAGAAGAGAAAGTAAATGAACACTAGAGATAGTAGAGAAAGCCAGATATTTCACTGTATTGTTTCTGTGTGATTGTGTGTTGTACATCAAAACTAAACTCCTATTTATAGGAGAACAAGAATGTACTTATCATTAATATCAATGTATCGAATGATACATGTACAGGATAAGGGAGACGAACGTTCATTGTATAGGGAGATGTACTTAGAACATTTGATACAAATGTACCATAATATGTACATTGGATAAGATGAATATAATGAATATTCATTCATGTATTTCATAACACTCCCCCTTGAATATTCATTGTATTCATTATGAATGTGCATCGAATGATACTGCTTCATTAAAAACCTTAAGCCGGAAAAACCCAGTGGGATAAAAATCGGACAAAAGGGAAAAAGAGTGCAGAGCACAAATGTTATGATCTCTCCCTTTTATGGATGCATTAATTGCCTCGTTAAAAACTTTAAGCCGGAAAAACCCTATGGGAAAAAACCGGACATAAAGAAAAAAGAGTGCAATGCATATATAGCCACTTCTGGGGCTAATCATTATTGCATCTTGTGAACTCGCCGCATATCAATGCTGCAATGCATAGTTCATAATATCTCCCCCTCAATAGAGCCATATAGCCACTTCTGAGGCTAATCAATCTTACATCGTATGAACTCGCCTTATACCAATGCCATATACTAATTTCTCAAAAGTTGATGTTGGCAATGATTTAGTAAAAAGACTGCAAGATTATTTATGGATCGAATCTGTTTAACATCAATTTGTCGACTTTCTTGGAGTTCATAAGTATAGAAAAATTTCGGCGAGATATGCTTGGTCCTATCATCTTTGATATATCCTCCCCTGACTTGTGCAACACAAGCAGCATTATCTTCATAAATTATAGTGGGAGAATTTGTAACTAGTATTAAGCAACAAGAATTATGAATATGTGTTATAACGGATCTTAACCAAACACACTCTCTTCCAGCTTCATATAAAGCAATAATCTCAGAGTGGTTAGAAGATGTAGCTACTAGCGATTGCTTCGTAGAACGCCAAGAAATAGCGGTGCCGTTATAACAAAATAAATACCCGGTTTGAGAGCGAGCCTTATGTGGATCGGATCTATATCCAGCATCAGCATATCCAACTAAACCGAGTTAGTGGAATCTTTGGAATAATATAATCCCAAATCTATGGTTCCTCGGAGATAACGGAAAATATGTTTAACTCCATTCCAATGTCTCCGAGTTGGCTCAGAACTAAAACGTGCCAATAAATTTACCGCAAAAGCGATATCTGGTCTTGTACACTGTGCCAAGTACATCAAAGCCCCAATTGCATTGAGATATGGTACTTCAGGACCAAGTATCTCTTCATCTGATTCTCTAGGACGAAATAGGGGTGCTCAATGGGTAAGATTTGTCCATGTTGAAACGTTTAAGCAATCTTTCAACATATGCTGATTGATGGACGATTATTCCATTTGCTTTATGCTCAAGCTCTAAACCAAGACAAAGTTTGGTTTTACCCAAATCTTTAACTTCAAACTCCCTTTTCAAATATTCAGCAGTTTCAGCTAACTCTTCTGGAGTTCCAATTAAATTTATATCGTCGACATAAACTGCTATAATAGCAAATCCAGTTTCTGATTTCTTAATAAACACGCATGGGTAGATAGGATCATTCTTGTATCTTTCCTTAATTAAGTACTCACTTAGGCGTTGATACCACATGCGACCGGATTGCTTTAACCCGTACAATGATCTTTGCAATTTTATTGAGAATAAATTGCGGGGAGTGCATGCTTCAGGCATTTTGAATCCCTCGGAATTTTCATATAAATATCGAGTCTAATGAGCCATATAGATATGCCGTCACAACGTCCATAAGACGCATTTCCAATCTTTCAAAGATTGCTAGGCTAATGAGAAAACGAAATGTAATCATATCCATCATAGGTGAATATGTCTCATTATAATCAATCCCAAGTCTCTGGGAGAATCCTTGGGCAACGAGTCGGGCTTTATACCTGACAACCTCGTTTTTCTCATTTCGTTTTCGGATAAATACCCATTTATATCCAACGGGCTTTACATTATCGGGGATACGAGTTACAGGTCCAAAAACCTCTCGTTTAGTTAGGGAAGCTAATTCAGTTTTAATTGCTTCCTCCCACTTGGGCCAATCTTGCCTTTGACGACATTCAATAATAGATTGTGGTTCACAATCATCATCCATAATTTTATGAGCAACTGAGAATGCAAAAGCATCATCAATGATGATTTCATTTTGATCCCAAATTTCATTACAATATGTAATGGAATCCTCAGTATTCCCGGGGCTAGTGCTCCTTTCATGGGTTTGCGCCTCTTCAGGAGCAATAAGCTCTTTGGGAGCAAGCACAACGCCAGGCTCTTCTGGAGCGGATTCCTTATTCTTTCCCCTTCGTTTTCGAGGAGCAGTATCTTTTGATCCTATCGGTCTACCACGCTTCAAGTGCGGGGGATTTTGATCCATTTTAGCCTGTTCTTCGGGAACAGCTATCCTAGCTGGAGCATTTACAGCTGGAATATGAGACTTCGTTACTTTAGTAGCATCATTAAATGCGTCAGGAAGTCTATTGGCCATAGCCTGTAAATGGATTATGCGCTGCACCTCGTTTTCACATTCAGGAGTCCTTGAGTCTAATTGAGATAAATTTTTCTCATTCCAGGAGAAAACCTTAACTGGTTTTTGTTTTGCAGTCATGGAAGTTGTAGGTATCCCAATTGATGGAAACCTAGCCTCATCGAAATGACAATGCTGCAAATCGGCAAAAAAAAGATCACCGGTAGTTGGTTCCAAGAACCTAATGATAGACGATGAATTAAACCCAACATAAATGCCCAAACGGCGTTGGGGACCCATTTTTGTCCTTTTTGGCGGTGCTACAGGCACTTGTACTGCACAACCAAAGATGCGTAAATGTGAAATATCTAGTTCATAACCAAGAACCATTTGAAGGAGAGATTGTAAAAGACTAGCAGTGGGGCATAATCTTATTAGAGCTGCCGCATGCAAAACTGCATCACCCCATGCTGTATCGTTGAGATTCGTTCTCAATAATAGAGTGCGGGCAATGATTTGGATACGTTTAATCAAGGATTCTGCCAATCCATTTTGAGTATGAACATATGCAACCGGGTGCTCAACCTCAATTCCGAGTGAAGCACAATACTCTTTGATGTAAATTCACCAGCATTATCCATCCTTATACTCTTAATTGGATAATCAGGGAATTGTGCCCGGAGCTTTATAATCTGCGCAAGTAAACGTGCAAATGCGACATTGCGCGTAGATAATAGGCAAACATGGGATCATCTACATGATGCGTCCACTAATACCATAAAATATCGAAATGTCCACTTGGTGGTTGTATTGGTCCACAAATATCACCCTGAATTCTTTGCAAGAATAAAGGAGATTCAAGATCAACCTTTGTTATAGAAGGTTTGATAATGAGCTTTCCTTGTGAGCAAGCCTCACAATTATAATCTTTGGACAACAATACATTTATATCCTTTAAAGGGTGCCCTTTTGTATTTTGAATTATCCTACGCATCACTGAAGCGCCAGGATGACCAAGGCGATCATGCCACAGTCTAAACTGATCAGGGCTTACCAATCTCCAAGATGTGGTGGCGTAGGTTTCAACAGCCTTAATCATGACAAAATACAAACCCATAGAAGAAGCTTCTAGCTTCTCATGGACGGTCTTCAAGCCCATCTTATAAGAGGAAATGCCAATATATTCCTTATCTTGTTCATAAACAGTCTCAATATGGTACCCATTACGGCGTACATCTTTGAAACCGAGCAGATTCCTTTTTGATTTAATGCTCAGAAACGCATTCTCAATATGTAGGATTGTGCCATTTGGCAAAATAATTGTGGCATTCCCAAAACCATCAATAATCGGAACAGGACCTGATATTGTATGGGTTTGTGCCTTACGCAATGTCATACTCGAGAAAAAGTGTCTACTACAAAATATAGTATGTGTTGTTGCATTATCAAGCAAACAAATATCTTCCTTTTTCTCGGTATTTTCCATTTGCATTTATATTGACAACTTCAGGTGTCAAGTATCATAAAAGTTGCATATTAGTTATATAGTCGAATAAAATTTCAAAAATAAATATTATATAAGGTTCATAAGTATTTCATAAAGAACAATAAAAAAAAAAAAAAGTAATACATTTAAAGCGAAACAACATAAAATTCAAAGTTCAAATTATCATCCACCAATCTGATTCATCAAAGTAATCAGGGGTCCTCAAATAAATCAGAGACATCCAATGATGCATTTGCTACTTCAGGAGCAAGAGGAGTCCCACCAACGGAGATATTGTTGGCCTCAACAGTGGTTATGGCAGTAGGATTGATTTCAATGGCATGAGATTCACCACGCTTGCCCGTATTCTTTAAAGATGCTGGTATAGATCAACAAAATGTTTTGGCGTACGACAGGTACGTGACCAGTGCCCAGTCATGCCACAGCGATGACAAATACTTTCATTAATCACCTTCTTTGGCTTCTTTTCTTTACCATGATTCAGGCCAAAGTTTGATTTCCTAGGGCGGTTAAATTTCTTGCCATCCCTTCTAGGATTATGTTCTTACCTGCGCTTATAGCCCTTAAAATGGCCAGTATTTTTCTCAAAGTTAGCATGTGCTTCAGGCAATGCTTTTGAGCCAGCAGGTCTAATATCATGATTTTTGAGCAGCAATTCATTAGTTTGCTCGGCAATAAGAAGCACAGAAATTAATTCAGAGTATGTGGCAAACTGACGCTGCTGGTATTGCTGTTGCAATACAATATTTGAAGCATGGAAGGTGGAGAAAGTTTTCTCTAACAATTCCGCATCAAAGAGTTTGATACCGCATAACTCAAGCCGAGAAACGATATCAAATAAGGCGGAATTATAGTCAGACACTGATTTAAAATCTTGCAGTCTAAGATTTTGCCAGTCATATTGTGCTTGAGGGAGAATAACAGTTTTGGTATGATCATACCTATCCTTCAACCTCCTCCACAAGATATGAGGGTCTCGAACGGATAAATATTGAATCTGCAGGCTCTCATGCAAATGACGGCGAATAAAAATCAACGCATTTGCTTTATCCTTTTCATTTGAGGTTCCATCCTCTGTAATTGTATTAGCAAGACCTTGCCCTTGGAGGTGCATTTCCATGTCAAGGCACCAAGATAGATAATTCTTTCCACTCACTTCCAGGATGTGGAATTTGGGCTTTTCAATATTTGCCATAATCCTTGCAAAAATAAATCCTTAAATTAATTAAAAGGATTTCCAAATATCCACCGCTACTTCAGGAGCAGAAGGATACTTTTAGATTTAAAATTTGGCTTCGGGCCAAGAAAAACAAAAATGAAGAATTGATAGAAGAAGATGAAGTATAAGTTGATCAATAAAAAGAATACCCACCTTGCAAAAATTACTTACTCAGTCGGTAGATCTTCGTGCTGATAACGTGTTGTAAAATATTGCGTTGCAAATATATAATAGAGAAGAGATTGAGAAGAGAAAGTAAATGAACACTAGAGATAGTAGAGAAAGCCAGATATTTCACTGTATTGTTTCTGTGTGATTATGTGTTGTACATCAAAACTAAACTCCTACTTATAGGAGAACAAGAATGTACTTATCATTAATATCAATGTATCGAATGATACATGTACAGGATAAGGGAGACGAACGTTCATTGTATAGGGAGATGTACTTAGAACATTTGATACAAATGTACCATAATAAGTACATTGGATAAGATGAATATAATGAATATTCATTCATGTCTTCTATTCATTCATGTATTTCATAACATTATGCAATTTTTTTAAAAATTAATCCCTGATTTTTATGTAATAAGTAAATGACTGGGTCGCCAAAATTTAGGTGTCAACAAATAGTATATTGATTGCAGCAAAAGATAAATTTGATATACATAATTTGAAGGCATAGTTGAGCATTGAATTTGAGATGAAGGAATTAGGTGCAGTGAAGAAAATCCTAAGCATCAAAATTCAGTGAGGTCAAAAAAGAGAAAAATTATATCTCTCCTAAAAAAGCTACATCGAGAAGGTGTTAGATTGTTTTGGCATGAAAGATACCAAACTAATAAGTATGTCTTGCTGTATTTTAGATTATCAACTAATTTAAGTCCACAAATAGATGATGACCTAAAATATATGTCACATGTTCCATACTCTAGTGTAGTTAGTAGCATTATGTATGCCATGGTTTGTACTTGATTAAACATTTCACATGATGTTAGCACAATAAGTAGATATTTATCATACCGAGGAAAAATTCATTGGCAAACTGTGAAGTGAATTTTGAAATATTTGAAGTGTACTTTTGATTTTGGTTTAGAGTTTGGAAAAACCGATAACATTATGACAAAATATGTTGATTTTGATTATACCGGTGACCTTGATAAGAGGAGGTCTTTGACTAGGTACATCTTTATTATTGGAGGTTGCGTAGTCAGTTGAAAAGCTATTTTGCAACATGCAATTGCTTTGTCTACTATAGAAGCAAAGTATTTGGCTATTGTATAGGTAGTTTAAGAGGTCATATGGTTAAAAGGCTTATTGAAGAGCTCACTATGAATCATCGTGTGACTATTGTCCATTGTGATAATCAAAGGTCTATACATCTTACCAAAGACTAGATGTATCATAAGAGGACAAAACACATTGATGTACGATATCATTTTATTCGAGACATTATTGCTGATGGCTATATTAATGTCTTGAAGATTGATATAGAAAACAATCCAGTTGATATGTTGACGAAGTCTTTGCCTATTGCCAAATTCAAGCATTGCTTGATTTTGGTTAATGTTTGCTACAACTAAGTTTCACTCTAGTAGGAGGAGAAGATTGTTTGTTACTTATGTAGAATTCAAGCCAAGGTGGAATTTGTTGAGTATGTCTTGATTTTTTTTTTTTTTTTTTTTATGGGCTTGGGGACAATATAAATATTGTTTTTCTCAAGTTATAAGGTCAAGAAGTTGCGACAAAAAAAGTCCTAGTTTTTCAAAGTCACCTTTAGTAATCCTTGAAATTCCATAATGGATTTTGCTTCTCCTCCCCCCGTAGTTTTTCCCGCAAGGGTTTCTACGTAAATTAGGTGTTCTTTTATTCTTCTCAATTTCAATTTCATTTTAGTTTCCACATCTGCCATAACAATTTATATATAGTATATGCATATCAATTAGAGACTCACTAAAATATGCACAATAATCTCTATACAAAATATAATAAAAATGTGCCATGCAACACTTTCAAACATGTAATTTTTCTCTTTAATTTGTACTTTTATTTTGGCAACTTAGATGTAGGAAAGTCTTATTAACATCTAAATTTTCCTTTTTCCTTTTATAACTTAGATGTAAGAACTTATTGTTTTTAGAAAAATTCAGGCTTACTTTTAAATAACTATTTCAAAGAATTCCTATTTGCATGAGAAGAATTTCTTCTTCTTTTTCAGAAGGCCTTACATCTTCGTCTTCTAAAAGGGCTAGATAATGTATGCATTGCTAGTCTACATCCTAATAGCAATTACCTGTATGAGGGTTTTTGAAGTCGATAAGAGGATGTACTTCAAAATTGAAAGACTCTATTTCAAGTCTTTCTCCTTCAACTTCATCTTGTGGGATGCATAGCTGCATCATCAAAATGGTAGGAGAAATGGAAGAAGAAGGGTTTCATCCTTTTTCCTTTGAATAGTCAAATTTAAGGACCACGTTGCACTCTTTTTTCTTAGTGAATTTAGATTCTGAAGACTAAATTCTCAGGATATTCTAGTGAAGCTTCTCATACGAAGTCAATCATTCAAGTGTCTAAGAGAAGCTTAATCAACTATAAAGGAGGGATCTACCTCAGAACATGAATGCACGAAGTTGTCTGATTATTATCTACAAAGATCAAAGGAGCATCTTCTGCTCTCGAAAGAGCCAATCAAGGGCATGATTTAGGACTCTGTACGCCATCTAATAATGAAGGGTTGCAAAACCTCAACTCGAATTCCAATTGTTGAAATATTTTAACATGGAAGCTGCCAGAATCTTAATATCATGAGCGACAAAAATCAAGAGAGATTTTAAATGAGGAATAATAAAAGATACGAGAGATTTATATGATTCGATCCGAGTATCAATATCTACATCTATAAAGTGAGTAAACTGCAAATAATTCACTAATTAATCAAAGAATTACACGATAACAATCTCTCATACGCTTTTGGTGCCGAGAACCCTTAATGTATAACTGTATAGCTTCTTGGTTTAAAAGTCAATATATCTCTTACCATTTATCAAAAAAATAATAATAATAATCTCTCATGCGCTCAAGTATTTTTCTAAATTTTAAAATTACACCTTATGTCCATGGTGTTTTCAGCACAAATCTCCCGATTAATTCAGTAATTAATCAAAAAATAATAAAAGATACAAGAGATTTATATGATGCAATCCTAGAGAGAGCCAACTATATATAATTTACTAATTAATCAAAGAATGACATGATAATTGATATGGCTAGTACAAGTACCTAGAGGGGGGTGAATAGGTATAAAGAATAATTTCTCACAATAATCGCACGATACTGGACAATCGATAGAAATGAGACAATTTATCTTTGTTAATAAGCACGCAACGATAAAGATAAGACTGAGAGTAGGGAAGAGAAAATTGAACGCAAGGTTTATAGTGGTTCGGCTTATTTCAAGCCTACGTCCACTCTTACGCACCGACAGCCACTGGCTGGATTCCACTATGAACAAAGAGATGTTACACAGACTTTGTTCTTCCTTGATTTCTCGGTGTAGAAGATCTACCACACTTTCTCAAGGTATCACTAAGTATAGACTCTCTTTGTGTATATAGTTTCGCTCAATATGAATTGACTAATAATCAAGGAGCTTCAGACTCTGGAATTTTTCTATCGAGCACGCACTGGAACAGCTTGGAACATCTTCCTTTTATACTCCTTTATGCCATCATACCCGTTGGCACTTACCAAAGGAATTCTTCCAATCTACCCGTTGGACAGAATCAATCAAGAAGATTATTCGAGCTATTAAAGGAACATGTCGATAGCCCATCAATCCTGTTCGCCCATACAATCAAGATCTTGGTTTCCAAGAATAGAACCTTCCAAGAATATTTCGTCAATCATCGGATCTTCAAACGATCTTGAATTCGAATAAATAATCCATTATATCAAATCCAACCAAGTGATCTTCTCTAGTCGATAAGACCAAATCCTCAACCAAACACTTTAGTTCTGGATCGCCTTCATCGCTGGATTAGAGACTGTCAATGAGAATAGTCTTGAGTCTTGAGTCTTGTGAGTTGAGTCTGGTGATCTGAAAGTCTTCAAACTCACAGTACAAGGGTCTGCACAGCTTCCAGACTAGGCGATGGAAACGTTTTGTCGGCTTCAAAACACTTTAGAAAGATTTCTCCAACAATCTCCCCATTTTTGATGGTGACAAAACTTTCCCGTAGATTTGAACAACTTTGACACCGCAAAACATTACTCAAGCAATATGGATATCTCATAAAGATTAAACATTCAACTAAACTCTGCGTCCACAAAAAGATAGGTTAGTCTTTCATGAGTAAAGCCATAAAATAACACTTGATTGTAAATGCAACAGTCAATTTCAAATCCACACCCAAGTCGAGTCAATTTCACCAAGTCCACCACACTCAAGTCATACTCAAAACACATAAACAAACTAAAGTTAAAACACAAATAAAGTCAAAGTTGAGTTCAGTTCAATTCAAAGCTGGCAATTCTCCCCCTTTTTGTCATCATTAAAAAGGTGAGAAAGAGTCAAGTCTGCTTGGGAACGCGCACGAGCTGGAAATCTCCCATCGACTGTACGATGCCTTCCAGCCTTTTCAAGTCTTCCCGTAGATGTGTCACCTCTTCTCCTTTGGCATTTGCTTGAATTTGAAGAGTGAGGTCTTGCATTTGATTCGACAGGGTAACAGAAGATGCTTGTCCAGCATTCTTCAGGACTTGAAGTTCACATTCCAAAGCGTATATTTGACCCTGCATTTCCGTAAGAAGATCAAGGATGCGACGAAAATCTGCTGTATTGTATGTATGCGTGCTGGCATTTGCTCTATCGGATGGTGCAAAGGCAGACGATGGAACTTCGGTGTAATCGTGCAGATTTGGCGTTGAGGTGTCATGTCCTTCCTCAGGCATTTGAGAAGCCTGAATATCTTCTAGATTTGCTTGCGACTGACTCATACCTTCACTGTGGACAGGTGTAGTCCTTCCTTTCTCGCCATCTCCCCCGTTTCTAAGGCCTCATTTGGGGAAGAGTGATGGTCATGCTCGGCGAGTCTTGATTGCCTTCCTTTCCAGCTTCATCTACGACTTTTCTTTGTTTGCTTCTTCTTCTACTTCAACTTCCTTTTCCTTTTCCTCTACTTCTCTCTGTTCTTCTCCCTCTGCTTCTTTTCCTTTCCCCTGTTGCTCCGTTGATGCCAAGGCAGAGATAGTGAGTTCATCCTCTTCATCTTCATCCTCTAAGATAAGAGTTCTTTTCTTTTTGGATGGAGCACCCATGGGCTCCTTCCCTTTCCTTTTTGATGCGAAGATACTTGGAGTTTTCACTTTGAACTTCTCCATTGCCTTATCAAGCTCTTTCGGACGCATTTTTGTCGGCATTTTCAAACCCACCACCATTTTGTCGCATGGTCGAACACAAAGAGTCAGGGAGGTTCAATGTTCAAGTGTCTCGAAGATCTTGGTCACAAGACTGCATAAGGCAACTGGCCTCTGTCCTTCACCATCGCTCTGTACATGTGAAAGAGAATGGTGTGAGGAAGAGAGAACTTCTTTCCTGAATTGATTGTGTACATCAATTTCGCCTCAGAATTAGACACGTCTGTCTTGGATGTTGATTTTGGCCGGAGACAGTTGATCACGATTTTGTGCAGCAAGATGTTGATGGCATGCATTCTTGTGTAGGTAATTCGCTTTTACGTATTCCCCGTCTTTGACAAGTTCCAGTGTGGTACGAGTAATAGAAACTTTGACCGGTTGATATCGTCCTCGTTCAACTCCAATTATGTCTGCCAACATGTCCACATCCACCACATAATCTTGGTCTCGAACACTAAAGGATATTCTATTCGCATCTAAAAAGCTAAGATTCGAATAGAAGTATGCTGTCAATTGTGCATAACCGTCTGTGGTGTCAGAGCAAAATTGCTCTAGTTGAAGCAGTTTGAACTTCTCCCTTAAGTTCACATTGATAGCATCCAGAAAATCAAAATCGACGCTCCTGGGGTTTATCACCCCACATTTCAACAATTTGAAGAACAGATCCTCCTGTTCCTTTGATTTGAACAGCTCCGTTCTTTTTCCCTTCACCTTCGCAGCAACACTCATCCTGGGTTGGAATTCACTAAACATTTTGTCATCGTCATTCCCGTCAATCGGATTTAATCCACTTACACGAGGGTCACTTGGAATGTTCGCAAGTGCTTGCTCACCCTTCCTTTGGGAGCAATTCCCAAATCCTCCATCCGTTTCAAAAAGATATACTCATTTCCATACCCTTTGTCTTTAAGGAAATCATCTACATAGTTCGGGGTGTACCGTGCTTTTCAAAGCACGATAGAGCTTGTAAATAAAAGAGGGTTTTTGTGTTCTTACGGGATCCGCTTCCTCGATTATTTCTTCCTCCGGTTGATGACCCACACCCCGTGGGGTAGATGGTGGAGAGTGACGTGGTTGAGAGTGAATTGGGCTCATCGCTTTGTCTCGGTAACTCTTCCTCCTCGATGAGATCGAAGTGGGTAGGACCCTCCTTCATTTTCGGTGGTCCCCTACTCGCGATTCTTGACGACTTTCTTGAAGAAGACATCGTTTCTTGTCGATGAAAGATGCTTTTACTCGCTTTCCCAAGAAAAGATGACAACTTTCTCGAGGATGAACACGAAGTCGAGACAGGATTGGGAGGAGAATGCCTTTTTAGGGTTTTGTAGTTTAAGCAAGAAGACAACTGACTATATATAACCCAGTTTTAAAAAAGAAAAAACCAATCAATATAAAGGAAAGTGAACAGTCGTCTCTTTTTAAAAACGATAACTGCCATTTTAAATAGAAGTTATCTTTTTGAAAAGGCAAGTTTCCAGATTTTCACGGAAATTATTTATAACTGAATGAATGATCGTACCTTTTCGAGATTGAATATAAAAACAACTTACGTCTATAGCCATGAATGTCTCGAGTCTCGAGGGTCTCGAGAGTCTCTAGACTTTAACTTCTTCAAGCTTCAAAATGTTGAGTCTGGAACGGATAATGTCGAATTGATTCTTCTCCAAAGGCTTTGTAAATATATCCGCTAGTTGGCTTTTTGAATCAACAAATTGAATCGAGATTTCTCCATTTTGAACATGATCTCTAATAAAGTGATGTCGAATCTCTATATGCTTTGCCTTTGAGTGAAGAATTGGATTTTTTGTAAGATTGATAGCGCTGGTGTTGTCACATCTAATCTCCGTGCATGAGTCTTCAATTCCAAAGTCTTGTAGTTGTTGTTTTATCCATAGAATTTGCAAACAACAGCTTCCAAGAGCTACATACTCTGCTTCTGTTGTAGAGAGAGCCACAGTATTTTGTTTCCTTGAAAACCAAGATACTGTCCTGTTCCCAAGTAATTGGCAAGTTCCCGAGGTACTCTTTCTATCAACTCTACAACCAGCTAAATCTGCGTCTGAATATCCAAGAAGATTGAAGTCTCCCTTCTTAGGATACCAAAGACCGATGCTTGAAGATGAAGCAACGTATTTAATAATACGTTTCATAGCACTGAGATGAGATTCTCTAGGGTCTGATTGAAACCTAGCACAGATGCAAACACTCAACAAAATGTCAGGTCTAGAGGTAGTAAGATAAAGAAGTGAACCGATGATACTCCTGTACAGCTTTTGATCAACTTTCTTCCCTTCTTCATCTTTGTCTATCTTTAAAGAACTTGACATCGGTATGTCGGTCTTTTTGCACTTTTCCAGTCAAACTTCTTGACAAGATCAATAGCATATTTTTCTTGATGAATGAATGTTCCTTCCTTCAATTGTTTTACTTGAAGTCCAAGAAAGAAGGTTAATTCTCCCATCATACTCATTTCAAACTCATCCTGCATAGACTTAGAGAATTTCTTGCCTGAGACTTTCATTAGAGGATCCAAAAATAATATCATCCACATATATTTGAACAAGTAAAAAGCTTTTGTTTTCTTTTTTGATAAATAGAGTAGTATCTACTTTACCTTTGACAAAACCATTCTGAATTAAAAACTTACTTAGTCTGTCGTACCAAGCTCGAGGTGCTTGCTTTAAACCGTACAAGTCCTTTTTTAGTCTGAAGATTGAGTCTGGCTTCTTTGGGTCTTCAAACCCTGGTGGTTGTTCCACATAAACTTCCTCATGGATAAATCCATTTAGGAAGGCACTTTTGACGTCCATTTGGAATAACCTGAAATTTTTATAACAAGCAAAAGCAAGCAACAATCGAATAGCTTCTAACCTTGCTACCGGTGCGTAAGTCTCATCATAGTCTATCCCTTCTTCTTGCGTGTATCCCTTGGCCACGAGTCTTGCTTTGTTTCTTACGACTTTTCCTTTCTCATTCATCTTGTTCCCGAACACCCATTTAGCTCCAATAACGGTTTTACCTTTTGGTTTGGATGTCAATTCCCGGACATCATTAATGTTAAACTGTCGAGCTCTTCTTGCATAGCTTCAATCCAGCTTTCATCGGATAAAGCTTCTTCTATGCTTTTTGGTTCAATTTCGAGATGAGAGCCACAGCACTAGACTCTTCGCGCCTTTTGGATCTCGCAGTGCGAATTCCTTCATTAATTTCGCCGATAATGAGATCTTTAGGATGACTGGACTTATGCTTCCAGTTACTGGTTGATTTATCTGGTTGATGATCTCTTTCTTTACTTGAATCTTCACGAACAATTTGATGCTGGTCTTCCAGAGTCTGAGATGCTTCTTGAGTTGTAAGCTTTGGAGAGTCTGAAGCAGATTCAGACTCTTCATGTTGAGTCTGATTGGATTCATTTTGCACCGAGTCTTGAAATTTGACATTCATTGATTCCTCCACCGATTGACTCTTCTTGTTATAGACTCGTAAGCTTTGCTTGATGTAGAATATCCAAGGAAGATGCCTTCATCGATCTTTCTTCAAATTTACCAACTCGATCTTTTGCATTTTTCAATATAAAGCATTTGCAACCAAATACATGAAAGTACGAAACAATAGGCTTCTTACCTTTGAATAACTCATAAGGGGTTTTCTCTAGAATAGGTCTTAAAAAGACTCTATTGATGATATAGCACGCTGTTGAAACAAATCGGCCCAAAATCGTGAAGAAATTTTACTTTCAATTAAAAGAGTTCTAGCTATTTCTTGAAGAGATCTATTCTTTCTTTCCACAACTCCATTTTGCTGAGGAGTGTATGGAGAGGAGAACACATGCTTAAAGCCAGATTCATCACAAAATTTTGTAAAATCTTGATTTTCAAATTCACCTCCATGGTCTGTTCTTATACTTGAAATAACACATCCTTTTTCATTTTGAACTTTTCTAGCAAATTTTTCAAAATACGAGAAGGTTTCGACTTACTTGCAAGAAAATATACCCAAGTAAATCGGGAGTAATCATCCACGATTACTAGGCAATATTTCTTACCTCCAATGCTCGGGTTACGGTTGGTCCGAAGAGATCCATATGCAGGCGAGCTGCGGATACATGATTAGTAGAGACATGATTTATTGGCTTAAATGAATTTCTTACCTTTCCCAATATACATGGAGTGCATAGATCGGACTTTTGGTATGTTAAATTGGGTAGACCACGAACAAGCTGCTTTGATGAGATTTTGGCTAATTGTTTCATGTTGATGTGACCAAGCTTTCGTGCCACAAGCTTGCTTCGTCTTGGATTGAAATTAAGCATTGCGATTCATCCGGTTTCACATCCAAAAGATAGATATTTCCATGCCTTCGACCCATGAAAGACTCGAGTAGAGTCTTTACTTGGTTCCCGAACATATTCCTTCTTGAAAGAAGATCTTAAAGCCGATATCACACAATTGGCTGATCTTTGAGAAGATTGTAATTGAGTCCTTCTACTAAGGAAACATTACTTATTGTGAGATTTCCAATTTTCATAGTTCCAAATCCCACAATTCTTCCTTTGCTTTGTTTCCTCCAAATGATACTTTTCCACCATTTACTTGAACGAGCTTTGTAAAGCAATTTGAGTCTCCTGTCATATGTCTTGAACATCCGCTGTCCAGATACCACTTTACCTTTCTCTTGATGGAGACCTCAAATTCACTGTCTGAGTCTGATCCAGAGTTTGAGTCTGAGTCTGATTGCGCCATCAGACACAAATTGGCATACTCATCTTCACTTTCTTCACACTCGTATCACTCCGGGTTTCGGCTTTGAGAGCCTTTCGAGACTTTCCAGCTTTTCCTATTTTCTTCTTTAGAAGAGGACAGTTAGGTCTGATGTGTCCCTTTTTCTTACATTCGAAGCAAACTACATCGTTGTTTGATTCATCATCATCAACAGACTTGGTCTGTTGTTTTTGAAAGCTTTGTTTCTTTGAGTTGAATCTTCTTCCTTTTCTATTCAGCTTTCAATCTTCTTATCATGAGAGCAAGCTCCTCATCATCCATATCATCTTCGAATCAGTAACATCGAATCATCATTTGATTTTAATGCAATGGACTTCTTACCTTTTGGATCTTCATCTTCGTTAATTCGTTCCACTTCGTAAGACCAAGAGTTCCAACCAGGCTCGTCGACGATAGTGGCATGATTCTTTGCGTCTCTCTTATTGAAGTCTTTATGTGATTCCAATCCTTGGAAAGTCCACGCAGTAGCTTGTTTACCTTCATGGGATCGAAATTGGTTGTCCTTGATTTTCAAGACCATTTACAATTTCGTAAAACGGCTAAACATGTCGGTTATAGATTCTCCAGGTTTCATTTTGAAGGCTTCGTATTGACCGAGGAGAATGTTGATTCTAGTCTCCTTCACTCGATCTGTTCCTTCATAAGTGATATGTAATCTATCCCGGACTTCTTTTGCTGTATCACAAGAAGATATTCTTATATTCGGTAGGTGACAAAGCACAATATAAAGAATAAATTGCTTTTGCATCGAGTGCTTGTCTCTTGGTTATCTCTTCCTGAGTCATTTCTCTTGACTCAACAGTTTATTTTCCTCTTTCTGAGACAGATGCAGCTTTAGGAGTAATTCCTTTTTCTACAACGTCCCATTCCGAGAGGATCCTTCGATCGTAGGAACGCTTTCATCTTGTTTTTCCGATGTTGTAATCCTTTCCATCAAAGTATGGTGGTCTGGTATTACTTTGCCCTTCCACCAGCCACGGAGCTAGCATACTAGCCATGGATCTTTTACTCAAGTAAAACACTTCAAATAAAGTGAGTACACGAGCTCTGATACCAATTGATATGGCTAGTACAAGTACCTAGAGGGGCGGTGAATAGGTATAAAGAATAATTTCTCACAATAATCGCACGATACTGGACAATCGATAGAAATGAGACAATTTATCTTTGTTAATAAGCACGCAACGATAAAGATAAGACGAGAGTAGGGAAGAGAAAATTGAACGCAAGGTTTATAGTGGTTCGGCTTGTTTCAAGCCTACGTCCACTCTTTCGCACCGATGACACCCCACCGGCCGGATTCCACTATGAACAAAGAGATGTTACAAAGACTGTTCTTCCTTGATTTCTCGGTGTAGAAGATCTACCACACTTTCTCAAGGTATCTCTAAGTCTAGACTCTCTTTGTGTATA
Organism: Eucalyptus virginea; assembly: GCA_014182375.1. Lineage (NCBI taxonomy): Eukaryota > Viridiplantae > Streptophyta > Magnoliopsida > Myrtales > Myrtaceae > Eucalyptus > Eucalyptus virginea. The sequence continues at coordinate 20,318,659 of CM024523.1, read as the reverse complement.
CAGTTTCGCTCAATATGAATTGACTAATAATCAAGGAGCTTCAGACTCTGGAATTTTTCTATCGAGCACGCACTGGAACAGCTTGGAACATCTTCCTTTTATACTCCTTTATGCCATCATACCCGTTGGCACTTACCAAAGGAATTCTTCCAATCTACCCGTTGGACGTAATCAATCAAGAAGATTATTCGAGCTATTAAAGGAACATGTCGATAGCCCATCAATCCTGTTCGCCCATACAATCAAGATCTTGGTTTCCAAGAATAGAACCTTCCAAGAATATTTCGTCAATCATCGGATCTTCAAACAATCTTGAATTCGAATAAATAATCCGTTATATCAAATCCAACCAAGTGATCTTCTCCGAGTCGATAAGACCAAATCCTCAACCAAACACTTTAGTTACGGATCGCCTTCGTCGCCGGATTAGAGACTGTCAATGAGAATAGTCTTGAGTCTTGAGTCTTGTGGTGAGTCAGGTGATGCGAAAGTCTTCGGACTCACGGTACAAGGGTCTGCACAGCTTCCAGACTAGACTGATGGAAACGTTTTGTCAGCTTCAAAACACTTTAGAAAGATTTCTCCAACAATAATAATCTCTCATACACTCGAGTATTTTTTTTAATTTGAAAATTACACCTTATGCCCACAGTGTTTTCTGCACAAATCTCCCGATCCGCCAAAGAGGGGAGTCCCCTCTGGTTGGATAAATAGAAGAAAGCAGAAGATAACAAAAGGGCAAACTGGCCAAGAGACCACTCCAATAAATAATGATTTGGACTTTTCCTTTTATCGTTAATGTCTTTCCTCTTCGTGTCTTCTGAGAGCTATACTCCTTTCATAGTGCCAAAAGCAAGGTGTCTCCATCATTGCCGGTGGACCCTCTTCAATAAATGTCATGGTCTAAATGTCTACGGCGTCTGACGGGAGTTGTCCTCTCCATTACCACCTCGTAAAAAATATACCATCTCATTTATTTTCAATAGAAACATATCTCTCACATGATCTGTGATTGAAGAACAAGTCTCTCTTCTACACCCAAACTTAAATGAAACCCATGAGCAGTTTGTCACAGTTAAAAGAAATTAATGTTAGAACCCTTATACTTCTTTCTTCTACAAAAGCAGATAGAATTAACGTTGGCTGGAAAAAATAACCAACTCTAAGATTTTACAAAAGTCCAACTTGGACCTCATTTATTTGCATGTTATGGCCATGTTTAATTGACAGACTTAAATTTGAGACATAATTTAACAGATTGAAATGAGGTATTGGTTTTTGATAATGTAAAGAAAAAAGGGGTGTTGGTTCGCTGAATTTTTTAACTTCCTTTGGAGTGTGATGGATCATTTTTTTTTATGGATTTGATGGGAGAGAAGGAAGTAGGCTTGTCAAAGGGGGAATAAGGATTTCAAGAGAAAGTTAAGAAGTGGTAGTCTTCTCATCTTCATTGAGGTAGAAAACCTCATAAAAAATAATCAATCTTAGAGGAATTCGATTTCAATAATGGAATTGGAGAGTCGAAATAACAAGGGCATTGACACATATAGGGGTGGTATTTTCCATAGATTCGGTCATGATGAAATGGATCTTTCTCTTAGTATAGACTCATTTTAATTCACAGAGTTATAATCTTAGCCCAATCTAAACGAAGCTGTCTTTGATACCATGATGGGGCTACAGCATAAGCTAATGATTCCTGAGATGCTTATGCTATCTCACAACACATGGCCCTTCTCTCAGCCTTTCAATGGAACTGCCTCTTAATCTTCATAAATTATTAATCTATTTTATAAGGCTCTCAAGTTTCAGAAACTTTCTAATTCACCAGATTCATAGAGTGGTGAATGAAGGTTATATTTGTGAAACCAACTTATCGTATTGAACTAACAGTACAAACCTAAGCTTCTTACTAACATTAGAGTTCGAGGAAGAAGAGAAAGCGTTGAGAAGGCCATTAAGGAATTGCATATAAAAGAGATTTTCAAAACACTAATCTTGTTTTGACTTCTTACAGAAGTAACCTTTATATAGACGAAGCCAAGGGTAATATTGTAACCGTATAACCACACTATTAGAATAATACAAGCATACTTAGGACCACTAGGCATAAAGGACTGCGTTATTATGCAAGATGCTTTTACAAGAGGAAGGACACTAATAAGACACTTTGGCCAAAAGCAATGGCCCTCATATAGAAGCAAAAGAGGTCTGCCAAAGTGACACCAAAGCAAGTCGCGCGTGAGCGTAATAGGCCACTCGGTCTCGTTCGTATTTTACCCATTATATATATATGCAAAACAGCGAATCTTGATATTTAGCGTTGGTTAATGAGACTGTTAGTTAAAAGAATAGATGTTACGAAACAATTCATACAAATGATGGTCCGCGACAATGCCCGGACGCTGGACCAGTAAGTACCATGCTCGATGTCTTTCTTTTCATGGCTAAAGAAATATGATTTTTCTAAATCGTTCGAAGTCCCCTTTTTTTTTTCTAGCTTTATGAAAAGATCCGGCAGACTGAAAGGTCGCAGCCACGCGGAAAGAATCATATTGAATGTGGGAGATCCATTTGTACTGTTGCGTATTGTAATAATTGACAATTAGATTAGTTGCAATCTTCCACGGTATTTGACAACTGATGTAGATCTGCGTTTTTTGTGGAAAATGAAGGGGCACGTGGCTCCTAAAAGCACCGATGACAACGTAGGACTTCGAGTGTGCTTCAAAACGTAATCCGCAAACTGTTCACGAAAAGCCTGAGAGAGAGAGAGAGAGAGAGAGAGAGAGAGAGAGAGAGAGAGATGCAGAAAGGATCGTCGTTCGGATTGAGGAAAGGTTCGTGGACGGAAGAGGAAGATGTTCTCTTGAGGAGCTGTGTCCAGAGGTACGGAGAAGGAGAGTGGCATCGAGTTCCTCAGAGAGCAGGTATTGTATCATTGTATGTGAAGGTTATTCTTGTTTTTTATTTGCATATACTCGCGAGCGTGTAAATTTGTTTAGTGATGGGGATCCTTGTTTTCTTGTTGCATCCCCATCGGTATAATCCACTTGGATTTGCGTGTGTCAAATCATCTCGTGTCATCATATTTTATTTTTGTCAAATACTTGTGTTATCATTGAGATACTTTTACTTGAGTTAAAAGTTTTTGTTTTATTAAAATGGGTGGATGTGTCTTTCCTTAGTTTTGAGATAGTGGTATCAAGTCAGATTAGATTTGACTTCTTTAAGTGAAACTTCTCGTGCTCTCCAATGATATTTCATTGATTTTTTAAAATAAGACAAAAAGGGGACGTGTATTGATATTTACTCATGTCAACGGATTGATTTGCACTAAGAGCATCTCTATACTGTGTATACACATGCGCGCAGAGAGAGAGAGAGAGAGATCGCTAAGTTCATGTTTGTATTTCTTGAGCTTGTAGGTTTGAATAGGTGCAGAAAGAGCTGCAGATTGAGGTGGTTGAACTATCTGAAGCCCAACATTAAGAGAGGGAAATTCCAAGATGATGAGGTCGACATGATCATCAGGCTTCACAAACTTCTTGGGAATAGGTGAGTACATGCTAAGAAAAGGTCACATGTGAAGTGCATTTGTTTGTTTTAATAGAGTTACTTATATGGTGTTGAGCCTACTTGCGTTATTCACAACAACCTCTCCCTCTTCCTTCTCCAAAAATTGATTAAGGGTTGCATTGATCGAAATAAATGACGACCGCGTGTATAAACTGTGGTAAGGATTAGGCTATTTCATTTTAGGAAAAATTAAAAAAAAAATCTTAAATCTATTATACATGTGCCAATTCAGTCTTGAACCTTTTAATTTAGCCAATCTAGTACTAAGCCTTTGACGTGTTGTCAAATCAATCATAAATCTTTTAATTTTGTTAATTTAATCATAAAACTTTCAATAATTTGTCAATTTAGTCATTGCAAGAAATTTTGGTCGAAAAACGTTGATGTGGTAACCCAGTCAGTACCAGCCGTCTTACATGACATAGCCAATACTAATATGAACAATTTTTTAAAAATATTTTATTATTTTTTCTTCTTTTCTTTATTTTCCTAACACTGGCTCAGTTGCCAACTGATCCTTCTCAGCGACCCTCACCTAGTTGAGACGAGGCATCGTGGCCCTCACCCATGGCCTTAGTATCCTTGTCGGCCACAAGTGAGGGCATTGACCCTTGCTCAAATCCAAGCGAGGGTTGCGACTCCATTGCCAGCCAATGGGCGAGGGTCATGGCCCTCCCCTTGATTTGGGCGAGGGAGTTGCGGCCTTCGCCTATGACTGGGGAGGGCCGCAATTCCCTCGCTCAGATTAGCTGATGGTTGTTAGCCCTCGCCAACCTTGGGTTGGGAAAAAAGAAAAGAATAAAGTAATAAACAATTCAAGAAAAATAAAAAGTTATCTACATCAACGCCGGTTGTATCACATAGGATAATCGACATTGACTAGACTGTCATGTCAATAATTTCCAAGTAAATTTGGCTAATTAAGCTAAATTGATCAATCATCAAAAGGTTTGGCAATTCATCAAAAGATTTAAGATAAAATTGGTAAAATTGAAGGTGTAGAATTAAATTGATCCAATTAAAAGTTTTATAATTGAATTAGTATCAATGTAATAAATTTAACAACTTTTTAGTAATTTTCCCTTTGATTTTTTGTACGACCACCCTACTTGGAAAGGGACAAGTGTCCAACTTTGGCATCTGTTTGGACAACGTTACTCGTACGTAGGCATAGCCATTTGGAGTGCACCTTGTCTCCGATGACAACCGCTTGATGGGACAGGCTGATACAACCCCGATAAGGTCCATACAAGAGTCACTATTTCGGAAATGTTCAATAAAATAACCTACTGTAGATATGGCCACATGCATGAGAGAGACGAAAGTTGCCGACTACAGCTCATGTCATACGGTTTTTGATCTTACCAGTGAAACGCGACCCTTCAAATCCAACCGTCTAGATACTGTTTAGTATATATTAGGGTTGATCATGGCCATATGATATAACTTGGGAACGTGAGAACCCAATAAGTGGAAATTGTTCTAGTTCTAGATTTTAAGATATGTAAGGTAAGTCGCGGGTAAAGGCGAAAATCTAGAATTTAGAGCAAGTCTTTGTGTTTTTTTTTTTTTTTCTATATCTTCGCACAATCTAGAGGTATTTTATAATGTTCAATAATGAGTGTATAACACGAAATCACTTATCCGAACTTTCATTTCCAACGATGTACATGATTGTGACCCCTAGTACATATCGCACATTCTTCGATACTTGTTCACAGGTGAAGATAGAGTCTCTCTCTAGCTCTCCCTACCTATTTCTTCGGACAACATTAACTGAGTACCAGTAATTGTTCTCATTAGCCGTCGTCAACTTCAGGAGCGATTGCTTACTAACTGCATGGTTGTTCATGTATTGTTCTTAGATCTAGTCACTCACGATCATGGTTACAGGTATAAGAAACTCAGAGAGATTATTCGTCTGATGTCGATTCTGTTTATGTAGTTCAAAGAAAGGTAGACTGAACAACAGAAGCTTGAATTCGATCACAAACGTGCATTTCATTCTTTGGGCCAAACAAAGAACGAGAGAGCAGGAATTAAACAATTATGTGGCAATTATAATAACTATATCTTTGGATAGGGAGGCAAAGCAAATGGGCCGCATGCTCAGTCGGTAATAACTTAAATTCAATCAATAGAAAATCAATTTATGAAAATCCTCGAATCTTGCTAAATATACTGATTTAACCTAACAACAGTCCTCTTTTTTCTATGTTGGTAAGAGCTTCATGATATTCAGCTGTCAATTTTTAATTATCATCAAACAAATATTAATTCCATTTCCATTATTAAAGATTATTAACACTTAAAATTCGGCACTTAAAATTTTTAATTTACCCAACAGACCCTAAATCTTAGTCATTTTTAATCAACTTCACTAGCATAGTTGCTCTGAAGGGCCATTTTTTCCACATTTAAAAGTAATAATAGGTGAATCAACAGAAATTTATAGAATTTAACACAAACGTGTTAACGGTGTGTACTTCAAATATTTAGAAGAGAAAGAAACTAATTGTTCGCAACTCATTTATAACACTTCGCAGATTGGAGAGAGCTTATGAAAATTCCCATTCCTTGACTGTCAACATCAATTGGCCATTCCCACGATGAAACCCTTATTTTGTCAGGATTGAACACTTACGGAAAAAAAAAAAAAAAGAAATCAGTACTTTGGATTGATTCGTTTATTTATGAATCACTTGAGTGTCATAATTTTTTAAAAATATCCATCACAAGTGTCATGCCATATTAGATTTTGGGTATTTGGGTGAATGTTTTTAAGAAGTTATGGCATGCAAACGATCAGTCGAAAGTTTCAATACTCAAATAAACGTTTTTGAGAAATTATCGCAATTTTGTGATCGAAAAAAAAGTTATGACTCTCAAGTGAGCACCGTATGAAAATAATTTTCGATATCTTTCCTCATAATTTAACATTTCATTTAGTCGAAATTATTGATGCAGGTGGTCCCTAATTTCTGGGAGACTCCCGGGTCGAACTGCGAATGACGTGAAGAACTATTGGAATGCCCATCAACGGAAATTGATGACTTGCCAAGGGAAGCCGGAGAACGAGAAACCCCAAGATTTGGTAAAAGTTGAAGTCATAAGGCCTCGCCCTCGGACAATCTCCAAGAACTTCTCTTCCTTGGGGATCGAAGCCTATAGAGAGCTGAACAAGTCCCGAGAGCCGCGCGTCCACGACGTGCCTCCAAACAGAAGCCCCTGGATCGATGATGACTTTGAGCTGCGTTCGGAGACGACGGAGGCATGGTTGGATTGTTGGAGCGGACTCTCCTTCGATGCGGAAAGCATCTGGGACTGGCCGGTGTGATAGGATCTTGCCGGGCCCTTGGATATTACTTATGCATGTGTTGCCTTCATATGATTGGGGTTTGTATGAATACGGACATGGGAGAACCAAGTGGTGCGTGTACTGCTTTTCTGCGCGTGATCCCTTCGTATGCTTGTGGTCCATATGACTGCGTAAAAGGGAGAATAATGACTCTAGAACATCAACGGTGGTTATGAATCCTTCCGAGATTTGCTATATATTTGGATACATTTCGAATAAAACGTCCCACATGCATACATGACAAGATTTTCAGAATATCAACTGTGATTTTTAACGTTCGAGGAAATACTCGTTTGATGTTCCACCATACCGTAAGTAGAACCTTTTTTCAATAGTTAAAACCCTTCATCTGCATCAAAAGTATCTGGTCTGTCTCGAATGGTGGTGATGGTCACAATTTCTCAAGAAACATGACGTGAAAGTTGGCCGAACAAAGAAGAAGAATTATGGCAGAATCCTACCGTGACAGAAGAGAAAATGTTAGTAAAGAATCTGGTTTTGAATTTTCATGACGGTGCTCAAGGATATAAATGATCTGAAGGCCGGTACTTAACATGCAAACAAACAAACAAAATAAGCTCGTTGAACTGATTTCATGGCTTGAGAAAAACATAAGATGATCCGTTTTGCTCTTAGTTGAGTTTGCCGTTCTGATGAATCCGTTCAATGGTAATGTGGGATCCTAGTTAGAACGAATGCTGATAAACAACACATTTCATGCAGAAAGTCGGAGAAACAATGTAGGATTTAAAGGGGCCGGAGGGGGCAAAAAGAACAGATCAATGGGAGAAAACAGTAGTAAATCTTGCCAAAAGATTTTGTCTTCTTCGTCATCTGTATATTTCCGCAACTACAATCAGGGATGCCGCTTCAATTATAATTAGTGGATGCAAGTGCTGCCGTTGAACTTTCTAAATTTCACATGTATTGCTCTTTCGAGAAAAGTTGGATTTGCTTTAATAATCATGTTCTTGCCCTTACTGGACAATAAAATATACTGACATTGAACACACGTTTTTGTTATGAGTTAGCATAGTCGGATTACAGTGAGAAGAAAATCCAAACCTCGCACACCAATAATGTCTCTCTTTCTCTCTCTCCCTCTCTCTCAAGTTAATTTACGTCATCGTTGATGGCAGTCTTGTTGTTTATGACTATTGGTGGGATTCCTTTTGTTGACACAAAAAATTGCCCTAAGTCCCTGAGAGACCGAGCGAGATATGATCGTACTAAAGTGTTGAGCCACGAACGGCGGTAAATGAGACTTGGTTCAGTTAATGAAGATCGATGGATTAAGAACAAGATAAATGTTCAAGTGACGAAACAAACAATCTTGGCTACAATGATGATGACCCATTCAATCATGAAGCCATCATGATTGTCAAATCACGGTGTCGTAAATCTCAAACCACTTATTATAGTGATTGAGAAACACGGATTGTTATAACCGTAAGGAAGTGGAGTTGTAAGTTACAAAAGAAATTGTCGACACGGGGTGAGTGATAAGGCTTTGATTGTTGACTAGAGGTATTTTGATAACCATTTGTAAATACATGTTGGTAAATTCTAAGAGTTGAACTACTGGGATTCGCCCCAGTGGCCACCCTTCCAACATGAAAGGGGGAGGTGAGGGGTTCAAATCCCCACCTTCTCAGGAGGGATGGGTTGGGGACGCGTAAGTTTCAGGAGTGGGTTTCGACTCCCACGCCCTGCAAGAGGCAGAGCAAAAGTCTGAGAGTGAGTGTAGAGTAAGAATAGAGTAGGACTAACAAAAAAAAAAATTCTAAGAGTTGTGTAGAATATTATTTGCTTTTTTTTCTTAAATTGTCATTAATCGTTGGTGGCTGTAAGTATTGGAATTGTAATTTGAGCAAAGGACCAGCAATCAATCAATGAACACCATTTGGTCAATTTTATATTTTTGTTATCTTTGCATTTCAGTACTCTTTTACATAGCCGATCATGATTATCTCTAATCTTTGTATCTTTAATTTTCTCATCGGCTTGCATTTCCTATTTAAGAATTAACAAAGGACCCTTCACATATTTTGTCGATTTCTATATAGATTTACATTTTGAAAGGGGCTTTGTCCACATTGACGGGTCGATATGTGTTCGAAGAAGTTATTCGGTGAATCCGTGTGATGAGCCTCTTGCATGTTAGCAATTGGATCATGCGGATCTGTCGAGATCCGAGGGAGCACATCCACCGCCCTTTACGTGCTGCGATGCTTCACCTCGAGCGGCACCTCTACCGCGTAACACGGAATGGCAGCGGCGCGATCTTCTATAGAAAAGTCAAAGCACTTCGCAGCCGTTGGATACGAATGGATCGGAGGGGTCACGTCCCTCTTTGACTTTCGGTAATCAAAGTCTCGTTCCCGACCTTCAGTTCGGAAAAGCATCTCGCTCCGCCAACCTATAAATACAGACTCCCTCCTCCCTATTTCGCCGCCTCAAGAAAGAGAGAGAGAGAGAGCAGAATCACCTGAAGGAATCTAGAGGAATCCGGGTCTCTCGGTTGGCAAGAAGCGGCGTTTCCACGACGGACGAAAGCTCCGACAGGAACTCTCCGAATTTCACCGGGACAGAGACAAGAAACCAGAGCGAAACCAACTGCGCTATCTTCTTCCGGGGGTCACCTCTTTTGAGCCGGCGGCGGATCCCGGGGGACACCCTTTTGTTTTCGCGGGTAGCTGTTGTGCTGCAACACGTACGTTGCGGTGTATTAATAGGGCCTTGGTTAGAACGACAAAAGGATGTTGACGATCAAGAGGGTCGCCACGGTGGTGTCGAATTATCAGGAGGAGGGTGGCGAGAAGGATAATGCTGCCGTTGCTGTTGAAGGGGAAGCCAAGGGATGTGGTCGTAATTGCCTCGGAAAGTGCTGTTTGCCTGGTAAGAGTCCCCTGTGATCACACTCTTCCTTTCCTTTTCCTTTTCCTTTTGGCCTTTTGAACATTCTCGCCTTGCGGTTTAGTCATATATTTGAAGATGAATAGAAACATTCTCGCTGATTGTTTGCGGTTTTCAAACCCCCAATGTCATATTTATTTGAAGATGAATAGATTGTTTTTGTAGGGTTTTTTGTAGGGTTTGGATGGTTTACCTTTCTCATGATCTGCAGATATCAAACGTGTATCGCTTTGTGTGCATATTAGAATATTGTTCGATTTGGATGTTTCTTTTTTGCCACAAAGAGACTTACATAGAGACGATTGGGTACATTAGCTTTGATAAATTCATCTTATTTTAATTAGTTACATGTTTCGTCCCTATTTCTTTGATGTCCTGATTGTTCTAAGGCAAGTGTAGTTTTCTTGCTGGAAAAGATTTCCAGTTAAGTTCTTGGGCTTTGCAGACTATTGACCGGAAATTACGCATTCTATTTGGCTTTTTTTGTTTCCCGCATAAGTTATGACCATGAGGTTTCAAACTTTTGATTGCTGGTGTATAAAGCTAATTGTGAAATTGGAATAAAATGAGGTGGACCATCTTCTTTTCTTACCATATTATATGCTGGAAGTTGAACTCTTGATTGAGCTTCAAGTTCTATGGGGGTTTTCTGATCCTTATCTAATTGGAGGGATGCATATTTTTTATAGCAATGGCCAGCTGCTTTTCTTGATCTTCAATCATTCTCCGCTGCCTGGAGAAGGGACAATATAGAAATCAAGGATCAAAGATTAGAGAAAAATAAAGGCTGTCGTCATACCCTAGAGGATCAAAAAGCAGCAGTACATTCAATTAAAGACATATATGTGTATATATATAAAATTCATTATATGTGGAGAGAGAGAGAGAGAGAGAGAGAGAGAGGATGCGGATGTTTGGTTCATTACTTTCTCTATGTTGGCACTGGCTTGTGCCTGATTTAATTGCTAATTGCAGCATCAGACCTTCCTCTGTACACGTTCAAGGTAGCCAGAGAAGATTGCACTAGAGAGAGAGAGAGAGAGGATGCGGATGTTTGGTTCATTACTTTCTCTATGTTGGCACTGGCTTGTGCCTGATTTAATTGCTAATTGCAGCATCAGACCTTCCTCTGTACACGTTCAATGTAGCCAGAGAAGATAGCACTGAAGCATCCATCTTTTATCAAGAACCACCTGAGACTTCTTTCCTGCTTAATCTCTTACTTGGACAGTGGGAGAATCGGATGAATCAAGGTCTATTTCGCTACGATGTAACTACATGCAAGACAAAGGTTATTCCTGGCGACTATGGCTTCATTGTGCAGCTGAACGAGGGGCGCCACCTCAAAAAACGGCCGACTGAATTCCGAGTAGATCAAGTTCTCCAGGATTTCGATGAGAAGAAGTTCAATTTCACCAAAGTGGGCCAAGAGGAAGTGCTTTTTATGTTTGAACAAAGTGATGACTGCTACAGTCACTTCTTCCCCAGTGCACCCGCCATTTTCAAGCCTACTTCTGCTAATGTTGTAGCTATCAACGTAAGTCCGTTGCTTCCTTAACACTAAACGTTATGCATGGCTTCATTGATGTCCACTGGCTGCTGATGAATAAGGTAGTTAAACTTCTGCAGGTCAGCCCCATTGAGTATGGGCACGTTCTCCTTATACCCCGTGTTCTCGACTGCTTGCCTCAGAGGATTGACCACATGAGCTTCTTTCTGGCTCTGTCTTTGGCCAAAGAAGCAGCAGATCCTTTCTTCAGAGTGGGTTACAACAGTCTCGGCGCATTCGCCACCATTAACCATCTTCACTTTCAGGTAACATTAATTGAACACACTTTGATCCATGATATTGACTAGCTGATTGAGCTACTTTTCTTTTTCTACGGAAGGAAATTATAACTTTTTTATCCCACTCAGTAGCGTTACCTACTTACCTCGTTTTTCTTGTTATTTCAGGCGTATTATTTGGCTTCTCCATTCCCGGTCGAAAAGGTTCCTACTCTGAGAGTAATGACTTCCACGAGCATGCAGAGAAATGGAGTAGTTGTTTCGCAACTCTTGAAATTCCCAGTCCGTTCACTTGTGTTTGAGGGTGGAGATACTTTATGGGATCTGTCCAGTGCAGTTGCTAATTCCTGCATACTCCTTCAGCACAACAACATCCCCTTCAATATACTGATCGCCAATTGCGGCAAAAGAGTGTTTCTATTTCCACAGGTAACTTTTCATTTTTTCCTTTCCCAACAGATTGACAGTTTAATGTCCATGAGCCGTTTTGCTGTGCAACTTAATAGGGGTACTAGCTCTGTTCAAAAAAAAAAAATAGGGGCACTAGCACTTTCAAGATGATCCATTGTGATAGGAGTTTAACTGATATATGGGCCATTTAATCATGGCACACAAAGTCTCATCTTTGTTTACGAGGCTTATTTTTCATTGGTCCAATTTCTGGTCTTCGAAGACATCACATCTTATGATGCGCTCTGCTTGGTTCGTCATGGAGATCTTTGAGTGTGATGTAACATTTGTGCAGTTTTTTTTGTTCATATGCTCCTCTTCTATTTAAGCTGCACTGACTCTTATATATTTCGACTTTCTTTGCCATGGTCTCGATTTACCAATGAAGTTACACTACTAATGGACCAAATCTCACACGAGAAAGGAACTTTGAGTCAAGAGTTGTGTTCAAGGAGCTAGTTAGGATCCTGACTATAAGGAAATGTTATTAATCCTCAGTAAATTCTGGTGGTCACCACAGAACAAGGTTGTGTATATTCCTCATAAGTTTTTAGTTATCGCGCGTCTAATTGAGCTCTCTGTCAATGGTCAGTGCTATGCGGAGAAGCAAGCTCGGGGAGAAGTGAGCCAAGAACTTTTGGAAACTCAAGTAAATCCCGCCGTCTGGGAGATTGGCGGACACATAGTGCTGAAGAGACGCGAGGACTTTGAAAATGCGTCGGAGGACTATGCATGGAGACTCCTTGCAGAGGTTTCCCTATCAGAGGAGAGTTTCCGAGAAGTGAAGGCTCAAATCTCAGAAGCAGCAGGCTTGTGCAAGATTGATACTGAAGCATATAACCTGCATCAGAACGAAGAAGCTGTGTCCACATCTTCTGCTGCTACAGCCACCTCGCATTTGCATCAAGATTGTCTAGTCGTGAAAGGCAGGGCATGGCTCTTGCAGTAGCAGGTTTGCACCGTGAATCGCTCCTTGCTGAAGCACAAGGAACTGAAGGCCAGATGATCCTGACAAACTGTCCAGGACAAGATTCCGCATCTTGCGTCGCTTTGTTTTGCATAGTTTGTCGGTTCGGTGGTGAGGAATGTGGTTCGGTAGATTCGCTGCACCGCAGGGCGGGTTACATTCCTTACCAGACAGCATTGCTTGGACTGACCGTCTGGAAGATTGAAGTTTGACATGGAAATAGCTTCTGACTTTGCCATTGCTATTAGAAACAGAGCTTCTGTAGTTAATGGTGGCTTTCATGAGCACCTGGGCAGAAGTTGCCCTTTGTAGATTACTGATTGATTTATGTTAGGTAACAAATGCCAATGTATTTGCATGATGGTGGCCACCGGCCCTTGGCAGTTCTTTTAGGTTTTTCTTGTACTAACCATGAAGTTTGTTATAGGAATTTATTTTCCCTCCTGCCATTCAAGTGAATCTATGATCTTTCGAGCGTCATATCCTTTCTTAATCTTTTCATAATTTGGAACGGCGTGAATCGGTTTTGAGAATTGGTATTGTACTATACTGAATTAGGAAGCTAGTTGCGATCAATGCGCCGACCCAGGACAAGTGGAGTTTTCAGAAGGCAAAAATTATTTTTACCAATGCTAATGAGTGCCGTCAGGGCGAGATTTGTTAAACATATCTGATGGAAGAAATTTCTGATCTGAAGGCGTTGGCTGTGAGTATCACGATCCCGGTCAAGATGTAGAAAATTTGCAATATTACTCTGTTGTAATGCTTAATGAATCTCCCGAGACCTAGTCATTAATGTTCTATATTGACTTTGCATCACTCTTTTAAGTAAACAAGCATATATGAATGGTATGTTTATTTTCACGGAACATGAATGACTTTAAAAATATTTTCCTAAAAAATGATTGCCTATATTACTAAAGAAAATGAATGATTAAAAAAAATTTCATCATCCACAAAGATGTTTAAGTTTAAATTATTGTCGATAATGAAAATATTTTTTATTAACTAATTATTTTAAATGATATAAACTATTAAATGTAAGAAAGTGTTTTTCGAACGATTCATTTTTTGCGAAGTTAACATGGCCTTTCACGAAAGACTTGCAAATTTATTGGCTCATTAAATCTTGGAAAGTAGGGTAGAAATACGATTGAAAATTTATGGACCAAGGGTGCATTTGATAACAATTCTATTTTTAGAAACAATTTATGTTCAAAAATAATTTTTTTTCATTTCTATTCTATAGACAAGTTTATGTGCAAAGAATGTGTTTGATAATTGCACAAAATTTATATTATCAAAATAAAAATAAAAAACCACAAAATTTGTATTCGCATAATAGAAAAAGAATATAAATGTGTTTGATACAATTCTCAAATTTTTTAAAAATATTAAATGTGTTTGACATAGAATTATTTTAGTTTTTAATCATTTTCTAAGATTTTTATAATTTTTTGAATTTTTTCTTTTCTTCTTTTCATCCCTTCTTCTTCCTCCTATAGCTAGTTGCCGGGGCTAAGAGATGGTTGGCGACGGCGACTGAGCTCGACTTCAGATTCGTGAGGCTCGACCTCGCCAAGGCCGAACAAAGCCAACCTTATAGTGACTACATGAGGTCAAGTCTCGCCAATGGCTAGGTGAGGTTGCGAGGTCACCCTTGCCATAGCCAGTGAGGCTCCCCTGACCCATTGCCGAGGTCGGTGATCAACTAGAGAAGAAAATGGAATAAAGGAGAAAAAAAAAAAAAAAAAAAAAAATTATCTTGTTTTAGAATTTGTTGTCAAGAACAAAAAAAAAAAAATGTAGTTTTTTTTTTTTATTTTTATTTTGTTTTTAGTATATTTCTAGTGTATTCCCTGACTACTAATCTATTCTAAAGAATAAAAAATTTAGTTGACATTACTAAACGGATTTCTAAACTTTAAAAAAAAAAAAAAAAAAACAAAAGAATAGAAAAATAAAGTAACAAAATGGCTATCAAATAGGGCATAAGCAAACTTGTATGTGACGGATAAATCTGGCATTCGCACAATTCGATAGGTGAGGGTAGCATTTCTATTCTCGTACTGACTTCTAATGGGAAAGGATATTCACAGAATATACTCATTTGCCCAATAAATAATAGAACCCTTTTGTAACTTCTGGTGGTTGTGAAAGGAAAAACGAAAATGACCCAGGATCGATCCTTTAATTCTGGAGATTGTTAACGTAATTACTCGGAAGAAGAAAAAGAGAGTCGGCCCATCTCTCAAGGCGAGATGGAATGAGTTTCTTCCTCAGTTCCTCCTATGGAGAAACGTGTTGAGCTCAGCGACATGGAGAAGAAACGTGTCGCCTAGAGCACGCTACCATATTCTAGCAAGTCAAACGGAGCAAAGATGGATATATATATATATCCCTACGCTCATACAATAATTTCTCGACACATTTTAAACTAACGCCAAAATAATAAACCTTAGTAATTTCACAAAATCAGATTAGTTGGGAAAAAAAGATCCGATAAACGATGATGGTTCCTGTGGGAGAATAATTTGCTGTCATTTACTATACGTACAAAGAAAATAATTAAGCAAACCCAAATAGCCATTCAACCTCAAACTTTTAGGGGACATTATCAAAAAAATCATATTATACTTATATCGATTCAATTCAAAACCTTTTCAATTTGATCAATTTAATTATAAACTTTTTAGTGATTTACCAATTTAATTATTCCGGCCAATTTTAATTAAAAATAGCTAACGTGAACATCGCTATCTTACATGGCCAACACTAAAGTGAACAACTTTTATAACTTTTGTTAAAAATATTCTGATTTTTTTATAATTTTTTATTTTTGTCTTTCTCCTTTTCTTTTTCTTTTTTCTTTCTTTCTTTTCCTTTTTAATCTTCTAAGCCCGGCAAGGGTCTTGGACCAACCCTTGCCCAGTGGCCACCTTAGCTAGGGCCACAACCCTCGCCCGCTACTGACAAGGGCTTTGCGACTGTCACCCATTGGCCAATGAAGCTGGCCCTCGCCTGTGATTAGGGTCAACCTACGACCCTCACCAAACTTCGTAGAAAAAAAAAAAAGAAAAAAAAGTATTAAAAATTCATTGAATTCTAAAAAAAATTAAAAATTGTCAACGTCAACGCCGATAGTCCTATGTAGCATTGTTGGCATTTACGTCAATAAATATCCAATCAAAATTTGCTAGAATAACTAAATTGACAAATCGTTAAAAGATTTGGAATAATTTGGCCAAAATAAAAGATTGAGAATTAAATTGATATAGATGAAATAAATTTACTTTTTTTATGATTTTCCTGAAATATTTACCTAAAGATCCCATGACAAACCCATGCATACATTACATAGTTATAGATAGACAAAATCGTGAATTACAATAATCAAGATGCTTGACTAATTATATATGAACCTCTTACCTTCTAAAATTAAAATAATTGTCACGAATTTCATACACCACTCGTCTTATCCATGATGATGATTCTAAATTATATTTAAAATATGTGTCAAAATCTTTACACGGCATATATTATTTACTAATTTAGTTTTTCATTATTTCTCTTCGTATGCCACCCTCATGCTCTTTTTCTAGTAAAGGAATAAATTCAAGGGCAATTTGATTTATTCTAGAAAAAAAAAAATTATGGGATCACATTACTGTTTGCATATATATTGACTTTCCTAAATGATTGTTTGGTCTATTATATAATAATATCGCATTACCATCTATATCTATATGAATGTATTATAACAAAATCTTCTTTTAGGTGTTGCCTGGAAGTGTGCCCGGACTTTATATTGCTAGAACTAGACTTTCAGTCATTGCAAGAAAGATTTTGGTGCGTGCTGCATTTACCTACCATTATTTTCCCGTCTCTTCATTATTTTACTATTTAATTCTAACTTATTTGTATATAACAAATTTTTTTTAGCAAAATAACATAAGATCAAGTTTTCTTGTCCACATTAGTTAGTCGACAAAAGTTTCCATTGCTTACATGCATTTCAAATATAGTAAAACCATATAACGTTTTGCATCATATTAGTGAATTTGTATTTTTCATACTTATTAGCGGCCTTGTAGTTTGATAATTTAGTTTTTATATACCTTTCACGGCTATGATAGGTTAAAATGATGTATGTATGTTAAAATGTTTCATGTCCATTTTAAAACATATTTTTTTAAGCCAATTGCGCTACGCGTAGGCAAGGAGTTTATTGAAATAAAGGTTGAAGGATGTTTTGGGGTTGGCATAAAATATCGAGAGATTACACGCACTGTGCAGGTCTATTTTCAAAAGCATCCCTATTTATTCAAAAGTTTATTCAATATATCCTGATCTTAATACAGAAAGAAAGATTTATAGTCAAGGATAAAATTTCATTTAATATATATTGTGCTTCTTTGTTTCACTCTCCATGCAATGAAGAAAGATAAACAGAGCCTTGTTGTAAACTATTAAGATCAAGACAGATCTAATCGCTAGAAATTGGTGTAGAAACCCTAAATCCCAAAAATAAAGCCTATCATAATTAACCTGGAGAATTCTGCCGTTCCGTTGATAAATAAAGCCTATCATAATCCCAAAAATCGCTAAACGGACCTGATTTCTCAATTAGTTATTGATATCTTATTAACACTTTGACGAAATTACCAGCTCTTTTTCGGAGTATGCAACTTACCAAATATTTTTATATTTGACAACACTACAAGAAAAACACCTTAAAAAAATACTAATGTTCCTCGTCTTAAGTTATCCATAGGTGACAAAACACAATTTTTGTCGTCTTAGTGTCAACTAGAGGCAATAAATTGTTATGTCGGTCATGTTAGCATCGAAGAAAGGCCACAAATTCTTAAATTTATCACCTTAGATCATACCCTAGAACGGCAAAAACAGAGCTGTCGTCACCTTGAGTCAAACTTCAGTGACAGAATCCGTGTTTTGCCGCCGTTGATTCTATCAAAAGTGGGACAATTTTGAACCTTTGGTGACTACACGAAATTTTATCATCTTAGATTAGACTGAAGCTATAAAATCATGGTTTTTCATGTTGTGGCTGAGCTGTTGTTAAGCCATCATCTAGGCCAACAGGTCACCAAGCCATCACCTCTCTCTCTCTCTCTATCACAAGCTTGAGCTCTCAATGCCGCACCTCCGTGCTAACTCCCCGTGTAGACCCGACTCAATGTCCATGGAGGCTGATTTTCGACCCAAATTGGCTGGATTAACTAAATTGATCATCCAATGTAAAAGGTTTATGATTAAATTAATGTCAATGTAATAGATCAGGACTTTTTAGATTATTTTTCCTTTGAATTATGTTTCATTATTTTAAACAACACATGTATTACCAGAACCAATTAAACAGGAAGAATTGTCCAAAAAGTCCTAAACTTATTGCAGTTTTGCCAATTTAGTCCTAAACCTTTCAATCTTGCCGATTGAATCCTAAACCTTTTATCAGTTTGCCAATTGAGTCCATCCGGCCAATTTTGTCCGAAAAATGCTGACGTGGACGCCGACGGTGCCACATAGGACTACCAGCGCGACCTGGACAATTTTTAATAATATTTTTAAATTTTTTTATTTTTTTATTTTTTTATTTTTTAAATTTTTTTTCTATTTTTTCCCCTTTTTTTTTTTTTTTTTTTGGCTTTTCCCTTGCCCTTTTCCGGTGGCCGGCCACCGGCCATCGGCCATAGCCAGCCGGCCGGCCTCGCTCGCCACGGCGAGGCCCGGCCGGCGACGGCAACGCCGGCGAGGCCGCCCGGCCTTGGCCGGCGAGGCCGACCCTCGCCGCTAGCCGGCCGGGCATCGGCCAGTGGCCGGTGGCCAGCCATCACCATCGCTCGGCTGGCTGTGGCCGGTGGCCGGCCACCGGAAAAGGGCAAGGAAAACCCAAAAAAAAAAAAAGAAAAAAAAAAAACAGAAAATATTTTAAAAATTAAAAAAATTAAAATTTTAAAATATTATTAAAAAATGTCCACGTCGGCGCCGGCCCCTACATGGCACCACCGGCATCAATGTCAGCATTTTCCGACCAAAATTGGCCGAATGGACTCAATTGGCAAATTGACAAAATGTTTAGGACTCAATCGGCAAGATTGAAAGGTTTAAGACTGAATTGGCAAAACTGCAATAGGTTTAAGATTTTTTAGACAATTTTCCCCAATTAAACATGACTTAGAGTATGGGTCAAAAGACTCATTTGACCCATACCCACAACGAAAGGCTAAAGGAGAAAGAAGCGTAATAAATTAAATAGGCTTCTTGATTAACACGTATCACAAGAAAACAAATTCAAGCGAATTGGATAAATGCTTACTTGAACAGAAAGTAAAACATTGAGAACTGGCATCCACATCAATCTCTTTTTTTTTTATAATTGGCATACTGAACATAAATTTCAGAGATAACTTGTACCATGAGCAGATCCGTCGTATTTTAGAGTTAAAAAAAAAAAAAATTAATCTTAATTACTTCTCACAAATATCTTCTTATCATTAATTCTCTCTTCGAAAAAAGTTCTTTTTCACCGAAATAATAGTTCGGATAACTACCCAAATCAATCATGACTGAAAAAATCGACTGAAGAAGAAGAAATAGGAGGGAAAAGGGTTTTACTCCACGCCCATGCATCATCACTTGTTAAGAATCAGAAGAGCTTGACTTCGTCATCATGGCCTTGAACTCGTCGAAATCGACTTGGCCGTCCCCGTCCCTGTCGACGGAGCCAATCATCCTCCGGCAATCGCTCAGCGAGCACTTCTCCCCAAGCTTCTTCATCACCGCGTGCAGCTCCTTCGCCGAGATCCGCCCGTTCTTGTCGAGGTCGTAAATGTCGAACACCCCCTTGAGCTCCTCCTGCTCGTTGCGGCCGCCACCCGGCCCCCACGTGAAGATCTCGGCAAACTCGTTGAGGTCGATGAAGCCATCCCCGTTCCTATCGATCTCCGACAACGCGCACCTCGCCTCCTCAGGGGTGGCCGCCGTCGGGCCAAGCGCACTCAGGGCTTGCCTCAGCTCGTCGCAGGAGATCTTGCCGTCACCGTTCGCGTCGTACTTGTTGAAGACTAGCCTCACCTCATCCATGGTGCCCAGAGAACACCTCGGCGTCGGAATTGAACTTGAGCCACCTCTTTTGGCCATTGTTGAGAATAGGGAGCGTCGCTTTCTTCTTGCGAATATCTTGTGTTATATATATATCCTACTCTATTCTTAATCTAACTCTCACCTATCCCAACCCCTGAAAAGGTGGGGATTTGAATCTTGAATCCCCCACCTTCCCCTTCCATGTTGGAGTGATTGTGTTTTTTATATATAGGAGGAGACTTTTAAAACTATTAAAAGTCATATTCTATCTCGATCTAATTTTGATCAGAACAGGAAAGACCAACGGTAAAAATCTCTTTTGAAATCTCCTACACTAGTCATATTAATACCTGAATCAAGTTTGATCATAATGATAAAGAGTGATGAGTATTCGAAGAAATTTCTATTTTCATCACTTTTGTCGGTCTTCTTTCGCCTTCTCTTTTAGTCAAATATCCGTATTCTCAATTTATCTAATCAAATCTAAATCTTTCTACTTTGATAAATTTCCTAATCAAGTCCATGTGACATAAAATCCAACTAAATTGAGCCAGCACAGCCTTCAGACAACTTTACAATGCGGCGTGGACATAAAATTTCCAAATGTGAACGAGACATTCACTAAATTTTATCGACATTATACTCTGTTTTTGCTGACATCTTCTAAATTTTTTCGCATATTTCAACATGGACATTGGCATATTTTATCCACATTATATTGGGATGTCATCTGACGTCCATTAAATTTAATTGGATTTGACGGTGGAAGGACTTGATTAGAAGATTAATGATTGTAGAAAAATTTGATTAGTCAAATTGACAGTATAAGCATTTGATTAGTAAAAAAAGGGGAAAGTAAAAAAATTTGGTCCTAGGCAAGACCTTAAAAGGCCTTGACAGCCCGGAAAGATGGGGCCAGACTAATGGAGCGATAACCTCCCTAGGGTGGGAGTCCCTTCAGCCCCTGGCTAGAGCCTGGGAGAGGACTCGATAAATAAACTCTCTCCACTGGCTAGACCGCCACACCTCTCTTCAAGAGGTAACCTAGCCCTTTTGGATCCAAGCGGGCTTCCCCCTTGAAACACAGGGGCGCGCAGCGCAGGAAATGAAGAAGGCCGGGAAGGAGACTCCCCGAGTGGCGGCGGAGGCGGCGGCGGCACTAAGGAGAAAAGAAGTAACGGAATTTGAGTGCGGACAAAAGAAGAACGGACCTTGAGGGGATTCGACACATTGATTTAGGTAAATGACTTAATATACATTAAAAAAATAAAAAAAAATGAAGAATAAGAGGAGGAGGAGGAGGAAAAGAGCTGGGCAATGAGGGGGGAGCGAGCGATTTTGAGTAAATAATACCGATGTCGATACGCGACACACAACACATCGACACGATTTTTGTATGAACCAATATTAATACGGAATTTAATAAATCACAGAATTGATATAGTCGGTTGGGCATCAGGAAATTTTCAGTCAAATAACTGGAGGTCACTCATTCGTAATTATAAAGATTTTTTAATAACGGCTTCTTTTCTAAATCCATAAAATTAGTGTCTAAATTATCGATTTTTCTTTTTTAACTTTTCTTACCAATATGGAAAGGAGAAAAAGATGTCGCGTCCATTTATCGTGACCCTGGAGAGATTTTGAACTTCTTTTTATTTTATTTATACCACTGGCTTTTGAATGATGCTTGTGATTGGATGATCCCCTCGAACTTCTTTCCTGGAAATAGATTTTTAAGATTAATATTGGAAAGTTGGGAACGCACGAAAAAACATAAGACTCCCGATAACGGCGGTCCTTCATTGGTCTGCGCAAAAGATTAAAACGCGTAAACCCTAAAGCAGGGCAACCGTGCTGAAAACGACACGACCGCATTGTCTTACTATTTCTCTTTCCTTTTCTCACTTGTTTCTTGAAATGATTTTTTTATCATTTGCGAGAGACTTAGCAAAGTAGTGACGCAATTCACGTTCGTTCTCCATTTGGCCGCAGCCAATGGCGATCGGCAACTTCACCTCCACATGATGAGAGCATTTGAAAGATATGTGTCCACATTACCATTTTGGACATGACTAAAGAAGTCATATAGCTATCGCCCTTTGGATTCTGAATTGCGATTGACTATTGTGAAACCAACGGTTATAGATGTTTAAATAAGGATTGATTGCAATAGATTAATGGGTCCATACGAAAATTCTATATAAGACTAGTATTCTAGATTCATGAATCAGCAGCCTAGTTGGACGCAAGGATGGAATATGCCTGTAATATGCTATTACGTTATAATGTAATAGAGTTGTAATAACTACTATGCTATTTGATTTAAGTAATATGATATGTATTATACTGTTTGGTTTCTTTTTTTTTTGGGTCGAAACTGTTTGGTTTCTTGAGTAGCATGTAATAAGGGCGGTTTTGCATTGGAATTCCCAAACTCAGATAGATAATATTATAAGAGTCATTCTAATAGTCAACTATGAATTTAAACCCCATAAACATTATCAGATAATATGATTTATTACATCAAAGATTTATTTTTTGTGTGTAAGATTATTATTAAATTAAGCACATAACATGCGGTTATCTTAACATAAATATTATATTACTATAAATATTACTTGAATAGCCAATTATGAGTATAGAACCCCATATTTATTTTCAAGATATATATTATAATTAATAATTGAATTTTTAATGAATATATATATATATATATGATTGTTATTTAAAGTTAATCACATAGTATGTGACTGTATTAATAAAAATATCATCATGATTAAAATAATAATCAAACAACAATTTTGAGCATTGAATGATTAGTGATTGAGATAATCATTATATTAAAATAAATATGATAGTCAATTACAAAAATTTTGATTGCTATACCTGATGTTAAGCAGCCAATATTATGCTAATCGTTACATAAGAATATTTTTCAATAAGATAGTTACTTATTATCAATATAGCATAATTTTGCAAGACGGGCAAACCTAACTCACCGAGTGCTTCACTATGATTATGACCAACTATTTTTTGATCGTGTAATATGTGATCATATCAAATTAAATATAAATGTTGTCATTGTGATATAATAGCATAATAAAATTAGTTATAATTAATATAGCCTAACCTTGGTAGAGTGAGTTGGCAAAAACAGGCAGGGATCTTTTAGGCGGGAATGGCTAGTGCACAGGGGGTGATTTAATAAATATTCTAGCTCGGAATATAATAGGGAGTACACTTTAATAGCTATCATCACAAGCATACATTATAACGGGCAATATAAAAAAAAAGTCTAATGTAATTGTCATTACTACGACCAAACATACTATAAGCGATGTGGAAAGCTACAGATAGTTCTTCAAACAAATGGATTGCATTTGACATCCAATGAAATCATATCTCTAACCTTGTTTGAGGTGTCCTTGAATCGCCAAATTGGTGGACCGCAGGCTAGAACTTAGAAGTCGAGGTCTTCCAAGTTACTAGGCAGACCTTAATGTATAGCAATAACAAAAAATGAGTAGACACAAAAAAAGCACTATCTCAATCACTATCTACATAAAAATAAAAGGTAATATCGTGAGGTCACGCAGCATTGCAATAGGTGATCACTTGACACGATAATGGACACAAATCTTAATTTTTAGAGCCCTAGTGTCAAGAAAAGATTACATTGTCGCTATTTTGTTATGTAAATCCAAAAAAAAAAAAGACAATAAGGGTCTGATTTTTTGCCCAAAAAAACCCACATTTTTTAGAATATTTTCCTAAAAACGAAAACTTATATCGATTATAAAAATTTCTAAACGAAAATATCTTTTACTAATTTTTTCAAATGATATAACTAATTAGTTTTACGAAAATATTTTTTAAATCATTCATCGTTCAAGAAATAAACGAAACACGAATGAAAACGACAAGTTTACTTGTCATTTTATCAATGATTTTCTTTTGTTAGAATACCCAAGAACACCTTAGATCACGACCTATGTACACTTATGCAGGTGATAAATTGACATGGTAGTGATCGTAGATTCTAATTTTAAAAGTATTTAAGTGAAAAAAAATATTACACTGGCGATATTTTTTTTTTCACATAAATCCAAAAATATGTGATAAGTGACCTCACGGATGGAAAGTGGTCCTAGGAGACACCCGTGAAAGTGGGAAAGCTGTAGTTACCTTTTTCTCATGGTCACGCAGAACGTGCAGCAACCTGCTGCAGAGGACCGTGGGACTCTGGAAACCTGCTCTGAATTTTGGTTGCCTATTAAATGCATCGAGTCTTTGTACATTTACGAACGCTCCAAATTTTAGGAAACGGAACCAGTATTGAATTGTTTAAACAAAGAGGTGGATATGTTCAAGATGGGTTGCAAAACTGAAAAGTGTAGGTAATAGATCGATTACTTAAGCACTATATCACAAATTTTCCTAAAGAAATAGTTATACTACTTAAGGTTTGATTCTCCAAAAGATAGGCTCAATTCATGGGTAGATTTTAATTAACTCGTCTATGAGGGAATCGATTTAGAATGAGAAATTGATTCTGATAAAGTAGTTTCAGATCAAGAACCTAAATATAGAACCAATCACTTCTACCAAAATTCATGGGCTGCGTCCATTATTCTTAGTGCGGTAAATATGGAGCTTAAATCGGATAATATAAAGAAAAAAAAAAAAAAAAAAAAAAAAATCAGATAATATGAGTGCAATGCATCCCGATAGTTGGATCGTGTGGGTTTGCTTGTACGTTCCTTGAGGTATAAGTATGAAGGGACGGATAATCCTTCTTTCCTTTTTCTGTTTTCTTTTTATTATGTAAATTTTAACGGTTGTACTTTTGAAAATACTTGAAGAGCAATGAAAATTTTGGTTGTTTAGTTTGATTTCGTGAATGGTATTTTTTCCATTTAAATTCAGGTTGCACATTTCTTTCTTTGCTTTCAGGAACACAGACAATAAGAATAAGAACTGTAGATAAACATATAAAAATCGTGTATGGACTATTTTTCCGTACATATCGAATTAACACTTGAACTTCCATTTATTTCATAAAAAATAATTTATTTGAAAAATATTTTCTTAAAAATAATCTTTTGTATTGCATAAAAAAATGAATAAATGAAAAATATTTTCATCATCCATGAAAATATTGAGATATATTTTATTGTTAATAGGTGAAAATACTTTTAATTGACCACGTATTTCAATAGATACAAATGATTATTTTTAGGAAGATATTTTCTAAATCATTTATTTTTTGCGAAATAAGTTAAGCACGATCGCTAGCAAATCATTCTCTTTTATTAAAATATTAAGAAAATGTTTTCGTACTCATGTCCATTGTAAAAGATAGGGAAAATTTCAAATAAGGATCCGGAGTGCCATCATTTTCTCAAAAGAGGACCTGAAGTGAAGTTTGTCTCAAATAAGGACCCAAAGTGTCATCATTTTCTCAAAAGAGGACCTGAAGTGAAGTTTGTCTTAAAGAATAACCCAAAGTAGTCATTTAATCTCAAAGAAGGACCTCACTCGCCGGCTGGTAAATAGATGCATCTTTAATGTATATTCCGGTGGCCTAATTATGGTATTTTCATCCTTTTTTTTTTCATTTTTGGTTGCCCTGTTCATCGTCTTCTTCATCCCCTGTTCACTTCTTCTTGCCCAGATCAAGAATACCAGACTTGGGGAAAGGCTAGCGAGCGCCAGCTGCTGGTAAGGGCCGGTGAGGGCTCGACGCCCATTACCGGCAGCAAGCGAGGGCTCCACACCCATTGCTAACGGCGGCCAAGGGCCATCAAGCCCTCGTTGGCCATGGGGGAGGGGGGCAGTCCAAATCGAGGCCCTACAAGAAGGTCCTCAAGGGCAAAAAGGGTAGCTGAAAAAGTCGTTGATCTAGGAGCGGTGGTGGGAGGAAGGGATGAAGAAAGCGACGCGGGCATCCCAGTCGTAGTCCTAGCAAAAGACAAGGTTGTTGGTGGAGTAGCGGGCAGAGGTGGGAGAGGTCACCCCTCACAGCCATCAGCGAGGTCACCCCTCGCCAGCCCTGGGCGAGGGCTCGCCCATCTCACCGGCCACTAATAAGGGCCGACGAGGGCTTGCAAGCCCTCACCTGCAGCCAGCCGCAACCGAGGCCACCCTTGCTAGATCTAGTGAGGGTCGGCCTACAAGCCCTCACCCACGGCCGGCGAGAGCTTGGTGGCTCTCACCTACTGCTGACGATGGGCGTCCAACCCTCATCGACCCTCACCAACGGCCAGCGCTCGCTAGCCCTTCCCAAGTCTAATGTTCTTAAGAAGAAGACGAACAGGGGACGAAGAAGATGATGAACAGTGTCACCATTGACCCAAAAAAAATAATAATAGTAAAGAACAAGACAACTGAAATTTTTAAAAAAAAATGGACAAAAATATCCCTAATTAGGCTACCAGAATATGCATCGGAGATGCATTTATTCACCGGCCAGCAGATGAGGTCCTTCTTTGAGACTAAATGATTACTTTAGGTCCTTATTTAACACAAACTCCACTCTAGATCCTCTTTCGAGAAAATGAAGGCATTTTGGGTTCTTGTTTGAGACAAAGTTCACTTCATGTCCTCTTTTGAGAAAATGATGGCACTGTAAGTCCTTATTTAAAATTTTCCCTAAAAGATATTTCAAACATTGATAAAGGAGAAATAAGACAATCAACGAAATGTGTGTGTGTGTGTGGGGGTGTGTACACACGCAAATTATCAGTAGGGGGTGAAAGGGAGATTAGGAAAAAGTCCACTCATGGATCATTTTCATTTTAAAAGAAAATTAAAACACATATTGCAAATGAATAGTCATGTATTATGGAAAGAGGCGACTTCTACATTTACTATTTCAATTGTAACGGAAAATGGGGATAAAAAGTACCATTACCAATTAATTTTGAAACACACTAATTTATAACAGTAAAGAAACAACTGCATATAGAACGAAAAAGGCAAAAATGGATTTTAAATAATGTCTCTTGGCTATAGCATCTGCATCGACAATATAGATAATGTAATTTTTTAATTGTTCTAATATGTTACAATAAACATCTGCTCTTTACACCACCGCCCGTGATGGCCGCAATGGCTAAGGCTTGTGCCCCCCCCCCCACCAAGGGAGGAGGAGTTTGAAACCTCACGTCCCCATTGTGCGACTCACCTGCGGCTGGGTCTATGGTGGCGGCCTAGTTCGCCCCGGGTTTACCCCACCGGCTACCAACTGTACGGGGTTCCCGGGTCATCAAAAAAAAAAAAACATCTGCTCTTTACAAATGTTACCATATAGCATAAATATCATTTTCTAATCACATCAATTCTTCTAATGACTTTGAAACACTTTTCGGGAAAATTATCCAAAAAAGACCTAAATCTAATGTACGGCGGCCAATTCGGTCCTAAAACTTTCAATTATATCAATTTAGTTTTAAACCTTTTAAGGTTTTGCCAAATTAATCCTAAACCTTAGCATAATTCTTTTGGCTAATTTTGGCGAAAAATCACCAATGTGGCAATCCAATCGGTGGTGGCTGTTTTACATGACCGATTAACTCTAATGTGGATAATCTTTTTAAATTTTTTTAAAAATTTTCCAAAATTTTTATTATCTTTTTTCAGCATATGTATAAGTAAAAGGCATATGAATTATTCTTCAAGATGTGTTGAAATAATTAAATATTAAATCATTTTTTTATCTAAAAGCTTAAGCTTTTAAAAACAGTTTGTAGCAATTTCATAAAATCTTATACGGTATTAAAATTGGAGATTCTAAATTCAAATCTTTCCAGACCTTATTTGCTTCCCCAATTAAAAACATCTATGCTTAGTACAAGAGAAAAGGAGCAGACTAAGGGTGAGGGGAAATGTTCAAATAATTAAATATTAAATTGTGCCTTCATTTAAAAGTTCAAGCTTTTAAAATAGTAAGCAGTGTTCTCATAAAATCTCATAAAATATATAAAAACCCAATTTGACTAAGCAATAGTTCAAGATTCTTCATTTGACATTAGGTTTTATTCATATACGATATTCATTTAATTTGGAATAGAACCATGAAAAAGAATACTGGCATTTTGCTATGATAATCATGCAAATTGAACAATTAGTTATCCACCAAAACTTTCTTGTTACTGTGAAATGGGGAACAAAATAGAAGTGGGATAACTTTGTATGGTGCTTATTTTAGTGCCAAAACTTTTCAATCTAAGTCTACTTTGATAAATAATTTTTTTTTTTTTAAAGATTACTTAGTGTCATCAACAATTTGTTTGGCTCAAAATCCGTCGTTGCAATATTTTAATGTAAACTATTGCACATGACTCGCTAACAAAGTGAAGTCAATAATATCAGTGCTAAACTGCATCACCTGTGTGGGTTATTTGCCCCAAATTAATGAATCGGGGCTAAATTCGTTTTCTTTTTCAAGCTCTGAATTAATTTTGTTCTTCTATCGAGGAGTCGATGCAAAATTGGGTGCTAAAATTAGCAATGAAGAGCAAGAGCAGGATGGACATTGCCATATTAAGCATGTTCTAGTCAAGCATCAGACGAACAAGAGCTGCAAAGGAGAGGGAGCAACATAGTTACCGAACGAATCAATTGCCATAACTGAGCTTCTTCAGAGTTGAGTTGTCATTGTGGAATATATCCTCAGCCCTCGAAGAATGAGGAACACACACCAACAAAATCACGACAAGCATAGAGATCATCCACCAAACTCGCTGAAGCTCCATCATTTCAAATTGCAGATTCACGAAGCACGTATCACAGCTTCATAGAGAGAGAATCTAACTAAACATTTTTCCCATATTGTTTTGGTCTTGCTGGTCACGTTAGGACATAGACGGTAGCTAAGAAAATGATTGGAAAAAGAAAAAAAAAAATGTATATGAAAGTGAAATTTGTTGGCTGAAGATGAAGATGAAGACAAAGATGGTGAAGAAGAAGAGAAGGTAGATTGTTGAGTTAGCTAGATCATTGAAATCGGCCAAACCCTAATCTCTCTTCCAAAAAACCCTCACACAAAGAAATTTCACTTGCAAGCTCTCTCAGCTTCATCCTTGCTTTGCTCCACTTTATTTTTATAGGCTTTGATTTTCTTTTTTTTTGCCTCTCCCAATCTAATCTGAGAGTCTTTCTTCACCTCGTGGCGTCATCTTTGACTCGTTGTTTTTCCTCTTCGTCATCGCGGTATAAATCTGCTTGCAGCTGAAAATTTGGTAAGAACTCGTTACCAATCCAGCCAACAAGAAACCTGAGCGTTGTTCTATAACTTCTCAATATTCGGTGATAACTCTCCTCTCTTGAGTTAGGTATAAATCTAAATCCGGAAGTTTTTCTCTCCCAATAGAGATGTGGAAGTTTCTTAGAGGTGTTCAATTTATGGTGGTTCAACATATTATTATTGTTACATTGATAATGTTAAAAACATTGAACCTTGGTGCGTAGTGTAAGCCTTAGTTTTCAGAGGAAATGATCATAGCATGTGTCCATCATTAATTTTGTAGTGATGGCCGCCAATTATGTTTCTATGCCGCAATAGATCTAGTATTTTGAGATGAGAATGTGTTTATAGCTGCAAGCTGCAGGCTATACTCTGCTTTTTTTGGATTTTGTGTTGTTTTGCAGCTCTTTAGGATTTGCTTTGCTTGGAAACTTTTTATATCCATCTCATATTTAATCTTGACAAGTGAATAAAATTTTCTTTCAACCAAAAATAAAATTAGACCATTTGCCACATTGTCTTGCCCTCTGTCCAAGTTGGACTTCAATTTTTGTTAAGAAAGCCACGAAGTCTCTAGATATTGTTGCCCAAGGCATTTAAGTAATTGTACTTCTAGTAATGTGATATTCAAGTAATTGCTTGAAAAATTTTGGCACTAAAAAGAGTAACGTACAAAACTTATGACACTTAGTGTCATTTTCCCTTGGGAAATGATAAGCACTCACCAAAAAAAAGAAAAAATTGACAACGGTAATAGATAAACTATAGACACAGTATCAACACAAGGGACAGATAAATTATAGACACAGTATCAACACGAGGGAAAGAAGAAGGAGGAGGAGGAGGAGGAGGAGAAGAAGTAGAAGGAGAAGCAGAAGAAGAAGCAGAAGCAGAAGCAGAAGCATAAGAAGAAGAAGAAGCAGAAGAAGCAAAAGAAGCAGAAGAAGCAGAAGAAGAAGAAGGAGGAGGAGAGGAGAAGCAGAAGAAGAAGAAGAAGAAGAAGAAGAAGAAGGAGAAGAAGAAGAGAAGCAAAAGAAGCAGAAGAAGGAGGAGGAGCAGGAGAAGAAGAAGAAGAAGAAGAAGAAGAAGGAGAAGGCAAAATCATTAAGCTCATTAAGCATCACCTAACTAGTTAATTGATGAGGGGCTATTTATCAGCATGTTTGGCATTTTTATTGAGGAAGTGGAAGTAAGTATTGCAGAAGAAGCAGAAGAAGGTTAATTGATGAGGGGCTATTTATCAGCATGTTTGGCATTTCTATCAAGGAAGTGGAAGTAAGTATTGCAAAAGAAGCAAAAGAAGAAGAAGAAGAAGAAGGAGGTAAAATCATTAAGCTCATTAAGCATCACCTAGCTAGTTAATTGATAAGGGGCTATTTATTAGCATGTTTGGCATTTCCATCGAGGAAGTGGAAGTAAGTATTGCATTTGAAAATTATATAGAAAAGAAAGCATTAAAGAAATTAAAATTATATTTGTGTGTGTGCACATGCGATAGTGAAATTCAAATATAAATAATACGGATGGTATTACTAAAATTAAATAGACTATTAGCATATAAAACGATGAATATTGAAAAATAACGCATATGGAAAGAGGCAAACATGTAACGATGTATTTAATTTAATTTATATGTGAGATAATGTTTAAATCCTATTAATGAAAACTCATATGGTGAATATATCTTTTTTTCCCATACAGGCCATTTTTCCTGAAGAAATACTATAGTAATTCGGTCCTTTGGTAGTTTTCAGAAATATGAACAAACACAATCAAATATAAAAAAATATTAGTCTGAATGTGAAAGATTATTCATATTCATTCATTCAAAAGTAGATTAAAAGACGCATTATCCCAACGAATATTCATATCTTATAAGAAACACAACTGCCATAGGAATGAACATATTATTTTGCTATTAGGTGTGACTCTTAACGAGCAGACATAATTTTACTAATTGATTTTGAAGCATATTAAATTATAATTAAACAATTTGAACAAAGTATGCATTATGCTCCTTGAAAAGACAATTTTTACACAATGCACGCACTATTTCACTCATAAATGTAGCTCCTTACCAAAAAAAAAAAAAAAACTCAAATTTAGTGATTCATGTCACAGCACTGTTATATATGAGAATAAAGTATGCGACAATATATTAAGCAAAAAGGCATGAATTGATTGAAATATTTCTCAGAGTTCTGACAAGAGTTATGGTAAGTTGGAAAGGAAGGTTTGGGAACTCCTTGTGTGAAATAGTCGGTTAATTT
Source organism: Eucalyptus virginea (assembly GCA_014182375.1). Taxonomy (NCBI): domain Eukaryota; kingdom Viridiplantae; phylum Streptophyta; class Magnoliopsida; order Myrtales; family Myrtaceae; genus Eucalyptus; species Eucalyptus virginea. The sequence goes on along the minus strand of CM024523.1, from coordinate 20,286,974 downwards.
GAATATAAGCTGATAAAAAAATTGATTATTAGAATACTCAAATAACTATTTAATACAAAGAACTATTAAAGAGCGTGGAAAAAGTTAAGACTTTCTCATTTTAGAAGTAGAAATAATCTCCTTTTTCTAATTCCAGATGGAAAACATGGAAGTTCATATTAATGTTATGATTAAAATGAATGGAACAGAGTAGAACATAAGGTACAATAATAGGATTCAAATATATATATATATATATATATATATATATATGACTAAATTGAAAATTAAAATGAGGGAATTCACCGAGTAAGATGGAAAAAAAAATGAAGTGGGAAATGGATATAATATGTAAAGTTTATTGTTAACAGTTTGCATATTATGACAACTTCGCGTGTTTTGGATGTTTTAATTTTTTTTTTGTTGAAATGTGTTTCGGAAGTTCAAAGGTGAAGTGCAAGACAGAAAATTTCCTTTAAGCTATAAAAAATGACATTCAATACAATTAAACGCTTAGCACTTCATAAGAAAATTGGGAAGATTACCTAATCAGTCATGAACCTATTGTACGAATGCCAATTCAACTTTAAACTTTTCAATTTTGTTATTTTAATCTTAAATATTTGCACGAAATTTCAATATAATTATTCCGATCAATTTTCACCGAAAAGAGTTGACATGACGGTCCAGTCATTACCGACTATCCTACGCAACACACTACCAATTTCTGCTTAAAATTAGCTTGAATGACTAAATCTGAAATCTCGTGCAAAAGTTTGAAACAACATTGAAGGATTTTGAATTGAATTCACATCCATATAATATGTTCAAAACTAATTGAATAATTTTCCCAAAGAAAATTAACCACAAATAACAAATTTTTAAAGAGGTAATCTTGATACCACATACTTTTCAGGTAAATGATATTAGAAAATAATTAAACAAGTCAACTAACTTCACCCATTCCGACCAAATAAAAATAATAATAACATCACCCAGACTTATAATTTCTATAAATTACTGAATTTTTTGTCAAAGCCTCAGAGAAACCTTGTAAGCAAATCAACCACAGAGGACATCATTCTGTTTTTTTGGTAAGTTTTTTTTTTTTTTTTTTGGTAAGGAAGAAAGAATGAGGACGTCATTCTGTTCAAACGCATTTCATAGAACAAATGGTTATTGGGTGATACGGGAACCGTTTTATGTTTTGTCTAAGTTTGTGTATCCGACAGTATTGATTAAATTTAAATCACATTGATGCGATGATTATACAACGACGGAAGGAACGACGGAACTACAATTTCTAGGATTGTGGATGAACTATTTTTGTCACGAGTCCGACACCACTGAAAAATGTCAAAACTTTTAAGATTTAGAAAGATATGTTAATCTCCTTTTCAAATATTTGGAAGGACTGTATAATTATTAAAAATCATATTTGGCGCTCACTTTAATGTTAAAAGTTTTTTTAGATCATTTTAGTATAACTTTTTTTAAAAGACAATATTTTAAGTGGCAATTCCAATTTTTTTTTTTTTTGGTCGAAGTGAAAACGCTTTGATTGATACTAAGTAGGTGGAATACAAGTAGTAGGAAAATCAACACATAAGATAAGAAAGAGTTCGTGCAGGGGATTAGTAACCCAATTACCCGGCAAGGAACCGGAATTGTGTGATTTAGCGATCCAGTCCAGCGGCTCGGTTGGACTCACGCGGTTCAAACCGCAAGAAGACATCCTTCATTTGGCCCAAGCAATGTTGGCAGTCAAGGACAAAGGGCCGCGAGGCCCATGGAATCTCTGTGCGGCCCAAAATGGACTGAACAGCAAGGAAGCAGTCACTTGATACATAGAAAGCGGCTTCGGTTCGTGCGGTTGAAGCTAGTTCGACAGACGCCGCTTCTCCTTCAACCACTCGAGCGAATGCCGGATAGCTAGGGTTTCGGCCATGTGAGCCGATTGAGCTCGGATTTTCTACACAAAACCAGCGGTACACACCCCATCAGCTCCTCTACAAACTCCAGCTATGGATCCCTCCGATCTACTCTCTTGCCATGAACAATCCACGTTGATCTTCCACGCGCCCGGATCTGGAGGTACCCATGAGTATCGTTCCGAGGTAAGCGCTGTCCTTTGTGGTTGCCACTTCTCGAATAGTTGCTGAGCTAGGCGAGCTTCACTGATTATCTTGTTTTGTTCTATTTTCCGGCCTTGAAAGATCAGGCCGTTTCGTGCTTTCCATATGTACCACAGAGTGGTCGCGAAGGTCGCCTTTTGACTTGCTAAGATGCCGGAGAAGAGGTAGTTGCATACTCACTGATCTATTCTCGTAACTGATGTCGGGGAGGTGCTGATTTGATCACTGAAGTTCAGCCATATTGCGTTTGTCCATTGGCACAGGATAAATAGGTGCTCGGAGGACTCCGGATGCTCGCGACAGAAAGGGCAAGTAGGCTCAGGTAAGATTTTCCTCCGGCACAGGTTGAGTCTCGTAGGAAGGCCTTCGGTACATAAGCTCCACATGAAGTGCCTGATTCTGGGATTAGTATGTAGGTGCCATATTTCCTTCCATAGTCGGTTGGGGACTTGAAAAGAAGATGATGCCTGATTCTTTGTGTTTGTTATGGTTGCTGCTCGTAGTCTGTGGTACCCATGTTTGATTTTGTAGTTCCCCGAGTGATGCCCTGTCCATATTAAGTAGTCAGATCTGGTGTTTATACTGAGTGTTGTTTGCTGGATCTCCTCTGAGATGTTACTATCAAAAAGCTCATTAATGAGTTGATTTTTCCATGTGCACGAGTGTGGCTCAATAATATCTGCAACTAGCTTCGGGTCTTTTTGATTCACCGGTCCTCCAATTTTGCCTGACATGAGCCAACGATCTTCTCTTAAGTTTATAGATTTGCCATCCCCAACCTCCCATTTCAAATCAGGTTCAAGAGCATCTCGGCCAAGTAGGAGGCTCTGCCAACCCCATGATGGTCTGGCGCCCTTACTAGCAGTCCATAGGCTACCATTAGGGAAGTAGAGTCCTTTAAACATTCTGCTCCATAAGGCCTCACGGAGTTTGATGGAGTCTCCATGCTTGTTTCCCCAGCATTGCCTTGTTAAGTTCCATTAAATCTCTAAATCCCAATCCACCTTGGTCCTTTCTCATCTTTAAGACATCCCAACTCTTCCGTGAATACCTCTCTCTTGCTGCATTCTTCCTCCACCAGAAATCTGAAATTTTCCTTTCAATCGCTCGACAAATGGATAGGGGTATTTTGAATATATTCATGGCATATTGGGGAAGAGCCTGAACAACCATTTTTATTAGTACTTCTTTCCCCGCCTTCGAAATTAACTACTCCTTCCAGCCCTCCAGTTTTCTGTCTACCCGTGCCATGATCCAATTGAACATCTGTTTTTTTGTTGGACCCCAATTGGATGGTATCCCCAAGTATTTTCCAGTCTTTTCTAAGATAGAAACCCTCAATTCATATGCTATGTTTCTTTACAGCTTTCCCCAAAGAACACCCCAGATTTGTTACGATTAACTGACTGGCCCGTCGCAAAGCAATAGCAATTCAGTAAGTTTGCAAGATTCTGAGCTTCTCTAAGTGTTCCATCCAGAAAGAAAATAGCATCATCCGCGAAAAATAAATGGGAAAGAGTGGGGCAGTGAGGGTTTAATTTGATACCTTTTAGGCTACCATCACTAACAGCATTTTGCACCATGTGGGAGAGGACATTGGCCAAAAGTATGAACATATAAGGTGAGAGCGGATCGCCTTGTCGTATACCTCTCGATGGAATAAAGGTTTCCCCTACTTCACCATTGCTTAAGATTCGAAATTGGGCTGAGGAGATGCAAAATCTGATCAGCTGCACCCATCTATCACCGAAACCCATCTTCTTCATGCAATCACATAGAAAGTCCCACTCTACTCTATCGTATGCTTTCTGCATATCTAGTTTCAGCACAGCCTGGAATTTTCTTCGCCTTTTTCTAACTCGTAGCTGATGGGTGACTTCTTGGACTATAAAAATGTTATCTTGTATCTGTCGGTTGCTAACAAAAGCGCTTTGTTCAGGAGAAATAATAAGATGGAGCCAAGGTTTGAGTCGATTCGCCATGACTTTTGTGATAACTTTATAGCTGAAATTGCACAAGCTAATGGGCCTGAATTACGATATGCTTTCGGGGTTTGCCACCTTGGGGATGAGTGTAATATGGGTTAAGTTTAGTTCGGATCAAAGGTTCCTTCTCTGAAAAAAAGAGTTTACAAGCTGGAATATGTCTTCATGAATGATATGCCACTGACTTTGATAGAATAGGCCACTTAAACCATCTGGTCCTGGGGCTTTAGTTGCCCCCATCTGAAAAACAGCCTGCTGCACTTCTCCCTTTGTGACTGGTCTTATGAGCGCCTCATTCATTTCCTCAGTTACCGTGCTTGGACATTACTCTAAGACTGGCTGATAGTATCGGTGCCCCACAGATTGGTATAGATTCTTGTAGTAGGTTGTGATGTGTTGTTTGATAACTCGAGGCTCGCGGCTCCACACATTCTCATCAAGTTTGAGCATGCTGATTTTATTTCTTTGTCACCTCTGAATGGTTGTTGCATGGAAGAATTTCGAGTTCCGATCACCCCACTTCAACCAATTAATTCTGGATCTAATGCCCCAATACATTTCTTCTTGGCGCCATAATATGCCAATTTTCTCAGTTAAATTTTAGTATTCCTCTCCCATATTTGTCTGGTCTGCTCTGTTCATTATCTGGATGAGCTGGTTTCTAAGCTAATCAATCTATTTGGATGCATTTTTAAAAGATCTCCTGCTCCAATTTCTCAAATCTTGAGTTACTTGCTTTGTTTTCCTTACCAGGTTTTGGTGCTGCCCATTTACTGCCTTCCAAGCCCGATCTACTACAAACACACTCGGGATGATCTACCCAAGTAAGGTTCAAATCTGAACAATTTTTGTCTTTTCGTACCACTAAATTTAAACAAAGCATTAGAGGACCATGATCAGAACCTATTGCTGGATATACAAATGCTTCAGCATTAGGAAATAGGAGCCTCCATTCTAGGTTGCAAAATACTCGATCAAGCCTCTTCTTGACTAATTCCTCGCCTTCCCTGTTATTTGTCCACGTAAATGCACACCCCTTACTTTCAATGTCTATTAACGAGCATGAATCAACAAACTCTCGAAACGCTGTCATTCGGAACCTCTCCACTAATCTTCGACCCGCCTTCTCCCAATGGTATAAAACCTCATTGAAATCTCCTATGCATAGCCAAGGTTGTGAGGTGTTTCCATTTCTTGCTCGAAGAGAGTTCCAAAGAGAAACTCTTTCTTGGAAATTTGTTGACGCGTGCAGCATCGAAATCTTCATTTTAATTCCATTTCCAGCATCTGTGCATGAAATTTCGATCATCTCGTGGCAGCTATACTCAATAGAGATTTGCACCGACTCATCCCATAAGAGTACTAGTCCTCCCGCAATGCTGATAGGGTTAATAGCAAACATAGAAGTAAATCTTAGTCTTTTTTTGATATTTTCCACCACCTGGTATTGATTCTTTGTCTCCATAAGAAAAACCAGATTAGGTCTCTCACGAGCCACTAAGGCTCGTAGGTGCTAGACTGTCAAGGGAGAGCCTAGACCTTGACAGTTCCAGCTTAACATTTTCATGGCTCCTTTGGTGGCTTGTTAGGGCTAGCCACCAAAGCCCCTACAGATTCACCTTCCCATACTTGAATTGGTGTTTCCATAAGTTGGTCCAAATCCACTAAAGCTGTCAGTGAAACCCTCTTCTCATAGGGAGCAAACCGTTTCAATTTTTTGGGTATTGGTTTTGTTGGACCAAGTTTCACTACCCCCCTGAGTCGCTACACCTGCATCCTGTATTTGATATGTCTTTAGAATATCTGAAGGCTACTGTGTCCTTTTCCCTTTCTTTTGTGCAATAAGCTCTACTGAATCTGGTTCTTCTGGTGTTGTTTGTGTCACAGGTTGATAAAGCACAAGGGCTTGACTCTCATCACAAGAACTTTTCCTGTTTGATACATCACAAGAGGGGATAACAAGGGTTTCGGGAACCATTTCATCTTCTATTAAGGTAAAATCGATGTCACCGTAGAAGGTATTCCAGCAAGGGCTAAGAGTTTTCACCTCTGCCTTTAACCAAGAACCATAGCGGCCTGGTTTGTCCTGAGGAAGTCCAGATTCTTCATAGGGATATGTCGGACAATAGTTAGCATAGTGGCCTATATAACCGCAGGAATAGCAAAAGTGTGGGAGTTTCTCGTATTTAAAGTCAATCCACCAGTTGTGATCTCCCACGTGAATGATTGTTCCAGTTTTAAGGGGCTGCATTAGATTCAGCTTCACTTTTGCTTTGCCTATCTTTCAAGAATCATTGTTCCGAGCATCAATTCTAACTTCCTATACCTCTCCCATTTTTCCAACAATCATTCTAATGCAATCCTCCAACATTGCCCTCTTGGAAGCCCCATCAAATGCACCCAGAATGAGCAAGATTTAAATTTATAACAGTGCTCGGGAACGGTAGGGTCTCCTTCTTGTAAAATTAACAGATTGCTTGCAAACGACCAGGGGCCTGTCTGGAGTATTCTCTTCTGATCTTCCTCCGATTTAAAGATGAAAACAAAGAAACCCTGTTCTATCACCTCGCATCTGACTTCTTCTACCTTCCATGACTTTTTCATTGTAGCCCAGAATGCTGGAAAGTTAGCATTTGGCTTCGAAAACAATTTTCCATATAATAGATGCTCACCGGCCTTTTGGTTTACCTCAGGGATGTGATTATTCAACTCCGTAATATCATCCGCAGCCCAGAGATCTCCCATGCGTTTACAAAGGGTCAACAAACGGAGCTGGTTTTCATGGCTGCCCTCCATTGCTTCAGCAGGACTTTCTAGAGAAGAGGGTTTTCGTTGACAACAAGATGGGGTTCCAAAGATGGGTGGATTTTGGTTCAGACGATGGTTTTATGGGGAATGAAGGGAGCTCTGTAGATTACATGAGCATTTACTGATAGATCTGAGTTATGACAAGTTAGGGTTTGAAGAAGCAATTTGTTCATTCATTTTGTTGTTTTTTGGTTTAGAAGAGTAAATGAAATGATCAATCTGGTGGGGAAAGTGTAGCAATATCCATTGCGAAGACAGATTCCAGGTCTGGAAAGAAAAAGGAGCTATCTCACGAAGGAGAGAAGGAAACTCACCGTCAGCGAGAGAAGAGGCCACTATCGGGCAGAGAGGACGCAGAGCTTTGCGAGACCTGTTATGGTTTCATGTTCCTGATGGCAATTCCAATATGAACCACTGAAAATCCGACGTGGCCATTGTTCATGCCCAAATAACATACAATGCCCTAAACGAGGTTGTACAACGTTTGCCCCAACATATAAAACCTAAATCGCAAATTGAAATAAAAAAACCCAGTTTCAAAACCCTAAACCTAATCCGATTCCTCGCCAACTACTTCAAGCTCTCTCACACAACCAAAATGGGGGAGATGAAGGAAGAAAACGAAATTTCCTCTCGTGTTACCAAGAATTAGAAGCTTTAAAAACACTAATCGACGCGAATCGACCATCTCCGATCCTGTTGCTTGCCTTCTCCCATTCTGCACAGAACAGAGCAGACCGAAGACGCATGAATTCGTGACAGTTCCTTTCGAGAAACGATTTCATCCAACGCGATTCGCGATTCCAGAGAGCTGGAGCTAATTCCACTAATTGTCACTGTCAATGACGACCGTCCTAACATCACATTCCGATTCTCCTGTACTCTGATTCGCGGTGGCGCTATCCAAAAAAATTTGAATCCATTTCAAAGTCCTTCGCCAGAGAGAGAAAGGACGATCGACACGTCAGAAACAATCACCGAGGGAGGAAAATCCTCTTCAGAAGTGATCTTCGCTCGACTTGTGTTTTCCGAAGTCTCTAAGCCTTTTTTTCGAAGAAAATGACTACTCGTTCTCGACACTTGTTTCGATTTCGATTTTGTGCAGAATGGACTATCGCTGAAGCTTGGTCCTCTTACTTTCTCTGGTTTCGATTTTGGTCTTTCCTATTCTCCGGAGGCCTCTTCATTGACTTTCTTCCCCATCGTCGCCTGGACGCTGTTCACCTTACCGTCGCCAAGCACCGCCCCATGGACCGCAACGTCATAATAGCAAGCTTTAATTGTCAATGGATGCTAAATCATGGCCGGTTTTCACGCCGGTAGTAGCTGAAATTTTACAGACTCTGCTTTGTTCATAAGCGGCAAAAATGGAGTTCGAAGAATTTGCCTTAATGAGGAGGAATCCTAATCGCCATCAGTCGTCAAACTGACAAAAAGAGGTCTTAGAATTCGTGGTCATTGAAGATGGACACAAGCGATGAAGTTTTTAGCCGAGATTCAACCACTTGGACACTCTCGCCAGAAGACATGGTGAAACAGAGGAAGTGAGTGACGGCGAAGAGACTTTTGTCAACGAGGGCGACAGCCACCAGAACAATTCGTCTGAAATCGCGAGCCGAGTCGAACGAAAATCGCTTCCATCAAGAACTTCTTCGTTTGATCAGTGCATGTCTCAAAATGGCGAGTCGAGTTGAAGGAAAATCGCTTCCATCAAGAACTTCTTCGTTTGATCAGTGCATGTGTGATGAATCCCTTGCTCTTCAATGATGGCTTTTTTGGTGTTAGGAGAGCGATGGAGAAGAAAAATCGATGAATAAATCTCAAAAAAAGGCTGAGGAACTATGCCTTTGACTGAATCATAAAATGAAAGTCAGAAAATAAGAGAGAACTTCAGCTCATTTCATGGAAAATGTAACGTTTTTGAAAAATATTTTCCAATAAGTCATTTTTCGGAAAATGTAATTATTTTTCGGTGTTCGAGTGAAACTTGAAAATGAATTAGAAAATATTTTTCACTATTCAGTAAAGAAAATCTTTTCCTCTATATACTATTTTTCATTTATTTTATTTTTAAAATGGAATTTTCATTTTTTAAATCAATTTTTAGTTATTTTTAATTTTTAAAATTTATTTTATTTTCTTTTCTTTTCTTTTCTTTGTTTTCCATCTCCTTCTTTCTTGGTTGATCGCCGGCCATGGTGACAGCCCGCGACCGGCCACAAGCGAGCCTCGAGCTCGCCGACAAGCACGAGCTTGAGATCAATGAGCTCGAGATTCGCCGCAAGAACAACGAGACGGACTCACTGCTAAAAAGAAGAAGATGGGAAACAAAGAAAAGAAAAATGAAATTAAAGATAATTTGAATTAAAAAGAAAAAGAAAATTAAAAAAATCGAATAAAAAAAAAAAGAAAAGAGAGGAGAAAGTGAGGATTTGTAGAGATGTGAGATAAGATAGATCAAGTGAGAAAATATTTTCCACTTTTGAAAAGTGAGAAAAATTTTCCCCTAATTTAGAAAAAAATTCTTTTATAGAAAACATTTTCTCAAAAATTCATTTTTTTCAGCTTAAACGAACGAGCGTTGGAAAATCCTAAAACATTTCCTAAAAATTATTTTCTCGAAAACAAATGGAGCTTTAGCTTGATTTCACAGCAACAATCAAGGACTCTCGGCAGAGCTTGAAGTCGCTCAATCAAAGGAAGCGGCTGGAATAGACATGGACTGAACTAGATGAGCATGTAGGCATGGCGGAAACGTTCTCGAAGGAGATGGATGGGTTGACGATGCTTTTGCCGCGGTCACTGACTGTCGAGGTAGTGGAGGAGTTGGCGGTGCTAGGCGTGGTGGCTTCGTAATTGGCGGTGCCGAGGATGGTGAGAGGGAGAAGAAGACGATTTCAGAGGAACGTCATTTTTTACAATCATCTATCCATGTGGACTGATTTTTTAAAAAATAAAAAATAAAAACTGTTAGCCCAGATAAAATTTTAATTATAAAAGGTATGTAATTTCTTTGACTGAAAATTCTCATTAAAGACAATTAAATGATCGGTTTTCTCCGATTTAATACTTAAACGAGCGATAAAAACTTTTGGAAATGTCTTTCTCCCCAAAAATTTGGGCTGCTCATTGTTTTAGAAGGCCAATTTAATTACGGATTGGATAGTTAGAGCTCACGAAAGAGAAACTCTATACCTCCAAACTGGGTCTTATCCTCCCACGGGCCCATCCCAAGCTCTTTGCGATCTATTACGTACCAAAGCCCGTCTTTCAGGCCTACCATCTTTCACTAGTTGAAGTATGTCACTTTTTAACCAAAAGAAATGAAATGAAATTCTCGAATACGTTCAAATGCGCAATTAACAGAGAAAGAAAGAGACGGAGAATGGTATAATCTATATAGAAGATCGTGTACAATGAAGCAAGCCTCCATAGCTGAACAGAGTATCCCAAAGTGGAGAAACGTTTCGTCTTTCTTCTTCCCATGGCAGAACTCGAATATGGCCTTGGTCCCATCTCTCTGTTCATCTTTTCAAATGGACACTGGACCGACCCGATTCACGAAAAGCTGCTGATCTTACAAAGAGTTGCATGCCTTCCAATGAGATATCCATCCGTGGATTAAAAGGACTGGACATCCACATGAACTTCGCATTGTGTCAGGGTCATCTCTGAAACCATTCAAAATTTAAGAAACTGCTGGGTACCGCTCGCCAAACTAGAGGACCATGCAATGTAATTTTTCCAGGATCGAGGTTGAGAATTCGTTTTACACTTCCCTCTCGGAAAAGAGGGAGATTTGCGATATATACACAAGAAATTGATCTCCAGACTCGGCTCCTGCAGCTATCTAATGCTTCTACCGACAGTCTTTCTCCACTTCCGTTCTCCGAGCAGGAGTTGCTTCGGATAACCCAAGCAGAAAATCCGGGAGGGAATCGTTGGGTTTCTTTTATTCTCAAGTCTCAACGACAGAAGAAGTGATCGTCGTCTTCAAAGTCAGGAACTCCTAGCATCGCCAGGGCTAGGTGCCCGTTCATGTCGGTTTTTGATTGTTGTAGTTGACTGTAAAAGTCGATGATGCATCCATTTCCAGCCTTCCTACTTAATGGGGAAGGCTCCTCTTCGCCTCTTAGAATGGCGACGACATGATCCATGGGTGGCCTCTGAGATTCTTCGCTATTTATGCACACGTGCGCTGCTTGAATCAGCCTCAGAACTTGTCTATTACTTCTAAGAGTGGGTCCAAGATGTGGATCAAGCAGTTCTTGGATGGCTCCTACTCCTTTCTGCAAGAGGGGTTTCGCCTGCAGAACCAGCAAAAGTCCCATTATAGCTTGTCGTAAGTACATCGAGCCTTATGCTATTGCTCATGTACAAAGAAATTCCAAAACCAGAAGTGCATATTGACGAGCATACATTGGAGGCAGGCATATAAACAGTAGTTGCAATCTTGCAGTTTGATATCCTTTGAACACAAAGCCACATCTACATGCAGAGCGCTTTACAAGGACTGGTAGGATTACCTTTTCAGATTAGGATAAGTTATGTCATAGGTAGTTTCCAACATACGCATATGACTAACATCATTCAAATATTCTGACTCCCTAACACTAAACCCAATATTTTCCTGACATGAGATCTTTCAAAATACTAACCATCTAGCCCGTGTCATAATATTTTGCTTAACTTCCAAAATAATGAAGAAAGAAAGAAAACATTAGTTTATAGTATTGCCGGGACAAATCCAGTTCTATAGTGGTTTCAAGGAGCTTTTTCTTAAATTATAAAAATAAACTCGACATGAATTATAGACAATGCAATTAAGTGCTCCAAGCTTCCTTATTAGGCAAGTGAGACAATGACGTGATGGTTATTTTTCAGGATAACTTTAGTTATTATAACTTCCCATAATTCTGTCAAAAAGGCGAAATAGTATTGTATTTCATTGTGCCAACAGGTCAAGAAGATTCAATGCCGAAACCAAGTTTGCTGCAGTGAAAGTTCAGTAACTTCAGGACCAGCTACATCCGGTTCTGAAGGCACATGGATTTGATGCTTTGAAACGTCATGAGATGCAAACTATTTGCTTCTTTTTGCAAAAAGAAACAAGATGAACTCTCCAATTTAAAAACTCATAAAATTGAAAAATTAATATAGCTTAAAAGCACTTCAATTACGGCAGTTTCCTAGCAAGATTAAAGGTACTTCTAGACGTCTTAGCTAGAATAAGGGTACTTCCAAAGTAAACGAGCTTTCTGAGGACTAGCAAATTGCCATTGTCAATTCCATATCTTCTTGGTTGACCTCTTTTCCACACATAAGTTGCTTATGAGGAGTGTGCATATACACGTTAATTTTAGCAGTGAACAGCAACAAAAATCTAATGCCAGAAGATGAACCTACCCATAGGACCAAATTCTCCTCCCCTGCGGGCTTATTTGCTTCAATTGGTTTTCGGCCAGTTATTAGCTCCAACAAAACCACTCCAAAAGCATAAACGTCGGTCTTATCAGACACTTTGCCATGCTGGAAATATTCGGGTGCCAAATATCTGCACCAGGTCAGGTGTTAGAAACACATCAGTTGAAGAAACGTCTTAACCATGCACCTAAACAACAAATAGCCCAATTCAATATATTCCCTTCTTTTTCTCTATTTTGCCAATTTTTCCCTTTAACTTCTACACATACCCAAATGTTCCCTTGACAGTTTTGCACAGGAAAGGGACTGATGGTCCAGAAGTCCATGTAGCTAACCCAAAATCACACAACTGCAAAGTGCAAACAAGTCCAAGAGGTAGGTGCATCAGAATGACTATTTTTGACCGGTATGAACGGGAAAAAAATGATAATGGAGCAGCAAAACTTAAAAAAAGATCCGACTTTTTGACCTTGGGCTTTTTCTTGGAGGAGAGGAGAATGTTGGAGGGCTTGATGTCTCTGTGAACCACGCATTTCTCAGTCCCATTGTGCAAATACATTATAGCCTCGGCCACACCGACAGCGACCTTGTACCTCGCCAACCATGGAAGTGTAGGGCAAACCTTACCCCCCTTTTTCCTATCTGCAAGAAGGAAGACCGAATTTTCAAGAAACCACCCAGAAATCGAAACCCATTCAACAGCGAGTTTCCGAACCAGAACTCACTGTGCAGATGCTGCTCTAAGCTTCCCCCGGACACGTATTTGTACACCAAGAACAGGCCCTCCTCCGGATCGATGCAGAAGCCTAGCAAAGGGACTATGTTTGGGTTGTGAAGCGAGCTTGCAATCATCAGCTCTCTGAAGAAGGCCTTTGGGGACTCCTTGTCTTCTCTGTCCAAACGCTTTATGGCCACTGCTGTTCTCAAGTACCCAACCCTTCCTCTGAAAACACAGCTCAATGCCCCTCTTCCCAGCACTCTGCCTACAAAATAACGTGGCAAACGCTCTCACTCCAGGTCTCGAAATTAATACCAGCAACCGAAACGCGAACTGAGTTAGCAGTTAAGAGAACGGAGAGTGCCGTGAAAGTGCAAATAAGCTCATTATTTGGCCAATTAATGCGATTTGACTCGTGCCTTACCTCTCCTTTAACTCATCAACTTGATTGGTGGGGTTTATCTACCTAAATGAGCTCTTTCCTAAATCTAAAAAGTAGGAAAAGAGGAACAGAAGCCAACTGGACTGTACTCACCTTTGGAAAAATTGCGAGTTGCAGAGCGAATTTCACTGTAGCCGAATCTGATCAAAGTATTGGCCACCGGGGCAATGTTCTTCTCCAGCGACTCAAGCCGTCGCCATTTGAGCTCCTGGGCATCGCACTGGCCCAGGCCATTGTCCAAGTTCAGCATGAGAACCGTCGTGCCGACAGCGGAAGCGTCGACGCTGAAGGGCTCGAGCTCGACCCGCGAGCAGAAGGTGAACCTGAAGGACGAGTGCACGGATTGCGGGTCGGCGTTGGCCACCTCCGGACCGTGGTGGCCCCCGCCGCCGCTCGACTCCGCAAGCAACCACGCCTTGTTGTTCTCCAAGTGGCCGTCCTTATCCTCGCACTCGGCCTCGTCCCGGCTCTGCTTCTTCGTCAGAGGACGAAAACAGGACAACCCAAAGTCCGCCACCATCTTCCTGAGGAGGGTTTTGAGTCGTGCCTCGTTTTGGTGGTCGGTGTACCGACGGGAAACTGGCATCGGAGAATTTGATTCGTTGCGTGGCCTCTCAGGATCTGTGCAAGTTTCTTGGGACAACCCCATTTCTCTGACTTATCTCTTTTTCTTTCTGGAAGTGGCCGAAAATGCAGAGATGAAAGTGTTCTGAGCAAGGAGAGGGAGGATGGAGGAGAGAGTTGGGTGGGAATATATTAAAGTGGGAGCTGCTTTGCTTGAGGAAGGAGAGAGAACATGTGAGAGATGCAAGAGAGAGGGGTCTTCTTGACAATCAGCAGGTGGACATGGCGATGTGCCTGAACATGCTGAGACAACGCATTATAAATTAATGTAATCAAGGCAAAATAAAATAAAATAAAATAATTTACATGCATGAATAATGGCAAACAGTGATCTAAATTCAGTTGACATTGCAAAATCACATCGAAACAAGGTTAGTTTCAGGATCTTGTAAACTCGTGCGGGTCGTTCAAATGTCAAAATCGGTAATTTCAAGCGGATTGTAAGTCGTGTCTTCTTTCATCACTAATTGAAGGAAGTCAATAGTCTTACTCATGAATTATAAGTATGAATATTATTGACGTCCGTATATATAATTAAATCCGAATATGGAATCCATCCATCAAAAGTATGGTTGGGAAAAGAAAGGATGGAGAAATATGTATATATCAATAAAAAAAATGAGTACAGAATAATATGGAGGGAGAAGGTGCATGTAAACACGCCCCCCATCCCCACCCAAAAGCATGAATGTGAACAAATGGAGCAGGTGCCTGTGGGCTCGCACAAGTGGAAGGAACGATTTTTTTAAAAGGGGGAAAGGAGGGGAGGGGCATGAGTTGTGAGGTCAGAGAGGGGGCTGCTGAGAAAAAAGCAGAGATTCCGTCTGCCATGGCCGAAGCGTGCAAGCTCAAGTCACACCCGGACAGGACAGGAGGGAGAGAGAGACAGAGAGAGGGAGAGAGTAGATTGTAATGACCAAAGGAAAAAAAAAAGCGAAGACCGAGGCTCATGTGGTTCAGTAGACATTGCGCAGGGGAAGTACCTCCCTTCTCGAGGAGCCTCCCATGTGGATCTGTGGATCTTCACACGTTGACCAAAAGAGGGACTGTGCGTGCCGTGAGAGGGTCATGGACGGAATTTGAAAATGACAAGGAAGCTAGATGAGAAAATGACAGAAATATTCTGTAAATTTTATGAACTTTTAACTTATGTAATATGATTTTTGAATTTTGATTTAATATTTAATGTGGTCCTTAAATTTTGAAATATTTTCATATAATTTAGAAATTATATTAAATATTTATCAATTATATATAAATCATATGAATTAATTAAAAGTTAAAAATTTAAAAGTGCATTACAAACCTCAACATAAATTAAAAGTTTAAGAATGATATACACGTTGAACCGGAGTTTAGGGATTCATTTGTGTTATTATCCCAAACAAAAAATAAACAAGTATGCTTGATAAAGCGTGTTAAGCGCTTCCTTTCAATTCGATGGATTATGTAATTGCATCCACCCATGTTTATGACCTTCCAAGTAATACCTTAGCTGACACACGCGGATAGGCGATTTGCATGTGTATTTACGAGATTACTCTTTGTTAGCAAAGGGGACTAAACGTTGGTGGATATCTCACATTATTAAGGAAAACTAAGCTTGAGTGTGCATGATGTGATCGAAATGCTAATTTCATAAGGTTATTTTGTGTTCGAGATATTAAAAATTGATTAATTAGAAGATTATTATACAAAATGATGTGCGCACGTGGTAAATTTTAGTGGGCATTTAAATCAGTGGATTATATTTGATAACCTATAAGATTGACCACCATTTGTTTTGGAAATGAAAATGTTATTAATTATTTTCTTATTATTTAAAAAGAAAAAGTGGGTGGTCCATGCCAAAACTCAAATAGAACGGATTACGTCGCACTTTGGGTGACCCTCCAACGACCTCGATTGACATTGACAACCTTGCTTTTTTCGGCTTTGCATCTCTCATCTTACTTGCCCTCAACTCTTATTGAGACCTGACTATCAATCGTACCAGTAAACAAACATGTTGACGTATTCTCAATCTAGAAATAGCTTTTGTTTCGTCGGGAAACGATGAGAAATAATAGTTATTAAGATCAATCCTTTTCTTGAGATCCTTATAAGGTAAACCGATATATCGTATTTAAATATAGCCATTATTAACGTACGATGAAGAAAAAGTAATGCTATTACGTCTTGCATGTATAAAAAAATCATACTAAACTTATGTAATTAAGGGACGTTGCAGTATCCTATTGGATGTTTAATCTATTTGGTCATCCATAGCATTGGTCCCACTTATCTCAGCACTCAATTACTCGCCACATCATTTGATAAAACAAGTTTCTAATTAGATTTCTCTTCATGCCTTATATTTACCTAACGAAATATGCTGATTAAGTGCTAAAGTGCGAACGATTGTAAAGTTTCGTAACTATATACTTATCGCCATGGAAACTTTCATGTTGTGTCGACCTGAGCAGGTCTTTAAACTGCTTAAAGAAGAAACAGGCGGAGGGACCCGCCCTGGGGTGAAAGTCCCTGCGTGTCTGTCTTCCGTAAAAGGCGGATTAAGGCGCGCCAAAAAAGATCTTACTTAACCCTTCTTTGAACCGGTCACCACAATCTCTTTGAGAGAAATCGGCCAACACGCCTGATCCCCGTGAAACCTTCCCCAGGTAACCAATCCATGGGCGTGGTACAATTGGACAAATGAGCTTACCACAATAGTAAGAAGCATCATGCGATACTCATTGACATTTGCCCTTTATTCAAATAGTGTTTTCGAAGAAACTTGTTAGATGATAGGAGAAAATTTCAATCATTCTCACTAGTGTTGAGCATTGTTAAGCGGGCCTTGCCCGTGCGGTTGGTGTCGGCATAGAGACGTCATTGCATTTTCGGGGTTATATGCTCGATCCCTTTCTGTTCGTAGCATCTGATTCGCTCGGAAAAGGGGCTCCTATGGACCATTGAGGATCAAAGCAAGTCCAGTCGGATCTTTTCTATTGACCATGTGGCCAAACACCAACATGTCTCCTTTCGTCACATTAATAATTGATGTGAACATTGCTCTATCCTTTGCACTGTATTTCACGGTGATATTGACGAGAGTCTACTTAATTAATGAGTCCCTTCAGTTTGATTAGCACTGTGTATGTATGAAAAAGGCTATTATGAGATGTAAATCCGTTTATGCATGGGGAAATGATATAAATAGTTCATGAACTTTTATCAAATGTTTAATGTCAGCTCTATATCTTTAATTTTGTTCAATGTGGTTGTTAAATTATTGATAAATATTTAATCTAGTCCTTATATTATATGGAATGTCCAATATCGGTCTTCTATTAATTCGAATTAACAAAGTTTGCTCATGTAACTTTCAATCTGTTAAGTTTGAATTGATGACAATAAAAAAAAAAAAATTACAAGTAAGATATCCATCTTAAATGAAGATGTAATAATTCACATTATCAAATAAATATGGACATGTTAACGTTCTATTTTTTTTTTCCTTCCCTGAAGTAGATGAATAAAAAGATGGACACGTTAAGTCATCGTTTTAAAAATCCAACTCAACATATTGTAATCCACATCATTAAATGATGTCTAATTTATTATTTTAGCAAATAGAAGCACTATATTGAATATTTACCAATACTTTATGTACCACATCAAACAATTAAAAGTCCATAGACCAGATTACACATTAAGTCTGCATTAACTCTTTATGTGATTTTAAATGTATGAAAGTGATTGAACTAAAGCATTGGGTATCGTGTTGGGAATAATTTCCTCAAACCTTATCACTTACTTAACCCTCTCTAACAATGATTTTAGGTTTTTTTTTATCTCACGAAGATCTGTCAAAGATTGAGAGCAAATTAACTAAAGTAGCACTCAAATCTTTAAGAAAAAACCACAAAAAAATCAAACTCTACCCATAATAGCACATTCATCCTAACTTTTTTTTTTTTTTTGGTATCAAAAATCCGAAACTATTTCCATTGGGATACATTTACCATAAACTTTTTCTTATAACATAAAAAACCCAAGCATGTACCTATATCACACATTTACCCTTTGTCAAGATTCTGTTAGAGAATTTTTCAGCCAAAATAATGTCATTTTTATTTCACTTAAGTCATGTGGATGCTAGGGGTGTGCAAAATGGGAACCACCCAAATCGCCCGGAACTGGACTGGACCGAACCGAAATCAGCGGTTGCTAAGGGAGCTAGTTTTATTCTCAATTCAAATTTGTTGGAATCGATGGATAGCAGTTCAGTTCCCAATTCCAAGTGTAGAACCACCCATCCACCCAACCAAACCAAATCAATAATATATAAATACATATATTTAATTTTGAAGAAATTTTTAGACCAAAAAAAAAAAAAAATGAAAACTATAAAATCCATAATTTAAAGCTCAATAACCATTAACTGTGTGCTCATCTTGTTTCATTGTTGTCTCGTTTGGGCCATCTCTCTATCTCTCACTTACGACCTCCACACTCAAGCTCAACGTCCATTAACTCTCTACTTTTAATAAGGGTCCGATCTTTTTACTAATCTTGCAATTAGTAATAGAGATGTTCTTTGTTTTTTGCTTTACTTTAGCTTGCTCAAAAATGTTGTATTGAGTACGTGAAACTAATTGGGACAAGTTCTATAAACCCTCTCGAAAACCGAACCAGATCGGCAATCCAATTCTTGGGTGGATCCATGGAACCAACAAGCGGTTCATGATTCTAATTTTTTTGGAATTGGTCCTTAGTGGGCGGTTCTCAATTCTAGGGACCCGAATCATGCTTACTCCTAATGGATGCTATGTCAATATTATTTGCTTTCTAGCATCCATGTAGGCAAATTTTATGTAGTTCTTATTGACAACAATTTGACCAAGGGTAAATATTTTTACAAGTACAAGTTTGGATTTTTTGATGTCACATAAAAAAATTTAAGGTAAATGTGTCATAATGAGTATAGTTTAGGGTTTTGATGGCTTTTGCCTAAATCTTTATTAGTAACAAGTATGAAGAACTATTCTTTTTTTTTCTTTTCTTTTTATGCATAGTATCTAATCATCCATTCATTCTTGATTACTTTTACCGATCTCTTGAAAAATTGGAAAGGTGATTTAATTTGGAATCAATCTTTAACGTAAGGATGGCAATTAAATATTAAAATATTTGTTTTTATCTATCATATTCTAACTCTCATCTTTTTCTCATACTTTTATTTTTCCTCTTTTTAAAGCATGAAAGTCGATCCCCACTTCCACACTTGAAACTAAGGGGTGGCATGGGAAAGTTTCCGTTCCCCTATTCCTTTGTTCTTTTGCTCCCCGAAACAAAAAAGAATAAAAATTTGTTTGATAACGTCAACTAATTTTTCTATTCACTATCATAGAATAGTGGCCGAGGAATAGATTTGGAACAGAAACAAAAAATAGTAAAAAGTAGCTTTTTGTTATCGGGAACAATTTCTAAAAATAAGCCTTTTTTTTTTTTTTCTTCCTTGCCACTACTGTTGCCCTTGGATCTGTTGCCTCCCACGACCATCGCCAATGCCTAACTGTCTACTATCGGCAATCGCCGACCGACTATCACCACCGACCTACCGCTGACGCTTGACCACTGATCATCGCTCGACCGCCCACCACTGCCGACGGCCGGTGGTGGTCAGCAATCAACGATCGACATTCGGTGGTTAGCTATCGGCAGGCAAGAAGAAAAAACGAAAAAATACAAAAATTTATTGATCGTACCAAACGCATTCATATTCTTTTTCTATTCTGAGAATAGAAATTTGGTATAGTTACCAAACACATTATTTTACTCAAAAATTGTTCCAGAGAATAGAAATAGAAAAGAACTATTTCTCAAAAGAAATTATTTTCTGGAACAGAAATATTACCATTTGCACCCTAAACATCCCCACCCCCACCTAATTCCCTCATCCCTAGGCCACGTGCCTAATGGTAACATTCAAATAGTTCAAACACTGAAATAAATCAAATCGAATGTGCAAAGAAAACATTACGCTTTGAAGAAAATTTTCAAAGATGTAATTAAACCAACCAAAGTTTGGGGGACATCACACATCAAACAAAATCAGCTCGGTCCTTGTATGCTCCTCTAGGTTGGTAAATGCACCATATGGTATCATGATACTAATACAAGAACGAGTATCAACAAGGTTAATTATATTAGAATTTGAATCCATACGGTACTCTTTGGGAGAAAATATTCAATGGTTGCCAAGAGTTATGTCAATTGCCGAGATTGCACGCTTTTTTCATTCACGTCTAAAATTTGGTTGACATGGGTTTGCTAAGTTGGATTAAAGAGATACAAATCTAATTTTTCTCTTATCCCTCCTTCTCCCACTTTTTTCCTCCAAATTTGACCGTCGCCCGTTACCATCAAGGACACGCTCAGGCGTCTTTATAACGAGCACTTGAGATCTGGCGTCCATGGCGGTCGATGCCGAACGATGGTCATTGCTCGCAGACATGACTGTAAATCTGGAGCTTGCGGCCATGAGCTCCAGATTCGGAGCCATGGCAGCGAGCACGATGACTCCATATCTAATAGTTCAACTGAGCCCAAATCTAAAGGCTACTCTTGAAGTCCCCGTGCGACTTGCTTCAGACATTGCGACTTGAAAACAAGAAGCAAAGAAAAGAATAAAGCAAGAATGAATCGTGAAGCTTTTCTTCGTCTCCGTCTTCTCCGAGCACGGGAAAGGGGCTTGTCCATGACAATGACGGGCGAGGTTGAGATCCCGCGGACATCCACATTTGAAAGTCGAGATCCGATGATGAACTCCTAGATGCCTTCGGATTGGGACCGTACTACCGCAGCGGACATTGCCACCGTCAAGCTTCGAGATTTAAGCGAACTTCCCTTCAAATTTGGCCATTGTAGCTCGTCCAAGGCTGTGACGAGACTTCCAAATCTGCAACCATGACTCCAGTGACAGCGGCTTGTCCATGGCCTTGAGCAACAATGGTCGACTTCTAGACCTGCAACTCCGTCTCCATGACCCTAGATTTGATCTGTGGCAACGAAACTAAGCAAAGGCACACGGACCACAAAGACAACATAGAGGGTTGGACACCCAGCAATGGTCGTCTTAGACACGGCGCTAGCAACTTTGCCGATGGCAAGGAGTGGAGGAGGCAAGGAGGCTGGGCTTAAGGTGGTTGGAGATGGCAGAGGAAAAGTGAAGTGGATTGAGATTTTTTAAAATTCCAAATTAATACATTTGTAACAAATTTACCCTAACTCCAAATTAATATATTTGTGACATATTTACTATTTGTTAGTTTCGGTCAAATTTTATTTGAAATTGCTGAACTAGATGATATATGGTAATAACTCAGTTGACGTGGCAAGTACATGCTGAACTCTATAACTCTCTCTCTCTCTCTCTACAAGAAGCCCTATATTGAAACTAATAGGGCACATTCTATGTCTCCCTTAGAGCACAAAAAACACTAGATCGTCTTCCAACAAACTTCATTGATAGAGTTAAATTATGACAAGCTTCCCTTCGAACCACTTATCTTAATTTAGTGATTTGGATGAGTTAGCCAAACAAGCCTAAAAAAAAAAAAAATCGAAGGTAAGAAGATTATTAGAAATGACAGTGTGCTTAGAGAGAGAGAGAGAGAGAGAGAGAGACCCATTTGTTTCAAATTAGGGCTAATTGAAGAAACAAAGAGAGTTATAAATTTCCACGTAAATTTGCCACGTCAACCGAGTTATCATTATGTGTCATTTAGTTCAATAATTTCACAGTAAAATTCAACAGAAGTTAACGGAAGACAAATGTGTAACATATATACCAGTTTGGGGTCTTTGATAATTCAAAAATAAGTTTGAGATAAATCCATCATAAGTGTATTAATTTGAAATTTTTTATGGTATTAACCTCAATATTTCTTCACTCTTTAGAGCTCATTAACATATTTAGTTGAACCCATTTTCATTCGAAAGCTAAAGCCATACTTACTACTCCAAATCACATCATAACGCCCATTGCCTGAAAATCAAGTCACGTTGGTCAAGAGATTTTTTTCCTTAGGATACCATTTGTGAAGAGTGCACAATAGAAGTCCGATACTTTCACTTAAGAAGATTGCCAAGAGGGAGTCTAAGTATGGGCCTATGAATATATTTAATTAAACTTATCTTTACTAAAAGATTTAAGTCACTGAGTTATGAATGAATTATGATATATTAATAGCTCTAATTTATGCTAATACCGCAATGTGAAATTTTTTAAATACAACTCACAAGGGTGTCTCAACACGTTCCACTTATGTGAGTATTGTTAAGCGGGCTTTGCACGTGGGGAGAATTACCAAAAAAGTCCTAAACCTATTACAATTGTGCCAATTCAGTCATAGATTTTTTTTTTTTGGCCAATTTAGTCATAAACCTTTTATAATTGTGCCAATTCAGTCCATCCCACCAAAATTGGCCGGCGGGCGTTGACATGGACACGATGGAGGACAACCGGCTGATGAACACCGATATGGCAATTTTTTAATTATTTTTTTTATTTTTTTCAAAATTTTAAATATATATTTTTAATTCTTTTTTTCTTTTTTTCTTTTTCTTTTTCTCACCTTCTCTTTCCTCTGGCTGGCCAGCGAGGTCAGCCTCACCGCCCATTGGTGAGACTCACCCCCGCCAGCGAGGTTGGTGAGGGCGAGGCCCCGCCAGATCTGGCGAGCTCTATCCTCGCCTAGCCTTGGTGAGGACTAAGCTCGCCAGATTTGGCGGGGTCTCACCCTCGCTGGCCCTTGCCTCCAACCGGTTAGGGGAAGGAGAAGATGGGAAAAAAAAAAATTCAAAAATTCAAAAAAATATTTAAAAATTCGAATATATATAAATATATATTAAAAATGCTATGTCGGCGTTCGTCGACCTACTAGCATCCACGTTGTCGCCAGCCGGCCAATTTTGGTTGGATGGACTGAATTGGCAAAATTGTAAAAGGTTTATGACTAAATTGGTTAAAAAAAGTTTATGATTGAATTGGTACAATTGTAATAGGTTTAGGACTTTTTTGGTAATTCTCCCCTTGCACGCGTGATTGGTCTTAGGATAGACGTCATTGCATCTTCAGGTTTATATGCTCGATCACTTTCTGTTTGTAGCATTCGATTCGCTCGGAAAAGGGGATCCTTTGGACGATTCAGGATCAAAGCATGTCCAGTCGGATCTTTTCTTTTTACCATGTGACCAAACACCAACACGGGCCCTTTGTATTCCCTTAATAATTGATGTAAACATTGCTCTATCATTCCCAGTGTCCTCCATGCATATATATATTTGGCGGATACTTCCTGGTGATCTTGATGAGGGTCCTTTTAATCGATAGGTCTCTTCGGTTTGATTAGCCCCATTAATATTTGAGAAAAGCTGGAGATGCTGATCCGTTTGGTTGGACTAAGTGTAAAGGTAATTGAACTAAAGCATTGGGTTGGTGCTCAAAAGAAAAGGCTCCGTACCAAGATAAAGAAATATCAATCAAAGTAGATGAAATCTTTACTAGTAACAAGTACAGAGAACTTTTTCTTTTTACAATTTGACGCATGGCGCCTAATCATTCATTCAATCCTGTTAGTTTCATCGATCTCTTGAGAACCTAAGAATAAGATGACATTATAAATATTAAGTGCCACATTTTTATACCGATTGAGTGTGGGATCAATTTTTAAAGTAAGGATGATAATTGACCATTTTAGATTAGTTCAAAAACTAACATAAATGAAATTGAATAACATGTCTTAAATAAGGGCTATGGTGGTGGGGTCATGTGCTAACTTTCCCCTTGGTATAGTCACCGCGTTAGGTGGTCGGCCAATGCAGGTCAATAGCCTAGTGGCGCTAGGTGGTCGACGAAGTTGATAGCCCAATTGCGCTAGGTGGTCGGCGAAGTGGATAGCCTAGCGCGCCAAGGTGATCGGCGAAGTCGATAGCCTGGCAGGTGGAGTCTTAGATATTAAAAAAAAAAAACATAAATGAAATTGAAAGTTAAAAGAAGACGTTACTTGTTGAAAAAAAGTTTAAAAAGCAAATTGAATGGACCAAACTAGGAGGACAATGCACATTAAACAAAATTAGTTCCTTCCTCGAAAACCCTACATGTCGATATGCTCCTGTAGGTTGGCGAATGTACCATTATAGGAAGCAAGAATCAACAAAGCCTGATTAAATAAATTTGGCCCCAGTTTACCAGCTGACATGACAGTTGCCACGCACGCTTTGCATTATGGCTAACATGTCCAACTTTCATGTCCCCCTCCTCATCATCATCACCAGAATTATTCTAAGTGTTCATCTGTCATTAAATTGCATTAGTTGTCGTGAGTTTTCCATCGTATATTTGTCCACGGATAACGGTACACTCGCGTGTACATCCAACATGAAAGTGCAGTCTGTGCCCTGCAAACCCTTGTTTAAAAGATTTGCGTAACATGATCTCTCCTAATCGCTTTGTCGATTTGTGGTTGCTGCCCTGATTCAACCATTCGCCTTCGTCCCAGTTTCCATTATAACCTATAACATGATCTTCACGGATCTTTGCATGCATCACTCCATTTGTCTTTCTTTCGTGCTATAAAAATTGTATCATTGGCCATTCTGGGAAGTCCTGTTCTGTCGATCCTGCTCTGCACCATGAAGATGCTATTTGTGCTCCCTCCACGCTTTGATTGGGGGGTTTTGTTATTAAAGGACTCGCTGGCAGATCCTCCCAAGATTCCTGATATACCCCTTTTTTCATAAAGAAAACTCCTTTGATAAACTTGTCCACTTATTTCCTTTCGCGAAGGAAATCAAGATATATATATATATATAATTATGCATGTGAAAATGAAAGGATATCATCCTTGCGCGAAATGGTGCGAGGAACAATTTCAGTCCAAAAGGTACAATGCTTGTTCCCGAACGTATGATGTATGGAATAGGTTCTACTAGTAAACCTTTTGGGAGATGTTACATTCTGAAGTTATATTTGAAGATTTGCACGCATCCATTCACTTCATTGGACCAAGGGAAGGCTGAAAAAATATAATGGCATATAGGGGAGAAGTACATTAAAAATGTTAAAAGTTATATACATTTCTCACTTTAAGGCAAAAAATTTATCTCGAATCACTTAAATGCCAATTTTTTTGAAAAATAATCTTTTCAATGTCAACTCCGATTTTCTTTAACAGAAATCCAATGTGTCCTTTTTGTTATATTAATTTCTTAGGCTAACATGGCTCGTTGAAGAGAGCATCTAAACCATAAACAACGTCGTTTATTAGCTTTTCCCCAAATAAGAATACTAAATCCCCATATTGAAAGAGAAACCCAAATTTGAAACCCTAACTGGCTGTTTAGTCAAAATCCACACCCTAATTTGATTTGCCCCTCAAATTAATAGCTCAATCTTGCAAATGAAAGACGGGAACTTCAACAGTGGCTCAAATCTGTTTCAAGGATTTCTCCTCTAGCACTAACGACCCTAACTTTGCCTTCCTCGCTTGAGGCCTAATTTTTCCCCAATTGAGTGAATCGATGAGGAATAAGAACTTGATGAACCAAGAGTGACAAAGATGGCAAGTGACAGACAACAAGCGAGGATCGCGAGCAACCTTAACAAGGAGAATGGTGGACGATGAGACGAACACCATCAAAGCCCTAACTCTCATTCATCATGTGCGACATTGTTTTTGGGCAATGGCGTTGGTGCAATGCCATTTAGTCCTACCTAGCCACATTGGATTGAGCAATGTCACGCAACTAAAATTTTTAATAAAAAATCCAACTTAGCTTATTTATTTAATCATAAAAGCCACGTGATCATTTTGGCCATAATATTTTATTATTGGTACTTAAGTGATCATTTTTCTCTAATTTGACCCTTAAGTAAACCGGTGAAAATTTTTGGTACTAAAGTGAGTGTCATACACAACTTTTAACACTTCTACTATACTTCTCCCTAGCATATACATATTCTAACTTTCTTCTTCTCCACCATACTATATATTTCTTGAACTTATGGGTTTAAATTCATGGTTGATTAACACAGCAATTGCAAATGAATATGGATAATAATTGAACAGCTTCACACACTACTATATTAGATATGTAGTAGTCAGGTTACTTTTTGTTTGTAAACAATGTATAATTATGTTATAAGTAATTTTTTTTTGTCAAATATTAATGACATATTGATTAGAATGGCAAAATACAGGTTTTAGTTTATAATATATTTTCGTCATTACATGTTAAGTTTCAAATTTATTTGGTTTTGTATAACATAAATTAAAATAACTAATAACTAAGGCAATTTTTATTTAATGAGCATCATTATATTTAATTATGAAATTTTAAATAATCATCTGTAAAATCCAATTGAGTAATGAATAATTATGCTAATTATTGTATTATATATGACTTTTGATACAGTGTATAATGATACACAATCACTGGATTCATTATGTGTATTGTTCTTTTTCTATCATATGTCAAATATCTATTTACTTATAATCTTTTTATAATTGTGGTTAAGCATAACAATAATGGTGATCATAGAAAATTTAATTTTGATAAATTATCTTTTTGAATATAACATTATTAATCTTGTTAAGATAAAAGTGTCGTTAATAAAGTGACAAACTCTGAATGTTCTATCAATTATTTTAACAAGATGAAAAATATCTAACATCTTAATCAGACTGGGAAGGATCAAGACTTTTTCAGAATAGCAATTATAAATTTTACATGGGACTCAAGTCCATTCGTTTTGCAAAAACAACTTCCAAGAAGACATTTTCCAAATTTTTCGGTATTCGATTCACGGAAAGAGAACTAGTTACGAAAAAACATTTTCCATCAACTAAAAAAGTCTTCTAAAACAAGAGAAAATGTTTCCCATTTTTCAAAAAATGGAAGATAGTTTTCTCACTCACTCTCTTATCTCACATTCTCATGCAGCCATGCTCACCTCCTCTTCTTTCTTTTTCTCTTTTTTGAAAACATAGAATTTTTTATTATATTTCTTTTTCTTTTTCTTTTTTTATTATTTTTTTGTTTTCCTCCTCCTTTCTTCTTCAATTGGCTAGCAACCATAGTGACAGGCGAGCTCGCCACTCTCTAGATTGTAATTACAAGCCTCGCCATAGGCTTGCGCTCGCTGATTTGTGAGCGATGGATTATTTTTCTTGCAAGAAGAGCTTGTCTTGCACTCCCCACCTCATTTTGTTTCCAATTAGGATTTGTTCATGCCTCATTCAAAACCATAAGTTTTGTTCAACAGAAAGAACATTGGTTTTGACGGGCTTTAATAGTGCAATTTAGCAATTATAATTTCAACTTTTTTGTAACTCTTCTCATTAACTAGTTCTTAACTATTATCGAGTCAATATTATTTTACATTAGAATAATATGAACTAAAAATTTCACATTTATTTTGTCCAAAAGAGGAAGATTCAAGTTAAATATCACATTTAACAATTAGTTTCTGTCAAAATACATATAACAATTTTAAACACATGAAGAAATGCAGCTGCTACTAGTAACAATTATATCGTCTGATATTAGTATTTGAGTAACCAATCTTCTATTTTCACCGTGGACATCTCCAATTTTGAGCTAGTTCTTTATACCTTATCTTATATTAAATTGTTTTTTTTTTTTTGGTCGAACTTATCTTATATTAAATGACATCTTTCTCATCTACAATGAGAGGTTCATATTTACGGAAAGTAGTGAGAGCAATTCTTCTGTGTATCATGTATTTCTATCAGTGAAAGCGCCTCATGGTTCGTGTTTCATCTCAACTTACATGGCCATGTGAGGCCCCATCAAGGCATCTCTTACCCTTTTAAATTGAGCTCTTTCTGCTTATAGCACCGGGGGGACTTTGATTCATGCTTTCTAGGCAAAATAATGTGAAGAGGCAAATGCAATAGAAAAAGTTAGGTAAGCCCGACCCTATCAAACTTTAGATACGCCGTCAATTAAAATTATGTCAAGCCGCAATTTACCTTGAATAAGATAAAAGAACCGTCCTCTCCCTCTTCTGCGCAATCCTCTGCCCCATCTCGGATTTATGCGCCATTGCAGCCACCTTGGCTATCGAACCGTCATCCCCGCTGCACCACTCTGGTAGTAGCTGCCATCCTCAGTCACCTGCACCTCATCTCGCTGGATTAAAACGTCCCACCCCAGCCCCAAAATAAAGAAAATTCGAAACTATCATATGTCCAAGGTCCAATATTGAAATAATTTCAGAGGTTTTCCCTAACTAAGTCCATGTCACCAAACAATTTGAAATGCCTCGACCAACCTCCCCTGGCGGGGCCACTTTTCTCTCTGTGTCACCACAACTGCTGCCAAGCCTCATATGTCCAAGATCCAATATTGAAATAATTTTAAAGATTTTCCCTAACTATGTCCGTGTCACCAAACAATTTAAAAGGCCTCGACCAACCTCCCCTGGCGGGGCCACTTTTCTCTCTGTGTCACCACGGCTGCTGCCAAGCCCTCAACATGGATCGAGACTGATATGGGTGGTCAACCTTGAATTAACCTCGACCCCAGCCCCAGCCTCAGTTCAAGGATGCAGAGGCGCCGGCACAGGGTCCGTGTAACTGAATAATTCTTCAGCAGCAATCCTACCAATTTGTGGGAAGAAAAACGCAGAAAATGGCTTACAAGAAGTCTGTCACAGGACCTTGGGAGAATTGTCAATTCAAGAGGAAAGTTGCTGCCCAAGAAAACTACAGGATATTGATATAACCACTTCATCAGCCATCAGTGCACCCTCCTCATGGCTACTGACTTCACAAGGCACTCCAAGACTCAAGCGAACAGGGTTAGGCATCTCTCTTCGTTGGGAATGTCCGAATACGTATAGCTAGGCAGGCACATCTCACCCTTTTGGCTTGGCGGGCAAAGACATCTAATGGCCTAAAAGTTGTCAACAGCACCCAAAGATGATAATTCGCTGCAGTTTTCGTGTCTGAACAATTTGCGAGGCACCAGAAAATAGATGATGCGCATAACAAGTGCAACATAAAAAATGTCATCAACGATTCAAAGTTTTGCATTTGGCATTCCTCATAACAGAGACCACTTCATCAATGCTACTGAGCTTCTTGGCAACTAGTTTCTTCTTAATGGTTGTCAAATCATGATATATCCAACAACCAACGAACATGCAGCCTCCCAAAACACGAATCTACTGCTTACTCTATGCAAAATGAAGAGTACATTACAACCAAGAATGTGTACAATCTTCCAACAAACAAGGGCCACACGACACTATGACCTTTAGTAATAAAAGAAGCTAAGGCTACCAGAAAAGGATGACAAAATGACCATCCAAATAAATACAAAGCGTTGACGAAAATAGCAGGTTTAGAAATTGAACTAACAGTGAAAACCAAAAACGACATTTCCAAAAGACCATCCAAAACATTACAGCTCCTAGAATACAAGTTCCACATTAGAGTCCTCTAACATAAAGATATGGTTGTGATGCAACACTCATAAATAGAGGACAGGCTGCTGAATCTACTCACAAAGATATAAGCGCAATTGCGGACACTGATCCATTCATTGTCCAAAAACTGCCGGAACATTCACCCTCCCAGTTAGCTTAGTGAGAAAATCTTCCCATAAGAGGAGATATTGGACACAAAACAGTCTACTACTCAAAAAGCATGGTTTTTGGTTGACACAGATATCCAGATTAACATTGTCCACACAACCAAGGAGAATGTTTCATGCAAATAAGAAGGTTTAGAGATTTACAGATCATTCTTAGCAAGGACGGAAGAATTGGAGGCACAGAATATATAGTTGACTAGAAACAAAATATGGTCAGTCTGAAAATGCCACCTCAAAAAATGAAGGCTTGTATGAATTTTAAGCTACAAGAGGACTTCTCCACTTCCTCAAAAGTTCATCGTACACATGTAACTTTCTGGCCTTGGAAAGGCTCTGTTTCAATTTCGACAATGTGGAAGAGGACAATTTAATTCCTCTTTCAATAATATCCTCAGCATATTTGACTGCTTCAGGGAGCCTATTGAGATCAAGAAGCCCCACAATCAAAATATTTCCAGTCTCATCCAAATCGGACCTGTAGTACTCGACCATCCATTTCCAGACCTTCATAGCTGAGTGATGGTCTCCTATATCTATAAATATCCTGGCAGCTGCATTACAATTGGCCAGGCTTGGCAAGCATTCATTTTTCACCATCTCTGTAAACACTATCGAGGCCTCCTTTAGCTTCCTGTATATGATCAAGAACTGAAGCAAAATATTGTAAGTTCTATCATCTGGAAATGCCCCATTGTAGACCATTTCATCCAACAGTCTCTCGGCTACATCGATGTGGTCGGTGTCACAATGTAAAGCTATCATTGAATTATACATTTCTGTATCTGGTCTACACCCAACTCTTCCTACCATAGCTTCCCATAGAAAGCTGGCTCCTTTAGAATCAGCACACTTTATACACTCCTCCAATGCATCCTGAAAGAACTTCATACCTGGATAACACTGGTGATCGCTCATCGTCCCAAAATATTTCAACGCTTCAGACATGCCACTAGGGCCCTTTAGCAAAGTACACAAAAACGAGCTATAGGCAGGCAGATTGGCTGGGTCCCAACCGATTTCCGTCACCATCTCAGCAAAAGTCCGCCTAGCACCAGTCACATTCCCTTCATTCTCCCAACCCTCCAACAATATCGCATACGTATCAGCGTCCGGCCTAATCCTCTCCTTCACGACCTGTAAGAAGTCCACTGCCTCCACGGTCTTACCGTCCCTACAAATCGCGCTGATCAGCGAATTCAATGCCACGACGTCAGGCGGCATGCCGTATTGGTCCATCACTTCAAAAGTCATGATAGCTTCCGGCAAGCTCCCGGCAATCACGTAGCTACTGAAAACCGAGGCGAAGCTGGCGAGCGAGAGCAGCCCCTTCTTCTGCATCGACTTCACGGCGTCCCACATCGCATCGAACAGGGCGTTCTTGCCCAGCATGTCCACCACCAAGTTCCAAGCGTACGGGCTGTGGTCGTCCTTGAGCTGGTGCCCGGCCCACCGGAAGAACTTGACGGCGGCGCCCGGGAAGGCGTAGGACAGCTTGAGCACGTCCTCGACGTCTTCCTGCCCGACCCCGATGCCGGAATCCCCGAGGACCTCCTCGACGGCGTGGGCGGGGGTCCGGGCGACGATTTCGCACAGGACCCTGATCTTGGGCGGCAAATTGGGGGCGTCGAGGTACGAATTGAAATACGGCCGCCTGCCCAGTTCTTGTTTCGGGGCGGGGGCGGGGCGGCGGCGGGGGCGGCGATGGGGATGGGGCGGGCGTGGTGGTAGGGACGCGGGTACGGGGGATTTCGATATCGACCTCGGATTCAGAGAGGCGCGGCGCTTGCTGTCGAGGAAGGGCGCGCTCGGCGGCGACGAACGGGAGCGGGCGCGGCGGAAATTGCGGTACGGCCGCTTCCGGTCGCCGGCCATTGACGGATCCTCTTCTCGGGTGTTAGCCCTAAATCGAGAGAGAAGATCGAGCAGGCGATTTGGGGGGGCAATCGCGGAGAAAATCAGAGGACAAATCTACAGTTGTTCTCCCGGGAAAACGCTAGGCGTGCCGACTGTCTGGGCCGGACCGCCGAAAGGTGGAGCCGACCGGGGCGAATTTAGCAACATGCTCCCCAGTGTTCTCTTGGGAGTGGCGGTTTGATTTTGCTGTGGCCGAGGAAAAATTATTAAAAAGTCATAAATATTTAATTGTGCTGATTGAACCCAATTCAGTTAATTTTGATATGAAATTATCAATATAGATGTTAATTATCCTACGTGGCACAGTGAGATAGGTATAAAAGAATTTGTTGTAATATTTTAATATTTTTTTTGAAATTTTATTTACTTGAAATTTTTTTCGTTTTTCTTCCTCCCTTCGCCAGCCATTGTCGGCCTTAGCCGCCCTTGTTTGCCCCTGGGAAGGTTGCCTACCATTGACAAGGCCCCACGATGACCGACAGAGAGAAAAAGGAGAAAGAAAAAAAAAAAGTAAATGAGCAAACTATAAGAAAATAAAAAATAATTAATAATAATAAAATTTTTGAAAAATATTAAAATATTATTAAAAAATATTAACATTGATAGCCGATGCCTACGTTAATGATTTTTTGTCAAAATTGACCGGCTGAACTTGATTAGCAAAAATGGATTCAATCCTTTTTTTTTTTCTTTTAAATAGATCTTACATAAAGATAGCACATTGAATTAGACGCAAACACAATTTTTTATTTCAATTTTGGACCTCTTTAATATTAATTTTTGCTATAAATATTAATCATGCCCTTGGAAAATTTTAACTTTTTAGCCCGACTCTTTTAAATGTAGACCTGTGTGGCGACAATAGAAGTTCTCAATTCGAAAGATGCAAGAATATAGATTCGAACTAAGCAATAACTTTATATCCACATAATAATAACAATAGCCATACTTAAAAATGGACATGCATGTCCAAGATCTAGATAGTAATGGAGGCAACAGTGTCACAACCAAAATTTCGGGTGAACTACCTATGATTTGGCTAATAAATTACTAAGTCTAAACTTAGCTCGGGCTCTCCCGAACCCCTATCAATTTGCGACTTACGTTCAAGTTCTTAACATGCTATTAATTTTCAACTAAGAGTCGCCAATAATCTATCTTCGGTGGGTCGATTAGAAACCCAAGTAAAATAACGGGAAATTTACTTTATTTCTACGAACCAGAAATTGTAAGTTCGGGGAATTGATTACGTTAGATTTCTCTAATGTCATTTTTTGGTACATTTCTCTTTTATTGTGAAAAAAAATGTTTGGTAAGCAGCTTTAATTGATTTTAAATTATTTCCCTAACATGTGAGATATTCGTGCGGGTGCACAAACCACCAATTCATAGGTTCCATTGTTCCCGTCGCTTCGCAATTAATGGTTAGGTTTGAATTCTACAATGGAGCCCCTCATGAAATTTGTTCTTGAGTCAATCTTTTTAGTATTTATTGGCTCGAGGGATGGTTAGTACAAGATGCTGAACAACAAAATTTGATTTTGGAAAAACACCATCATTATGGGAATGTACATGCAGTAGAAAAATTACGCCAATCCATTGAGGTATGGTATGCTACAGCGAATTCTCGGGCCGTGCTAGATTTGAACCAACGTAGACATATTGCCAACGAATTTACAGTCCGTCCCCATTAACCGCTTAGGCATCGACCCAGGAAGAATCAATTCTAGGCTTATTGATAATCCATGGAAGTCGTACAAGATCTTGTAGCACTTACCAATGAGGCCCTATCAATTAGTATTACAAAAAAGAAATCAATTCTAGACACTAATACAATTATATTTGCTCTTCATAGACAAACTTGGGATTTGCAATCCCAGGTAAGATCGGTTCAGAATCATGGGATCCTATTCTATCAAATAGGAAGGGCTGTTGCACAAAATGTACTTCTAAGTAATCTTGAATCCCGTTTTCTTAAATTTAACCCGTGCCTGAAAAGAAAGAAATCCTTTGTTTTTTGGATTGGATCCATCCCTTCAGTTGTATGTATGTCTCCACCTCGTAGGAACTACAAGATCACCCCAAGGATGCGTTCGGCATCCAGGGGTTGCGGACCGACCATAGAATCATGTTCAATAAGTGGAACGCATACTAATGGATTCGGGTCCATAACCATGAGTTCCAATGTACGAGATCTTTTAGCACTTACCAATGAGGCCCTATCGATTAGTATTACACAAAAGAAATCAATTCTAGACACTATACACCTAGATAAAGTAGTGAATAAATTACAAGACTTATCTTATAACAATGAAAGCATCTGCAATGTTATATCATAATTCACATCAATAGTCTTAGATATAATTTATAATTAACACGCAATTTCTTTTTTTGCTTGTTTTCACTTATTATGCAATGCAATGTTACTAATCTAACACGAATTGATATGGCATGGTAATATGACCTAAACTATATGACAAAAGTGAAATATGAGCATGCAGCCTATCCTACAAAATGAAATTAATTTATTCGAAGACAATTTTTTTTTTTTTGATATTTTCCATGAAATTTGAAATTAGACTAATGCAAAAGTTATCTATGTAAACTAGAACATTATCTTAACCAAGTAATCCTAAAATGCAACCTATCTAGGAGAAATTATCTAAACCTATAATTAAAATAAAAAAATGCAATCTTTTCCTAACATGCAATGATGTACAAAGGCCCTATTTGTTTGTGTTTTTTTTTTTTTTTTTTTTTTTCATGAACACAATTTCTATTTTTTTGTTTTGGGGGAACAAAAAAAGAAAAAAACGCGTTTGTTTGCGTTTTTGTTCAAAATCTATTTTTTTCCTAGAATAAATTTGGAACATAAACAAGAAATAAGAAAAACTTGTTTTTCGATAAACCATTTTCTTTCCCCAATTTTTTCTTCTCTTTCTTTTTTTCTTCTTTTCTTTTTCTTTTTTCTTTGGCCGGTCGCCGACTTTAGCCATGGCCATCGAGGGTCGGCGACCAGTGATGCCATCGAGGGCCAACGACCTCGCCGGAGCGTTGCCGGCCCCTAGCCTCGCCGGTGGCTAGGTGAGCTTGGCCTCGTTTGGGGCCAATGAGCCTTGTCATGGCTGGGCAAAGTCGCCGACCCTCGTTGGCCGGTTGCCGGCCATGACAGAGGTTGGCAACTGGCCGAAAGGAAGAAAAAGGAAAAATAAAATAAAATAATTAAAAAATTAAAAGAAAAAAAAAAATTATACAAGTTTACCAAACGTGTTTTACTTCTTTTTCTATTATAGGAACAAATTTACCAAACAACCACCGCCCTCGCCGGCGCAGTTGGCTCGGGCTTTCTCCCCCTCACGAAGGGAAGAAGTTTGAATCCCAGATGCGTCGTTAGGGATTCTTACCTCGAGTCTTGTGGTGGTGGGTCATACTCTACTCCCCCCCAGTTTGCTTTCACCGATTGTCGAGCTTACGGGTTCCTGGGTTACAAAAAAAAAAAATTAACCAAACACGTTCTTTTGTTCAAAATTTCTTCCAAGGAAGAAGCAAAATGGTTTTTTCTATTTATGTTCCTTGGAACAAGTTTTGAACAAAAACGTTATCAAACGCACCCAAAGAATGCCCTAATTTTGGTCTTTTCTTTTCTATGAAATTCGAAATTAAAATTGACACATAATTAAACGTGCAATTTAATTTTAAAAAAAAAAAAAAAACAATCATCCTAAATTGATTTTTTTGGATTTTTATTTTTAAAAAAATTTAAATAAAATTTTTATTCTAAATATGCAAGATAACCCTAAGACGAGGAATATTCTAAAACGAACCTAAACCTAATTCAAATTTTTTCAATTTTTTTTATTTTCTTTTTTTATGAAAACAAAATCAATCCAATAAGATTGATTTCCATAAATCAACGCGGATTGGTCAATTTTAAATAAACCGCGAATTGAATCTCGAGCGTGAGATCGGATTGGCGATTTTCCAAACGATTACGAGTCGAATTTTGGGCGCGAAAATCTGACTCTCAATCCCTAATTTAAGAGGCTAATTCATGTTGGGAATTTTAATCATACACATTAAGGAATATTTCAAGTTAAGAAACAAAAATAAATTAAAAATTAAAAAAAAAACTACCTAATTTGAATTTTCCAAAATTCGGCTAGTGAAGGTGGCTCGGCGTGGTTCGATAAGGGGCTGCTGTAGTGGTGGGCAGCCAAGGATGGACCGGCGACGATAGCAGCGACCAGGGGGTAAAAGGGGGCAGAGTAGCTTGGGTTGCAGCGGCCGGTGCTGCAACAGGAATGGGTGGGCGGAGCTTCGGGCTGCACTCAGAGAGGGGGTCAACGGTTGACTCGAGCGGGCTGGCGGCACTGCAGCAGAGTGCAGAGGCGAGGCGGAGTAGAGGCGGAGGTGCGGCAGCCACTTAGGATCTGCTGGCGTCAGGGACAACGATGTCAGGTGTCACGGCGAGGGGGACAGAGGCGCTGCAGCGGTGATGGTGGACACGGCGGGCGCGGAGCGATAGTGGAGGCGAGCTGTGAAGGTGTGGTTGTCGGGCGTCAGACGTGGCTGTCGCGGCTGG
This sequence comes from Eucalyptus virginea, assembly GCA_014182375.1. Lineage (NCBI taxonomy): Eukaryota > Viridiplantae > Streptophyta > Magnoliopsida > Myrtales > Myrtaceae > Eucalyptus > Eucalyptus virginea. Next base: position 20,250,691 of record CM024523.1, on the reverse strand, counting down.
GCTTCGAGGACAGGCGAAGCCACGAGCTTGCGGGCGATGGAGGGTTTCGACGGTAGGCGAGATGACAGCGGCTTCGTGGGTTACTGGTGTCTGCGGCAATGGCGTTGGGTTGGGCGGCGACGAGCAGTGGCGTCGCGGCTTCGAGCGACTGGTGGTCACGGCAGCGTCAACGGGGGCGCGCGGCCAAACATAATCGGAGACGCAGCGATCGGCTCAGGCTCTGTCGATGTTGGGAGGAGCGACAGCGGGGTGGAACGTCAGACGGCAGGAAGGCAACAGTGGCGTGGTGAAGCACAGCGATGCTGTGCAGGGGGTCGGTCACTGTTGCGGAAAGGCACACAAGGAGAAGAACAGCTCCTTTGTTTTTTCCTCTTTTTTTTTTCTAGTTTTTCTCTCTCTCCTCACTCTACCTCACGTCTCTTCCCACGTCGGGTGCGTTTGGGAGAAGCTTTCGAAGGGGTTTTGGGCATCAAAAGCCCCTTGGGCCAAAATAATGGTGTTTGGGAAAAAACTTTGGAAGTCTCTTAATGGGAAAGCAAACATTTGCAAGGCAAAAAGCCCAAGGTAGCCTTGAGGCTGCCTTGGGCTTTTCAGCATTCTCGACATGATGGGGGCTCATTAATGGACAATTTTATTTTGCCTTTATTGCCCTCATAAATTTATTAAATTCCAGAAAACCCTAGATTATTGTCACCACTCGCCTCTCCGTCTTTCTCTCCGAGGTTGCGCCTCTGTATTTTGCTCCTCTTCGAACCTCGCCTCTGTGGTCGCCTCTCTTGTCGCCTCTCTCTGATCTCAACAATCACTTGCAGAACTCGTGTCCGCCTCTCTCTTTAAGTTGCTTCTTTACTGTGGTCCGCCTCACTTGTCATTCTTTCACTTCTCGGGGACTGGATGGAATAGAGAGAGGTCCAAGTGCGAGAGAGAGCGTGGTGGAGAGAGTGAGACTCAAGAGCGAGAAGTTCTCTAGTGGATTGGCCTCGCTCGGACCCTCTCCGACGACCTCTGGCCGACGCCCTTGAGCACACGATATTTCGCTCCCCAAATCTCCGCATCGTCGGTGAGTTTCTTTACTTGGTTCAAACCTCCCTTGACCAAGGATCCCGGCTCAAAGACACCAAGGCGGCAGACCATAGCCCGATTTGTCACGAGCTGGCCTGCTTGCCGCCGTCTCCGAGTTGGGTAGGGAACTTTGCGATTAGACAGTCGATTAAAGCTTAAAGTGTTGGCCTGAATTTGATTCTCTTTCTGTAATTGAATAGTATCTTTGGAATAGGGATGCATCCGTTAACTAGTTATAGAAGCATCTTATTGCAGACTAAGATCAGAACTGTTTTTTCTTTGGCTGCAATTGATGAGTAGTTCAGACGAGTCACTTCAAGCATTATACTTTTGTGGTTGATCTTTCTCATCTTCCGATAGGAAGCAACCATGTCAATTGTCACCATGTTTTCCCTTTCATTCTGTGGTTTGTTGTTAGTCAATTGGAAGTGCTCCTAATGCCCTAGAGATGGACTTCACTATAAAATGTTCTTATTATGTCCGAGAGTTTCAAGAATTTACCAGCAATACAAATATATGGTAATTATCATTGAAAAGAAGCTCAACCAATATGGTTTATCCATGATTGTGGCAAATCTCGGGTGGTAGCACTTCCTTAGCTTCTTTTGCAATGTGTGGAAGCATTCTACCAATAATTTCATGGATTTTTATTAGCTCCCCAGTGAAAAAACTGAGTAATATATTTATCGTTGGATGATTGGCATATGGACGAATTTAGTTACATCATCATCTTAAAGTACACATGACTATCATACAGAGGTGAATATTTAAAAACTTTCTTACACCGGCGGTGGAATCCTAACTTATCGTTGGATGATTGGCATATATAGAACATATTTTAAATTATAATTTTCACTATCATGATTTATTGTATATTGCAAAAATTTCGAGCCAAATATAAAATTCTGCATGAACATTAGGGCTTTCAGCAATTCTGATCTGCATGCATTGTTGGCGAGTTAAGATAGTTTAATCTGCAATTAGAATTTTGATTGACATTTACTTTGATTTAAAAACACATATCAAAGGACCCTTCCATCTTTCCTATAAATAGATGGGGAGGGAGTGACCTGGTGTCCAATGAGGTCGGCTTTTGATTTGCTCTGGCATGATTCAAAGGCAGTGTTGGTGAAGACTTGATTTTTTTTTTTTTTTTTTTCCTTTTGTGGTTTGATTTTATGTTGGTGTCGATTGGATGAATCCAGAACTTAACACAACAGTGGACAAACTCAATTAAGCAAGGAAAGAAAAGCCGAGAACCACTCATTTGTGAAATTCTGTGTTTGTAAATTGCTGTTTGCTTTTCCAAGGAATGAAGATACTCTAGATGGAAACGAGGCCAGCAAATGATGCCTGAAATATGTTATTGGTCCAAACCTTAATCTGTTTCTTGTTCATCGTGGAAAGTATTTATGTGTGATTTTGTGATGTTCATTTTTTTGATCCAAGCAAAGCCGAGACTCGATCTCCTTAAGCACATACACATGCTGGGTTTAAGTTGTCTCATGATGATTTCTTTTGAGTCCAAACTTGAGTTCGGGTTTTAAAAGTGGTCGATATTTTCCTCTCACTCCACGCTATTTTGCTGAAATGTTTAAATCGATGCCATGAGCATCTTTCTCTTATTTTGGCTAGCGTACCAGTAAATCCAAGCATGCCATGTTATGTTCTATATAGTGTTCGTTTGGCAAACTGGTGGGTCGAAGTTTTAGTACAATTCGTGGCTACCCTAAATGTTTTTGTCGGCCCTCTTCTTTGTCCTGTATCAGTCTATACCAGTTTGTCTATTGAGTTCCTTAAAATGCCATTGTTGAATAAATAGTATTTTGTAATTTACTGTATTTAAGTGCCCTACTTTTACATAAAATTTGGGTGGTTCCCATTCTCAGATTGCTGAATTTTCCACTTGTTTCGGTGTTTATTATTCTAAATTAAATCATTTTTCAACTCAGAATCCAGGTGCTCAACTCTCTTTTCGAAGTGCTCGCCTCTCTCTTCGCTCAAAAGGTGTCGATTGTCCCACTTCGAACCCAGGTTCTTTCACTTCTATTTCTTATATTTATGTTCTTTTTTTCCCATTTACATATCCAGCTTGGTGTGCTCTTTCATGGATTTATATGAATTTCATTTTAATTTATTAGTAGTGTCCCTTGCTTTGGGTTCATAATTAACATCATCTCTTTTCATTTTTCAAATATATTTATATTCATTTTATTGAAAGATGGCAAGTTTATCAAATAAAAAAGCATATTGGAGCCCTGAAGATATAGAAACTTTTTGTCGTTTATGCATTGAACAAATTGAAAAAGGCAATCGTTCTGCGAGCAACAAAAGGAATGGATGGACAGATATAATTAACAAGTTTGAGGAGTTGAGGGGAAAAAGTATGATAAAAACAAAATGAAGAGTAAGTAGGATAATTTAAAAGAAGAATGGAAAAAATGGAAGCAATTGGTTCAAAAGGAAATAGGACTAGAATGGGATCCAAAGAAGAAAACCATTGACGCGAGTGACGAATGGTGGGAAAGAAAAATTCAGGTGTTTATCTAATCTTTTGTTACTTTTTGTTTTGTAAGTTCATCTTTTATAATATAACTCCTAAAAATATTTTATTATAACAGGCCAATCCTAAGCTTAGAGTCTTTCGAACGAAAGGCATACATCCGGATGTTAAAGCTTTGTTGGATCAAATGTTTCAAGGTACAGTTGCTACTAGAAGTGTTACCTGAATTTTGCATAAGGTTTATGCAATAATGAGAATGTTGAGATTATACAAGCTGATATCAATGATTGTGTAGAATCTACTGATGATACTTTAGAGGGTGATGTAGGTGTAGCAAATGTCCAACCAAGTCAAAGTAAGAGCTATAAAAGAATGATAGAAAGTTCAACAAAGCAAGCTCGATGAAAGAGAGGAAAAAAATTGAGCGAACCTGATAAGTTAGCATCACAAATCGATAGACTTTGTTCAGCTATTGATAGCTGTTGAAAGTAGGAGCAATGCAATATCGGTTGCAAGGGAGTTTGATCTTTACAAAGAAATTGTGTAAACATTGAAAGCCATACCTGAGATTAAGCAAGACATAAAATTGTTCTTTTTTGCACTCTCTCATTTTGTTGAAAAGAAAGACAATAGACAGATTTTTATGAACTTTGATGAATATGAAGAAAAAGTTGAATGGCTTAAATATAAGTTGGAAGAGCATAATAGTCGTCACTAGGATGTTAGTTACTTCTTTGAGCTCTTTCATATTAATCTATGTTGTAATGTGAAATTTATTTTTGGTTGCTAATTTGCACTACTTGTAAACTCTTCTTCTGATTATGTTTTAATGTGAGACATATGTTTTCAGTTTATGTTATTTCGATTTGGTGGAATTTGCATATATATATATTATGGAAAATAATTGTTCCATTGATGGATGATTATTCATCACATTTCTTATTATTTTGTTACTTTAAACAGATATGGACGATTCTTCTAAAAGAAACATCCATGGAAACGAGAACGAGGAATTCAATCAACTTGTGGAAATTACTCAAGCTGCAATCGCTTATCAAGCAATATACATTTACAAAAACCTTGTAGGACATCATCATATACATGATATGCATGGTTAGAAGAGTTGATGGGCGAAGATGCTAATCCAATAAGGTGTTATCAAATGTTTAGAATAGATAAGATTGTATTTGATAATTTAATGTATGATTTAGTAACACGCTATGGTCTTGAAGGAACTATGAATATTGATGTTAGAGAAATGCTTGGAATGTTTCTTCATATTTTAGAACATGGTATAGGTAATAGGTTAATACAATAGCGTTTTCAATGCTCTAAGGAAACTATAAGCAAGTACTTTACCTTAGTATTAGACAAAGTATGTGAAATGGGAAAATATTTGATCCAACCAGCCGATTGGCAATTTAGGGATGTTCCGGAGAAGATAAAAAATAATCGAAGATTTTATCCATATTTTAAGATATATTTTGATTATTCAATAGAAAGAAAGAGCTAAATGCAAATTTTGATTATATAATAATATTTGCGTTTTTGTTTTAGGATTGTATTGGAGCTATTGATGGCACTCATATCCCAGCGGTGATACATGTAAAAGATCAGATTCGTTTTATTGGTCCAAAAGGTACACCGACTCAAAGGGTGCGCATGACAAAATTTCTATTTCTCGATTTCTCTGTTTCTCTATTCCCCTAAAGCGCCGTTTGGAAATCCGTTTAATGCTGATTTGATTTATTTCTCATTTGCAGATTTCTATTCTGAAATGCAGAAATCAAATTGAATCAAAAAAAGTTTGAAATTTTAACTTCGGTTTCAAATAAAATCGAAACCGAAATCAAACCATATAAAAGAACCTTCGCTTTCTTGCTAACTTAATTCACTCATAGCCACAACTTCACAAATTATTGCTAATTTTCTTTTTCTTATTTTGCTCGTGTTTTTTTTTTTTGCATTTTTTTTTTGATAACTTCCTCTTTAGGATGAAAGGCAATTGAATGGGTCCCCAATTTTAAAAAACGACCAAAGTTCTTAAACGCTTACTTAAAAATAATGGGGCTCTTTCCTCCTGTGAAAAGCGCGCGCGTACGCAAGTTGAAGAAAAGTTCTTACTTATAGATGAATAAAAACGTGCCTAGAAATTTAACCTTATTTTTTTACGGATTCAAAATTCTTGCAAAATCAAAATAATTAGATTGTTACACAATCTTGAATTTTAATTCGAAGGCAAGAGATTCAAGAGAATATCTCTCTTTGCTATGCAAGGGCCATTAAAGGTTCATTGAGCAACAATAAAGAAATTAGGGATGAGCAACTGACTGATTCAATTCGAGAATCAAAATAAACCAACCTTCCCGATTGGTTTCTAACCATAAACGTTACTTTAAGGTAGAATTCTTATATATTCCTTTACACCATTAATTTTATTTTGTTGATAATCTTGTATAATAATAGTTTTTGATAAAATGACAAGGTGTATAGGCGCCATTGATGGCACCCATATTCATACTTCCGCAGATATTTGTCTCGAACCTACGTAGGATGAGCTTGCAAACGATACATTGACCGAGGAGGAAACCAAATAAATACGCTTAGGAAAACAATTTCATGAAATTGTACTTTCAACTTTTGTAATGTATTATTATTATTTCGACTATTATTTTGTATTTGAGGATTTCCTATGTTGTTATCTAATCAATTTCTATTCCTAGAAATATAAATTTTGTTACGTTATCAAACGGATTTCTATTTCGAAATAGAAATTTTGAGTCGTTATCAAACGGGTTTTTTGCTGGAAATTTGTCCTAATAGAAATTAAGAAATTGATTTGGCGGAAATCAATTTCTGTTTCGAAATTTTGTCAAATGCAGCCAAAATGTCTTAGTGATGTGTAATTTTAATATGGAATTCATTTACATTTTGGCTGGTTGGGAGGGCCAAGCCCATGATATTCGTATTTTCTATTAAGCTTTAGGGAGACATGATATGCAATTTCCTCATCATCATTCAGGTTTGTTAATTAATGGTTTTTGTACATTAATATGTATAAATATGGTATATGTTGATCAAATTTATATTATATTTATGCAGGTAAATATTATTTAGTAGATGTTGGATATCAAAATACGACGGGTTATTAGATATCATTTGTCAGAATTTTAACAAGGTCCCGTCCCTACAAGCTATCGAGAGGTATTCAATCGTGCTTATTCCTCGCTATGATCGAAAATTGAACGAACTTTTGGTGTGTTGAAGAAGAAGTGAAAGATCCTAAAGCATATGCCAAGTTTCCCCTTTGAAAAGAAAGTAAAAATTGTTATAGCAGTAATGACTTTGCATAATTATATACGACGAAATGCTACCAATGATAGACATTTTGCAAGAACAGATTTGGATCATAATTATGGATATTTAGTTGACTTTCATAATACAAATGAGGGGATCTGTACTTCAAATGACAATTTATTTCCTAACATGGTGCGTTTATGTGATCAAATAGCAATGAATTTAGTAAATACTTGAGGATGTTTGTAATTTTCAATGAAAACTTATTTCTTTCTTTGATGCATATGTGAATGTTTATTATAATGAAATTACTATTTATTTTTGTTAATATATCTTTTTATATTTACATCTTAGTACAAAAATATATATAAAAAAAGTCATTGAATTTGTTACTATATCTATTTTATATATACATCTCAGTGCAAAAATATAATAAAAAAAGTTATTGAATTTGTTAATATATCTTTTATATATATATATATCTTAGTACAAAAATATATATAAAAAAAGTCATTGAATTTATTAATATATCTCTTTTATATATACATCTTAGTACAAAAATATATATAAAAAATTATTATTTTTGTTTTCAATTTTAAAAAATAAAAATTAAAAACTTAAATTGGTTGTGCTAAAGGACTTCCCCAAATATGTGTTTACCAAACAGCATTTTCTTAAGTCTCAATTATAATTTACCAAACAGTTTTTGCATTTTTCACTCGCTTTTTCCCAAACGCACCCGAATCCTAGCTCTTTTCTTTTCTCTGCTGCCTCCTGCTCACGTCCACTCTCTCTCTCTCTTTTTTCTGCTTTTTTTTTCAGCAGAAGGTCTGCTGACTTTTTACCTTTTTTCCTCCAAAGCTTTTTCCTTTTTATGTTGCTCTCTCCCTTCTCACGTCTCCCTCACTCTGCTGCAGCTTTTCAGGAAAAACCAGCCCTTCCTCCAAAGCTTTTTCTTTTGTTTTTGTGTGGTTTTTTTAAAGAACGAAAAGAAGCCCCTTTGCCGAGTGATCCGAACAAAAACCCCAAAACAAAATAGAAACCCTCCTTCGATGTGTTAAAAAAAAAAAACCCCTAAAAACGAACAAAAAGTATTTTTCCTCTTTGGCTTGAGTTTTTGACCTAGAAAACCCGAGAAGTAGCCCCTTGTGGGGCCGTATATTCAATGTGTGTGGCCCCTTTTTCTATAGTGTAGCAACTTATTTATAGGTGAGTGGACTAGGGTTTTAAATCAATATCCATAAGGATTTTTTTTTGAATGCAATATTTGTTTTTGATACATATTACTAAAGATTCAAGATTACAAGATGATTTTTCTCAAATTTCAAATCTTGCAAAGATGAGTTTGCAATATTTTTTGTCATATTTGCCCTATTAGAATATATCAAATCTCTATAACGGGCTCGGGCTAATTTGCTCTCTTCGTGGGCTTAATCCAACTTGTCAAATTAAAGTTTAGAACTATCAAATCAAACTCATCCGTCACCAATCCAATGCAAATGCAATAATAAATAAAATGCCCCTAAAACTATATGCTATACAACTTAATTCTAATATTTTTGCTTAGGGGTTAAAAATTAATTCGCGATAAATGATTAAACAGGTCGTCAAAATTTAGGTGTCAACAAACGGTTTAGGAGGTTTTGGTGAGAGCTAAGGTTATGAAAATAGTTTGCTTTAGCATTTCTATCATAACTTTTTTTTTCTGTTGATATAAAAAAAAACTATGAGGTTTTGATTATCAATGACAAGTCGCTAGCCATTTATTGAGAGTAAAATTTGGTCAAAACACGAATTATTCATGAATAAAATAATTGACAACTTGAATAGAATTGATAACTCGGTAATAATGTGGTGGACAGCAAATGTTATGTTTGCCATCAAAGGGCCTTCACGAATTGTTGAGGCCCGTGGACGCTTGCTAGTACCGATTTTGCTAGGCGATGGAGTTTGAAAACGAAGACAAATGAATGGCTTCAAAACATGACTATCAATAACTGTAGCTACAAATGAAATCATGTTTACAGCCTCAAAACATGACTATCAATAACTGTAGCTAAGCGTAACGTTGGATAATCATGTTTACAGTCTCAACAAGTGTAAAATTGTTTTTCTATCCATCAATGATTGTAGCCAAATAGTAAATTTTGTTAATAAACTATTCATTAATTGATTTCGAATTTTACCATGCGCGCACCCTAACTATCCTCAATGATTGTAGCCGTGTTAATAAACTATTCATTAATTCAGAATCCATAACTGATTATAAATAAATGTCAAAAGTGGATATAAATAACCACGTTGTTATATATCCTTGCTCTATCAATCAATGACACCTGTTCTTGCAAATTTATGTCTACCTTCAGTTCCCTGTAAATTATTACCTCATCTCATACCTTCAGCATTTCTCGCAACCTTGGATTCCAGTGCTCGCATTTTCAATTCTTTCAATTTTTAGCCATTCACCATTTTGTCCAAAATTATAATAGATTCCATTTTCCTCAAAAATTAATCAATTGCCACTCCATTATTAGGATTTTTTTTTTCACTTTTTGGTGAAAACAATTTCTTTAAAATTTTAATTTTATTCAGTAAACTAAAAATATAAAAAAATCATCATACAAGCATGGTTCATATGCACCAACACGTATAAAAATTCTTTAATTTTATTAACAACATCCTTTCCATCAATAAATTAAAGTTTCCGTCTCCATGACTTCTTAGGTAACGGAGAATATTCATGGAAAGGTTCTAGAAAAAGATAAAAAAATCACTTCCTTCCCTTAACTCGACAAGATTTACCTTCTTCACCGTCTCCATTTCCTTCATTAATGATTCTCCATAAAAATTGAAAATTTTTCCCATAAATCTATTTTTGGAGTAAAATTCAAATTCTTGAAATTGGCCATTTTTTCACAAAAAGAAGAAAAAGGAAGAAAAAGAAGAAATTAGCGTGTCCAACGTCACGTGAGCGACGGTGCACGAAGAGATATTTCGTATCGTTTTCCTGTCAGTTGGTGAGCTCATTTCCCCCCAACAGTTCAGTTCAGCTCCCCAAAAGCCTCTCCCCTCAGGTGCCCTAAAGCCTTCGCCGGCCCCGGAGCTCCTCCGCCGATCGCCTCCGCCGCCCGCCGTCCGCCTCCGCCCCCCGCAGTCCGGCTACGCCGAGCGCGGCAGAGAGAAGGGAGGCGAAATGAGCGACCTTTGCCAGTTCCCTGGCCTCGAGCCTCCTCTCTCGGCTCCGGCTCCGGCTCCGGCTCCGGCTCCGGCTGTGGCGTCTACTCCGGCTTACGCTCTGCCTCAGGCGCCGTCGGCTTCTCCACGTAACTCTCTCTCTCTCTCTCCTTCTCTCTCTCTTTCTCCCTCTCTGCGTGTGAAAGATTCGAGCTTTGCTTGAAACGACGCCTGTGGAATTTGGGGAGAAATCGCATTTGTAGCGCGCTGGGATGAGAGAATGACGTTATGCTTGAGAAATGCTGCGGAATCTGTTTACGGTTGAATGCGATGAGAGCGTTTTGACGGGAGAGCCTAGCTTCCCTGGATGAACGTCGGTCCATAATGAAGATTGATTAGCTTGTGCATTACCTTTAGTGGCTGCTGACCAGGTTATCTGAGAAGTTGGCATCGATGAGACAAATGGAAAGCGGTAGATGCATCGTCTTTCGATCTGACAGTCACCTATCTTGGTTTTTTCAGCTGTGCCTGTCAGAATTGACAACCTTACTCAATTTCGTCAACCGGAACTTCCTCATGTGGAGCCTGAGCAGGCTCCAGCTCCGGCTCCCCTTCATCTCGGGCTCCTGTGAAAGCTCAGACATTTGACCCTTCTTTGTGTAAGTCTTGCTGATGAACATTGATTTACGATGAGATTTGTGATGGCATAATGTAGTCAAGAATGATTAGCTTAGGCATAGAATTTTGTGGGACTAACAATCATTGTCCTGATTGAAAGGATGTCTCACTTTATATGTGGACTTTGAACAACTGGATTGTCCAATGAATTGATTGACCAGTTTCTTTAGGGGAAGGTGCTTAGAAGTTGGTTTGCCTCTATTCTGGAATGTCAGAAGTGGTTGAGGTATTTATTTAAAACCTAATACCTAAGTTGATTACAATGTCAGCAGAAACAAGGATACTGCACTTCTAATGTTTTGAACATAGCTGTTGGTTGATAGATGTGGAGTTTCTTTGCTAAATGCTATTTCACTTAATCATTCCAAAAACAAACAAGATAAAATATCTTTTGTTGTGGAGATGATATCAAACGCTGGATACAGTTTACGACAGTTTTCTCAGTTCATCCCCCAGCAGGAAAGGCCATTCTTTACATGCTATGGTTCCTTTTTCCAAGATCTGAAATGGAAAGCCGTAAAAAATGTGGTAGAGGCATCCTCTTCCAATTTGACATACAGGTGTCTTGTTTTTTCCAGCTGTGCCTGTCAGAACAGACAATGGTGGTCAATTTCGTCAGCCGGAACTTCCTCTTGCTGAGCCTGCTCGGGCTCCGGCATCACCTTCATCTCAGGCTCCCATGCAAGCTCAGGCGTTTGAACCTTCTTTGTGTAAGTCTTGCTGATGAACATTGATTTATAATGAGGTTTGCAAAAGGCCATTCTTTACATGCTATGATTCCTTTTTCCAAGATCTGAAATGGAAAGCCGTAAAAAATATGGTAGAGGCATCCTCTTCCAATTTGAAAGACAGGTGTCTTGTTTTTCCCAGCTGTGCCTGTCAGAACGGACGATGGTGGTCAATTTCGTCAGCCAGACCTTCCTCTTGCTGAGCCTGCTCGGGCTGCGGCATCACCTTCATCTCAGGCTCCCATGCAAGCTCAGGCGTTTGAACCTTCTTTGTGTAAGTCTTGCTAATGAACATTGATTTATAATGAGGTTTGCAATGGCATAAAGTAGTTAAGAATGATTAGCTTTGGCATACACTTAAGTGGGACTAACAATCGTCGTCCTGATTGAAAGGAAATATTACTATATATGTGGATTTTGAACAACTAGATTTTGAATGGTTTATAATTTAATCTGATCATATGAGAAATTGGCATTCATAAATTGATCTACCAAGTTCTTTAGGCGAAGGTACGTAAAAGTTGGTTTGCCTCTATTTTGGAATCTCATATGTGGTTGAGGTATTTATTTAAAACCTAATACCTAAGTTGATTACAATGTCAGCCAAAACTAGTATAGAACACTTTTAATGTTTTGATCATAGCTGGTGGTTGCTAGATGTGGAGTTTCTTTGCTAAATACTTCTTACTTAACCATTCCAAAAACAAACAAGATAGAGTGTCTTTTGTTGTGTGGATGATATAGGAGGGTGCATACGGTTCATGACAGTTCCCTCAATTCATCCCCTAGTCAGAAAGGCCGTTCCTCACATGCTGTGATTCCTTTTTCCCATGATCACAAATGACAAGCTGTAAAAAATGTGGTAGAGGCATCATCTTTCAATTTGACAGTCACCTGTCTCGTTTTTTCAGCTGTGCCTATCGGAAGAAACAATCTTAGTCAACTTCATCAGCCAGAACTTCCTGTTGCTGAGCCTGCTCAGGCTCCTGCTCCACCATCATCTGGGGCTCCCATGCAAGCTCAGGCGTTTGACCCTTATCTGCGTAAGTCTTTCTGATGAACATTGATTTATAATGAGATCTGCGACAGCACGATGTAATCAGTAGTGATTGGCTTCGGCAGACACTTAAGTGGGACTAACAATCATCATCTTGATTGAAAGGAAATATCACTATATATGTGGACTTTAAACAACTAGATTCTTGAATGGTTTATAATTTGATCAGATTATATGAGAAATTGGTATTCATAAATTGATTGACCAATTTCTTCAGGTGAAGGTACTTAAAAGGTGACTGTCTTTATTCTGGATCTCAGATGTGGTTTTGGTGTTTATTTAAAACATAATATCTAAGTTGATTACAATGTCAGCAGAAACAAGGATGGTGCACTTCTAATCTTTTAATCATAGCTGTTGGTTGATAGATGTGGAGTTTCTTTGCTAAATATTTCTTACTTAACCATTCCAGAAACAAACAAGATATAGTGTCTTTTGTTTTGGAGATGATATAGGAGGCTGGATGCAGTTCAAGCCAGCTCCCTCAGTACATCCCCCAATAGGAAAGGCTGTTCCTCACATGCTATGATTCCTTTTTCCCATGATGTGAAATGGAAAGCTGTAAAAAGTGTGGTAGAGGCATTGTGTTTTAATATGACAGACGCCTTTCTTGTTTTTTCAGCTGTGCCAGTCAGAACGGACAATCTTAGTCAATTTCATCAAACAGAACTTCCTCTTGCTATCCCAACTCAGGCTCTGGCTCTACCTTCATCTCTGGCTCCAGCTTCATCTCAGGCTCCTGTGCAAGCTCAAGTGTTCAACCCTTCTTTGCGTAAGTCTTGCTGACGAATATTGGTTTATAATGAAATTTGCTATCATAATGCAATCAGGAATGATTAGCTTTTGCGTACACTTAAGTGGGACAAATAATTGTCATCCTGATTGAAAAGATATATTAATATATAGGTTGACTTTAAGCAACTAGATTATCCAGTGGGTTATCATCTGATCAGATTATATGAGAATTTGTCATTCATAAATTGATTGGCCTTTTTTCTTTTTTTTGCTTTTTTGTGGGGCTAAAGTGCCTAACAAGTAAGTTTTTCTCTCTACTGGATTGTCAAATCATTCAAGATTTAAATGGAAAATCTGGTGATAAAGCTAAAAATTGTACATTATGTTTCTTTCTCTCAATTCCTTATGCATCGAGATTACATGCTTTATGGTATACATGATTTTTGGTCATGTGGGTTGGCTATGATTGCAGCAGAAATAAAGGATAGTGCATTTTTTATTTTTCAAAATGATCTCCTAATTGTTTGGTCAAAAGATGTGGAATCTCTTGGCTAAGTGTTTCTTACTTTATCATTCCAAAAGCAAACAAGGCAAAGTCTTTTTTATTTTATTTTATTTTCGAGGCTTGCTATCAATTCTTTCAGTGAAGAAATAGGAGGCTGGACACTCTGCTATACCCAATTCATCCCCCCATGTTAAAGGCTGTTTGTCTCATGCTATGATTTTTTTTACCCATGGTCTCATATTAAATGTTATAAAAAGTGCTGGAGAGGTTTGGTCTTTCAATATGACAGTCATTGTCTGTTTCATTTTCAGTTGTACCAGCCAGAATGGATGATCTCAGTGACTTCTCTCAACCAGAACCTCCTACAGTTGGCCCTGCTCAGGCTCTAGCTCCACCTTCAACTCAAGCTTCAGAGCGAGCTCAGGTTTCCTGCCCTCCTTCGTGTAAGTCTTCCCTTCTGTATTGGTCTCTCGCCTGATTTTACTTGTTCTTGGTGAAAAATTAATGTTAATAATCTTGTATAGCTTAAATGTTTTCCTAACTTTGGAGTTTGTCTCACTTTGCTCTCCGTTGTTTCATGTCCTATAATGTATCCTATGTATCCTGATTTCTAAAGACCATTTTGAAATGGCCCAAGTTTTTTCCACATTATAATGCATGGCCCACTGTGCTCACATAGGGTCAAAACTGTCTTTTTTGATGCATGATTCGTTCATATAGTTGATGTGTGGCCTATGACTTTGTACCCTATGTTTTCAAGACCTTTCTTACTAACTATTGGCTATTGATCTTTTTTTTTCCCCCGAAGCTATTGATCTTGTTGAATAGAAGGATAATTAGAAGGAAATTCGAATAATTATGAGGACAAATGTGACTATATGGGGATAAATAGATATATGAGGTGTTGACAAACTTCAGCGACTTTACTATTGATGGTGGATATCTGAGAAAAATTGAGAAAGGCGTACCAGGAAAAATGATATAACAATGAGTAAAAAAGACCATCCATAGCTTCATATGTGTAATTCGATAGCCAAGAAAAGGGTGCTTTGTTTTTTTTAATGTGTTTCAGATTCTTTCATCTACTCTGGAATGATGAATCTTACTCACAGAAAAAACCAAAAAAAAAAAAAAAAAAAAAAACAAAACAAAAGATATAAAAAAATCAGCCTCTGTTGACCTTTAGAGGTGGTAACATGCTTTTGCAGAAATTTTAGTACCCTGCTTGATGTTTCACATTCTAAATGCACTCCGTATGAACTGAAAAGTTTTGTGATATTTAGTTGTTTGAGTGTTGAACAAGAGAACAGGAAATATATTCTATTTTCTTCATGTTTCCAAATGGTCAAAAGAGACCTTTAAATTCCTGAAAATAGATGATGCTACCATAAAGTGGGCAAAAGACTAGTGATGTTCATTGATAGTAACCAAAAAGAAAACCTCACATGTGTAACTTGTTCAGGTGTTCCAGAGCATGTGAGGTACAAAAATCGGTTGCAGGAGTATACGCAGAAGATAATGGTGCATTTTCCTATTTATAATACAATAAATGAAGGATCTCAACATGCACCGAGATATAGGTCAACGGTATTCGTAGATGGGAAAAGCTTTACATCTCCCAACACATTTCCCCAAAAAAAGGAAGCTGAGCAAAATGTTGCTCAAATTGCATTGGAACTTTTGTCACAAAAGATGGAGGATGAAGCCTGTCCTCTCATCCATGAGGTTTGATAATTTTTTTACCTGTTGTTGCTATGCTTGATATGGATTGCGATTGATTCACTTGAATTGTTAGTTAGCATATGTTATATAGCTGAAATGCTGGAAATCATTATCTTTGAATTGATGACATGTTCTTATCATGCATGTGGATATCTTGAAGAAACCTTGAACTGAACCGACTAATTCATTTGAGAGCTTACAACTATGAATGTACCTCAGGTGGATATCTTTGCAATTTATCCTCATTAACATTGTCCTATAATAGCTGATAGCAAGAACTTGCTTTTCTATGGTTGTTGATATGATTCATCCAGTTCTATGTGCACGTCCAAACAAGGTCAACATTTGATTTTCATTATTTATATGTTCTTGTCATGTGGTCAACTGGGTTGACCATCTATGTGAAACCACTAAATCAATTGAGGAATATGAAGATGGCAGGTATGACATAGATAATAAGACACTAGGGAGTAGCCTTTGTTATTTTACATTTTGTTTCAACCAATAGCAACTAGAAAACACAATGTTTGCTTCACACTCTCAATGCTATATTTTGATTCTTAATTCATCCTTATGTTTTTTTAACTAATTCACTGGTTATGTCATTACTCCACAGGATACAATTTTTTGCAAGTCTATTCTTAATGAATATGCAGCCAAGATGAACTTGGAAATGCCAAATTACAGAACCATTCAGCCACAAGGGGCAGTTCCAGTTTTTGTATCTTCTTTGGTATTCAATGGTGTGACTTACACTGGCGATGTTGGTAAAAGCAAAAAGGAGGCTGAACAATTGGCAGCCCGTGCTGCCATTCAATCCCTATATGGTATGCCATCTGTTGTACTTTATTTTGAAGTTATGCACATTTCTATCCATTCAACTAACAAAGGATGTACCGACCGAATTTAAAAAAAGAAAAAAAGAATAAAGAAACTAACGAAGGATGTATTGCAGATGATAGCAAGTCGAAAATAGTTCTTTTGAAGACGATCAAGTCTAAGTGGAAACTTTATGCTGCATACCGCGAGACTAAGTATTCATGTCCTGTTGGAGTGAACGTGGGAGGCAATTCTGAAATCTCAGATACCAAGCATAGAGAAGGTTCATCTTCTGGGCCACCTAATTATATTCTTGGTTCAGCTATTCCCGAGGCATGCTCAGAGTTACCTAAACCGCATCATTTGTTCCAAATACCAAGAGCAGTGGCTGTAGCATCCTCTGCAGTGGAGAATCCGTTAATCTCCTTTGTTCCTTCAAGTACAGAACAACAGCCTATTGCTGCTACGAATTCTGGTAAAAAGCGACGCAAGAACTAGAAAAAGGCCAACAAGAAACTGCGTGATGACCCTCAGTAGGTTCTACTCTTTACTTCTCAAAATTCTTATTTAAACCATTTTAACTGAATTCTTGTAATCATATAGGGTGGCTACTTGTCTTTGAACATTATTTCGTTTGTTTCTTAGATGTGTACTATGTTAGTGTTGATTAGTATGCAAACTGAAGATATTTATCAGAATGATATCTTTAAAAACACCTTTACTCCTGTTGCCATTTCCTCCTTAATTGATCTTTGAACAATCTTGGAACATCTTTGACTGCTTTCTGATAGAACCTTTCTCACTAAAAATAGTCAACCACCTTGTTGGGGGCTTAATCTGTGACTGACTGTGATGAATTTGTTGCTGAACAAAGTGTTAATGTTTGCTTTTGCAGTTTTTGAGTTGATGTCTCCACTTATGTCAGTCAAAATGCATGTGATGCATGCTTTTCTGCCTGCATTTCTTCTTGTTTTAGAAGTTGGATCATTTGCTCTGTTACCTAATTCATAATCTTTGCAGGTTACCCAATGCTGTGATGCCTTTTAACCAAGCCCCGCCTTGTTCTGTTGCACAGTAGATGGAACGAAATGTATGGGCTTTCTAGTTAGACATTAGCATTCAAGGCTTGCCACCAGGGCTCTCTCTCTTTTGAGCGGTATACAAGCTTCTTTGTGTAGTAGCCTTGACAACTAGGATTTGTAATGTCAGATTGGATGTGAGGTCCATGTATATTATGGTCAGTAGTAAATGCGGATCCTCCAACGCCTGTTCATTGAAAAGGATTTGTGCCTTTTGAATTTGTAGTCCCATGGCTAATTATCTAATTCTTTTGTATTGTTGTGGGATTATGATATTACAAAGGTGTATATCCCAAAGCTGGCACTTTGTTGTGGCTGGATTCTAACTTAGGAAGGAGAAATGACCTGTTCACGTTTCCAAGGCTGAATAGCATTGGCAGATTAAAGTTGACCACAAAATTTGCATACCCAACTTGCAGGGATCTCATATTCAACTTTCTAACAAGGTCTCAGGCCTCGGAAGCTATTGTCTGACGAAAGAGATCAGATTATGATAAAGAACGCATCAAGCCTTTTACAAGTTTTTATCTCCGAGTGAGGATGTTGGTCTCAGAATATCTTGTTTGACGATAGGGAAGAGAATTTCCTCGCATTGGGTTTCATTTGTATTGCTGGGTTACGTAATAGGCATTGTCCTCGTCTCCTTGAGGTCAGACCGTCAGAGGACTAAGGTCATTAAGCAATAGGGGACATTCACAGTTCACATCAACAATTAAACAGTGATAGGAGTCATAGGACACGGCTTGGTATTGGTTTACGGTCCTTACATTTTTCGAAACTTACAACTTTTGACGAACTCGTTATTACCGGATGACATCAAGGAAATGTCAGAAGTCAGTAAGGAAGTGATTATGCATGAAATTTGAATCCCCCCCACCTGTTTCGTCTGCTCGCACTTCGCTTACTAATAACGTAAACCAACAGCCCGTGACTTCGTGATGATGAAGGTGGCAGGTATGTTGATGTCGTGGCCCGGTTCACCTCCAAAGTTGACCTGGGATCTCATCTGTTACATAAGTTGGCAATTTATCCCACTCCAGATTTGGTCATTTGGTTCGGTTAGAATATTTTATTTGTGAAGAAGAAGACAACCAGAGAAAGTTCAGAGAACCAGGAAAACGGAGCCGACGATTGCAGATTGAATGATTACCAACAACAAGAAGAAACAGCCAATTCTGCTGACATTTCGAGAAGGCCGTGACATTAATTTGATTTTGAGACCCGCAGTTCAAACCGTGTGTCCTGGTCTTCTTCAGCTTTTACTCGAAAGACCCCAGTTTTTTGCTTTCCCTTGCATTGCAATCTTTCCAATCGTTTTTTTCTTGATCGACATGATTGAATGCTGCATCTTCACATAATGCAGCAAAAATGGGCTACCAAGTTCTCTTTCCTGATCGTTTGCAGCAAGAATTTATCCCAAAGGACTAAACAAGGTCCGAAATTCGCAACAAAACGCAACATTTTGCAACTTTGAACCTAGATATAAAATAAAAATTTTGAGGGCCAGAATCATATTACTTGCTGGGCATCCTATCAAATTGCTACAGCGGATAAATAGCAATAACTTTGAGGGAAAAGAGCACGATATTGTCACCAGAACTAGGTAAAGACCTTAGCGCAACTGCGAAAAACTATCACCCAAACAGAGCTGAACTCACAATCATCAGCAGAAGAGAGAGAATCACGACCCAGGACTGCGGGTGGCAAATTTCCGACGAAGAGCTTGGCACCAGAGGCTCCTTGTAGTACCATGGATAGTAAGGCAAGATGGGATCAGGAGGGGGAGGTGCATTGGCCAAGTACCATGGCGGCGGAAGATAGTATGGAAAGTTCCCACCGGGCGGTGGATAGACCGTGGAAGGCGGCGGATAGACCTCAGAAGGCGGCAACGGCGGAGATGGCGGTGGGTACATTGTGGGGGTCGTCGGCGGCGGGAGACAAGGGTAGGGACAGTTGCTAGGTGGCGGCTGCGAAACTGTCACTACAGCTTGTCCATGTACCAAGGCCTGTGGAAATGCAGCGAACAGAACCATAACCAAGATACTCGCACATACACCATGACCATTCTTGATGGAGCTTGCCATTTCTGTGCAGCACTTCTGGCTTCACTGAGAGGGAGAAACCAAAGGGCCAAAAACACAAGAGAGACTTAAGAAGATGAAAATGTGGAGAGTTTCGGAGGAACCGCATTAAGTGATTTAAATAAAAGGCTCAACCCTCTCTCTCTCTCCCACCCCCCTAACCATCTTTGGATTCTAAACAAATCAAGGTCACATTGTGTTGGAGTCCTCTATGTGGGCTTTAGGAGGCAGAGAATGTCCACTACATAACAATAATCGAGGCATAATTTGAGCTTTTCGCAAAACTTTTTTCACAAGGGAAAATCCACCTAGGGTCTTGGGTGCAACCCCATTGCCTGCCTAAAGGCTCATCTATAGGTTGCAAACATCGGCCAACTTTCACTTTCTCAGCCACTTTCCCTAAGTTAGGATAAACCTTATGCTAGGCTAAGGAACGTAGGCCTACAAAGCTGTCCGCTATTTCACATAAGATGGAGTGAACTCAACATCTTTTTCGATGTCCCGGTCCCTCTAAGGATTAGAATAAGCTACTTTAGTTGGGACAAGAGTCGACAGTTCATTGAATTGCGACAACACTTCAACTACTGCCCTTTGGGGGTCAAAAGGGTTATTTTCCTAATTTTTCCCTCAAACTTTCACCAACTCCTAGAGTATCTGAGATTAAAAAATTGTATGGACGTAATCTGGTGATAGCAACATCATAAAAAAAAGCCATAAGTGGGACAAGAGATCATTAAATATGAGTCCAAACATTGTCTCGAGCTTTGTCCACGAAAAAGCTTATTCCTTGACCGCGATGAGGGCTTTGGTAATGTTTCTCATTATGAGAAATTATAGCAATTTTCCGAATTGCTATATTAAATTGTGACTAGACTCTCGTTGACAGTTGTTGTCAATCAAGAGTGGCAATTCTCAACACAATAAGGACGCATTTAGTAATTATTTTGTTCCCGAAAATAATATTTACTCAAAAATGATTTTTTTTTTTTTATGTTCTTAAGAATAATTTCTAAGTTTTTGAAGGCACATGATAACTGTTCAAAATTTCTATTTTCATGATAAAAATGTGTTTGATAGAATTCTTAACTTTTTTTTTTGTTTCTTTTAATTTTTAAATACTTACATTATATTTCTCTTTTTTCTTTTTCCATTTCTCTTTTTCTTCCTCCTTTGTAGGTGGTCGCTAAACATGGTGGTGGCTGCGACTAGCTGGGCAAGGTTTGGCGAGTTCGCCAAAGCCTTGTCAAGGCCATAATGAGATTTGGAGAGCTTGCCGAAGGCTCGCTTGGCCATTGTGAGCCTTGGCCTTACTAGATTTGGGTGAGACTCGACCTTGCCTATGCAAAAGCGCAAGGTTGGCCTCGCGCCAGCCTAGCAATGCCAAGCCTCGCCAAGCCTCTCCTAGCTTGGCGAGGCTCGGCCTTGCCCAAATTTGCAAGGTAGAGGCTCACAGTGGCCAGGCAATCCTCTAGCAAGCTTGCTAGACCTTGCCTTGGCTTGGCGAGGCTTTGGGGAGCTCATCAGACCTCGCCTAGTCGATTGCCGATGGTGGTGGTGGCCGACAGTGGCTAGTGGAGGAAGAAGAAGAGAAAGAAAATAGAGGAAAAAGAAAGAGAAAAAAGAAAATGTTGGATTTGATTCTAAAATTGTTTTTGGGAATAAGAAGTTATTTATTTACTTCTTGAATTATATTCCAAATCTATTGTTGAGAACAAAACAAAAAAAAAAGGATTTTTGGTCTCGGGAACAAAAAAATTTAGCAAATAAATTTCTACTTTTTTTGTTATTTTTGTTTTTGTTTTTATTTTTTATTTTTTGTTTAAGGGAACAAAAGAATAGAATTAATTGTTCTCAAGAGTGTCATCAAATATGGTCTAAGAGAACACGACTTGAACACAAGAATTTAGTCAAAGATATTCGAGCTTGACATGATACAACTTAACTTGAATTTGGCGTGAATTTACACATTTTCTTTCATTTTTGGTGGATAAATATTCTATAATTATGTTGAAATATTGTTATATCGACACGACATGATATGAACATGACACGCAGACTCAAATTCTCAAGAAAGAGATAATTACATAAATGGTCATTAAATTTTTAAAATGCTAGTTAGGAGCATGCCGAATCGCATAAGTTGAGGAAGGATCATTTGTTGGGCTAAGGAATAAGTTAATGAATTGTCATCTCAAATTTTATTTTCCTTTACCTTAAAGTGTCCTACTCTAGTATTTATTACATTCAATTAAAATGGAAAAAAAAAAGAATTACGTGCAAAAAGCCTGACAACCGTCGAACTATTCACCTTTCTAGGTGCATTTTATGGTTCATCTTGAATGTAATATTGAGTAAATTTAATGTCGTGATCATGATAATTGGCAAAGCAAAAGATTATTGCAATTGACATGGTGCGTAGTTATATTAGTGATTTCCAATGATAATTAATCAAAAGAATTATATTCAAATTTCACACAAATATTTAGAATTAAATTGATAAAATTGAAAAGTTTAAAACAGAATTGATGTTTCTACAATAAATTTAAAATTGATTGGACAATTTCCCAAATTTAAAGGGGATTAGGTTTCATCTTAGTTTATAGATGGGCTTCGTTGTTGACTTTTAATTGATGAACTGATTGATCAATCCTTCGCGAATATGCCATGATGATTTTCATATCGTTTGCGTATCCCCGTTTCACCTACTTCAAGTCGGTGGCTTCACCAGTAAAAGTTGGGAAGGTTTGGTGTAAGAATCTGATGACCTAATCCTGCAATTTTCTTGGACTTCTTTGTACTCGCTCTGCTGCGGTTAGATGTGCTGAAAAAAGATGATCATTATTACCTAATTTAGCCGGAGCCTCACATCGGTGACAGCTAAAATTGCAGAAGTAACACATGTCTGTTCAGCATTCAAATGGGTAATTGGCTATTGATGAACAATGGGGTGAGAACTTAAACTCCATGGTCTAGTCGGCTTCCTAATATAACCCAAACTATGTCCTGGATTTGCTTCTCGTTCGTCGTAACTTATTGAATGAGTCCGTGAGGAGGTCAATGTTTCCGATTCCCTTGATCTCTAGGTGGGGATGGTCTTTGCTCCTCCGAACTGAAGAAAGAAACTGTCCGAACGAACCACGGCCTTAATGTCAACGTTCGAGATTGCAGCGCGAAATGCGCAAACGTTGGAGATATGAGTAAAAGTAGTATCATTCATCTGCGTCAGTTGTGTAGCACATGAACGAAATTCATCAATGCCATGGACAGATTGGGGGGGCTTGGGAGTTGGGCCGTTCAGTAAACATTATCCGAACACTTCAGAAAATGGTCTGAGGAATAGGCCTGATCATGGAGTCTAAGATCCGAAGCCCATATTTTGCGAGCATTATAAAGGAAAGTCTTTTTCATAAACATCATTTTAAAAAAATTAATTTTTACTTCTTTGGTGATTTAAAGAGAGTGATTTTCTTTTTAACCAGAGGATGTCGTGTTTACCCAATCTAAGCTCATTGCTTTTACTTGTGAAAAACGTTTTCTTGTAAGTTGATTAGTTTTCCGTAATCTACTCCATAGGATGTCGTGATACAATCTAAACGGATCCCGATTTGAACATATAAGATAAATACACAATAGTACTTTAGTGGGTAGAGTGAATTGAAGATTTACAGCAGGTAAACCATGATGCATGCATGATGTCCCCTACCATCAGCTGAGGACGCGAGTCGGGAGCTCTATCCGGCACATGGCACCACATGTCCTCCGCGGTCTGTGAGGCGGGCACGTAGCTTTTCTCCAGTCCACCCACCTCCCAAGTCAAAGCTGGAGATATAGGTCGAAACGGGGACCGAGGAACCCGCCTCAACAGGTAGCGCGAAGGCGGAAATCGAGCAGGAGACGCGGAGAGCAGAGAGCCAGTCGATCGCGATGCTGAACCTGGTCAGTGTCCTGGACTTTGTAGCACGGGCCGTGGCCATCGTCTTCTGCTCTCCGTGGATCCTCAACCTTGCGATCACCCCGACGCTCCTTCTGGTTCACTCCCATCCGCCGTGATTGGCGCCGTCCGTTCAGCACTTTTACATTGACCGGCCCAAAACTCATGCTTTGAATTGTAAGCCTCGTTCGCATTGTATGGCTGCGGACGTTGGCTGGTCTTGGCGGCGTTGCCCATTTTTGGGGCATGCATTGTTCATTAACGTTTCTTGATGCTACACTCGTGTCACATACATGCTCGTTTACGTTCAATTTTGTCGTCTGTTCTTGGATTATCCCGTCGATGTGGTCGTCTTTTGTGTCCCTTAAATGAATTGAATGTTCGACTTAGAGAACAGTGTGTTACAAGCAGAGTTTTCTTTTTGGGCACAATGGAACTGGAAAAACATAAGGGTTCATGCGAACCATGTCGTAAATGTCGGCGTGTGGAGTCTAATTCCAAGAAGTTTACTGCCATATACTAGGATCTGCAATGCGACTGCTTGCATCACGGAGTCAACCTTTTTGACTAACATCAAAGCTACTAAAAAAAAAATAATATTCGAAGTGGAATAGCGAAAGGGGGGACAAAGGACTAGCACACGGGAGTAGAATTTCCGGAACGGGCCCCCTTGAGGAGCTGCTTAACCGCCCCCCGTGAATTCGTGCTCCACGACCGTCTCCGTCCACGACATGCTCGCGCCCCCGGTTGCCCTTGAATCGATCTTTCACGACGACTCGGATTGAATTTCCGGACGGATCTCTCCTCCTTCCGTTGGATCGAATCTTACCCTCTTCTGCAAAATGGTTTAAAAGAGATGTCAACACGACTCGCTGGCATGAAGAATTCGAAACGTACCGGACTTAAGATTGCACGTTCGCATTCGTTTAGGACTTTGTTTACAACTGGGCAGAACTTCTGGTGCCAAATTTTCTCAAGAATGAGTCAAGTTATTGATTTGAATCATCCACATGATTTGGGGTAAGATTCACCATTCTAGTACTGTTTGCTCTTAAAATATAGCGCTTTTAATTATAAAAAAGCTACACGTTTCTTAATCTTTTAATTACAAAAAAGTTGGGAATCGAAGTTGTCACAAATTGGGACTAATTTGAGAGGAGATTTACCTCGGACAACTTGCTGCTGCTGCTCCTGCTGCTGCTGCTGCTGCTGCTGCTCTTTTCTCTAATGCTACCGCGACCAGGCGTCCAATTCGATCCTCCTTGCTGCAACACATTCCCGTCGCCATGGCACATGCCCATGATCCTCTCCGCCACCTCCTTCTCGTCCCTGCTCTCCTCCACCAGCTTCGCCATCTCCGCCCTCGTCAGCCTCATCTTCACCGTCAACGGCCCCTCACCCCGCCGCGGCCGCCCCCCGTCACCCTCCGACCTGGCGACCGCGAGGTCGGACGCCGCCCTCCGCGACAGCATCAGGCACTCGAGCCGGTCCTTGGCGCTCATCCGGATGCCGGTGGACCGGACCCGCCTCGGGACTTTATCGTCCTCCTCCGGGAACTTGGGCAGCTCGACGAGGAAGTACACCCTCTTGGGCTTGAGCTCCTGCTGGGGCTCGAGCGGCTTCGCCCGGATGCCGAAGTGCTTGACGGCCTCGGAGTCCATCAGGACGTGCCCCGGGTAGTCCTTCACGACGTCGCCGGCCCGAACAGGGGTGTTCAACTTGAAGGTGTCGCCGTTTATCTTCATCACTTTGGCTCTTCTCTTCCCTCCCATGCTGTTCCCCATCTCTCTGCTCTCTCTCTCTCTCTCTCTCTCCCCCTCAAACTCGCCGTAATTCTATTCGAGATCACGTGAAAAGATATGGAAGTTAATACAGAGTGTGAATCCGAAAGATCCCCGCGTGGTTCCCAATGGATCGTCACTGGCAATTTGCGACTTTAAAGCATGATTTTTGTTCACACGGCCAGCATCGTCGTGAAGAAAAGTCTAAAAAGGGGATAGGGGCCATGTCAATCCGAGGCTCTAATCACCTTTTTCATGTATTTCCCACTAGTCTAAAAGAGCATTGTCGTGTGATGATTGCATCAATAAATTCCCTTTCATACACTATTTTTAGTGTGAATAAGTCGTGGGAAGAAAAAAAGAAAGAAGAAAAAGAAAAACAAGGTTGTGACGCAAAAGGTGATGAAATTGAGATGTAAATATTACCACTCATTTGTCTAATTATCCTAAAAATGATTTTTTTTTTCTCTTTTATCATTTAGGTGTAGCGAAAGCAACACATGATCTTTGCTCCAGGTCGGATGGCTGTGGGCCACAGCCTGTGGCGTCCTCGCTCCCTTACTTATGAGATACATGGCTAAAACATCATATATATATAATATAAGTTCTAGTATATGTGAAATAAAATTAAATAACGAGAGTTATAAAATTTTTTCAAATAAAAAATGGGAAGATGACACAAATTGTTTATGAATTTTGGCTTAAAGTGTAATGTGATTCATAAACTTATAATTTGTTTAATATGATATATGAACTTTTAATTTGTTTAACATAATTTATTAATTACATGGAAATATTCAATATAGTCCCTAATTACACTAAAATGTTCAATATTATTCCCAATTTCGAATTAATGAAATGATTATACTGAATATTTTCATACAGTTCAATAACTATACTTTTGAATATGTATAAAAAATTAAGGGATTATATAGAACAAATTAAAAGTTTAAGAATATTACATATTGAATTAAAGTTTAAGAATCGCATTAAATAAATTAAAAGTTCAGAAATTATATTATATATATTGAATTAAAATTTAAGGTTTATTTATGTCATTTGTAAAAAGAAAAAAGAAAAAAAAAATACTCTGTCCGAGTTGAGTCATGAATAGTGTCCAAGTGGAGAAGAGCCTGTTTTCGGTGCGCAGCCATCCAAAGATGGTCAAAAGTTCGAGCATCGCAGTCGCGAGCGGCCGCCCAATCCCCAATCTACCTTTTGACGGTGCAGTCGCTGTCCGAAAAATTTTAAACCCATTTCGTGGGCTCCCACTGCTTTCTATATATATGTAAATGTATATGTACTTTCGAAAATAAATTAATCCCCTTTAGTTTTTTCTTCGAGTTGTTGATAGGTGGGGTTTGTAGCTCGTGCATAGTGAATGAAAGTCAACTGTTCTCGGACAGCTTTTGATTAAGCCGATCGAAAGTATCACCACTTTCTTCAGCTAATCGGTTCATTAGTACAGAATGGCGAAATTACTAAAAAAGTCGTATCTTATTACGCTAATATAAATTCAGTTCTAAATCTTTCAATTGAATTATAAATATTTTGATAATTTATCAATTCAGTCATTTTCAACAAATTTTGATCCCAAATTATTGACGTGAACGCTGAACGTTTTATGTGGTATGACTGACGTCGATGTGAACAAATTTTGATTTTTGAATTTTTTTTTCTTTTTCTTTTTTCCTTTGCCAGTCGCTAGGCTTGGTGATCAAGCAAGGCTTGACCTCGTTGGCCTTGAGCCTCGAGTGAGCTCGAGCCCTATTGTGATCTAGTGAGCTCAAGCGTCGTGAGGCCGGCCCTCTCTTGTGGTCAGTCACCAATCGTCGACTGGCGAGGAAGAACAAAAATGAAAAATAAGACCCTCCCTCCACACCAAGTGGTTCGAGACTTCGCACCAATCGTCCAACGCGCGACTTACCCGCGAGGAAGAACAAAAAAAAAAAAAAAAATGAAAAATAAGAAAAGAAGGAAAAAAGAAAAGAAAATAATAATAATTTAAAAAATCACGGTAGCATCAGCTGTACCAAGTCAGAAATTGGCATTTATGTTAATAATTTCCCACAAAAAATTGATCAAAATGACTAAAATTGTCATAATGTTCAGGTCTCAATTTTCATAATTGAAAGGCTAGTATTAAATGGTATAAATATAATAGATTTATGAATATTTTGGTGATTTTCTTAGTACACAAGCATAGGAGTCGAAATACATCTATCATCGAAGCTCTTGAATTAGTAACTGTTTGTCGGTTTGAGATCAGACCCATGTGTCACGGGCCGAGAGTTTCCTTGGCCTCGGGCTTGTCAGCTGAGTAAGCCTTCACATGGGAATTCTTTTGAAACCTAAAATTAGCTCGACTTATGGCATCGCCTGTCGGTAATGTACCCTTTTTTCTGGTTGCAGACATCATTTAATCATTTGCATTTTAGGGGATACATCAATGGACAATGAAGAAGATTGGGGCCACTGTTGTCCTTCTCAGAAGAAGAACAGACGTGCATTGATTTCGTTAGATATAGGTGAAAGTGTTGACTCTCTTGCGGGTGTCAATCCATCCGTCAATTAAGTTTTCTGTCGGGACACTTTCAGTTCGCAAGCAAATCGTTCCAAACTCTGCCCCTAACTTCAGTGCTTAAAAAGGTCAACAAACGGTTGGCGAGTGTGGATTATTATGCTCCTTTGACTTTTTGTCTTCCTCCTTCTAGATTTGGTGATCATATTAGAGATGGTGGGATGGGATGGTCGCTGCGTTCAAAAAATCTGGTCCGAGGGCAAGGCGTTCGAGAAGTTCGATCACATTGCTTGACTTTGGTCATTGGGTAAGTTCATATTGGCATGGGGACACTTCTGGTTGGAGTCTTGAAATTTGTGGCGACTGATAATGTACTTGCATTTTACAAAATTTTTGTTTCGTCCATTTGAATCCTAAAACCTGCACGAGAAATGCGAAAAAGAAACAAGTTGGAGAAAACTTCTTGTAACCACCATTTGCATCAGTGGGTTACAGCCAAAGGCGTCATTGATATTTATGTTTAAATGATTTTGCATGTAGGTGATGTTTACAATTTATAATTTTACTAATTAATAGGGTGGTTAAAGAATATTTCCTCCAATTCGATTTGAAGAAAAAAAAAAGCCATTTACTATCAATTTCTGTTTTTTCAATGTCGGAGCCGCATCGAAGAAAATTGGAGAGAGAAAGAGAGAGAGAGGGAGAGTCCCTGTACTAGAGAAAACAGGAAAATATTTGGGCATACCTATAGAGTGGGGTCAATCCAAGAAAGATCTGTTTGCATGGATTCTGGCCAGAATAAATTCAAAGTTAGAAGGCTGGAAAGAAAAATTACTCACAAAGGCAAGAAAGGAAGTATTAATAAAAAGTGTAGTGCAATTCCTACCTACCTATGCAATGTCCATATTCAAGCTGCCAGTGTCTATCTGCAGATCCATAGAAAAACGAATTGCTTCATTTTGGTGGCAGAAAGGTGATGCTAAACTCGGGATGCAATAGAAAAGTTGGGAAGTATTGAAAACCCGAAAGGATACAGGTGGACTTGGTTTTAAAGATCTGATTACCTTTAATCGAGTCATGCTCGGCAAGCAAACCTGGAGATTAGCTAATTCCCCTTCGGCTTTATGGAGCAGAGTGCTGAAAGGGATCTACTTTCCCAATGGTGATGTCTGGACAACTGCTAAGGGACACAGGCCATCATGGGGTTGGCAAAATTTAATGCTTGGCAGAGACACAATAAAGAGCAACATTAAATGGTCAATAGGGGACGGGAATTCTATTCGTATCCGAGAAGACAGATGGCTCTCACAAGGAAATTATAGGTGGTCAAGCAAACCAAACAGAGCCTTTTCTAGTGTCTGAACTGATCAATGCAGAAACTAGAGAATGGAAACAACAGACAATCCAACAGTTCTACGATGCAAATATTGCTAACGAAATATTAGCAATTCCTCTAAGCCAACAATCCAAGCCAGATTTGCTCATATGGATAGGCAACAGAATAGGGCAATACTCTGTCAAAAGTGGATACAACAGAGCCATTTTAACAACAAGGAGCACAAATCATAACCGACCCTCCTGTTCATTTCAGCCACCACGAACCTTATGGACTCAAATCTGGAGCCTTGACGCGCCACCAAAGGTTTGAACTTTTCTATGGAGTTTCTGTCAAAACGCCCTCCCTACGAGAGAGAACCTACATAAAAGGAAAATTATTCAAGATCCATTATGCCCGTTCTGCCACTCTAATATCGAAACTACAGAGCACCTTTTTTTCTTGTGTAAATGGACAAGGAAAATATGGGATGACTCGAGATTTGATGGGATCAGACCCAGAAACAGCATAAAGCGAACAGATCATTGGATCTTCGAAGCTTTTAGAGGATATCAGCTCTTACCTGCACGAGAGCTCACTAGTATGCTTCTGTGGAACATCTAGAAGGCGAGAAATAACTGGATTTTTCGAGCAAAATACCCCAGACCAGCAGATCTACTGATTTCGGCACAGGAACAACATATCTCTTTCAGTCGAGGAAAGTCGAAACAAAAATTACGACAACTCACACGAGACAAACCTGATTAGTGGAGACCTCCGGAAGGACAGGATCTGAAGCTGAACGTTGATGCGGCATGGTGTTCAGGCGAGTTTTTGTGTTTTGTGGCTGGAGTAGTGCGTGATTCGTCTGGAAGAGCTGTCGAAGGCTTTGCTTCCACGGCTAGGGTTTCTTCGTCGCACGAAGCGGAAGCTGAGGCGATTTTACACGGGATCTTATATACCCAGGAACTTCAGTTGCGACACGTGGGAGACTTCGGAAGTCAAAGAGTTAAGTGGACAATTGAAAGCGACTGTTCAGCGGTGGTAGAAATGGTAGTGGGCCGGGCCGACTCTTCGTGGAACCTAAATGTAATTGTGCAGCGTTGTAGGAGTGCGCTAATTCAAAGCAACAACATCACGGTGATCCATTGCCCACGCGAAGCAAATGCATCAGCAGATTGGCTTGCACGGAATCATCGAGTACATAATCTCCCTCTAAATTGGTTGAATTCACCCCCGCTTCCTCTATGGAATATTTTATGTGCAGATCTTTATCCATCTGTGTTATGTAAGACTTTTCCTTAACCGTTAATAGCACGTACTATTTTGACCAAAAAAAAAAGAAAGAGAGAGAGAGAGAGTTGACAAAATTCCTCATTTGCGCTTTCATACATTATTCTGAGTGTATAACTCTTGGGGGAAATAAAAAAGAAACTGGTGACGTAATAGTGATGAAGTTGAAAGGTAAATTTTTGCTTCGTCTAATCCTCGACAAAATTCCTTATTTGCACTTTCTGTGGGAGTTTTTAATATTTAATCGAATAAGACGGAAGTTTAAGGAGTCAAAGTACGATATTTGAACAAATTTTATGACTCCTGGCGGGATTGTCCTATATATTTGAATAAGTTCGCCGCCTCATATGTGTCTTGAATTCATTTCTCTAGACAGATGTTGAAGTTATGCCACATCTTTTCATAAGTTAAATTATTAAAATAGATTGCACCTCCAAATCCTTAAATAGTTTAAAAAAGTAATGTAGTCTACGTTCCAATTGACATCATTTCTCACCTCGCCTGTGCAATCTTCTTCTCTAAGAATGTGAACCATCAAACAACAAAGCAGTTTGTATTCTAAATCTTATCACTTGCTTAGTCCACCTAAAATTGATTTTTCTGAAAATTAAATAAAATATCAGATTGGTAATGGGAGCTAAAATCTCCATTCGTTTCAACTCCATTTCTTTCTGTGAAACATGTCGCTTAAACAAGATGTTGACCTCAACGTTTGGAAATTATCACTCATTAGCTTCTTGCTCTCAAATATGTTATATCCCTTTAACGAATGATCACTTTTCGTTAACTGTACGTTGTAATTGCGACCAACACCACTCTTTGGAAAAGCTGTTTTCCTTATCACGACAAAGAAGACCGTTTAATCAGGTAAATCATAAGCCCATAAATAAATACTTTACTGATCTCATGGATCAGATAAGACATGAGTTAAAACCCAAATTGATAGTTCAAAATATGAAATTACTTGCACCCAATGATGCGAGTAAATCAAGCCAGTCTCGTTCTTCTGATTCCCACGCACCTCGTTCTCCTAGTTGCATGCTTGGACCGGTCCTCCTCCATTGCACTTTTCTTGGTCACAATAACGCACTTTTTGGGAGGGCATCACCCTCCACTTTTGCGGCATTATTAGTAATGATTCACTCATGCACTGATCTGCGAAAACGCACTCGGACCAACTGAAAGGAACGTGGTCGACAGCGGCATGATTAATGTCAAAGAATGGCATTATTTCTGAACATACCATCTCAGTTGATTAGTAACCCATAATCAAAGATGGTGCAAGCCCGAAAGATAAGCCTTTGGCAATCTACTGTTTGTCACTGCTTGAGATTCGATCTAAATGCTTGGCCTTCGATCTGAAATGGGAGAAAAGATTGAGAAAAACAGTTGGTCAAAGCAAGTTTGACTATGTATGTCGGTACCGGTCTAATCAAATATACTATACTAAAAGTAATGTTTGCACATCAAAAGCGTCATGGGAGTCTTTTTTTTTTCCCAAGTGAAAATTTGAGAATTTTGGCAAAGAAAGGTAAATGTTTAGAGGGAAATCTCTTGACAATAAGTAGTAAACATGGTCTATGAGGATGAGAATTTGTTTTTAGAAAGAATTAAGAGAAATTTTTAAAAAATATTATATAGATATACATATTGATGTTGACTAATATCTAAAGCAACAAAGAGTAAAAGTAACTCTACAAAAATGATAGAGTGTAACATATAAATTTAAGTAAAATTGAGTCTATTATGCATAGTATGTGATTCAATATACTTACACAAAAAATTACTCACAAATCTATCAAATAATGTGGAGAGAAAGATTGACTTTGTGCTTATAATAGAATACACCAAAACAAACAAAGTCAAGGCCCATTATTCTTAATTCTTTCCCTATGCTCCATTCTATTTTGTCTAGTCTCCTTGTATTTCCTAGTTATCTAATAAGTATTCTCACAAAATAAGCTACTATCATATTTGTTATCATTATCATCCACAAGTTTGTAATAGGAATCATCGTCTCAATAGTAATCTTTTACCTCAATGATAGTCTCTACTCAAATGGATGAAATGGGTTGAATTTGGATGGGTTGAAAATGGCTTTGATTCAAATTAACTTATACTGACCGATTTCCATATAATATAATTTTAGTAACCCATATTCAACCCGACCTAACATAATTTAAGAGAGGTCCAATTCCCACAATTTTTTCTTATATATGGAAAATAACATGCTGAAACAAATAACTAATCAACAACAAATTAGACATGAAAAAATCAGCAAATAAGAAGTTACTAAACTATTTGATCAATCAAGCAATGGAAAGACATCACTGTGGTTTCTCCTAGTGTTAAAAATTTGATCTAATTTAACAGAAGAGACCACATTTGAAGAGATATATGTGAGGTAAACTTCTACTCTCATAAAAACTAAAAGATATGAAGATACTTAAGGATTTGAAAATACTCAGACCAGTCATAACATTAAGAAGAAAAGTAAGGAAATGTACCAAATACAACAAAGGATTAGGTTATGTGTTCACCCTGATTCTTTGAAGCATGTAAATGCTGATGTTTCAGACTATTATGTTCATAAAAAAATTTGTCATCAAGATGAAATGTACTAATAATTTGAGGAGACGGTTAAACTTGACAAAAAAGAGTCTTTTGTTAGACATTATTTAGTCTTTACTTCTTGCTAAGTGTGTGGATGATTAAGGGTGCGTTTGGTTCAGTATTTTGAAAGCCCATTGAGAAAATGCA
This sequence comes from Eucalyptus virginea, assembly GCA_014182375.1. Classification (NCBI taxonomy): domain Eukaryota; kingdom Viridiplantae; phylum Streptophyta; class Magnoliopsida; order Myrtales; family Myrtaceae; genus Eucalyptus; species Eucalyptus virginea. The sequence goes on along the minus strand of CM024523.1, from coordinate 20,217,650 downwards.
ATATGATTGCAGGCGTATTAACTGCATTTGTTCGGATTTACGTACATCTCGTGGTCCTATTTTCTAATTTCTGTCAAAAGGAGAAAAACCAAGTAGTAAAATTGTCAAATTCCTGAATCTTCACCCGGACTCCTCAAATTTTAGTTTTGAATCTTCACCCGTGCTACTCAACATTGACCAAGTCCATTGATTGACATTCCGAGGCCAGAATAGAAGTGATTCTGTCTAGGATCTGCTCTAGGGACCCTTTTGTTTAAATGGGCCGTTGAAACTCCAAAAGCGAGACAAGTAAATTTCCTTACGAGGAAGACAGAAACGGAGAGTAGTCTTGGTAGTGCAGGGTTGGTGCCCAACACATGAACAGAGAATGACCAAGTCCAAAGGGCATGGCACTTTTTCGTATTTGCGTGAGTCACATATTCGCACCTCCACTGCCTCGTGAAAGCGTGATTGCATCTGCACATGGTCATTTTGTTATCAGGACTGGCCGTTTCTCCATTTTCTTTCCTACTTTCAAAAAAACAAGCAATGCCAACATCTTGGTACAAGTTTTGTTACAATGGCGGAAGAAAGATTGCCTCGCAAGGGATGAGTTCTTAGATTGGATAATCCTAGGTGTTAGATAATTAGGATAATTCTTTAGGATATTTTTCTATATTAGAGATAATTAAACCTCTTAGTTTTCTGTATATCTCGAGATTGCGCAATATCTCACAATTCCGCTTATCGTTTTTATTTTTTAACTCTGAGAAAATTACAAAAAAAAAAAAAGTCTCAAACCTATTATAATCGTGCCAATTCAGTCTTAAATTTTTTTTTATATTTTTACCAATTGAGTCCTAAATGGGTGTTGGTACGTGGTGCCAGTGGTGCTAATATCGATAATTTTAAATAATATTTTAATAATATTTTCGATTTTTTTTTTTTTTTGTTTTTTTCTTCACTTTCTTGTTCCTCCAGTCGATTACCCATGGTAGGTGAGTTCGAGCGTGGCCAACCATGGGCGAGGCTTGACCTCACCTGATTCTATGAGCTTGATTCGGTGAGGTTGTGCCTCACTAACGAGAGCTTGGCCATGGCACGCCTTGCTTAGGCCATGAGGTTGCGGCCTTCAACCTTGCGGCCTCTGGTGAGGGCTTGAGCCTCACCAAGCCTAACAAGTGGCCTAGGTGAGGCCCCCTCAATCACCTCAGGCGAGGCTCAAGCTTCGCTAGCCCAATGGCAGCCTAGGCGAGCCTAGCCATGGGCAAGCTTCCCCAAGGCTAACGAGACCTCGCCGGCCTTGCCAGTCACAAACTAGTGACCAAGTGGAGGAAGAATGAAGTAAAGAAAAAGATTAAAAAAAAAAATTAAAAAATTAAAAAAATTATTAAAAATTATTCATGTTAGCCTCGTGGCGTCACATAGGACATTTAGCATTTATGTTAGTGCCAACCAACTAAAATTAGTCGGATGGAGTGAATTAACACAAATACAAAAGATTTAGAACTTAATTAGTAAAAAAAAAATATTTAAGACTGAATTGACACAATTATAATAGATTTATGACTCTTTTGGTAAAGTCATTTACCATTATTGTGACTAAGCAATTTGTTCATGCCACTGTATTAGAATCTATACAAGTTAAAATCTACTTTTGACCCTTAAACTTGAGCATTCTATCTGAATTTTTTTTTCCTCCAATCCCTATCATTCCTTTCTGTTTTTCTGTTTTTCCCTTTTTACCTCCATCGACCACCATTAGTCACTGGCCAACTGGCCATCATCGAGGCCTGGTGATGGCAAGTAGAAGAAAAAAAAAAAAAGGAAAGGAGAAGAAAGAAAAAAAAAAAAAAAAAATTCAGAATATTATTAAAAAAATTACAAAAATTTTCCATGTTAGTGCAAATAGTGCCTATGTCAGCAATGCCATATTGGACGATTAGTGTTGAGTAGACCGCAATGTTAGTGATTTTCAACTAAAATTAATCAAAAAATGAAATTTGAAAATTGTCAAAATATTTAAGACTAAATTAATATAATTGAAAAGTTTAGATCGGAATTAGCCACCATACAATAGATTTAGGATTTCTTGAATAATTTTCCGTTTTTCTTGGAGTCTTAAAATTTATGCTAACCAATATTGCATTAAAATATTTTAATTCATTCATGTGAGTCCTAAAACTTACAATCATAGGTTTCACCAATATTTACGCGTATTTAATTTTACATGTGGGTAATATTCACAACTTTTAGCCCACCAATAAGAAGGATGCTTGGAGGGGTTGGAGGAAAATATAATTCATTTACTGTCAATGGTCTCTGTTTCTGTTAATGCTGGCGCAACCCAGCGAGAGAAGGGGGAAATTGATAGAGTTGACAAAATTCCTTATTTGCACTTTCTATGAAAGTTTTAAAATTTAAATGAAGAAAATGAAAATTTTAGAAATCAAGTGTGCTGTTGCACAAGTTTTAGGATTCGTATTATCCCAGTGCATTTTTAACAAGTTCACCACTTCAAACGTCTCTCGAATTCGTTTTCCTATACGGTCATTTAGATTATATCGTGTCGATTGATTAGTTCAATTATTAATAGAGACTGGACCTCTAAATCCTTAAATTGTTTAAAAAATAGTGGAGTCTGCATTTTAGTTGACAATATTCCCGCCTCACGCCTGCAATCATCTTCTCTAAGAATGTGAACTATTAAAAAGCAGTGCAGGTTGTATTTTACATATTATCACTTGCTTAGTACATCTAAAAATTGCCTTATCTGAGAATTAAATCAAATAACAGAATGGTAATGGGAGCTGAAATCATCTTACATTTCACCTTCATGGCACTTCAACATGTTCGCCTCGAAACGTCTGCAAATTTTCACTCCTTTGCTAGTTCTCTCAAATATGTCATTTCCTTCTTATAATGATCACATTTCGATTGCTTTATGTTGTAATTGCAATTAGCACTGCTCTTTTCAACAAGTTGCTCTTTTTATCATGACAAGGAAGCTCATTTAAATAGGATGAAGAAATATTATCTAATTTCATGGATCAAATAAGACACGAGTCAAAACCTATATAGGTAATTTAAATAAATTATTTACACCTAATGATGCGAGGAAATCAAATCACTTCAGTTCTCCAAATCCACACACATATCTCATTTGCACTCATCTCGTTTCTCAAAACAAAATGAGAAAAGAGAGGGAAGAGTATGGTTTTATGCTACCCTAGTTGTACGCTTGAACCGGTCCTCCTCCGTAACACTTATCTTGGCCACGATCCACAGTGCACTTTTGGGATGGCATTACCTTTTCACTTGCTTGCGGCATCATTTAGTAATGATTCGCTTACGCACTAATCTGTGAAAACGCACTAAGAACAACCAAAAGAAATATCGTCGTTGACGGCTTATTAATCTCGAAGAGTGCCAATAATTCTGAACGTACCATCTTAGTAATGATTTATTACGCACTAATTAGCGCAAACGGACTTGGAACAACCGAAAGAAATATGGTCGTTAACGGCATGATTAATCTCGAAGAGTGCCATTATTTCTGAACATACCATCTTAGTTGAGCAGTAACCAATAATCAAAGATGGTGCAGGACTTACAAGTCTTTGGCAATCTACTGTTTGTCACTGCTTGAGATCCGATCTAAATGCTTGGCCTTTGATCTAAATTGAGATAAAAGATTGAGAAAAATAGCGGTCAAAGCAAGTTTGACAATATTTATGTTGGTACCCATCTAATCGATTTTGGCACATAAAATGCATTCAATTTAATAAAGGGGGTCTTTTTTTTTTCTTTTTTTTTTTTTTGGGATGAAAATTCAAGAGTTTTTCCACAAAAAAGGCGAAAGTTATATCTCACGACAGTAAGTAGTAAAAATGACCCATGAGAATTAAAAAATGTTTTTAGAAACAATTAAGAGAAAAAAACATAAACTATCAACATATATATAGATATTACATCTGCTCAGCAATATCTAAAGGAATAAGTTCTAATAACTTCGCAAGAATAAGAAAGTATTTTATCTATAATTTCACGTGGAATTGACTTTATTGTGCATGATATGCAATATGATATACTTACTGAAGAAGATTACTTGTACATCTATAGCTCAATGTGGAGAACAAAATTGACTTTGCCACTTACAATAGAATGCACCAAAAGAAACAAAGTGAAGGTCCAAAAAAGTCCACGATTCTTATTTTTCATCTAAGCTCCTTTCTATTTTGCCTAGTCTCTTTGTATTTTCTCGTTATCTAATAGGTATTCCTCACAAAATAACTGGCTATTAGATTCACTGTTACTTTTATCCACAGGTTTGTATTGGGAATCATCCTTCGAATTTTGATCTTCTACCTCAACGATAGTCTCTACCTAGACTTGTCAAATGACTGAGATGGGTCAAATTCGGATTCTAAAATGGATTAGACCTAAATTAACTCATATTGACTCATTTTAATGTAAATAATTTTAGTAGCCCATACTCAACTTGAACCCAAATTGAGCTCCAATTCTCAACAAATTTTCTCTTTATGCATGGAAATAGCATACATGAAAACCCAACGTCTTGGGGCTAATGTGGGATTCGAAACAAATTAAAGATGAAAACAACTCACAAATAAAGAATTACTAAATAATTTGACAGATCAAGCTACTAGAACACACAACCTGTTATTTCTCATAGCACTAAAAATTCGATCTAATTTAACAGAAGAGAACAAACCTAAGAACAAACCTAAGATGCGGTTGGAGAAGATTGTTAGGGACAAGGCTTTGTCTTTTCACCGGATTCCTCCCAGCACCATAAATCGTAGATTGTTGCATTGCTGGTCAGTAAACCCTTCATTTTGGCGAAATGATCCGCCTATTGGTCAGTAGACCTTTTCGAGTAGGGGGTTCTCTCATTTCCTGTTCTAGTTGGAGATCCTCCTCGGTTCGTGCAGCTGAAGCCCTGAAGGTGCTGGTTCGAACTTTTGGAAGCTTCTTTAGTGCAGTTGGCAAGCTGTCCTACCATTCTTGCATTTGTATTATTCTCCCTGCACTTGTGTAGTTGTTGGGATTCAGTATTTTTTTGTGATCCCTGTGTAGGTTTTTGCTTTGCTACTATTTGGCTTTCCTCTGCTCCTATGCAGTTGGTTTTCTTTTACCTTGGCATCCTTCCACTTACTCTGACTGTTGTCCTTGTGAGTACAAGTTCTTGGTACCAAGTTTTTGCTGTATAGCGTTCTTGTTGCTTTTGGCTTAAGTCAATAAATATCTCTTAGCTTTACCAAAAAGAAAAAAAGAAAAACCTAAGAAGATATGTATGACATAAACTTCTACTATTGTAAGCACTGAAAAATTTGAAAATACTAAGATTTGAAAATAGTCAGATCAATCAAATCATCAAAAGGGAAAATAAGGAAATGTACCCAATACCATCATCCAAGGATAATTTTTGTTTATACACCCAAATATTTTGAAACATGTATATGCTGGTAATTTAGATTATTATGTTCGCGCGAAATCTTGTCATTTAAATGAAATGTGCTGATAATTTGTGGAGACCGTTAAATTCGACTAAATAGAGTCTTTTGCTAGACATTATTAAATCATTACTACTTCCTTAGTTTATATATGATTAAAGTTCCTGCTACATCATGCGATAGGAATGCAGATTAATCTACATTTGTTTGGACTTTCGTACATCTTGTTGTCTTATTTTCTAATTTCCTCCAAAAATAAATAAATAATAAACGTGTCTAATACCTGATTGTTACTTTATGGATGCATGAGGTTTTGCCAATTATAGATAACTCTCTTCCGGGAGCTCGACGACTAGTTTTCAAATTTCACACATAGTACTGCTTATTAATGGATTCATTTGCGAAATTCTCAATAAGATGTATATTATCCAACTATGATGTAACCGGAAGTTGCATGATATATTTATTCCAAATTTTAAAATAGCAACTCACTTCTCATATATTTTAACTAAAATTTTAAAAGTAGGTAATAAGAGTTGGTGATGAATACTCAAAGTAATCCTAATTGGTTAATTATCTGGAAAGCACACAAAGTACAAATCATGGTTTTTAGCAATCTTCCTCGCAACGTGAGGGGAGGGAAAAGGAAGACAAACCATGAATTGCAGAGATCTGCTTGTTCAATCAGAAAACTTTTGGGGTATAAATTAATTAATTAATGGGTTAAATATGGGTCTATCACATATCTACTAAAGCCCAATTTTTAATTGGGTTTTACTGTGACATTACAACCTTTTATGGAAGTTTCCAGTAACCCACCATTCGATTAGGCTTGTAAAATATAAGTCAAAATAGGGCTATTAACCAATTTTGCCACCTCTATCTCCAACTTTGCACCAACCCTATCTTTCCTCACTTTCGGTCTTATTGAACCTCAATTTTCATTTCACCGCTCTCCATAGAAGTGAATCACACCTTGTGATGATGCCAGTGGAAGCGTTTCCTTTACCAGTGACCAAGTCTTGGCGGCCAATTTACACCATAATTTACTTATGTTGCAGCCCAACTTTTCAGCGGCAATTACCCATTTCGCATACGTTAAGTGACTTGGCTCTCCATTTGTTCTGAAGTCTCCTCCTTTTCTGCTACGAAAACTAATTTTTGAACTCCATCACTCTACTAACATGAAATATGACTTTGAAAACGTCCGCATCTGTAAAGGCAATATACAGTAAGAAAATGTATAGTAGTGGAAATATCAACAATTTGCGCAAGTGAGACCACTTTGGAATCTCTTACATAATTGCAAAATTCATGATGGATTTAACTTCAAATAGAGAAAAACCAGTATGGTGGGCTTTAATTAACCATCGCAATTCCCAATTTGCCTTTGGAACTTTTGCTTACAACACCACTTAAGTAGATTACTAGACATAAATATTGCGCAAATAGTATGAATTTGTCGAATCTAGAGACTTAGAGAGCCATTGCGCTATTCATGTGGTAATTGCAATCACGGAGTGAAGTGAATATAGGGTTGCATCCCATAAGGCCAAGAGAGATACGAGCTATAGTCACTTGGGGCCTCGTTCATCATTGGCTTGTGCATAATCTCCGGAGCTGAAAATTGGTACGGGCGAGCCCAAATCGACATCGGTGGAAGATGACGCGGAATGTTGGGAAGATTCTGGTAGTCGATTTGATGGCCTCTGAAGCCAGCATAACCGAGGCCATTTCTTTGGGTATAGACACCGGGATTCATGTCCCCCTTCCACTGGACAGCATCAATACTTTTGCCCATCAACGTCCCCTCTCCGTTGTCCGAGGTAAGATAGTTTCCGAGGGTCCTATCTCCTTGGAAGAAAGTGGAGGGCATTGAATCCACTAGACGTAGGATCTGTCTATCATTCTCTGAGTATGTCTTTGAGCCATCTTCTTCTTGTTTCAGATTCGCCTTGACGTCTGGAAGAATAAGCTCTGCGTGTTTACCAGAACCTGCCAACTTCTCAATCAAAACATCGGAGTCCACTGTGCCGGAAACAGTTACCAACTCTTGTTCTGGATCAATGTGTACCGAGTAAACACCTGGACTCGTAAAAAGAAATTAACAATTTAATCAGATAATACGCCAACAAAACGCATAAGAAATTAAAGAAATAAGTCGAGAGGAAACTGATGATGGAACGGAAACTTGAACAGGCACCATTAAACCATGTTTAGTTTATTGATGCATGGATTTTACAATGCTGTCTCGATATTTATTAAGCGCTCGCTTGCATAATGATGCTTGACTTGAAGTTCAGAAAACTAATTTAGAAATCTTCAGAACATGGAAGCAAGAGACTCTAAATAAGTTCACTGATGATTGCCTGAAAAAAACAGAAGAAACAGAATCTCATGAGTACCGTCGATCTTTCGGAGGAGTTTCTTCACTTTCCGCCGGCATCCTAGACAGTTAACGTGCACTTTGAGCAAATGTGTCTGCGAAGCAGAGAAAATTTGATTTCAATGAGTCGGGAAACACCGCTAAGATAACAAACTACAGGTCGCCAAAGGGCGAGAGCAAAAGAGGGGGAGGGCAAAGATTAGAAAGAACCTTTATCATTTGATGTTGACCAAGTTCATTGATTGACATTCTTAGCCTTGAAGTGACACTGTCTCGGATCTGCTCCAAGAAGCCTTTTGCTTCAGTTGACTGATGAAACTCCAAAAGTGAGACCAAGCAATTTCTTTATGAGGAAGACAGAGACAGCGAGCGTTTGGTGCACTACATATGAACAGAGGCTGGTGAGTTTGGTCTGAAAAGCTGTTAATGCGATTGACCAAGTCCAAAGGGCATGATACTCTTTTCCGAATTTGCGTGAGTAGCGGGTTCGCACCTCCCCTGCCTCGTGAAGGTGCGGTTGCATCTGCACATGGTCATTTCGTTATCAGGACTGACCATTTCTCCATTTTCCTGTCTACTTTCTAAGAGAGAAGCAATATTAACTAATCGAGCGTGGTCATTTCGCTTTTCGACGGCCATAAATAAAATAGATAAGCAAATAAATGGATGGATACCATCATATCAGGAAGCATGGAGAGAGAAACTTCAATTGCACCCATCAAAATGGTGGTCTCATGTGAGACTACCTCGGGCAATTCCCAACACGAATTGCACTAGAACATTCCATTTGAAACGCTCCACCAAACATGTTACCTCCTATTAGACCATATCGTGGGCTCCCAACCTGAGTCACAAGGGCTTGAAGACTTTTCAGTTGGTATTCAACAAAGGCATTTAGTGAAAAAATCCGACCGCCCCGACTCAACTCAACCCGAGGGCTTGTAAGTACCAATTTGATGATTAGCAAGCTTGGGCAATACGCCGAAGCTTGAGGTCCGGCAGCTGCCCATTGACTAGATTTGTTAGACAAAAAGGATTTAATTAGCAATTTCTGCAAGTTCTAGGGCTTAATTAGAAAAATTAAAAATTTAAAGACTTGATTAGATTAAACAAATTAAAAGGTCACTTTTGCTATATAGTCCTATAAAATTCTATCATGTTTATTTTCATACTTCAAGAATATGAATATTAAATTTTATAAATCAATTAATAAAAAGATCCTTCTACTTTCAAGCATGTCTTTCTTTCCTCTTTTAAAAATGCCATCGGCAATTTTTTTTTTTTTTTAATATGGGTTATGTTAACGATTGTCCCTCATGCATTTGTTGTACATATTGATCAAGGAATATTTCGATTTCTAAAATAGTGATTACTCATAACACGAAAAAAATAATACCTGGAAAACTATGAAGTTACTTTCAAATGGCTTCTTAACAAGTACAATGGAGGCATCTTTAACAAAATCCTTAAAATATATGGATGAGAGGACAACTCTATAGATTAATATTTTACTGTAAGAATGGGTATATTGTACATGAAAATTTACTCATCTAAAATAGTACTTTTTGTTACTAAAGCACATCTACTTAATTCTTGAATTTCAACCTCATACCATTCACTTCTCATTGTATATTCTGACCCTAAGTTTTAACATCTAATATCTAAAAACTTTGCCTCTTCTCATTAATGAGGTCACTTAATTGTAATTAATGAAATCAATTATGGCTCCTTTTGTTCTACAAATATTTAAACTTAACTTAATTATAAATGGGCTATTAAGTAGGCAAATTAATTAGCCAATATATTTTCTTTTGGTGAAAAATTAATTAGCCAATATAAAAGCCAAATAATTGATATCAATTACTTATCTACGCTTTTTCTATTCATGGCAGAAGAAGCCTTTAGTCAATTATTCATACTTACATTTTTTTAATAACATTAATATATCGAAAATTACGAGGATAAGGCCAATTAATTGTAAAAATGATGTTTCAAAAACCCTATGATGCCGGCAACTTTGACTCAGCTGAGTCTTTCTCCGCATCAATGGCGAAACAATCTAAGTAGTTCTTCGGAAAGTGTGTGGACTATTTCGATTGTTTCCTCTTTTACTGGTTTTGGAGAAAATATTGGATAGACGTTACTTGCCAAGTCAATAACAAATCACTCTATTAATTGATCGATACGTCGGCCCACATTTCAGATCTTTTTTTTTTTTTCAAAAATCTTTTCCTAATTCACCTTCTCTCTTCCATAAAAACCCCTCACCGAACGGCGATCAATGATTTAAGTAATTTATTACCGACTTGGCAAGTAAGGTGTACCTAGTATTTTCTTCTTTTACCGGGCCACAGAACTCTTTGGATGACAATAAAAAAAATTATTTCATGCATTTTTATAGTTCAATAGCAAAATTTAACAATTTTTTTCCCTTTTTTTTTTTATTGCTGTGCCAAAAAAAAAAAAAGATTTCGCAGTATAAAGCAAATTCAAGTGTCCAAAAGGCTCTTTCTATAGGCAAGATTAACATGAATTAAGTTCTAGCCACAAAAATTATATTCAATTAATTATGGAAAATTATGTTGGCCTATTTTCACGCTTCTCAGTTTTCTTGCTCTTCTTCGGATTAATCTTTGAATGCCATTGCCTAGCCTAAATCCATTAAGTTACTGCTACAATAGTTTTAGTTTTATTACATATTTCAGCATTATGTACTCTTCAGCCATGTCCTAAAATCCATTGTTCAATTCGAGTGCCTCTTTAAATTCTATATGGTATCATCACACTCATTATTTCATGCTCATATTACTAAGTTACGGATCTACTTACGTTTTATTGACTCTTTTAAGTCATTTCTCATTATTATATTAATCTGAAAGTTCCCAAATTACTATAGCAAATGAAGTTGTTGCAAATTGTAATAGATTCTACTTCTAAAGTTTTTTCTTTTAAAAAAAAAAGGCCTAAAGTTATTAAAAAAAAAAGAAGCAAGTGATTCACTAATTTGCCAAATTTTAAAGTATGGTAGATGTTTACATAAGTGATCTCAACAAAATAATGAAAAGAGAGGAAAAATTAAGGACATTTTTGTAAATATGGGATTGATGCCAAAAGTTGGCTTCATATATATTGAAGAAATCTAGATTATCATAAGCTTACTTTGTTTGACATACCTCACTCAATCTTTGCAATACGTAACCATTTTAAATATTGAAATACTATGTTAATAAAATATAATAAGTGCTTTATAATGAAAACTTGCACATTGCGCAGATTGAAAAGCTAGTTTATATAACATGCGACAATCTCATTCTTTAATAATGAACTACGCTACTGTATTTTTACTTCGCGTATGGGAGTACTAGCAATTTGTGTTTGATTCTTCTTTATGGAAAACATAAATATATATCTAGCTGAATTATTATCTTTTTTTTTAGGATTTCTTATGCACGTTTTATAAGGAAAAAAAATCAAGATATGCTTTTAACTTATCATATTCATTCTTGTTGACCATGTATAAGAATACCGGAAATCGTGGTAAACCATGTATTTTTCAGCCCAAAAATACAATTTATAAGCAAACTAATAATTCGAAAAATTCAAATACGACAATACACAATTTGGATGGCTCAATGAATAACTAACTGAAAAAAATATTATGTTATCACTCGTATGAATGATAAATGAAAATAAAATCATATACAAATTTTCACTAGCTATCTAGCTTATTTGTTGTCTCTTGTGCCGAGTCATATCCAAAATAACAAATCAATAAGACAACATTGGATAATGGTTTAAGTTGCACTATTTCAGAAAAAAAAAAAGCGTCATAATCAAGTTTTTTCTTTTTTAACTTCCTAGGAGCTGTTAATGTACAAATGTATCAATCCTGTCCTTTCCTATAAAGGATGAGAATGGATAAGATTTCACCATGTGGAGAAATAAACAAAGTTATATAACTCAACTTCTTTATTATATATAAATAGACATAGATGGATCGAAGTATATATATAGAATAGATGACAATGGTTAGGATAAGATAATTGTTTTGATAAGATTAAATCTTCTTTATTAATTAGTATTGTATACATTATCAATGAAATGAATTTATTGTTACAAACTAATGTAAGAATTACATTTAATTTTTTACTTAAAATTAGAATATTTCCACGCAAGTTTGTCATATGAAATGAAATGAGTTTGGTCAGATCACCAAATTTTACAAAGTTTCGCAACTTTAGTTTCACAATTGATAATCTACACATTATTTGATTCGAATCTTGAAATTGACAACAAATTATCTATTTTTCTTTTTGACACCCTCTGACACTTTTCAATCAGATGTAAAAATAAATATGCTCCTCTTCATTTTAAACAAAGAATTAATTACTCTAAAAAAAATCAAAATATATAGATTATACGGTTACAAAAAGATTCACTCAATCTCACAGTTATTTCAATCTTTTTGGATAAGGTCAAATCATTTTGGATAAGATTAAATCTTTCTAGAAAAAATCAGTCTCCTCTCCTTATTTATATACTGAGTTATCCGTTTCAAAATCATCAAGGCGTTCAGTAGTCATGAGAGACTCAACTGTGCTGTTGGTTCTTTTTCTTGTTTTGTGTATGCACAATGGCAACGTACAATCTTCAGACGTGAAGTCACAGGTGAAGTTTGATATGGGAGGCTTGAGTAGAGCGAGCTTTCCCAAAGGCTTTGTATTTGGGACGGCCACATCTGCTTATCAGGTTGAAGGCATGGCTAGTGGAGATGGCAGAGGACCTAGCATTTGGGATGCTTTCGTTCAAGTTCCAGGTGTGTTTTCTTTTACTTTAATTATTGTATTCTTTGCTATCCATTGATTCATTCGTTTGCGGACAGGAAATATTGCGGAACTGGATTCTGGAGAGATGGCGGTTGATCAATATCATAAATACAAGGTATTATTTCTTGAAATCACAGAAGTTTGTCTAGTTATATTGTGATCGCTTTAAAATCGTTTGATGAAATCTTGTTGATAGAAATTTATGAAATATTGATATCTTTTTTTTTTTTTTTTAATGCAGGAAGATATTGATTTGATGCACAAGTTGAATTTCGATGCATATCGATTTTCAATCTCATGGTCAAGGATATTTCCGAGTAATCAATGATTTTAATTATCGTGAATATCATCTATTGCACATTATCGTTGTATGTTTATTGGATTTGATTTTGTTATGTAGATGGCACAGGGTATGTAAATTGGAGGGGAGTGAACTATTATAACGGGTTAATCGATGCATTGATAGCTAAAGGTAAGATTAGTTAGTCTTATGATTTTATGAAATAAATATTTTTTTTTTAGTTTTTACTGTTTGAAGGTCTAATTTTTTCATTTTATTACTAGGAATAACTCCTTATGCAAATCTATATCACTACGATATGCCTCTAGCTCTTCAGCTGAGATATGAGGGGTTGCTTAGCATCAATGTTGTGTAAGTGTATTAAATTGTTTGATAAATGACATTTAGCAGTTTTTACCATAATAATGCATTATTTGATGTGCTTTCGACTAAGGTATGTATCAAATTTTACCAATTAAATATTTTAATGCAAATTATTCGATTAAGTATGAGGACCTTGTGCTTCTTCTTTTAGTATAGAGAATTATTAATTTTAACTTATTAATTATGATGGTTAGCCAAAAAAAAAATTTATAAAATTGCAATGCTAATATCATTGAATCAAATGTTTCATACTTGCAGGAAGGATTTTGCCGATTATGCTGAGTTTTGTTTCAAGGCATTTGGTGATCGGGTGAAAAACTGGATGACTTTTAATGAGCCAAGGGTCATCGCAGCTCTCGGGTTTGATAGCGGCTCGAATCCTCCTAATAGATGCTCCAAGCCGTACGGGAACTGTACGGCAGGCAATTCGGCCACTGAGCCCTATATTGCAGCACATCATTTGATACTGTCTCATGCAGCAGCCGTCAAAAGATATCGCAAAAGATATCAAGTAAGAATCACTGTTTTAACTTTTAAGTCTCATTCTGTTTTAACTTTTAAGTCTCATTCAATTTTCTTTTGAATAAAAATATCCATGTCCTCTACCATCTAACTTCTTCTTATGTTCAGGCGAAGCAACAGGGAAGAATCGGAATTTTGTTGGATTTCGTCTGGTACGAACCTTTGACAAGTTCACTGGAGGATAATTATGCTGCTCAAAGAGCAAGAGATTTTCATATTGGCTGGTAGGGAACTACACTAATTTAAATCGATTGAAATAATGATTATGTGCCTCCTCTAACACGGATTTCATTTGACAGGTTTTTACACCCTTTAGTCTACGGAGAATATCCGAAAACGATGCAGAACATAGTTGGTGAAAGGCTTCCGAAGTTTACTAAAAGAGAGGTCAACATTGTGAAAGGCGGGTTTGATTTCGTAGGCATTAACCACTATACGTCTTACTACATGTATAACCCGAATTGGACTGAAACTTCTCCACCGGGCTATCAGGCAGATTGGAATGTTGGATTTGCTTGTAAGACCTAGCTTTTAAACTAACAAATTCTGTAATTATTAATTCACATAAATGATTTTTCTTTTGCTTGAATTTGCAGTTGAAAAGAACGGAGTTCCGATTGGGCCAAGGGTAAATCTTCTAAATTCCTAAAACAATAGCTTAGAACTACATTTGTAGTCTGTCATTATTCTTTGACATATTCATTAAAAGAAAAACTATGCTTCCGATTCGGTTCTCATTTCCATCTCTGTATACTGTAAATTGCTTTGATATGTTTATATGCTGGTTGGTTTAATTTTACTTGGAATATCAAATATATGCAGGCAAATTCTGGTTGGCTTTATATAGTGCCATGGGGTATCAACAGGGCCGTTACATATGTAAAAGAGAACTACGGAAACCCATATATGTTTCTCTCCGAAAATGGTATTGGAAAATGATATTTCCTGTCACTACTAATCGTGTTTAGCATCTTTTTAAGGTTTTTTTTTTTTATAGGCATATCATAACTTTGTTTGTACTTACGCAGGTATGGACGACCCAGGTAATGCCACTTATCTTGAGGGATTGCATGACACTACGAGAATAAATTACTATAGGAGCTATCTACAAGAGTTGAAGGCAGCCATCGATAATGGAGCGAATGTGAATGGCTACTTCGCGTGGTCGCTACTCGACAACTTTGAGTGGCTGTTGGGCTATACCGCTCGGTTCGGCATCGTCTACATGGACTTCAATGACCTCTCCAGACACCCGAAGATGTCTGCCTATTGGTTCAAGCAATTACTAGAAAAGAACTAAGCATTCTCTAGTTATCTAGAGTTTAGCTTTCATCCCATTTCTTGGCCAATCATCCCATTTCTTGGCTCATGGCCAGACGTTTCGATTTTCCATAAGTAGCTTCTCAATAGCTTTTCTGAATTATTTTTGCTTCAGAGCCGGTTGAACCGGGCAAGAGTCTTTTTAGCCTAAACTCTTCAATAAATGAAGTTCTTTTCTTCTAATTCTGTTCATTTCTAGAACGGCTTATCACACCTTGCGAAGGCAAATTACATTTGTTCCAATTCACCATCTCAAGTGATATCCACCATAGAAACGAAAATTATCTGAGAACTTCAAAATTTTACAACTTAAAAACTTAAAGCTCTTAATATAATCAGCTGTTCATTTTAACATTGGCATTAAGTTCGTATTTAATGGTTTTGTCGTTCTCCTAAATCTCTTCGCTGATCACTCTGATATGGATATAAATCGCCAAGTTTGATTGCGATATATCACTCTAATATGGATTAATTTAAACCTTCCCTAGTAATAGAAACATTCAAATATTCCTCTCCGGATTGGATTCGATCGGTTGGGGGATCTCAGAGATTTGACAAATCTATAGTTTGTTGAATTCAGAAAAGGAGATGCCAATTGAAAAAGAAAAGATGTGAATAATTAATAAATAAACATAAAATATGTGAAAATATCAAGATTGCCGGTCTTTCCTTTTTCTGTTTTTTCTTCTCCTGATTCCGTGACCGAGTCCAATTTTGCACACTGGGTATTCTCGGAAACCTAATATGAAACGAATATCCGAACTTTTTTCCTTAAATATAGGCCAAATCGCAGCAAAAATGCATCAACAAAAATATCTATCACTTTTCAAGTGACCCCGTAAAATGCTCAAATTTTTACTTGAGGAACAATAATATCCATCGCTGGGTTTTCATCTAAATAAGTTGACGTGGCTTTTGACCTAACTAATAGCGCAATGCAAAACGATCCCATTTCTCGCGACTCAAATGCAGTGTTTGCTCTTTTGGCCTTCTGAACGAAGAACTCGTTTGTTTCAATGAAAAGGAGAGAAAATAAATAATGAGGAGCCCCAAATAATTAAGAATTTCGTACATCTTTGGTTGTCTGAATATAAATTCATGCATTTTTTTTTAATTAAGCCCTTAAATATATAGATTCACATGATTTTTGCCACCATGACTCTTCTAAGCCCCCCATAAAATAAATCCGTTAGCAAGAATTTTGGGCTGGACGATTTAAATTTCGGCTAGCCATTGAGGCTCTCTCTGTCTTTTTTTCGACACAATAAATATTTTAAACAAAGATTTTTCTAATGGTTTACATTGAATTAAATAGATGTTCACTTTAAGTTTAATGCCATGCAGTGCCCTCAAGAAGAAGCCGAATGACTGGAGCAAGAGCAGGATTTGAATTTGCAGTAGTGTGCCGCCTTTTATTTAACTGTAAATTATTAGATAAGCGTGATTATTGAAAATACTAAATGCATTTTGAATATCAAAAATGATAGAATCATAAGGGTCTCATTAGATCTGGTGATCTAGATGTATTTTAGTTGATGTGTCACGCTTGTCCATTTATATATCTTTTAAGCAAGTATAACTTCGAGGAGTGTTCTTGCCAACTCAACAATATTATTCAACCAAAAAAAAAGGCTCAAGAAAATTAAGAACGATTATTAACTTTTTACCAAGGAATTGTTTTATCTACAGAATGTTTACTGAAAACACTGCCAGTGTAAATATTTAAAATAAGCAGTTATAAAACGGAAATACCCATGTTGTAATACATAGGGACATAATAGTAATCGTTCTACATATATGATGTCATCATTGGATATCAATCTGTTGCGACATTAGAAAGAAGATTAGTTACTTGACTTGAAGCAAAAGTTTTCTAAATTCACATCGTCAAGTCTATCGTCAAAAATTAAAAAGATAGCGCAAATAATACCAAGCTAGAATCCTCGTTCCACTAGTTTTCCTTTTCCTTTTCTTTTTTTCTACTTTTTTGATAAAAATGTCCAGCAGTTTTCCATTAACTAATGCTTCCGAGAACACTTGGAATTCT
Organism: Eucalyptus virginea; assembly: GCA_014182375.1. Classification (NCBI taxonomy): domain Eukaryota; kingdom Viridiplantae; phylum Streptophyta; class Magnoliopsida; order Myrtales; family Myrtaceae; genus Eucalyptus; species Eucalyptus virginea. Next base: position 20,200,429 of record CM024523.1, on the reverse strand, counting down.
GTTGAACTCTTTTTAGTATGAAGGATAAAATTAAGGTTGATTACTCTCATAATTCCTATTTTTATATGGCCAAGGGAATGGTTAACTTAAATCAGAAAAATAAGCATGTTCCTTACCCGGTTTTTATGCACACATACTAAGATAGATATAAATAGATTTAATAAATAAATGTATGTACTATAGATATGAGTAACATACGGGGCGGAAAAAATGATTAATTTTTTTTCTTTTTTACAAACTGATGTGACAAATTTACTAATGCAAGTATAAACAAATAAATCACATTTAAGCTCGCAGCAAAAGTATGCTAACATCAATTCATAATATGATTTTTTTGCTTCTAATGGACAATAACAAAGACTCATCAATACGAAATGAGGCAGTGCAGTGGGACTTACGTAAAGGTAATAAAGTCGATAATTTCTCAGATTGACGAATAAAAAATAGTCACAGATTTTTTTGCCAAAATTTATTTACCGTGTTTAAAAAAAAAAAAAATCAGTTAGTACAATTTAAAATCAAAGAAACCCGTTTGAGAAATGTAAACTTTTTCCCCCTTTTTAATGTTGTTGAAATGCTATTGTTATCACATTAATGGAGATGATCGTCTTCATATCATCTCCAGCTAGCAACGGTAGCTAACTAACCCAACGTCACCAATTGTAATTATTACGAAATATACGCAAATATATTAAGTTTGGCTTCGAAGTGTAATTTCCTAAATTAAATCCACTTCTCGCATTTACCACACCACGCGCAGAAAATCTTGATCTATCAAAATATTTTATTTTATTTCCTATTTCTTGCTAATCCTCGTCCTCTCCATTCCTCCAATCAAATTTTTTTCCCTTTTTTTTTCCACATATCTTTTTAATTTTGTTTATCATATATACACTTCAACCCAACTAGTTCCTTAATTCACCCTCGCTTGCTCTAGAGTTCTGAGAAAGTCTCTCTCGTTTCCTCTCTCTCTCTCTCTCTCAGTTTCATTACATCTTCGCTGCCTCTTCTGTCTTTCTTCTTCTGGGGTTTCGTTCTCCATCAAATTAAAGAAGCGAGCCTGGAAAATGACCGTGACCGATACGATGATGAACTTGTCAGGAGATGATCAAGAGAAGGTCATTCCGCGGTGGTTGAGGCCGATCGCGGGCGCCAAGTTCTTCAGCTCGTGCGAGACTCATCACTCCAAAGAGCGCAATTACTACTGTAGAGTCTGCATGCTCGCTTTCTGCAAAGATTGCAAGCAGCAACACGATTGCTCCAAACACGAGATCTTAACGGTAATAATATCCATTTAGAATTGTCTACATCTCTGTACTTAATAAGGGCATTATATTTATCAGTGTGTCGTGAAGCTCTGCTATATAATACTGTATCATCAGGAAATCGGGAAACTAGGGTTTCTTTTCCTCATATCGAATTCTTTCCTTTTTTATATCAAATTTTGTTTATGGGTTTTGATCTTCTCAGGCATATAAAGCTTCACACGCGGCCTCTTTCAGAATGGAGGACTTGAAATCGCTGTGGGATATTTCTGGTATCTGCCCGTACAGTTTCAACGGGTGGCTCGTCGCCTTCGTATACAAAAAGGGAACTGGGATATCTCGCTCCCGCTGTAAGAGTGGCGCCGCGGAGTGTGAATCCTGCCGGTACGTGCTCAAGTCGCCGAGCGCCAAGTATTGCTCAGTGGAATGCAAGGTGATGATCGAGCATGTCTTCTTGAAGAAACCGTGTTTTTGAATGTTCCGCGATTTCAAAGAACGATATCTCACGTATGAGTCATTGTGTTTTTTGGGTAGGTTGAAGCGGCGTTGAAGATGAATGGAAGTGGAAATATGGATGAGAAAGCAAAGAGGAATCTAGAGACATCGTTGGAGGAGAATGCTCGTAATGTTCACTCATTCAGGAAACGAGCAAGAAAGCAGGAAGGACCGCAAAGAGCTCCATTTCATTAGATTGATACGAACATTGGAAATTTGGTTGATTTCGTGAATATTGGGAATAGGCTAATTGGTTTCGGTACATATGGTTAATTTTTCTTTTAGCTTTACGGTACATTCTTAGTACAGCACATCGAAACAACTAGGATTTTCGTAATTTTTCTCTCCCTTTCTTTTTTTTTTGGTAGGAGATAATAGGAGTGCCATTAGCACCCTCTTGATTGCCATTAGCACCCTCTTGATTGGTCATGTATTTGGGGAAATAAACTCTATTATTCTTTACTCTCGTTTGAAGTATAGTAATGCAATGCAATGCAACACTGATATATTTTTCTTGTCTTACCTGGAAGCACTTTTGACACCTGAATTTTCTCGACGGTTTAAGTTAGAAAATTCAAAGTTCGAATTCTCGGTTGTAGTGAGCCTTGTTTCTTGACAAAAAATCAGAGTAGTGTCTCGACTGCATAATAAATGTCAAGAAACTTTGGCAAGCCATGTAGACTATATTTATTCTTAAAATAATACCATGTCGGAATTCCAACTATCATTATGATCGACCCTAGGTCAAGTTTGACACGTTTAGTAAATGAGTAAAGTAAGAATATACATAGTGTAATTAGGGGGAGATTTATGGGGACGAAACAAATGAAAGTGATAAAAGTGAGATAAACTCCCAAATATTCATCAACATAACATGAACTAATTATAAGACATGAAGAGCATTGTCTTAACAAATTCAAAGGCGGAACACCCAGTAAAATAACATGCTATGCGATTCCAATATTTTTGTACCCGTTCGACTGCTATGTTATTTCTCTCATCTGCCAATTTAAATCAATCACCGAATGCCTTCCTATTTTTCCTCCATGCCGATAAGGGGAAGTGTCGTGAATTTGATAACACTCAGCAAGTTAGGTCACATCAGTGGTCCGGGTACCCATAAATCTCTCTTAAGAAAGAAACAGAAAGTCTAATTAATTCAGTCAATTATTCTTCTGAATATGGTTCATCTGTGCAACTGGAAAATGTCTTGAGGGTGAAGGATTTGAAGTAAAATAACATTAACACAGTTGATCATTTACAGTGAGAGTTCCTATCGACGAATTGATGGTAACGACAAAGTAAATACGACTGCATTAATCTATTGTTCCGCTGCGCCAAATGCACACTTCCAACTTGAGACCCAAGAAATCATCGAAGAACCCTCTTGGCACCAAAAGGTAAGGCTCCAAATTAGGATTATATTCAAAGCCTGAAATGCTCTTGGTGCAAGTGTGAAGCTTGAGAGAGCTTTCTCGAGATTTTGCGACTATGTCGTACAAATAAGCCGCCTTTGGCAAGGGGCCAATGCAACTGATCTTAATCTTGTTGCCCAGGTCGACAGTTTCATTTTTCAAGACAAAGAGTACATCTTCTCTTGCTTCTTTAAGCAAACGGACCTCCGTCTCAACATTCATCAAGAAAAAGGTGTTGAAGTTGAAACAGAAGGATGTCGGAGAAGCCCCATGCTTGGTGCTGAAGTGCTTCACTAAAATCCTAAATGAGCCAACGTAGCTGCAACTGGAAAAGGGACACGAACAAGGAGCAAACAAACACGTCTTCTCGTGGTCATTTTTCATGTGGTAACCAAACTTCTGATGGCAGCCAAACTTTGCATTTCGACATGCCATCTGGACAGACTCCAGGACTTTCTCCATGGCGCGGCATCTGTTGTAGCCAATAGGCATAGAGCAGGACGGGCATTTGTTGCTTATCTTTCTGCAGCAGGAAGAGCAAGCTATGTGCCCATTCTCACACTGTTTCACCATACGAAGACAAAGTATTATCAGTTCAGACATAACGGCAACTATCACAAAGAACGCCACTTTATTCAGTACATACAAAATCTTATCCTGAAAAACGTTGTACATCTACATGGAATTTACTCATGACAATACCAACATGAGATTAAGTGGCACAAGCTAAAATAAGAGCCAGGTGAAAAAAATAAATAAATTAAAACCTACCACTGCTATAATTTACACGATGTTCAGTCTTCCTTAACGTTTGACAATACAGGCCATCATAAATGCTCCCAACAAAGAGACAATTTTAAGTTTAATGCTGACGAGATTATCCATACAACAAGGCTGGTGAACCAACCAGACAACTCGATAATGAAACCCTGTTATTTTTCTGAAAACACTGAGGTCAGTGAGAGTAGCACACCCTTCTTCAATTCCCTTTGATCAAGAATTAAGTTTCCTGTGCGGCTTAGTGATTGGAGACAAGACTTTTCAGAAAAAATATCTGTTGGCAGAAAGATGATTTGGGGGCAAAACTAAACCGTGAAAGTCCCCATCTAGCGAGATATTCTTGCTTTGAACATGAATTTCAGGGGCTCTCCTACTCCAAACAAAATCATACAAAACTAAAAGACGCTTCCGTCGTGTCCAGACATCCTTGTTGGAACTAATTACATATCAGAGAGAAGGGCCAAAAGAGTCACCAAAAAGAGCAAGCTTTAGCATGGCTAATTGGTGGTTTTGATTTGGCTAACATCCTCGGTTTAACACTGATGCAGACATTTCATGGTCAGTGATTTTAAAAGATGCAGACATTTCATGATCGGTGATCCCAAATGTGTTTTACCTTTTATGTGAACCAACTTTCCTCCACTTCCCACGTGGAAGGGTTCAGAAGACGGCACCAAAAGAGGAATGCGTTTCATATGACATAAATCCAAGTCAACCAGCTCTCAGCTACATATGGGTTAAAGAATATCCACTCCGTTTCATTAAGACCCTAAGGATTGATTGCCTACTTTCATCCAAATCACTAGCTTGTTACCATTTGCGCCCAGAATTCTACATTAATCACAACGCCAACTTCCAACTTTGGCATCCCTGAGGGCCACCAAAAAGCACTTGCGATCGTGACAATTCTAACACGACTCGACCAAAAATGTTAACACTGATTCAACATATCTCAGAAAGGTTTACTACTAACAGCACACCCCAGAGATGCCAGCACAATCTGGTCATGTCTCAGGCCAACCACACGGGTTTTGTCAACGATCAAGTTACTGAAATCGAATTAATTGAGGCCAAGAAGTTCGACCAGAAATGAAGCAAAAGAGGGCACCCCAACAGAGACCTTACTCTGCCTTCAATTCACATGCAGAGACTAATACTAATCAAGCAGCTCAATTTCACTCTCAACCCCCAACAAGGCACGAAAGACTCGAAATTCATCACCAAGATGCGAGCTTCTCACCCAAATTCTGCAATTCTCCTCTCACGCATTCAATTCATGCCCAGCAACAACCACAATCGAATCACCGACAAGCAACCACCAAAGAAACGAAACCCCGGTGAGAACAAAATCGAACCTGGAAAACGGGGATCGTCAAAGGCTCGAGACAGACGGCGCAGTCAAACACATCTGGGTCCGTGACAGTGACTTTGAACGACCCATCCGTCCGGCCACATGGAGGGGACCCACTACGACCGGACGAGTACTCGTCCCCGTACCGTTCCGTAAACTCCGATGGGTCTCGATCCTGCTCTTCCAATTCGTCATCGCTCGGTTTCAATTCGTCTCTCCGTTCGCTGTCTGAACCCCGGTCTTCCTCTTCTTCTCCGCCTCCCTCTTCTCCTTCCTCGGCGAGTCGGCGTCGGCTTCGGCTACCTTCTCCTTGTTCCGATTGATGGCCGGAAGAAGGCGAACGGCGCCTCCTGCCGAGCACGGAGCTGCTGGGCGCATGGTCATCGTCTTCTCCGTCCACTGAGAATTTCACCATTGCTTGTCCTGGCTTGTCTGTCTATCTCCCTTCCAATTTGTTACGCCAACGCGCGAGGCTTCTTCTATTACACACAAGTTACAACTACTCGTCGTTTTTTGATTTCGTTTCATTTTATATTAGTCAACTTTAATTTTTTGAGGACATTGTCTTAAAATTGATTATATTACTCTACTTTTTTTTTTTTTGTTGCGTCAAAATCAGTCTATTTTATTTTATTTTATTTTTTTGTGACTCGGGAATCGTCGTACAGCCGGCAATCGGCAGCGTAAAACCTGGCAGTTGGCGGCGTAAACCTGCGGCAATCCGCTGGGACTCACCTCTCACGAGCTGCAGGTGAGTCACGCGATAGGGGTGTGGAGTTTCGAATCCCTCCCCTTCCGGATGAGGGGGCAAGGCGCAAACCAACGTGTCCACCGTAGGATGGTATCGGTCAATTTTATTACTCGTTGGATTTTACATAAAAAGAAGTTTCGAATGGTTTACATAATTTTTATTGGCATTTAGTCATGATCTCGATACAAATAATTTAGATTAATTTCTGATTGTGTAAATTATCTATTTGTCATATTTGAGACAACTTTTATCGTTACTTTTTAGGGCACATCTAGAGAATTTAATTTTGGCCTTAACTGATGGTGCTTCTATGAATGTTTGCAAATTAATTCATTCTTGTCGGATATATTTTTGCGGCATCAATACATCATAAAAAAACGTAATGAATGAAAAGATATCTAACTACCACAACAAAAAACCCCCTTAATGTAGATGCATGGGAGATATACAGGGGGGATTGGACCTGTTATAATCGATTAGCTTCTAATTAAATGGGGATCGGACTTGTAGCTGAAGTGCTATGATTCATACGGAAAGCGAGAAATGGCGCCATATCTCGTGCCAAGCACTAGATCCACAAGGAATCGTAGCTGAAGCACTTTTACTCATGGAAACTTTAAAACTTGAAACTCAAATCAAAAGAAAAATCCTAAGAGAAAATGCATCTTACCCTCGATTCAGATTCGCCGCCCATGGGGTCTCTCAAGATTAATGTAGATGGTTCTTTTTCTTGTTGGAACAGCCAAGAAAGCGGTAGCCGAAGTGAAATTAATCCAGAGAACTCCACTGGTGCGCTAACCGGAGGTTTTGTCTATGGCGAACTCGCAAGTCGAACCCCCCTGATGGAGGCTAATCTCAACTAGTGCAGTCATGCGTGGGTGGGTAATGTAGACGGTTCTTTTGTTGTTGGAACAACCAAGAAAGCGGTAGCCGAAGTGTGTAGAGACTCTTCTGGTGCGCTAACCGGAGGTTTTGTCCATGCGGTTAAGGCGCAATCGTCACTCCATGGAGAAATTCTAGTTGTAATTGAGGGCTTGAGGTTTGGGAGTGATTGAGAAAAAAAGATGAGAGACAAGAGTTCTAGCCGTAGAATTTGACGGCCTTACTTCAGTTCAGCTGGGCTTTTGTGTAGATCATGTTATGTGGGATGTCGCTATGCTTATCAAAGAAGGTAGGGCCTTACTCTCCAATTTACCACTTTTACACTTGACCTATTGCTCCAAGCCTTCAAAAAAGCCGCGGAATGAGTCATTAAAGCTCAACTCCTTAAGTCCCTTCCTCTGAGCTGAATTTGAAGCCTCCCTCAAACCTCTTTTGGATGTCATTTGTCCAAAAGCCCATACGGATTGTTCTTCTACTTTGTTTACATAAAGTAAAATGAGATTTTTTCTTGACAAAAAAACAAATGGCAGAATCGGGGAATAGGCATATGGTTTTCAAAAGGGGATCGGTCAGATGCCCTGGTTCAGACAAACCACGGAGCAAAATGTCGAAGTATGAAGCATCGACACTCTTTCAAGAATTTTCGTGTCATGTCGGATATTTCGACACATGTCCGACACTTTTCGACATTTTTGGACATTTGGTTAATACGTGTTAAAAATACAACATCTGATCAACTTTTTTGACATCCTCTGACACTTGAGTCAGAATTCTAATATACGAATTTCCGATACGTGATTCCAATATCGAAGTCAAGTTTAAAAATTCAATAAATGAAAGATCTATATATATATATATAAATGAAGAAAGAGGGAAAATATTATATTTTCTTCTTTTTTGATTCTCGCTTCTCATAATACATAATTCACTCTTTAAGTTTTTTTTTTCCTCCTCTACCAATATATCTAACATGTAAGTTTAGAATATGAATCGTTTGTTTTTTCTTCAAATTTTATAAATTATTGAAATAGAGTTGAATTTGTCAAATTGAAACAATAAATTATATTAATAAATAGCGAATTAATGTTTTTAGTGTAAATTTATTCTAAGTTTTTAATTAATTAATTAACTAATTATTTATTTATGAATATGATTCAAATTAATTTGATTGAAATAATAATAAAAATGATAATTAAAAATATATATTTAATATACAATGATGTGCCTCAATACGTCGAATTTTTTTTTTTTTTTTTTTTAAGAAACGATGTATTGATATATCGTGTCGCGTGTTAGTGTCAGTGCTGCTTATATGTCGAACATGCCCGAACCAAATTACTTTCCGGTAAGTCAATGAAATGGTATGAAACTTTACCAAAAAAAAATTACTTTCCGGTTCGACCCAAACAGATCGATCGAGGTTAGGCTTAGGTTGGACCGGGTGGTGTGTCGTCCCCTTAGTCGAACTGGAGCCTGGCTGAAAGTTTTCACAATCGAACCGTGAAGAGAACTCGAAGGGCCTAAGAGAGAGAGAGAGAGAGAGAGAGGCAATTCGTACGGCGGAGTGAATCGATGGAGGGGGCTTTGGCGTGCTCCGTCTCGCGGACGAGGCTTCAAGTCCCAATCCCTAGTTTCGGCGGCGGCCCGGTTGTGCCGCCGGCGGTCGCCGGAGAAGCCGAAGATGCGCAGTCGTCAGAGCGGTGCAGAGCAGCAGCTCTTTGTCGGCGGCGAGGGGGACGCTGTCGAGCAATTGGGACGTCAGCGGCGCCGGCGGCTTCTCCATCTCGTCCGTCTCTCCGACGGCCCCGCGGTTGCCCAGGTTCGAGGAGCTCGACACCACCAACATGCTTCTCCGCCAGAGGATCATCTTCTTGGGTTCCCAGGTCTCTCTCTCTCTCCGTCGTCGAATTGATTGATTGGTGTCTATAATTTCTGCATTAGGCTTTGTAGTTGCATTAGTTGGGATTGTTTATGATTGTTGTTCACTGCTGGAAGAGCACGAGCTTCGAGCTTTTTTCGGGTTATGGAGGACTTAAGTGATGGGTTGTTGGGAATGGGCGATGCCATGTCGCGGAAGACTGAAATGTTTGAAACTAGCGTTGGGGAACAAGCTTAAGAACTACTTCGATTCGAACATCTCGAGAGCGCCCATAACAAGGCGGTCTAAAAGATTGCTTTTTGAGTGCGTTTGGGAGATGGAAATCTGAGGTTGTTGTGAATGTCTTTCGACAGGTTGATGACATGACGGCGGATTTCATAATAAGCCAGCTCTTGTTTCTGGATGCTGAGGATCCCACCAAGGACATCAACTTATTTATCAACTCCCCCGGTGGCTCTGTTACTGCCGGTGAGTTTGATAGTGTGGAGCTTAATGCTGTTAAAAGAAGCATTTTTCTTGTTCACTTTTTGCTGGTGCTTGTAGAGTAGTAGTTTCTTCAATGGGCATATGAAAAGGCTTTTCATGTGATGGTTTGAGAACGGTTTGGAGGCTGCTTATCTGAGTTGTAGGCTTGTAATGTGATGGTCACTCTTACAGGTGGTTTTGTGGGATGAAAGGCGATAAGAATGGAGTGGCTATAATGAAGAATTGCAATAGACTGTAGAGTAGTAGTAGGAGTTCAGTAAATGGATAGCTGATATGTAATTGTACTCCTCTCAGTGGTTTAAGATTCATAGATTGTGGAATGATCTAGGAGTAGTGCTGCATTCAGCAAAATTACCATTGTAGTTCTAGCATGTCTGAGTTAGTACACTATTTGTGTTGAAACTTATTTCAAACAGGCATTGTGCAATGGATTTTGCTGCCATTTGCAATCACTTGTCCATGCAATAATCACCATCACCATAGTAGTGCAAAATCGCAAACATAACATGCAATCTAAGAACCATTTAAATGCTAGTCTCCAGATGTCAATGCTGGTTGGAGGTGGAAGTGTGAAGTGAGTTGTGGAGCTTCAGCGGCAGAGGAGCTCACTTCACACCTGGTTCAAGGCATCATTAGTAGTGAAGGTGCAGCAGCGATGCAATTCAAATGCTGGATTGTTACTGAAAACAGAAGAAAGCAGAAAAGAGAAAAAAAAATTCAAGTGCTGAATGGATACATAGAGACATTATAAAGAATGCTGTTGCATGGGGGAGCTGTTGTGCTAGATGAGTGGGCAAATACACAAACTTATATATGATGTCTTAAGGAACTATATTCATGCTGTGAATAATTGAGGACATTCAAACACAGACATGGTTTAGCTATTTCCTTGAGGTTGGAATAGCTGTGCCCCTCAGGGTTGTGGAAATAGGTTACCTGTTCAAATTATTAGCCTGCCTCCGTTTTGAGACAAACATTGGAATAGCCATTTCATCACTGGACTTAAATAGCCATGACCCTAAATTAGGCAAGCTGCTAGTGCACATTGACTGACAAAGTGCCTTTTCAGAGTTGCAATACAGTCACTTCTATTTGTTGCCTTTGAATAGCAAATCTTTTCTAGTAAAAATGTAATGCTGGAGTTTCATTAGAATGGTGAGAACTCATTTCTTTGTCAAAGATTTAAACTGCAACATGGAAGGTATTATTCAGCATTTTATATATGAAGGGGTCAGTTAATCATCATAGGGGAGTTTGATGCTTGCCAATGAAATAAAGGAGTTTGATGACAGTCCGATTTAAGTAGGATTGTTCCTTCTAGAAGACTAGTACAACATGTGAAACATAATTAGGACAAATCAAATGAAAAAGGGGTGGTTGATGTAGCAGAATAGATGTTCTTGTGTCATTTTTCAGATAACAAATTAAGATTGCTTTGTTATGTGTTTCAATTGGTTGTGCGTAATATGCTTTATAATCTAGTTGAAAACGTTCTCAATGCTTTACCTTGTACTTGATTGTCAATGTAGGAATGGGAATATATGATGCAATGAAATTATGCAAAGCTGATGTTTCAACTATTTGCCTGGGGCTTGCCGCATCTATGGGTGCTTTTCTTCTGGCTTCTGGTTCAAAAGGCAAGAGATTCTGCATGCCAAATGCCCGAGTGATGATTCATCAACCACTTGGAACTGCTGGAGGCAAAGTACGTTTGATTTTCAACCTGTTTTTCATCATCCCATATAGGCTAAAGCCCTTGTTGGTGTCTTTTGAGGCCTGCTTGCATTGTTGTAGTCTATTTTACTTGATCTAATTTGTAAGAAGTTCCTGGATTCCTCTACGTATTATGGGGACTCGCAGTGTAGGACCTTTATTCAATATCCTAGATCTTCCCTTCTCTCCACTGCTTGTTTAGAATTTGGACTGGCTTTTCTAGTTGAGAGACGCAGATTATTTGCACAGTTTGATGCCTGAAGTGGAATCTTTTTCCTCTAATATGGTTCGTTATGACTACAGGCCACGGACATGGGAATTCGGATAAGAGAGATGGTGTACCATAAAATTAAGCTTAACAAAATACTATCAAGAATCACAGGGAAGCCTGAAGAGCAGGTTGGATGTGAAAAAGATATATGGACTAGCATTTTCTTTGTATTTGCCCCCTGTGATATTGGTCATGAGTTCATTATTGTGTTCCTTTCCTCTTTCTATGTGCAGGTTGAATTGGATACAGACCGGGACAATTTCATGAACGCTTGGGAAGCTAAGGAATACGGATTGGTTGATGGAGTCATTGATGATGGGAAGCCAGGTCTGGTTGCTCCAATTGCAGATTCAGTGCCTCCACCAAAAACACGGGTATGGGATCAGTGGAAAATTGAAGGCAGCAGGAAAGCCAGGAAAAATTTACCCTCAGAACACAAGATTTTAGAGAATGGATTTACTGGCGGACAAGGAAATGATGATGATAGGGGTACAGTACAAGAGAATGAAGCACCCACACCTGTGTAAGGAATTAAGCTGCTATCTTAGAAACAAGTTGTAATGTTTTCTTCTGGAAGAAATTCTAATTAGATTTCTCTCAAATCTTGAGGTTTGTGATGAGGAAAAAGAAAGTTCACTTTAAATATATTTGCATTTTTTGAGTTGTCTAGGAGGATAGGTGTCACCATCAATCTACTTAGTATCTGCAGCAAAGAAGAATGCTTTTTTAGGTTTGCAAAAAAAATTCTTTTACGTAGGCTGGTGCGGATGAATAATGTGTTCTCTGAAGGCTATTTCTGGAAGCGTAATTAAATTAACTCCAATATATGCAGCATTTATCTAGACTTGTAGCTGCTCAGCCTCGGCGTTCATGTATCATCGACACTACTTTTGTCATTCTTATTCCCCATTATTTCTCGGAGCAAGGTACTGTATAAGTCGTTACGAACTAGTTAAGTTTCTTTCAAGCCTAGTCTGAATTTACTCATGCTTTTGCTTATGTTGAAATGGGTTGGATGTAGCTGAGGAAATGTTACGGGCCCATTTGGTAACGTATGAAATATTGTTTGACTCTATTCTTTTATTATCCGAGATAAAAAAAAAAAAAGAAATTTGTTTGGTGATTTTTTTGTTTTTGAGGATAAATTTGTTTTCGAGAATAGATTTGTAACATAATCAAGAAGTAGAAAAAAAGTTTCTTTATTCTTGTGAACTTTAGAATCGAGACAAACCATTTTCTTTATTTTCTTTTCTCTTTTCCTTTTCTTTCCTTTTCTCTTCTTCCCACTGATCGTTGGTCATCGGCCACTGACTAGGTGAGGTTTGGCGAGCTCACCGGTGGCTCGGCGAGGCTCACCTCACTAAATTTGCTCAAGATCTTCACTTGGCCGTTGGTGAGACTTGGCCTCGCCAAGCTAGTGCGAGGTCAACGTGAGGCTTGACCTCACCTAGGTTTGGTAAGGCTTTGGCGACTTCATCGAACCTTGCCCTGGCCTAATGAGACTAGCAACATCATTGAACCACTCACTTAGTCATCGGACCTTGCTCTCTTGTCGGCCATTGTTGTAGTCGGCGATCAACTAGAGAAGAAAAAGAGGAAAGGAAAAAGAAAAAATATAAAAAAATATTTTAAAAATTAAAAAATTCTAAATCACCAAAAAAATTATTTTAAGAGTCATACCAAACGCATTTCTATTTCAAAATAAAAATTTTGAATAGTTATCAAACGTTTTCAAATACTCAGAATTTTATTCAAGGAATAAAATAAAAAAGAATAATTTCTGAACATAAATTGTTTTGGAAACAAAATGATATTTTAACATTTTTACATGGCATGGAGTGTCCTTTACAAGCTTGGCATGAGCCAGGCATAATTTAACCGATGATAGGCCCGGTACTGTGTCTCACGAACGTTGTCAGATTTTGCATTGAAATTGTGGTAATTTTTGTTCAGCATGCCCAGTCGAGAATGAGCTTTCTGTGTCTGAGTGATACTCTCGGCTTGTTCAACATCTATGTCGGCATTGTCCTACTTGGCCAGAGGGCGCGCATCAAGGGACTTTCATGTTTGGCATTGCATGTTGGATATGGAGATGGAGTTCTTTGGTGTTCGAGTGTCGTTCACTTGCTTACCTAATTTCAGCTGCTTATGCTGCGAAATTGAGTAAATCAATTGCTGTTGCAGATTGCAGTCCTCACTTATGGGAGATTAAACTCTAGAATCTCTTGACAAATCACATTCCTCGGTTCTTTAGGATGCATAGATAGCAGTAATTTCGGCATTTTAACTTTGATCATAACCCTTGAGAATATGACCAATAGTTATTTTAGAATATGCTAACTATGCACTGAAAGGACTTAATAAAAATTCAATACAATTCCCTCTTTCTTATCAATTGGAATTGGGAAACTTCAACCCCTATTTAAGCCATTTCGGATTTGTGTAAAATGAGCACTAGTTATGTTTGTATTTAAATATTTTCAAACAATATAGAACTCCTTTGATAATACTCAAGAGGGTCATCGCGCTAAGCTTCTGCTTTCACCATTTCACTTATAAAAAAATGAACCATATGATATTTACTGTGTTTGATCCTTAGTCTTTAGCTTGTGCATAAATTGACTATTCTAGGGGAGTTTTTTTTTTTTTTTTTTTTTTTCCTTAAAGTGCATTTTTTTCACAAAAAAATCAATAATTAGAAAAATATTTTCTTAAAAATAATTATTTGAATCTTTAAAAAAAATTAATCAATGAAATTTATTTTCAAAATCACTTATTTATGATTAAAGTATTTTTTATGATAAAAAAAAATTCTCTACTAGTTCATTTTTTAGAAGATATAAGCGACAATTTTTTTTTAATCTTAATATTTTTTGTTTATTCATCTGCGTAAGTGATACGAGAAATGCATTGATACTCAATACCTATAACTATTAGATTTTGACCGTGGTCGAGAAATTACGTGAGTGATTTCATTTCAATACAGATAAATGCGACTATCAAGAAAGATGTGAACACATTGTGACTCCTCGTAAAGCTCTTCTCAAAGGAAATGCTTGTCATCAGTTGCATATTTCAGTTTTTAGGCTCATAATGGAGGAACGGCCAAGTTCACAAATGATTCAAATCCAATCATTACCGTGGTCCAAAGAATTCATCCATAGCAAACAAGTGTCGCGAGGAACGGGCGAAGTGGAAGTTAGGCATTGTACGAAAATTAAAAATTAATGGAGTGGTTAGCAGGTCGACAAGTACCCGCAAATAAAATGTGATACATGGAGTTTAGTAGCATAAAAGACGGTACCATCATAGCTCAATTATACAACTTTAAGAAACTTAATCTGAAAATAATGCCAATGATACTATGTCACCTCATGCTGCGTCCCTTTCTCATAATTGTGGTAATCAAACACAAATTCCTTTATAAAATAAGATTATGGAACCGGGGTTACATATTTTATTTATTTTTCAAATTTCCCTCCAATCATTATATCATTAAAAAATTAATTTATATCATTTTCTGTCCAATCATTAGCCATATAAAAATTTCTTGTAGGAGATCACTATCGCATCAAATGCCACGTAGCCGATGGAATCAGATGGTGCATCGTTGTAATTTAGATATTCAATAAAATTCTTAGACAAATTATGTTGCAATCAAAGCGTGAGATACGCCCGAAATAGACGGACGAAAACGAATTTAGGCGTTGCGTAGGTAAAGATAAGTGCCGTCAATTTAATATTTTAAAATCAGAAATCACAATCAAAATTTAAAAATGCCAAGTAATACGATCAAGTCTTTAAACTTATTTAGAAAGAATATCATATGTATCTTTTTGTAATTTATTTGAGGACACTTGACTACGAGGTCAAATTCTATCTTAGCATTCCAAATATAAGCTTTTATTTATTTATTTATTTTTCCTTTTTTCTATTTCTTTTTTCTCCTTTTTTACCCTTTCTTCATTGTACTTTATTTTGGATCAGCTGAAACGGGGCCTAGAATGGGCTGATGATAAGGGGAAAGAGACACTCCGAGTATCTTTGATTGAATCAATTAAGAACAAGGTCAAGGATGAAATTGTATCCATCTCTAACACTTAGCACTTCTTCATTCTTCTTTGGAACTCCTCGCCAATATTTCCTTTCCCCTAATTTTGTTGGATGAATAGGGAATAGAGTTTTATAATTTATGTTTCATGTCGTGTGTTCAAACTTTTTATCATCTATAATTGTATATGACTGCGTCTTCATCTTATGGATTGTTATTTTTGGCAGTCAAGAATTTTTGTTGTTCATCTTTAATTTTGAATCATTTTATTGCTCACAACCTTATATGATTTTGTTGTAAAAAAAGAACCAAAAAAAGGAACCCAAGAAAAAAAAAACAAGTTCTTGGGTAGACTTTGGAGTTGGATTGAAAAAATAGAGTAGGTTCTAGAACTAGTTCCAAGCAATCGGGGTAGGTTTTAGGATTCAAAAATTGGGAACTAGTTATGATAGAATAACTAGGTTCCAGCTCTGAAACCTACTGATTATGGAACTGATCACTCCTTTACCGAAGTTAGCCTTTAGGCATGATATAAAGAATTCCTCTCTTTGCGGTAATGGAAGGAGCTTTCCTTTTATTTAAAAAAAAAAAAAAAACTTACACGATTCAGGAATAGTGAAGTTTTTATTTAAGTTCATTGTAAGTAGCTCGTCACTTACCATTCAAATTTTAGGACAAACTAACAAAGATGACAAGCGAAAGTTCCTCATTCGTGTCATTAGCTTTCATGGTTAATAATAATAACAAATTTCAGAAATTATAATTTAATTGTCCTGCAATGAAGTTCTTTTTGACTCAAGAGCACGATAAGAATTAGCCGGCAATCTAGAGAGGAACTAGCATAATTACAAAGTTCGGAAATTATAGTTTAATTGTCTTGCAATTAAGTCCCTTGCAATTAAGTTCTTCTTTTCAACCCAGGAGCACGACAACAATTAGTTGGCTACCTGGATAGGAACTAGCACAACAATTCACCGCCAAAACCTGCACTTAATTTGAGTTTCTCTTAGATAAAAAAAAAAAAAAAATCTGAGTTCCTCAACATAGGATTCGAACCCACAACCATGAGCCAGAAGTACGGAAACACTTTTGTCGTGGTATCGATTTCAGTGTCACTAATCCAAATACTGAGTTTGTAAGAGATAATGCACCTATCTTATGTATTACTTGCAAATGGATTCTAAAACTAAAGGACGAGATTATCTATTTAAATTTGATGAAACTAGAGGGTGTCTGTATTTATAAATTTGCTTAAGCTGATCCGACATTTCCGACGAAGCCACAATGTTGACAATTATGCTAAATGTGCGAGGAACATGAGCTGAGTGTACTTTTCTTACTAATCCACATGAACATGCACATGCTAAGAATGAGAATCAATCGCGTTTGACGACCTTTAGTTTAATTTAATTTCATGGATCTGGAAAAGAAAAATGAAACAAAATCGCATGGATCTTGGCACGTTCGGCTGGGTTATTCTATTCAACCAGATTTGCTAAACTGTGGAGTCATTGCAGTCCAATTAACTTGATTACTCAGATCTGCCCAATCTGAAAAAAGGAAAAATTGCAATAGTGACTTTCGGGTTAGGACTGGCCGTTGTCTAATCAATATCAACCGGATTGGACTACTAACACAGAGCCCTTTTCGAGGTACACATATTCGCACTTCCAAAGCAGGAACCACCCTGGACTTATGAATTAGCCCACTTCAATCTCGAACTTTTTTCATTTCCGAGTTCCTTGTATAGAAAATAAGTTTTAATGTATGCTCAAAATACTGATTAAGCCATAACTAATGCACCATGGATATTTTTACAAAATTTAAATCAACATATTTAAATCTTGTTATTGTTGCGTGCCATGGCAATTGAATTTTATGAATAAGCATCCTCAAAATACCCCCTTAGTGACCAAATATGGAAAATTCGAATTTTCACGTACTCTCTTCTTTCAGGGTATGCAAAATTTCGCTTTTGAAACCGATGGATTCACTTATGAGAGACTGTTTGGTACGATTTCTCTTTAGTAGCTTGAGCCATGAAAAGGACCTGTAATACCCTCCGAACCCACAACAGCTCCTAGCAAACTATTGGGAAGGCGCCGAACTCAGCTTCAAGATGCTGCAACTTTGGAACATGCGTTGTCGACACATACCGGTTGCAGCACTTCGCAGGACAACTGCATGCGGCTTCGCCTTTATCAACCCTAACGTTTGATCATGGAAATAAAAGCCGCCGTCGACGACAGGAACATCATAGGCGCGCGCGAACCGTCCATGTCGGGGCGTGGAAGGTTAGATGAGATGAAGGAGAAGAGAAATCGTGGGGGTACCGTAGAAATTTAAGTGAGGGGACGCATCTCATCCAAGGATTCTTGTCCCCACATTTAATAATTCTTTCATCAGTGCATGCCTGAAAGCTGCATGGTATAGCAAATTTCTAACGTTTTCGACAACTAATAATCATCAATGTATATTGGATTTGTCCAAAAATTGCTTCGTCTTAGCTTGTAGATCTTGGCATCCCTAGACGTAAAACAACTAGAGGGTAGAGTTGGGTATAGGACAAAATGAATATATTGTGTCAAATTAGGGGCCGAAACATACGGGTATCGACATGTTAAAATAAGGAATGCAATCTTATCAGCCCATTAATGATTTATCTGTTGGACAGACGGTTCTCAATCGGTGTTGAAAAACACCTACTTCATATATATATATAGAGGCGGGACCACCATGCTTCCCTCCCTTTGATCCATCCACGTGGTCTAATTCATATTCTAATAGAATTCGAAAACCATCATGAACGATTTGATAAAGTAAAGTTCATATCTCATCACTTAAGCTTTGTCTCACGTGTAATGGGGTCATAGTTGTCTGGTTTATATTGGCGTTTCCTTTGCTCATGTCTCTGTCCAACCAACTTCATAAATCATGCGATTTACAAAAAGATTCTTGTTTCTCCCCGCAAAATGGGTTTTCTCCAAAAAATGAGGGTGCATCTTCTTCAATCTTCCATCTTATTCTAGGCAAGATCTCGAGACTAGCTGGATTTAAAGGAGAGATAAATCTAAATGGAAATTTATATTAATATTTGGGCTCCGTTTATTTTACGGAAAATAAATGGCTTGGAAAATATTTTTCCAATAAAGATCGCTTGTATCGCTTGGAACATTAGTCAATGTAAAATATTTTCATTATCAACAATAATTAGTGTCTAATTTTTCTCATAGACAATGAAAATGATTTTCGTTTATTCATATTTGAAAGTGAATAAGTGGTTTTTAAAAAAATATATATTTTTCGCATAATCCATTTTCCATGATGAAACAAACGTACCTTTAGTGTAAGTAGTGTCAGAATTTCTCTTGGTGAAGGTAGATGGTTTATCTTAACATCAGTGGATCACGATTTTCAGCCATAAAAGCTCTCTACCAATGTCGCAGACTCGCACCTTTTTTTTTTTCAATAATTTAGGGGCATGAACGTAATTAGGTAGCATGATGGAGGAGAACTGGTACAGCGATCCACCGTCACAGACTCCCATTTAATTTAAGTTCTTCATCGAAAACACGTGAATGCTCTTATACTGAGTCAATTCCGGGTAAAGCAGTGGCCAAGGGTTTGTGCTAGTAGGACCGAGCACGTCATTCCCTGGCTTGGCTTTTTTTTTTTTTTTAATAAATATTTAATTTAGAAATTCTCGACAAGTTCAATAAATTCCAATATAATCATAAAATTCACGTGAGGTCTTATCATAAATCGACAAAAATTAATAAGAATTCATGGGAATTTTATAATTAATTATTCATATTTTATTAAAATATATATTTGTATATTGCAAGCTTCATCAAATTAATACATAGAGCAATGAAGGCGGCTTCAAGATTTGAGATTACACCAAAATTTTTTCTTTGGATGAAATATGAATATATTCCCTACCTAAAAAATGAGTTAATATCATGAAAAATATCAAACCGATTCACCTATAACATATTTATATAAAACTAATTTTTTTATCACCAAGAACCTCAAATTAGTACACATGTAATAAATTTATATTAAAATGAATTATTGGGTCATCAAAAATCTCAAATTGATTCACGCGTGATATATTCATCTTTCGTTAGTTTCCGTCAAATTTTATATTGAAATTATTGAGTTGGATGATAGATGATAATAACATAATTAACGTGATAAGTTTACGTGAAAATTCATCTCTCTCTCTTAGTAGTTCGTATTTGAAAAACAAACAGGGCTCATTCTCTCTCTCCATCAAAGAACTCTAATTCTTCTTCCTCTTCCTCTTCATCAAGCACACTCCTTTGTTGTTGTCTTTGTCCTCGTGTTTAGGCATTGGAACTTGTTCAAGAATACTTTTATCTTCGATAATCTTCTCACCTTCAATTTTTTTTTCCACACTTGCGAACTCATCCAAACCACCAAATTAGGATGTCCAATGTCTTCAATTGGAAGTGGTTAGAAGAGAAGTGTGTCGTCCTCTAACTCTATCAGTGAAGTTTGTCGAAAGACGATCTAGGGTTATTCATGCTCTAAGTGAAAAAGAGAACGAGCCCTATTTGTTTTCAAATTAGGTTAAGTTGAAGAAACCGGTGGAGGAGGGGTGGAGAGTTATGGATTTTCATCTAAACTTATCACATCAATGAGTTGTTTTTTTTTTTTTTTGGGTAAAAATTAATGAGTTGTTGTTATGTGTCATCCAACTCAATAATTTCACTATAAAATTTGATGAAAACTAAGGGAGGGTAATTGTATTACACATGCACTAATCTAGGATTTTTGGGGATTTGAAAATTAGTTTGGGGTAAATTTGTCACATATACACTATTTTAGGTTTTTTTTTTTAATTCAAAAATTAATTTGTAGTAAATTTATCATTAGGGATTTTCATGCTATTAATAAAAAAGAAAAACAGAATAAACTAGAGACAATAGTAAACTGTAAAAGGGAACAAGTTAAATAGCATTTATAGTTGACGATACCGATTGTGTTTCACACTTTTATCTTCATTGACATAACAATTCAAAAATAACAAAACATAATTGAGAATTTACGTCCCACGAAGCATGACATGAGCTATTGAACGAATTATCTAGGGATAGACACGAAAAGGTTCATTTTTTCAAAGAAATTTCCTGATCTTGACTAAAATGGCTAGCCTATGAGATAACCAAAGAGACGAATTTGCTCTTATGCCTGACCAAAAAAGATGTTTTATTTTATTTTATTTTATTTTTTCTATTTTGGCCATTAGTTAAAAAACCCTTCTTCTTTTTTCTTTTCTTTTCTTTTCCTTCGCGGGGCAGACGACCGGAAGATGGAAAAAAGAAAATCACTTTAGTTGCAGTATGGGACATCTGACAGGAGACAACAGCATAGAATAGAGACAAGAAAAAACATAATTTTAGCGGTGTCTTGCAAAAGTTAGGTTTAGAAAATTTTTTGGGAAAGAACAGTCGTTTCATGTGCCGCCGAGGAAAGCCAAGCGGTGCAAAACCAGAATGACACTAACGGCAGTTCATGAGCTGAAAGCTTCCAAATCAAATTAATATAGAGAGAGAACGGATTTTTAAATAAGGCATCTCAGATCTCTAAACTATTGTCTTTCAACTTTTTTCTTTGGTGTAACCCGAGTATATATATATAACAGTGTATGCCTATCTTGCTACAGTGTATAGCCTTTGCACCGCTATAACAATGTTGGCATGTGATATTCCGTCTTTAATCTCTATCTATATATATTTTCGAGTTGGTCATTCTGTTTAAAAATAAATGAATATGCCAGTAATATTAAATTACCGTTAAATCTTTGATTCGATTTAGCGTTGAAGAAGATGGAGATTGACATATATGATCACAATTAAACCTAGCATGTTATCTTTCTCCCTCTTATTAAAATAATAGTAGGGGGCTTTAGATCAGTAGATCCACATGGTTAAGAAGAACATCAACTTATCAAAGCCTGGATAGTTGATTCGCGCGTGAGATTCTTCTTTTCTTCTCTGCTCCTTTTCTTGTTTCCATGTGATTTGCCACGTCAGTATTTTCGTCCACAAATTCGACGCAAGTACCAACTTCGACGAGAAAGGTCATAACTCATTACTCAAGGACTCCATTGCATGAAATGAGTTAAGCGAGGGACCTAATTAGACAGTACACGAAAATTCAGGACCTTGGGAGGGCCTTAAGACTTTGGATGGTCCCTTGAAGAAGCGCACCACAGATATCGTCGAAGCTCATCTGCGTCAGGTTGGTAAGTGAAGAGGCTTTGTCCTGAAATCTATTACTGCGAGTCACTCAATCTCATCTTCTCATTCTTCTTCATTAAAGCCTTCAAATCGCCTTCTCCAGTTCGTTGCCATCGCCAGGTACCTCCGTCTCTGACCGACTCTGTTCTTGCTAGTGGGCCTCCGTTTCTAGCTTTTTTCTTGGAATCCCAGGTCGAGTTCTTGCTGAATTCTTTCGATCTCGCTCCGCTCTTCCTCCTCCTCGATCCACCGCAAGCTAGAACTTGGCAGCGTTTCCGAATGTCGGACTCGTGAGACTTGGCATTTCGAGTACGGGGGGAGATTTTAAGGAATCGGCCAATCTCTCGGCTTTGCTGCGCGAGAGACCATGAGTTCTGGATCGCACGACGTGCTCAATGCGGTGTTGCCGCTGCTGAAGCTCCTCACCATAACGCTGATCGGCCTCCTCCTCGCCCACCCGAGATTCAAGATCGCCCCCAAGTCCACTTTCAGGCTGCTTAGCAAGCTCGTGTTCGCTCTGTTCTTGCCCTGCTTGATCTTCACCCACCTTGGCCCCTGCATTTCGTACAAGAGCATCGTCCGGTGGTGGTTCATTCCCGTGAACATCTTGGTCAGCACCGGCATTGGGTGTGTCCTGGGATTCGTGGTTGCGCTGATATGCCGACCGCCGCCCGAATTCTTCCGGTTCACCGTGATCATGACCGCGTTCGGGAACACGGGCAATCTTCCTCTCGCGGTCGTCTCGTCGGTGTGTCACAATGTGGAGAACCCGTTCGGTCCGGAATGCTATGGCCCCGCCGTGGCCTATGTCTCGTTCTCGCAGTGGGTGTCGGTCCTGTTGGTCTACACTCTAGTGTACCACATGATGGAGCCACCACTGGAGTTC
Organism: Eucalyptus virginea; assembly: GCA_014182375.1. NCBI lineage: Eukaryota > Viridiplantae > Streptophyta > Magnoliopsida > Myrtales > Myrtaceae > Eucalyptus > Eucalyptus virginea. Next base: position 20,177,935 of record CM024523.1, on the reverse strand, counting down.
TACGAGGTCATCGATGATAGCGTCGAGATACATGAAATAACCGAAGAAGATTTCGAGAGACCATCGATCAACGGGGACGCGCTCACGAGCGATCTAAGCAGGCCGCTCCTAGTTGAAGCCGAATGGCCTGGAATTGAAGATAAAGAGACCGAGCATTGCAAGACACCCTTCATTGCAAGGCTGTTCAATAGCATACCGGGCTTTTCACACACCTCACTTCCGGACCCTGGTCCGCCGGAGGCCGGCGGTGAAAACAGCCCGAAGTCCGTGAGGTGCTTAACTGAGCCGAAGGTGATTAGGAAGATCAGAATCGTTGCCGAGAAGACGCCGATTCACCACATCCTTCAACCCGCGATCATAGCATCCATCTTAGCTATATTTGTAGGGATGATTCCTAAACTCAAGGACTTATGCTTCGGAGACGACGCGGTGCTCGGCTTCCTCACGGACAGTTTGGACATCATCGCGGGTGCGATGGTGCCCTCAGCGATGCTCGTCCTAGGGGGAATGCTCGCCGAGGGCCCCAACGAGTCGAGGCTCGGCCTCCGCACGTCGATCGGGATCATGGTCGCCCGGCTGCTGGTGCTTCCCCTGCTGGGCATCGGTGTGGTACTCCTGGCCGACAGGTGGGGCTTGCTGATGCCCGGGGACGAGCTCTACAAGTTCGTGCTCCTGCTGCAGTACACGACGCCGAGCGCCATCTTGCTCGGCGCGATCGCGAGCCTGCGGGGCTATGCCGTGAGCGAGGCCTCGGCGCTCCTCTTCTGGCAGCATGTGCTGGCTCTGGTCTCTCTGTCCGTGTACCTGACGGTCTACTTCAAGTGGCTTCTGCCTTCCAGTTGAGATTTTGTACAAAAAGGGTACTTTTGAGATGTTGGGCATGAGGTCATGTATTGCCCGATTCAGCTCATGTAATCTCACAGGCATGTGGTGCCTATATTGTTTGTTTGGCTTTGGAAGATTGGACCTCGTTAGTTTCTATAAATCTTCCCAATACTTAATCCGAACGAAGAATTTAATAGCTGAAGGTGTAAACAAGTCGGGTTGAGTTGAGTCGAATGGATGCAACGCCGAGCTCGAGTTCCTCGACTAGTATAGCTAACTTGATTCAACTCGACTCTATTGAATTATTAAGTATGAAGAAACTATAGCTCAAACTAGAGCTCCATCTTTCGGCACAGTCTCTGAAGAGAGAAATGATTATGTGGGTTTTATTTACAAATTTATTGTGCGGGATTGAGCATGTAAGTGCATGGCAGGAAACACCAATACACGAGCTGACGCTGGTGAGCAGTAGCTAATTTCAATCCGATTTTTTTAAGCCCAATATTTCTTTTACTTAGAAACAAGCCATCTATGAATTCTATGAATTCTATAACTTCGTGTAAATTTAATTGGGTCCCTTTTCAATTTACATGGATCAAAATCAAATGAATTATTTAATAACGTAGTGGCATGACGTAGGTTTGGGGCAATAACCATCATTGATTGTAAATTCCTATATCAATGTTATTTTTTCAAAAGCATTTCCAACAACGCCCCCATGAATTTGATCAAAAAATCACTTGAACAAATTCTTCTTTTTTTTTTGGTCGACTTGGTCGGTCACTTGAAGTAGTTATATTCTCGCTTCTTATTCAGCTTTTCTTCCCCATGATTGAGAATATGCAGTAGAGACACGCACATGACATCATAGTATCGGGCCTAACTATATTGTAACCCCATTGATAAGACCGAACCAAACCCCTTGGCCCGTGCCGAATTGGACCGGGCCAAATCGTGCCGGTCCGGGCCCAGAGGAAGAAAGCGCGAGCGGGGCCCTTCTTGGCTCGCAAGGGTACGTAAACGTACTACGTGGGACAGGCTGCGCGGTTGGAATCTCCATCACCTTTTCCCTAAGCTTTCCCTCCTTCGCCCGCGAATCAACACGGGCAGAGGAAGAGAGACGTTCAGACGCATTTAACGAAGATGCAGCGAGAATCACCTGAGCACGAGCATGCGGATAATGGGGAGGGAAAACACTCCATCTCTTTCTTTGTGCGAGACAAAGACAGTGCATCGAAGGAAGGAAGAAAGGGAAAAAGATTGCGTGCTTTCTTCATGTTGCGGACACCCCGTTTCCCTTTCCTGCAAGAAGCTTCTCTCTTTCTTGCGCAGTCGATCTTCCTCACATGTTGATCAAGGCCGTTCCTCTATATCAGTTCAGCTTTTCGCGAGCTGCTTCTCTCTCGCTGCTCTCTCTCTCTGACGCTCTTTCTCCCGTACATTGGTTTGAGTGCAGAACACGGGTTGGGACTGAATATGGGGATGACAATAGTTGGTTCCTTTGTGGCTTTCTTATTCTCGTTTCCGTCATTCTCGGTTTTTTTCTTAGATTCAGCCTCGTTTCCTGCTTTTGATTTCTACCCTTTTGTTGCCTTTTTTCCTTCATTTTTTCTTTCCTACTTGGTCTCATTTGGATTCTTTTATTCTTTAATTACTTCTACATAAAGGTTTAAGGCATAGTGGAGATGGGTTGCCATTCCAGAATTCAGATGTGTGAGGTAAATCCACTTTTGATCTTCTCTAAACATCATGTTATGCTTAAGGTTTCTGTACTCGTTCATGTTTTGCTTTGATGGTGATTATTCCAATTTTATTGTGGCGTCAATACTGTAACATCCCAGGCCCTACTATGTAATATTGTCCGCTTTGGGTCACCCGCCCTGGCGCGGACGAACCGCCATCCCAGCCACGGTCTTTTCCCTCACGGCTTTAAAACGTTTTAAATACTATGTTAGATTCTTGTACATTTAACATGACTGTACCCGTCGATATCCCAGTAACACATTCTCCGCTGTCCTTGTAGCTTTTTGGTGCTTGACCACTGCTCAATGCTTTTATGTGAAGCTGTTTTGCATTGGCTTAATAATGGGAACGTGTTGGCAGTTGCGTTTCCTTCGTATCATATGCCTTACTGTGTAGCGCTTGCTCCACATCATTTAACTTCTGAATAACCATCACAACAGATTGTCACTCTCACATTGTTTTGCACTTGATTGGTCTGTATATTATCGCGCTTTTTTCACGTCAAACTGTAATGATCCAGCTCACCTCACAGAATTGATTATGCAAACAGAAACATTAGTAGTCGATGTCCTGAAAAGATACCTAACAGAAACTTCTCTTCATTTTCTTCTGATTTTTTCTATTTAAGTTAATTATCCTCCATGCCATGGTAAAAATAAGAATGTCACAGCAGTTTTTGGTGATTTCCATGATGGATCAGTGTCGTCCAGACATTGTGCCTACTTACTAATAATAAGCTGTTCCTCTTTTGCACTTCTTAATGATGCTGAATATTTGATACTCTGACGCAGGGAGCTCATTGAGGTTTTATCTCTTTCAAGTTGGTTCAGAAGGTTCTGCTTGTATCTAGAAGATCTGTTTGTGCGAAACAGCTTTCTAGGGATGGGGGACCATTTCGTGTTGGTCGTGAATCGTTTAACTGCTGACTCTACCTCAGAAGCTGCTATTGAGACTGAGGACAGTATTCGGCAGGTGTTGATGTCTCCGTATAAAGAACCTACAGCCGATATTTCTACTGGTGAGATGAACATGACAATCCTCTCCACTCGGAAGGAGTTGGTGCAGTGTAGGATTTGCCATGATGAGGATGAAAACTTAAATATGGAAACACCATGTGCGTGCTGCGGCAGCTTGAAGGTCAGATGCACTTCGATTTGCAGATTGCAGAGATGTCCTCTGTTTTGGATGTTTCAGTACATTTTCAAGTCATCTGGTGGTTAAGTTCTCTGGCAACTTTATTAGGAGCACAAACTAAGAAATCTGTTAAGTTGATAACTAAAGCAGTTGTGTGTGCTGGGCATGGTTAAGATTGGAGGCTGAACAAGTAATATGAAGCATTGCATTGAAAGAAAAGATACAGAACAATAACATAGTGTAGTATAGAACAGTTTTGACAAAGTATACCGCACATAAAAAAGGAAGGGACTTAGGTTTTGTAGATGTTCTACTCTTCTTTCTTTTTTAGTAGGCAAATGCTCTACGTGACTAGTTGCTCATCCATAGCTGCACTGATGTTTGACTCTTGACAAATGGAGACATTATTTTTCTCGAGATTCAGTCCCAAAATAATATCCAACACTTGGTATATGCATTACATCCATCGCTTCATACTTCTTGTGATCATGGCTTTTTTTTTCCTCTGCGGTGTGAATGGAGAGAGTCAGTACTATACAATTCAGCATCTGTGACTAATTAGAGCAGCAGGAGTCTTGTGATTTCCCCTTTTCAAATTACATTACTTGCTGCAATACTCCGGCTTTGATTGAACTGTGCATTTTCCGGTTATTTTCAGTATGCTCACCGCGACTGCGTCCAGAGATGGTGCAGTGCGAAGGGTGACACAACCTGTGAGATTTGCCACCAGGTTCGCTATTTCTTATCAGAACTTGCGATTTATCTAGAGAAAAGTGTCAAGAGTTTATCTAATTAAAGAAAGTGATCACAAATTCCATGAGACTGTAGCAATTCACACCTAACTATACAGCACCGCCTCCTCTGATCCGGCAAGGAAGTTTTCCTTTGAGCTTCAGGTATCATATTTAAATGTTTCTATGCTTGAATAAAATTTGATGTTTCCTCCAATGGTTGTTCTTAAGTCTTGCAAAATAGGAAGTCCCCTATTACCAGAGATTATTTAATATATGTTAAGCGTGTCTTTTCAGGGGAATTTGGGGAATTACCAGAAGGGATCTGCTTGACCCGCGAACCGTAGCAACGGTTTCTTCGGATAATGATTTTTCAGATACTGAATTTGAGGATTACCCAACTCCTTCTTCTGGGGGGTTGATGTGCTTCCGCATAGTTACCATAATTGTATATACTCTCTCTCTCTCTCTCTCTCTCTCGTGCATGGACATGTGCAGCATACACTTGCACCCCCCCATAGACATGCACACATACCATCTCATGTCCATTATACATATAAAGACATAATTGAATAGAATTAGCAGGGAATAATGATGCCGATATTTCTGGCAGAAAACACGGACAACTCATCACAACTCAGATGGATTTTTTTTATTTTTTATCCACAGTAAAATAGACTAAAAGGAACATAGATAGCAACAGGTTGTTAACCTTTCAAATATAGGTTCTATGATCAAGCAGAGTAATCATGATCTCTTTCTAAGGGCTCTTCAGAGTGCAGAAAAGATCTCCTGAAACTCAGTGAAATTAATTTAAAGAAATTGATTAATTTTCGGTTGGAACTAAAGACGTGGGAAAAACTGTATATGCTCATGATTTCTGTGCGGAGACTTCGTTGTCGGGTGGCTAGTAAATGAATTCTGGGCCTGACCTCGATTTGTTCACAAGCCGTATCCAAATATTAAGTAGTCTTGTCCAAGCTGTGCACAAGTGGTATCTTTGAAGGTCTCTCATAGAACTTCTGTTCCAGTTGAGCAACAGGAAAATTTTTCAGCAGACTATTTGCTCATGCACGTCTTTCGCTGTCCTCTATTGTCTCTTCTTTAAGCTTCTCTTAGACACGTCCACCTATTCCCTAATTTGATACTGCCTCAATCATTTTCCAGCAGTAGTCTTCCACTCTTTTAAGGAGGTATTCAAGCTGAAGCTTTACACTAGAAACCGTTCATGCTTCAATGAATACCACCATCTGTTTATTGGAGGTGAATTTACCTATCCCAAAAGAACTCTAGTTGGCCTTAAATTACACACTTCTTAAAGCTGTTCATGTTTCTTAGTCACGTTTGCTCGTATTTCTTATTCAAGTAAGTGTTTCTTCTTTTCATTCAGAAGATGCAATACCGTGAAATTTGCATTAACTAGAGTCAAGTACAGTACTAGTTCAACAGATAATTACCCCCTACTTGATCTTACAAACATTTACATTGGTGCAAGTCATGGAAGTTGCTGTTGCACATCTACAATATTTAGTTATTTGATTTCCAGCATTTTATGCTGTATATCAATTCCTTTTTCGAAAAACAGGCTGGCCATATCAATCTACAATCTTTCTTCTATTTGCTCCTATTTAAGCTAGGATAAGGGGATTGAAACACCTTCTCCTGGCTTGGATGAAACAACGGTATTGAGCCAAAGAAATTACTTTCGTTGTTTGACAGTTTATAGTTCTTCTACTCCTGAAGCAAACTTTACCAATTGTGCTCATCGGAGCTGGAGATTACTCACTGACATTGGTCACGGTGAGGCTTGTCAGAAGAACTGTTCCTTCTAACCTAAAATTGATGATATAAGAAAAGTGCTGACATGTTACTTTGATTGCAGTTACTTCTGTTCCTTTTGGTCAAAGCATGCTCTGCCATCCAGCATCGGCGTCAACAGGTCACTAGATGATTATTCTTTGATTTCTCATGGCCGTTATTGCATCATAGTATGGCTCTAAGTATCAAGTTCTTTAGAGAAAATTGCAGTAGAATGTCACTGTTTGATTTCCTTGCTGCTACTTATGATCTGGAAATAAAACTGCCTGAAACAGAGGCACCATGCAACTAACTTGCATTATGTAATTCTCTGCTTCTCTTTACAATCACCAGTCACCGCATAAATTTATCTGAAAGTTTTGTTTTTTAGGTTCCTCACTTGTCGCTAGAGATGAGTGATGAAGAAAACGAGTTGCCACCGATGGAGCCTCTCCCATGATAGCGGTGGCCACCTCTCTCAGTTGAAATGAGGACAAGGAACTGCTGGTAATAGCACGGCTGTTGAATGATACCATAAAGATTCTGAAGACGTCCCATTACGGCCGCAGAATCCTTGGATTCAAGAATGAGAGCAGCAAGTTCGGACAAATGCAATGCTGGGGAAAGCATCTCCATCTAAATCACGGTTACAGAAGAATGTAAATATCAATACCCTCTCCCTCCTGTCTATTCGACGGTTGAATGCGCTTATGAACTCAACGCTGACATTGAGCAGGAAACTCGATCAAGAACTCTACATTTGCACGCTAGACGAAACCAAATATCAAGATCAAATGAACTAGAATTCAACATCGTAACAAAAATATATTTGGACTAAATTGATTGTTCATACTTGAAGCTGGTAGTGGGAAGGAAACTTAGAATTAAACCTTAGAAAAGTTTCAACCGGAATGCGGACGCTTCGAAATGGCAATGTTTCCATTTATACGTATGCATGTGTATTTCGTGCAACCATCAAAACCCCTCTTTGACAAACTTTAGAATATTAATGCAGAACCTAGCTTTTTTTCTTTTTTTGTCGAAAAATTCCTTTTATTTAACAACGAGAGTCCTTGGACAAAAAGCCCAAAGAAGAGATATCAAAACATGGTAAATCCCAAAGGAGTTGAGGAGCTGGTCCGATCAAGAAGAGGGCAAAGTATTTAATCGTTAGGCCTTAGCTATCCAATTAGCTGCTTGATTAGCATCTCTACCGCAACGGGCCATGGAGATTTTGTTCAACCAAGCCAACCGGGTTCGGGCGTCCAAGATAAGCGCCTCGACTTCCCATGGCACATGATCTTCTATCGTTCGATGCGAAGTTCATTCCATTGTTGGAACTCCAAACGACCCTTCGTCGTCCTATCGATTTTGGAGTTATAGACCATGTCTCAGATGCAAAATAGTATTGTGACGAGGGTGGATCCTTTCATTGAAATACATATTCCTATTGGTCATAGGATTTGTTGATGAATACAGGGATTTCATCTGCATCATTCTTTTTCCAGAATGACAGACGCTTCCCGATTAGACTAGTACCCGACACCGACTCATGGTACTCATGCTTTTTAGATTTCTTGAATAAATGTTGTACTCGCGGGCTAATGGGTTTATATCAGCTACTTTGACGAGATGTGCACATTTTTAAACCATGTTTCCTAACATAAATGGCTTCGTGAAATCCTTTTCTTTATTAGGTAGGGTGACCATAGTACCATGAAAAATTTTAAATTGGTACATCCGCGATAAATTTATTTTCAAATTAATTTTTTGATCACAAAAAAAACCATAAATCAGTATACATATGATGAATTTATCATCGTTTATTTTTCATTAAATTTTACTATTAAATTGTTAAACTAAATGACGCGTAGCAATTTATATGTGTACCGATTTAAAATTTTACTTTCTGTTTGTCAAATATGTACTAATTTAGAGTTTTTTATGATATTAATTCATTTTAGTGATAAGTAACGGAAGGTAAATTTATCGTACATGTATTAGTTTGAGATTTTTGGTGATAAAAAATTAGTTTAAGGTAAATTTATTATATATATATTAATTAAGAGTTTTTCTTAGCATTCGTCTTATTGGATAGTCACACATCTATTATCTGTTATTGTGTTTAGAACGTCAAATCAATCAAAACAGCATTAATATGTCCAGGAAAAAACAAAAAAATCAGGTCTAGCCAAATTGTAGTTAGGAACCAAATCGTTTTTTCTTCTTTTGATTTTATATTTTAAAAAATAGAGGCTACTTCGCTTGTATATGATCAAAATTATTAAGAGGTAATACGTACGCCTCGACTTCGCGGTTTAGTCTGGTCTAGAAGAAGGTCCAGTTCAATTTGTGGATCCTTTTTTTCCCAAAACAAAAAATTATTATTACTATAATTCAGGGGCACTAGTGTTAGATGCTTAGCTATTTGGAAGTCCATGAAACACGCTACGAACATGTTAAGTATGAAAGTAGTTTGCAAACAATTTATTAGATATTTTTATGAGAATCTCAATATATACCTGATTAATTGTAATTGATATTATAATATTTTGTTATATTAGATAGTGTCCTGTAAAACCTAAAAATATGCTTATGTACAATTCATTGTGTATAGCGAAAGATACAAAAATTTCATGTTTCTATCCACATTGTTTTTCTCTTGATATCAAAGTCATCATTATCTAAGGAAGTGCCCATCATGTCGGTCCTCGCATTGGCCGCATCGTTCAAGTTTCGTTATCAAGTCCATAGCTTCAGTTGTTGTTCAAGACTTTTTTTTTTTTTTTTTGTGAGCCAGGGAACCCCGCACGGCCAGCAGCCGAAGATAAATCACTGGAAGCGACACGTGCTAGCCACCACACACGTGCCACCGGGTAAGTCGCCAAATGGCTCAAAGCTAGCCTTCCTACAACTTGCGTTGCAGGAGCTTCGAACACTAGACCTCCTCAATGGAAGTCTAGTGCCTACCCAGCTGAGCCACCGCGGCGGGTGGTGTTGTTCAAGACTTGTTCACTGCTCATTTGGGAAAAGAGACACCACTATTAGACTCGCCACCCTAAGATGAATCGGATCCTAAAATTTCATTGTGAACAAACACTGGATGCCCTCACACGCATTGTCATGTCTCGGACACTGAAGCACATCACCTATAAGGGCTTTTTTGACACTTCTCGTTGGCTATTTTGAAAATGAAGCGCCACGACCAGGTTCAAGGTCCTCTGGCGAGTCCAAGTAGCCAAACGCGGTCTCGAAACGCCACTGCACGCCCCTTCATGTGCTAAAGAAAGCTTCGACATGCGAGATCCACTCGCTCATGTGCAACGCACGTGACCAAGCGCTCTAGTTGTGATTGCTAACGTCATTGTTGCCACATTAGCCTGCCGCGTCACCCTGCCACGTCATTATTTACCGTGACTGGACCATTGCTATGTCACTCTACCGTTGACCGTTTACGATTGATCAAAAGTTGACCGATCGATTTCTAAAGTATTTTGACATGATGAATCCATTTTTAGAGTTATTTCTCCATATTTGCAATCCAAATACTAGTTTCTTGGTATTCCTTATGCATTCTATTGCTTTTGAACTAGTAAGTGCATTCAATGGATACAATGAACATCATAAGACATGGGCTAAAAATATATCAAGTTTTTCAAGAGGACACAAGGAGTTACATCATTAGTGAAATTTGTGCATTTACTAGAACTATTGAAGAAACTGAGAAAAATTTGTTGAGCATTCGGACGAGTAGGATAGCAAGAATCATCGAATCCGAATGTGATTTTGAAACACTTTGATTCCGTCTATCATGCTTTAGTTTAATCATCTCAATATAACAAAGGAAGCATGAGATCTACTTGCTAATTGTTATTCCACTTTGGATATTGCTGATCAATATAAGTTGTTAAAGAATCTATATCATATGCATTGGAAGATTGGTCAATCTATAAACGACTTTTGTCCTCTATGCATGCTAGGGATTAAATGGCCTTATTTGAGGGGCAATAGGAAGTAGTTGCTTATACTCGTAAGTTTGTTAAATGTTGTAATCGTATGCATGTTATGCAACTTTTATGGCATTTAATAATGAGTTTGGAACTTGTGCAAGCTTCACTTTTACATCGAGATCCATTATCTCATCTTGAGACAATTGTTTTAGAGTTGTTGATTGAGGAGACTTGGCTCGCTACTTTGAAGGTGCACCACACTATTTTGTCTATTTTTATAGACAAGATGCTTGCCGGTGCACCATCACTGAAATGGTTACCTTGTATCCAATTGTTATCAAGGACAACTTAGGAAATCCATGGGGACAAAAAATCGATGCCGATACAAAGTTCCACTGCACGACCAACCACCACTGTTGCTATCATTAAGGGTTTCCCTAATAGCTCATCTGTTACTCAATCCTTAGAGGATCTACGCTTCATTCTTTAAGAATCTAGTAGTTTAAGAATCTAGTAGTTCTAGCTCTTCTATCCCTCGTACTTTTGCTTTGTCTCACTCTAGGCGGAAAAGTGTTAAAAAAAGTCCCAAACTTTTTGCATTTTTGTCAATTTAGTCATAAACATTTTTACTTGGTGCCAATTCAGTCCTTTTCGGCTAATTTTGGCCAAATTTTGTTGACCAGGCATCGACCGACTTATGTGGTACGATCAGCGCGACGTGGACAACTTTTAATAATATTTTAATATTTATGAATTTTTTTATTTTTATTTTTTCCTTCTCCTCTTCCTTCCTCTAACCGGTCGTCGAGAGAGTAGCCTTGTGCCAAGCTGGCGAGGTTGAGCCTCTCCCATGGCCGGTGAGGGTGAGCCTCATTGCCTAGTGCAAGGCCGCCCTCATGGTCACTGGCGAGACTCGCCAGCTATCGCCTTTGGCCAGTTGCTGAGGTCTATCGATCAGTTGGAGGAAGGAGGAGGAGAAGAAAAAAAAAAAAGAAAAGGAAAAAGAAAATTGAAAGTTGTCCATGTTAAAGCGATCATGCCACGTCAATCGATCGGTGTCCAATTAGTAAAATCCGACCAAATTTAGTCAGAAAGGATTGAATTGGTATCAAGTGAAAATGTTTAGGACTAAATTGACACCAATAAAAGGTTTAGGACTAAATTGACATAAATGCAAAGGTTTAGGACTTTTTTTTAACACTTTTTCCTACTCTAGGTAGTTTTGATTCATGGTTATTTGATTTTACATATTGCAATCACATTCTTCCAGCTTCGATTTTTTTTTTTTTAAGTCAAAGTCATTACCTTCACAAGCACCTACTAGTCATATAGTAGATAATTGAATTGTCAATCATAAAAGATATGTTTCGATGTCCACATTGTCATTACTTGACAGTTTCTATTAGGAATGTGAATATTTGAAGAGTTAATAGAGAAGAAAAACAAGCGAGAACTTTTATGTGAAAAACCATTGTCAAAATCAGGAAGGGGAAAACCACAGTGTTGTACTAGGTAATCTCGATATCAATATTTGTTTTACAAGTTTTAGGGTTGCAGGCTTCAATGTTACAATTATAAAAGATATTGCCCCTATATATAGTACGAGTCTAAGGCATATATAATTGTGATGAAAATCACATATATGCCATTAATAGCAATAAAAGCTTTATTATTTGTTTTAACATGACAGGATAGGTGACCTATTGGGAAGTACCCGCTCACAACAAATTATTTCTATGCTTGAGTATAATTTTTCTCTATCAAACTCCCCAACCCCATCAATTTCTTGGTTCTTGAACTCTCTTTATAACTTGATCTTGACATTCCCTTCTCTTCCAATGGCTGTAGTGTACAGGATTTATGGACATCACAGGACATTTTGACAAGCCGTAAAGTGGGACGCTTATTCGAACTCATCCCCTTAAAGCTTTCGAACACTAATACAACCCATGCTACCATAACATTAATTGAAACTTGGCATTTTCTCATGGGTCATATTTCTTATTCTAGATGAGGTCATTTGATTTCAAGTGGTAGTCTAAGTTCCATTGAAAATAATTATTTTGATTGCTTGCCATTTAAGTTGGGAAAACATCACACTTTACCATTTGATCTTGGTGAATTAGACTCTAAGACTCCATGCCCATTTTTACTCTCACTTCGGGAAGATCTTGCTATTTTGTGAATTTGTCAATGATCATTCTCTTTATGTATGATTTTATCTTATGAAAAATCGATCTAAACATACTCACATCTATCATGATTCTGTTGTCACGATTAAAGCACAATGTTTCCCATACAACAAGATTTTCCGTACTGAGTAGAATTATATCTCAAAACCTTACCACCATTTGTATTTCTTGTCCAAGAACTTTTCGACAAAATAGTCGAGCAGAGTGTAACTATAAACACATCTTAGATGTTGTATGCACTCATCTAATCTTAGTATCTTATCTAGAACAATATTGGCTAGAGGCTTCTCATACTATCGTATACATTATTAATCATACTCTATCACCAACTATAGGTAACATATGTCCTTGTGATCGCTTGTATAGTTGTGTTCCTAATTACATTCTTCTTTGAATTCGTTAGTGCTTGCTTTGTCCATCTTCTTCCAAATGAACATATAAAGTTTGAACGTTGTGCTTGTCCATGTTTTCTCCTCTAGTATGACATTGAGCACAAAGGGTATAGATATTAGGATCCTGTCTCTAATCATCTTCGCATATTTCATCATGTTATCTTTTGAAAACACAAGATGTTCTCATTTGTTCATCCTTTCGAATCCCGTCCATTGTTTGTTTCTTTACCAGTTCTTTAGTGGATCTAGATCCTTAATATGAAACACTTGAATCTTCCCTTTTGAAGTTTTTTCCTCCTAATCTTGATGCAGTTACCTCTAGCAATCCCACCTCGGCAGCTTATGATGCCATTTGTGGATTCTCCATCCTTGGCCAATGCATCTTCTCCTATTCCTTGCTCCACCGGGAAGTCAACCTTCTACTCGGCTTCGTGATTTCCATTGTTAATTTACTGTTGCTTCTTTTCATGAGCCTTGCACATATATAGAGCCTCGCACTAATCATCTTTGGCAACAAGCAACGATAGATTAGTTGCAAGCGTAGACAAATCTCGTTCTTGGGATTTGGTTGATTTGCTTCATTGAATGTTTGCTATAGGTTGTAAATGCGTTTATAGGATCAAAACTAAAATAGATGGTATGGTGAAACACTACAAAGCCCAACTTGTAGCCAAAAGCTTTATTTAGGAATATGACATTGACTATGATGAGACCTTTGCTTCAGTTGCATGACTTACTTCTAGTCGTAGTCTTTTTGCTGTTGGTCCTATTACATGATGACTATCCTCTAAATAAATGTAAAAAAAATGCCTTTCTCAATGGCAATCTTGTGGAGGAAGTATGCATAAAATTTTCTTAGTTTTAAGTTTTTGAGTTTGATTTTCTAATATTGTTTGTGCGATTTGAACTAGTGACTCATGAATAGCAAATCCCCTTACACTTCAATTAATTGTCCCAATCCTAGGTGTTAAAAATAATTTAAAAAGTACTTTGAATCAAACCAAATCGGTAAAAATGGTTTGATTCGATTTGATTTAGCAATTTGAACCTTTTTCCACTCATCCCTAATGATTCGTCACAAGCGAGTCTTCTGTTGAAGAAGCACGCAGCGTGGCGCTTGCGGCAATCACACAAGCGAAAGACATGATCTCGTGAACAAGCCCCATTCTTGTCTTGACGGGTGGAGGACAATGCATGAAAGTGGGGGTTTGGTATTGCCAAAAATAAAGAAACGTGGGGGGGGGTGGGGAGTTCGGACAAACTCGCACCTAACTTTAAAGAAAATTAAAAGAAAAGTAATTATGATTTGACTATTGAATTAATAGGCCGGGCTAATTTAAGGTTTTCGCACTGCGTAATTCTACAATTATGGCAATCCATATCTATCCATGTATCATACCTATCTATTTATTCCGAAACAAGGAAACTATAGTTGGCAATCTTGGTACTTAAAATACAAACATCTTTAGTTGGGCGGCCATTCTACGATCAAAACTAATTCTTTTTGCAATGGTTTGAAGATATCGTACTTTATTCTTGATCGAAATAGAACATCATGTTTTTTAATTTCTAAAATTCCAATACAAGCGCAAGAAAATCAAGGTTGACAGCTAAGTTGCCAGAGTCATTCTTTGTCCAGACACGTTACTCCAAAGGCGACGTGCTTATTCTATCCAATTAATTTAACTCCACCAGAGGACTTCTATATTGTCTGCTTGTACAGGCTCTACTTTGACCCGATCAAAGTGAAACCAACATGCGTTATCTACTGTACCATATGACATCTCTAAAGGCTGCTTGGATAGTTTTATATAACTATAAAACTGTGTGAATGCTAAACAGTATTCTTCTGTGCAAAAGCAAATGGCTGTTCGTCTTCCTTCTTTTCGTGCCTCGGTCGCACCATCTCTCAAGCGGGGTGTGTTACAGCCTCCACTAATTAGAGCTCAGAGATTTAGAGAAGAAGAAGGTAAACGTTCACCCTGGAGTCTTTGCTCTACTACATATTATTATAGTCGAAATTCAAATAACTTTTCATGATATCTATCATCTTATTTTGTTGAAAAATACACAATCTATCATATGATCTTTGCTTTCGGAGACACATTCAAAAAGCTCGTTAAGTGCTCGTTCATGATGATGTCTTGGTATGGATCCAGGAAGATCATCGTCCAGTAATCTAGTCGATGCGAATTTGAGCGTCTTGAGAAGGAGGATCGATGAAAAGAAGACGAAGGAAAGACTGGAGAGGTGCTGCAGAAGCAAGCTTGGGTGGAACTACGCCACGTCCGGATGCTATTCCATATCCAAGCATAGAAAAGACGAAAAAAGGTCGAAGTTCTTCGGACTCCTACTTGTAGTTTGCCGAAATATTGGCCTGACAAACATTGCTGGTGCATTCTTCCTTTGCTTAGCTTACAGTTTGATTCATTGGAGTCAACTTCCTGATCATTTTCTGTAATTCTCTCTGTCTCTCTCTCCCTCCATGTAGTTCTGTATAGTTTTGACTCCAGAAAGAGTAAGTTGAACTCATAGAACTCAAAACTCGATGATTTCTAGAAATTTCTCAGTGTTCGCATAACTGCAGGTAGCCGACCAATTAATTTGTCGTTGGAATATGCTATAGTGTCGAGTGTCCATGCCTTATATTCCATATTTAAATACAAGAGATGTAGCGTCTAAAGGTAATCCTGGTCTTGCAAGAGGTGGAGGATTATTCCATAATTAAGGGGGAAATTGACTTGGAGGTTTTACCTCATTTTTTGGAATATGTTCGTCTTTGCAAGCTGAACTATGGGCTCTATAGATGGGACTTACCATTGCAAAGCAACAAGGATTCCGCAAACTCATCATTGAGATGGACTCCAAAATTATTACAGAACTTGTTATTATTGAGAGAGTAACAAATAACATTGCTCCAGCACTATTTAAGGATATCGGAAGTTAGTTGTTTTTTGGTGTAAACTGTGCTTTAAGCATTCAACCCTCTTGAGAACTTCTATATTATCTACATACACAAGCTCTATCTTGACCCAATCAAAGTGAAACCAACTTGTGTTACTTATTGTACCATGCGAAATCTCTAAAGGCTACTTTTGATAGTTTTATGGAATAAGTGCATTGGAAGTTCTAAAACTTGTTAAATTGGTACAATCAAGTCATTCCGTTAACTCCATCCAACTTGGCTAAATGAAAATATAGATGTGATTTTTTTTTATTGTCTCTCTTTTCTACATGGAAAATGACGTCGTTAAAACATGAAACATAAGATTAAAACAATGCTATTTTGGTTTGAATATAATTTTTTAAATACAAATTTGCTTAAGTTATATTTAAAAAAAAAAAGAGCAAACTTTAAGAAGAAGAAGAAGAAGAAATTAGGTTTGCCAATGTTTTCCTTCCTTTTTTTTGTCTCTTTTTAAAGTTTGCTTATTTTTTCACACAAATTTTTAACATAACTTAAATAACATTTGTGTTAAAAAAAAATTAGGTTTGGATCAAAACGAGGTCATTTTAGCCATGTCAGTGCCACTTAGACTAGAGAAAATAATTAAAAAAACGGATATGAATTTTCCATTAGCAAAATCGAATAGAGTTTATAGAAGTGTTTGATTATACAAATTTGACAAGTTTTGGGACTGGGAAGGTCAAATAAGAACAGCTCTTCCTCTGTAAGGACTTTTAACAATCTATGGGTATGGGCATAGAGACTTTGCTATCTCGAAGTCCATGAAACACATTACAAACTCCTCGAACTTGTGAAGTCCCAAAGCAATTTTACAAGTCGTTGGAGGATTTGAACTAATGACACCCCAAACAATTGTCCTAACCCCAGGTTCAAACTAATTTAAGAAAAACACTTTTAAATCGAACCGAATCACTAAAAAAGTTTTGATTCGATTTGGAATAACAGCTTGAACCGTTTTTTCAGTCACCCTAACCATTTTTTACTAGCAAGTCCTTAGTTGAAGAAGTTAAGCAGGCATCATGGTGCTTATGGCAATTATACAAGCAAAATCTCGCAATACTGATCATGCCTCCGAACTCCTTAGCCTTGTCGTAACGCATGGAAGACAATGCATGCACAAGTTTGCTTTACATGCATGAAAGTTGGGGCTGGGTATTGCCAAAGATAAAGAACGTCGGGGTGGGGGAGTTTCGCACCTAACTTTATCAAGAAAAAAAAAACATGATTATCAAGTTGAAAATTGAATTAATATGCTGACATTAGGTTTTCCGCAACTGCATAATTATACAATTATGGCAATTCATATCTATCTACCTATCCATATTTATTTATTTATTCCAAAACAAGGAAATACAAGTGGTAATCTTGGTGCTTACACGACAAACATCTTTAGCTGGGCGGCTATCCTAAGATCAAAACTATTTCTTTTTGCACCGAATTTGGAGATATCATACTTTATTCTAGGTCAAAGGTGAACATCCTTGTTCTCCCCTAAAGTCCAATACAAGCACAAAAAAAAACATGGTTGACAGCTAAGTTGCCGGGATCGTTCTTTGTTCAAATGCGTGACTCCAAAAGCGACGTGCTTACTTTATGCAATCGATTTGCAGAAGACATTCAGTATCATTACATCACTTCTAGAACATTTTATTAATCGTTATTCACGTATTGGAACTCTTTTACTCGCTAGAGACAAGGCTTCATATATTATAATAATAATAATTAGTTTTTTGCTTTTGGGTGATCGTAGACTTCCAAGGTTGAATCCACCCGAGATGAGAACTTTTAATTGTCTGCAAGTACAGGCTCTATTTTGACCCGATCAAAAGTGGAACCAACTTGTGTTCCATGTGTATGGAGGAGATTTACTGTACCCCGTGACGACAAATCTGACATTTCTAAAGGCTGCTTTTGATAGTTTTATTCAGCTATACAACAGGGTTAATGGCAATGCTGCATGGTATTCTTCTGTGCAAAACCAAATGGCTATTCGCCTTCCTTCTTTTCGTGCCTCAGCCGCACCGTCTCTCAAGCGCGGTGTATCGCAGCCTCCACCAGTTAGAGCTCAGAGGTTCAGAGAAGAAGAAGGTAAAACATTTGCCCTAGATTTGGCCCTATAACGTTCTCTGCACTAGATATCATTATAGTAGATAGTCAAAGAACTTTTCATGATATTCATGATCTTGCTTTGCCAAAATATGCAATCTCTAGTATGGTCTTGGATCGCCGTAAAGTTATGGTTCTTTTCTTATCATGGCTCACATTGAAAACAGCACGTTAGGTGTGCACCTACGAGTGTTTATACATGATGATGTCTCGGTGTGGATCCAGGGAGATCATCATCCAGCAATCTTGCCGATGCGAATTTGAGCGTCTTAAGGAAGAGGATCGATGAAGTGAAGATAAAGGAGATATTAGAGAGGTGTTGCAGAAGCGAGCTCGGGTGGAACAACGCCCAGTCTGGATGCTATTCCATATCCAAGCAGAGAAATCACGCACAAAGGCCGGAGTTCTTTGAAATCCTACTCTTAGTTTGCAGAAACATCGGCCTAACAAACATCGCTTGTGCATTCTTCCTGTGCTTAGCTTCCATATTCATACATTTGAGTCAACTTCACGACCTTTTCTTGTAAATTTCTCTCTTTCTCTCTCTCCCTCCCTCCTTAAAGTTCTGTATAGTTTGACTAAAAAACAGGGCAGGTTGAGCTCACAGAATTCAAGACTCCATAATTGTTAAGCGATTTCTTAGTGTTCGCAGTTTAACTGGCGCCGAACTTGATATCCATGTAGTTGTTCTAGGGTATTTTTGGGAACCCTATTGGATTTACATTAGCACGTACAATCAGTTACTACCTTGTCTAGTTACATCCTAAATGTAGATAATGCATCATCAATTAAATTATATATTTCTTAATTAAAAAGGCATGCATTGCATACTCCACGGATCTTCTTGAGAGAGCCAACAATCTTCGTAACCTTCTCATCATGCATTACACGCATGTTTGCTACAACGGCATCAGCTGGCAAGAAACGATGAAACAAAAGCAAGATGGCGATACGCTACAACGTCAATGGTCCCTGCATATCTTTTATTTAAGACATGTCCGCGGTCCCTAACGTAACCACCTGTTAATGTGACTAGATCTGTGAGAATATCCGTAGAATCTTTGCCAAGGATCATAAGATATGGAACATAATGCACAAAGAGAGCTAGTCATAGATCAATATCTAATTTACCGATGAAACATTAATACTTTGATATAAACACAAGTAACCAATGGGGTTGTTGGCGCAATAGAAATGAGTGTTAGCGTGGATGAGAATTCGCACACATAAGCAAACAATTGCAACACTAACGACGGCATGCACGAACATCACACAATAGAGAAGACTCTTTGTTCTTCATTTATTCATCGAAGGATAAGCTAAAGTACAAGAGAACGTATATCTATTTATATGTAATAAACCCTATCAAATTTTAACTTTGAAATAGGAAGTGAATAAGCCTATAAGAAAATTTTAAATATCTAAATGAAAACTACAAAAAAATTGAAACAGATCACCTAATATTCTAACATAATTTCAAAAATAAAGTAAGATAAGGAAATCAACAAATATTATAATCTTTAGAATTATATGCAATCCCGCAAGATTTATATAAACGCAGATTCGAGAATTTGCAAACACGGGCTCAGGTGCATACCCCCAGGCGACTAACTATAGAGAGGAATCTCTTTTTCTATATTCTGTAAAATATGAAGAAAGCCGTCTAGTACATCGAAAGGATCAGATAAATACCCTGCTAAACTTATTTCTATATTCTGTAAAATATGAAGAAAGCCGTCTAGTACATCGAAAGGATCAGATAAATACCCTGCTAAACTTAGATGACACTGAAAAACCAGAAAATAACCTTAAACAGTAAAGAACTCGGAAAAATAAACAAATGTCTAATATAACGCTCAAAAAATGACATGATTGGAAAACTCCCCCGAAACACGCCTGAAGATTATGGGTCCAAAATGACTGCAAATAGGCAACCCAATCTAGGCGTGGCATAGTGCTGCAATCTTTCTTGTCAAAACTATGGGTTCCATAACTCCTTAGATTAAAAAAGCTAGTCTTCTCTCGCGCACTGCACAAATTTTTATCCTAAGCCCGCTTGTTAGATTTATATCTATTCTATTGCTCCAAAAAGTCATCAGCGATCATGTCTTTGTTAATCCCCTCCACTTGGGAAAAACTCGTCATTGAATGACCAGTAGTACTACTTCGCCCCTATGAAGTTCTCCAGTAACATCCATTATTGGCTGATGTAAATTTTAACTCACTTTTCTTATAATAAACTATTTAAATGACATTGATTGTGGAAATCGTTATTATAATAAGATTACGGAAAAATAGATCAATTTCACAAGTTTACCTTCCACTCCGACAGTTTACAAAGTCTCTATGTCTAGATCCGTCCCCAAACATCTGCCGTCAATTATGCACGTTGATCTTCTGCCTAGCTAAGAAAACAGTGAAGGCAATTGTACCCATGCGCATCAAGTATATGAGAACATCTTTACGTCGACTCGTGATATAGACTTGTTTTTCTTGATTGCGATGGATGACCCGACTTTCCGATTGTTTTGTTTGTTACCTATTAAATTTTGTTTAAGACAGTTTTTTTTTTTATTTGCATTTATTTTCATTTTGATAATGAAAATGCTAAGATGATCGTCCTCCGTAATGGAGTGACAGTCAAACGTGGGGCACGAGAATTTTAGAGAAAACCGGTAAACTTCCTCTACCGGTTTCAAATTTTGACTCTACATTTCCTTTGCTTTTAGAGATTTGTCAAAAAAATTTATTGCAAGCTCAATTGAGAGATAAAATCATAAGAAACAAATTGAAACCGGTTGATATATAAGAAACAAATGAAAGTGATAATATTCACACAACTAAGAAAATCGATTCAAGAATCTAATTGAAAAACCCAAATGAAAAGAATATGAAAAGGTAGATTTATTTATTTTGCATTAAATATACATTGTTGTTATTGTTTATATCAAACAATAGACTTTAAAAGCTTAAGAAATTTTCACGAAATAATTATTGTTGACATGATGTGATATTTATATATATTTGTTTTAAGCTTAATACTAGTTTGCTAAAGAGAAATGCTTAGTGACTATTTTCAATCTACTATGAGAATAACAGCTTATTTTGGGCCACAAAAAAATAACAAATAATTAGAAATTGTTGTGAGGTCCACTCCTCCAAGAATTTATAGCTTATAACATGTTACTATTCTAGACCAAAAAAAAAAAAAAAAAAAAAAAAAAGGTTATCCTAGCAAAGTTCTTTACTAAATTAATGCATATGAACTTTCTTGTTGAAGAAAACAAACCCCGGATCACTTGACGCACGTTGGCTCTCTTGTGAATTTGGACCATACGGTATGGCGTTTCCAAATAATTTTTCAATAATTATGTAGAATTATTTGAAAATATGTGTCGTAGCATCTTGAATTATCGAATACAATCTACCAAGACGAAGGTACGAGGACTTTTATTGATTTTCACTCAATTGGGAATTATTGTAGCTATTCTCAAAATTTGATTTGCAATCAAGATAGAATCGGTGGTTTTCAATTGTTGCTGGAATATGTTATTATTTTATTTTGCAATAAAATACCTTGCGATAGATTGACTTTTTATCCCTATGAAATGATATAGGGTCAAATGTCTCATGGTCATGTGAATCTTCTCAATGAACCAAACGTTAAAGCTATATTAGGTAAAAAATTTATAAAAATTGATCGAAAATCATTATTTGACTTTAGCTTTGACTAATCTAATCCTAAGATTGATTTTGTAATGTTTTAGGTCCCAACACATCTTCATCTACAAGATTTGGATAAATAGGGTAAAAAAATTTCTCTACTAATTCATTATTTTGATCTTTTCTTTACTTCATTTGTTTTTTGCATAATCGATATAACTGGTTTTAATTTTAGGGGATATGAGAGTCCTTTTAAAGCAATTTAATTTGAGTGAAAGGGCTAAAAAGCCAATTCATTGCACAATTATATTTGTTATCAATTGCAAAGCCAATGTGTCATGTGTTTTTTCATCTTTTAGATTTAATAGACCTATATAATGACATTAATGATTTCTTTTTAGCAAGTGCTAATATTTTCTACTTGTAATTATTTATATTTCGGTATCTAATTTATTTTTTCTTTCTTTATATTCAAGAAAATTGATTTTGTGGGCTCTCTTATGATTTTGTCTCTCAATTTGAGCTTGCAATAAGGAAACATAAAAATAAAATAAAAAAGAAAAAAGAAAATTTGAGTACAAAATATAACAGGTTGAAGAAGTGGAATTGAGAAGGTTTTTAAGCATGGGCAATAATGTAGTTCTCTCTCTTTTTTTTTTTTTTTTATGACCCAGGGAACTCCGTACAGCCGGCAGCCGGCGGGCAAACCCTGGGGCGACGCTAGCGGAAGACCCATTACCCCGACGTCGCGTTTAAGATCTCGTGCGTCCCGCGGGATTTGAACCCTTCCGTCCTGGGTAGACTTCATGGGGGCTCTTATCCAACTAGGTCACTGTAGGCGGTGGTATAATGTAGTTCTCTTTGATCCTTCAGTAATAAGAAAAGGAGGAGCTTTGAGGACATGTGTCTTTACGAGTGGGTCCAGCTCTTGGAAGACGGAACAGATTAAAGTTCACCTCATGTCCACCTTAAATTATGGACATCCCGTGCCCGTATCCATGAATAAGTGGACAACATTTGTGTATTGTGGAAATTATCCAATAAATTCTAAACTTATTTTATGGATGTCTATTCAGTTCTAAAATTTTCAATTTTGCTAATTTAATTCTAAATCCTTGCATGAAAATTCAATGTATTTTCTCAATCAATTTTCATTGAAAATCGCTCACATGATAGTGTACTATATAGGATGGTTGGCAATAACTAAATTACCACATTACTGATTTCCGGCAAAAATTGACTAAAATTCTATATTAGAATTGCACGCAAAGGTGTAGCACTAAGTTAACATAATTGACAAGTTGAGAATTGAATTAGTTTCTATATAATAGGTTTGGAACTAACCGAATAATTTTCTTATATGTTATTTGCTTTATACATACCAAGAACCATCCAATACTACAACAATGCCATGTTTTTAGGGAAAACAAGTACGAGAGAGGATTTTCAGCTCCGAAGGTAAACACAAACTGTGGCAAAGCGTTAGTCGATTGATCAATCCTCGTACATAGGTCATGGACATGATTGAGGTATCTAAATTAGGGATCTCTGCATGCATCATCAGCCAGTTGGATCTACTTTGAACAATGGACCACCTCCCTTCGACCATGGTTCTCCAATTCTCTTGTTCATCTTTGGCACTCTTAATTGCACAGGAACCACTTTTACTAAAATATGTACAAATCAAACAATGTTGTCACTTATTTCATGAAAGTATTTAGGTGATTTTTCTGACAGAATTCGCGCTTTAGTTTGTTACGAGCAATGGGATTGGTTAAATAAGGTAAACAAAAGCACAACAGAGATTTCTATGCTTTGATCAATTCATCTCATATTCGGCCAAGGTTTTCCTCGACTTTTCAGCACAAAACATGTCTTCAGTGGCATTTATAGCCGGCTATAGAATAATGTGACCATTTATTGTCTGTACTTTCTATCCATATCTATTTGTTTTTTCTATTTTACAGAAAATTAAATTGTAATCTCATAATTTTGGGAATAAACTTCAACAAAATCCACGATTGTAATTATAAAAGGTGAACGCACAATATCGGAGGAGTGACGTAATTATAATCAAAATAAGATGATTCCTTGTTAAGGATGTGTTTTGAAAGTATTCTTTTGGAAAATTTTCATTCACTTTTCGACAATGAAAACTGTGCGGCATAGAAGGGAAAAAAATCGACTTCCCCTGCTAAAACAGAGGAAAGTGTTTTCCTAATAAAAAGAGTTCAGTTTGGTGTCAGTCTAGTAAGGCTGAGGACCAGTGAAACTCTTTTAAATATCCCTCTATCATGTACGGTTTTCAAATTTGGTATATGCCTTGGGGGCGGGGCGGGGGGGAGAGAACTTTAAAGATCTTAATAAAGAGACTAACCCACGGGAATTCTCTTTCAATAATTTAATTTATTTCCCATAAATATTGATAAGTATTGCCAAACAAGGGGAAAAAAGACCGTATTCCTTGAAGATGATTTCAAAAAAAAAAAAAACATTTTCCTTCGTCGTGAGATTTTCGCTACTTGTTTGAAGGAGAATTGTCTCTAGGAAATTATTTTCCAACTTTTTGATATTTGGATAACTAAAAAATAATTAATCTATGAAAAATATTTTCCATGAATTAAAAAAATGACAAACTTAGATTGAAGAAAAATGACTTCCTCTTTTTATAAGAATGAAATTGGGCAAATGATCAAATAGTTTTAAACTTATTACAATTGTGCCGATTCAGTTCTATTCTTTTTTTTTTTTTTTTTGCCATTTTAGTCCATAGCCTTTTAAAATTGTGTTAATTCGGTCCATTCAGCCAAATTTGGCTAGCTGGCATCAGTATGGACGTTGGCCTCGCTTACGGATAATTTTTTAATAATATGTTTTTATATTTTTAAATTAATTTTTTATCTTTTCTTTTTTATCCTTTTATCTTTCTCTTTTTTTCTTTTTTCCCATTCCTCCTTCCAATGATTGGCCAGAGGGGAAGGCCAGTTGTTGGACTCAGGCAAGCGGCCAATGGTGAGCTTGCTTCACTGTCACTAGGCGAGGACAAGCTTACCCAATTATCGGCAAGGGCGAACCTTGGTAGTGGATCGACGAGCTCAATCTCGGTGGATTTGGGCAAGGGGGAGCTCACCCAGCCATCGACGAGGCTTGCCTTCCTCGGATTTGGTAGGGGCTCACTTCGCAAGTTATAGAGAGAGAGAGAGAGAGAGAGAGAGAGAGAGAGAGAGAGAGAGAGAGAGATTTGGAAGTGAGAGGGATTTGGAGTTTGAAGAAGAATAAAAAACAAGGGCTTCTTCGCCGCCATGAGCTCGAGGCTATCCATGTTCGGCAACACCATCCATAGATCCATCAATGGATACTCCTCGCCAATGGCTAGGTGAGCTCGCCCTTGCCCCATGACAATGAGGTGAGCTCGTGAGAGAGAGAGAGAGAGAGAGAGAGAGAGAGAGAGAGAGAGTGGGGGGGGGGGGAAGAAGCAAAGATAAAAGATTAATTAAAAAATTTGAAAAAAATTATTAAAAAATTGTTCGCCAAAGACCGACGATGTCCATGTTAGCATCACCAAATTTGACTAGGTGAACTGAATTGACACAATTGCAAAAGATTTATGATTCAATTTGGAAAAACATAATTTTAGGATTGAATCGACATAATTGTAATATGTTTGGGACTTTTTAAGTAATTTTCCTAGTGAAATCACTTTTCCTAATCTACCACATAAATTATGACCTTCATAGAAAATATTTTCCTTTATCATGAATTTTTTTTTTAGTGAAATAAATGCACCCTAAATCTATTAAGCTATATTTGGTCGTCTTGATTTCTAACAAAGATAGGAATGAATATGATAAAATGTGAAATCCAGTGATTTTTCTATATTATATCCTTGGTGGTTGTAGTAATAAATTCAAATATATTCACATTATATTATGTATATTGTTTGGTATAAAAAGCATAGTAGTATAAATGACCAAAAATTTGACGAACGGATAAAAATCTTTTGTGACACTCTTGCCTACTTTATTTTTATTTGCTTTATTTTACTTGATTTTCCTATTTTTTATTAATTCCTATTTTTATATCTTTCTTCCCTTTCCATCATTCTCTAATATTTATTAAATAGTAAATTGTACTAATATACCTAAAATACTAAAATACATAAAATATGTAATAAATGTATATTTATATCATAAAGTACAATTAAATTCAAATATATAAATAAAAATAAGATTAAATTAAACTAAATAACTAAAATGTTATTTTTTTATTTTGAATTTCTTATATTAAAATTCAAATGCTATTTATATTGAAATATAATGTTAATTTTGTCAATTTATGAAATTTATTATTCGAGAAAAATAATTTTCTTATTATAGATGCTAGAAATTCTATCCACTTTTATCACACCTCTCTTATGGGATAATTTTATCCGGCCTATATCTCCCTTATATTTGACTTTATCTTGTTTTGAGTAAGCATCAAAATGCAAGATAGAATAAATCCTAAATTTTATCCTGACTACATGTCAAACATAAATATTTTTTTTATGTAACATCGTTTATCATATTAAAGGTATATAGCTTTGCATTTGTTTCTTCAAAGCTGCCTAAGCTTCATCTCCCCTCATACTTGCTTTGGATAGATAAGAGTGTGGGGTTGCTACAAGAAAGCAGAGGATATTTTTCCGTTTAGGAATGTCAATTTTCAATTATATTTTAATCTCAACATTGGATATTTTGGCCATTTAAAGTAGGAACACTAGGTTTGGAAATTCATGTTATGTGTACTATAAATGGGTATATTAACTAATGATGGGTAAAAGAGAAAATTAAACTATTAAGTTACATTTGGTTATTTGGATTTCTAGTTAAGATAATATAGGATATGAAATTCAAGCATTTTGCTATATCTTATATATCGTTTGGCATATTGCAGTAATAAAGCTGGATAGCTTTATATCATATAATGTCCATTATTTGGTATAAACGCAATATTAGTGTAAATAAACCTAAAAAAGGCACAAACGGAAATGTTAAGGATTTCTCACACGCTCTTGCCACTTCATTTTTATTTACTTATTTTCTTTTTTTCTTTTTGGTAAGGTAAACTTATTTTCTTTATTATTTTTCCCTTTTATAATTATTTTATTTTTTATTTCTTTTTCCCTTTCCATTATTCTCTAATAAAATTTTATTAAATAACAAATTATACTAGCATACCTTAAATATTAAAATACTTAAAAGCATGAGTACTTATAGTAGTAGTATAAAGCTAACTTATCTTCTTCACCTTCTTCTAAATCTTCTACCTTTACGAAATTGAATTCAAATTAGAATCTAATGCCACTAACCCACCTTCTGAGTGGAAGTGCCTTTGTAGCCTAGATCGTGCTCAGCTGGATAGGTTCTTACTCTTACTTACGGATCGAAATAACATAATATAGAAAGAGCTAGAGCCCCGCTGTTCTAAAGCACAAGTAAGGGCTTTTGTTCCACCAGAGAGAGTATATTCTCACACTGAATCAATCATTCAAAGGAAGGGGGTTGGCGGGGAAGGTCAGTGAGTTGAGAAGCAGCTTAGCGTTCAACCGTTACCTCTGGAAGTAAGGGCGTAGTAATCCCCGACCTAGGAGGAAAAGTCTCTTAAGTATTGGCATCACACATATAGCATGTGTGCCATGAGTGAGAGGTCAATCACTCTTAGCTCTTCTTTCGAAATTCTCGAACATGATAAAGAGCTCTTATCGGCTTGAGTATATATTGAATTTACATTATAAGACAGAAAGAAATTTGAATATATAGATACAAATAGAAAAATAAAAATGAAATTGTTGGTATTCTTTTTTTGTTATTTTAAATTTCATATTAGAAATAAAATTTTATTTAATTTTATTAATATAAGAAGTTTATTGTTCGAGAAAAATAACTTTATATTATGAATTTTAGAGATTTTATCCATCTTTTACGCCCACATTCCCCATTGGATAATTTTATTTCGGCTACATTTCTTTTATATCAAACTTTATCCTATCTCGAATAAATATCAAATATAGGATAGGATAAATAGATACAAACACGATAGGATATAAGATAGGACATTCAATCTTAAATCCTATTATTAGTTTTATCTTGACTACCAAACGTAGCCTTAATATTTCTAAAAAAGATTGGTGGTCTTCTTTCTAGGAATGATAATTTGACACAAATATGCCTAAGAATCAACTAAAATATAAATTATCATTTACAATTCAAGAGATAAAAAATGTGATTTCCCCTTATAACATCATTCTTGAGATTATTGTCCATAAAGTCTAAAACCTATTGTACGGTGACTAGTTCAATTTTAAACATTTTAATTTGTTCTAATTCAGTTCTAAACTTTTTTACGATTTGCAAATATAATCATTTCGGCCAATTTTGACGAAAAATGCCACTATACTATATGGCATGATTGCTGACTCAACAATTTCTAGCTCAAATAAGTGGGAGGATTGCATTAACAAATCATTGAAAGATTTATAGTTAATTTGACCAAATTAAAAAGTTTAAGATTGAATTTGTCATCATACAAAGTTAAGGAGTTCATGAACAATTTTCCCCGTTAGTGTGCCCCATTGAAAAATACCCGCCCCATTGAAAAATACCCAGAGATCATCGTATCAATCTTACAAGACAAATATCTTTATGTGGGCGGCTATTCTAAGATCAAACTAATTCTATTGCAACGATCTTGAAGACATTGTACTTTATTTTAGGTCAAAAGAGAACAACGCGTTCTTTTTTCCTCCGAAACTCAAATACAAACGCAAGAAAATCACGGTTGACGGCTAAGTTGGTGGGATCTTTCTCGGTCCGAATACGTAACCCCAAAGGCAACGTGCTTATTCTATGCAATTGAATTGACTCTGCACTAGACACCTAGAATCATCACGTCATTTCTTAGACGTCTTATCAATCTTTATTAGCGCACGACCTCTTCTATTCGCCGGCGACAAGGCTTTACATATAATTATAATAAAAATAGCCTTCGGCCATCCTGAGAACTTCCACATTGTCTGCATTGCATGTACAGGCTCTACTTTGACCCGATCAATGTGAAACCAACTAGGTTATTTACTCTACCGCGTGACAAATCTAACGTCTCTAAAGGCTGCTTTTGATAGTTTCATTTAGCTGTAAGTCTGAGTGGATGCCAAGTATTCTTCTGTGCAAAAGCAAATGGCTGTCTTGTAAGACAAAAATAATTCATATGCGGAAGCCATGATCGTTTATAGACAAACCTCCAGTCATTGTTCGTATTCACGTTCGTCGAATGTCCTGTAAAATCAAGAAAAACAATAGGGACACTCTACTAACCAAATTTCCTCACGTACTGATGGTGTATTCTAAATGTAAGGATTTTGTGTTAGACCTTGTGATCGCCCGTCAGAAATGAACGTACGTTCCTTATATATATCGTTTCCCATCAAGACGAGCGGTTGTCACGAAAGGGTACGAAGCATGTCGAATAGTCGCAACAATTGGGTCTAAATGTGGGATCACAAAAGAAAAATAAATAACATTCTCCCACTTGATCCCATCATTTTCATCATATGGATTATCCAACTAATTCCACGAAAACTTAATGCTTAAAGAAAAGAAACAAAACACATGAATCATGGCGACATGTCCTCTAAGAGTGAGTAATACCTTCCATGTATCACAATGCGTCTTATTTCTTTAATGTCAGCCAATATGTGACAACATATCTTAATGAATAAACTCCATGTTTATTCCAAAACCAAGGATAAATGTTATTCTCATAAATAACAAAATGTGTACACAAAAATTGAGAATCAACATTACAACTGAATAAGAGTTTCATACAACAAAAATCGTTCAAATGACGACAAATTACATGATGGGACCTATTCCCATACTAGTTACATGATCCTTATACTTCATTGGTGGCATGCCTTTAGTTAAAGGATCGGCTATCATCAATTCAGTGCTAACGTGTTCAATGATCACTTTATTCTCCTTAACACGTTCCCTTATGGCTAAATACTTAATGTCGATATGCTTACTTCGACTGCCACTTTTGGCATTTTTAGCCATAAAAACCGCAGCTGAATTGTCACAATATATTTTTAATGGCCTAGGAATAGAATCAACAATTCTAAGCCCAGAAATGAAACTCTTCAACCATACACCATGCGAGGTAGCCTCAAAACAAGAAACGAACTCAGCCTCCATAGTGGAAGTAGCAGTCAAAGTCTGCTTGGCACTTCTCCATGACACGGCTCCGCCAGCTAACATGAAAATGTATCCAGATGTTGATTTTCGTGAATCAACGCAACCCGCGAAGTCCGCATCCGAATAACCGACCACTTCCAGGTTGTTAGTCCGTCTATACATAAGCATATAGTCTTTGGTACCTTGAAGGTATCTCATCACTTTCTTTGCAGCTCTCCAGTGGTCTAAACCTGGATTACTCTGATATCTTCCAAACATTCCCATAACAAAAGCGATGTCAGGTCGAGTGCAAACCTAACCATACATCAAGCTTCCAACAGCAGAAGCATATGGAATGTTGTGCATTTGTTCCCTTTCTAGATCGTTCTTCGGGCATTGGTTCAAATTGAACATGTCACCCTTCACAATGGGTGCTATACTTGGTGAACAATCTTTCATCCGAAATCTCTCTAAGACTTTATTGATATAGGTTTCTTGAGATAGTCCTAAAATGCCTCGAGATCTATCTCTATGGATCTTAATGCCAATGACATAAGATGCCTCACCCATATCCTTCATGTCAAAACTCTTAGAGAGAAATTGTTTCACCTCATGTAGCAACCCTTTATCATTGGTTGCAAGTAGTATATCATCCACATACAGCACAAGGAAACAAATTTTTCTCCCACTAACCTTCTGGTATATACATTGATCCATGACATTCTCTACAAAACCGAATGAAGAGATGACTTCAAGGAACCTTAAGTACCATTGGCGGGATGCTTGTTTCAATCCATATATAGATTTCTTAAGCTTGCACACCAAATGCTCACCTTTACTAGAGGAGAATCCTTCAGGTTGTTTCATGTAAACCTCCTCCTCTAGTTCTCCATTGAGGAACGCCGTTTTCACATCCATCTGATGTAATTTCATATCAAAATGGGCAACCAATGCCAAAATAATACGAAGAGAATCTTTCTTAGATACAGGAGAAAAAGTCTCCGTGTAATCGATTCCTTCCTTTTGAGTGAATCATTTGGCAACAAGTCTAGCTTTATATCTTTCAATGTTACCCAATGAATCCTTCTTAGTTTTGAAGACCCATTTACAACCAATGGCCTTTGCACCATCAGGTAACTCAACCAAATCCCAGACTTTGTTAGATGCCATAGAACTCATCTCTTCCTTTATGGCATTGTACCACAAATTGGATTTATCACTATCCATGGCTTGTGAAAACGTTTCAGATCATTCTCAGCTCCAATATTGTAGTCGACTCTTGTAAATACACAATATAATCACTAGGAATAGCCGATTTCTTTATTCTAGAAGATCTTCTCAATGTTGCATCAACATTCTCTTGAGGAGCGTGTTGTTCAACTGGTTGTTCAACAGTTTCTGGTAATTGCTGAACAACTGGATCTACTAGATCAATATCAGCAGGTTGTGGAACTTCAATGATTGGTTGTTCAATAGCCGGCTGAGCTGAATGGGCATTATAAGCAATAACCAATCTTAAACTTGAGGTGGAAGGTTGAGTATTTGTATGATCTTTCTTAGGATCAAGGTCCTTCGATCGATCGCTCCCACTGATCAAGTCATTTTCAAGAAATTTAGTATTTCTTGATTCCACAATCCTAGTGGTGTGAGATGGACAATAAAACCTGTATCCCTTAGACCTTTCGGCATATCCAATGAAATACCCACTTATGGTCCTTGGGTCCAACTTCTTTTCTTGTGGATTATAAACTCTCACTTCATACGGGCATCCCCAAACGCGCACATGATGCAAACTCGGTTTCCAACCTTTAAATAACTCAAAAGGTGTCTTTGGGACAGCCTTGGTCGGAACTCGGTTTAATATGTACACTGCCGTCTTAAGTGCTTCGGTCCACAAGGATTTAGGAAGTTTGGAGCTGCTAAGCATACTACGCACCATATCCAATAAGGTCCGGTTTCTTCTTTCCGCTACGCCATTTTGGTCCAGAGAACCAGGCATAGTATATTGGGCAACTATCCCATGCTCTTGAAGAAATCTTGCAAATGGACCAGGTGCTTGTCCATCTTCAGTGTATCTACCATAGAATTCTCCACCTCTATCTGATCTCACTATCTTAATTTGCTTACCGCATTGTTTCTCTACTTCCGTCTTAAATACCTTAAAGGCATCTAATGCTTCATACTTATTATGAATCAAATAGAAATACATGTAACGTGAGTAATCATCTATGAAAGAGATGAAGTATTTCTGACTACATGAGTCCATATCCGGACTATAAATATCCGTATGTATGATTTCTAATATTTTTGTACTCCTCTTGGCACCTTTCTTTGACTTGTTAGTCTGCTTTCCCTTTATGCAGTCCACACAAGTATCAAAATCAGTAAAATCTAAAGTACCAAGTACTCCATCATTTACTAATCACTTAATTCTTTCTATGGAGATATGTCCCAATCTCCGATGCCACAACATAGAGGAATGTTCTTTCACAACACATCGTTTCATACCAGCTTTATCATGAACATGCATCGCATCATAATAGGCATTGTCTTGTAAATTTATTCGAAAAAGACCATCAGACAAAATACCACTCCCGACAGTTTCAGATTTAAATGATAAACAGAAGTTTGAATCTGAAAAGTTAAAAGAGTATCCCAAAGGTACAAGTCTTAAAACTGAAATTAAGTTTCTAGAAAAACTAGGAACATAAAAGGTCTTTTCCAAATTTAAAACAAAACCACTATTGAGAACTAGTCTATATGTCCCAATAGCTTCCACATGCGAGCGCATCTTGTTTCCTGAATAGATGCTTTGTTCACTTCCCACTGGTTTCCTGTGGTTTTGAAAACCCTGCATGGAATTCAAAATATGGATTGTAGATCCAGAATCAATCCACCAAGTGTTGTGACTTCCATCAGTCATATTAGATTCATAACAAATACAAGAGATTGGATTACCTTTCTTCTCGAGCCATGCCTTAAATTTGACACAATCCTTCCTTACATGCCCCTTCTGTTTACAAAAGAAGCATTTGGATTCTTTCTTAATGTCAGCTTGGGGAGGTATTTTACCTTTTCCCTTATGCTTGCCATAGCCCTTATTCTTTCCTTGTATTGCCAAATGAGAACTTTCTCCCAATTCCATAACCAGTCTTTCTTCCTCTTGAACACACATGGTCATGAGTTCATTAATAGACTATTTATTCTTATGTGTGTTATAAGAGATCTTGAAAGGTGCATACTGTTGTGGAAGAGTGTTCAGAATATAATACACAAGGAAGGATTCAGATATCTCAACCTCAAGGTTCTTAAGCTGAGCTGCAATGTTCCTCATTTGCATGATGTGCTCACGCACACCTCTAACACTAGTGAGCTTCAATGATGAAAACTTCATAATCAGGGTCATGGCATGCGCCTTCTCAGAACTTTCAAACTGCGCATCTATGGCCTCCAATAAAGCCTTAGCATTGCTATGCTAAACAACCGAACCACGAATACTAGGAGATATCTTAGCTCTTATAAACATGGCACAAACGTGGTTGGACCGCTCCCATTAGTTATAAAGAGCTATCTCAGCTGGAGTGCTCGAATCCGGTAGGAGCAGTGGTTCGTCTTTCCTTATAGCATAGTCAATGTCCATCCACCCCAATTGAAGAAGAACTGACTCCTTCCAAATTTTATAGTTCTCACCATTCAGTATGGGAACATCAAACTTAAATTCAGAGAAATTCACAGGTTGCGAAACTGCATATCAAATAATCATGCTTATGTCACAAAATTTGAGGCAAATATAAATAAATCATGTTCTACCAATGTAAACATGTCACAATATGAATCACATAACATAAAAACTACCTGTGGGCTAAGTTTTTAATTTAAATAGATTCATAATTACTTCATGAAGAAACTACCATATTATATGCCTTTTCTTAATCCCTGTGGGTAAATTAAGAAAAATAATATGATATTTCATCCTAATTAATCATATTAATATAATAAAAATTCCTGTAGGATAAAATTCATTATATTAATATAATTAATTACAATCAATGTTCATTTCTTAATATGATCCGGAGGCTCTTAATATATAATTTAATTAATTAAAGATGCTGTGGCCACTCCCTAATTAATTAAATATATGGACCATTGGACATTTAATTTCATGCATAAAATATTCATAAAATACATGAAATGACATAATAAATAAATAAATAAATAAATCGAAGGGCGAACGAAATAAATCGGCCAAGGGCATGATTGCAAAAATTTAAAAAAATTGGGGCAAAAGCGTAAATAGAGGCGCGGAGGAGACGTCGGGCGCGTGCCTGGCACGCGCCCGTTCGCGCGGCAAGCGCGTGGGCCGCACGCGCGCGGTTCAGCGCGCGGGCGCGTGCAACGCACGCGCCTGGCAACTGCCGCGCGCATGGATCCCACGCGCGCAACGGTTGAGCGCGTGCGTGAGGGCGCGTGGCTCGTGGATTCCACGCGCCTGCAACCGCAGCGCGCGCGTGGGATCCACGCGCCTTCTACCTCGCGAACAGAAGCGTTTCTTCGCCGGTTTTCCGCCATTTTCAGCGTGATTTCACCACCGTTTCTTCTCCGACAGCCCATCTAAGACCGAAATAAATGATGGGTTTTGAAAAGCATGCCGGCACGATCACATGGGTTCAAGTTACGGCGAAAATGAGCAAAAATTGGCCCCAAAATCAGACAAAAATTTCCCAAAACACAATTCCTTCAACCACCGTGATTTCCGCCGCCCGATTAGCCTCCGGCGAACACCGATATACCGGAAAAACACATGGCTAAGGTTCCTTATGGCGGTGCGACTGTGCAGGTCCGAAATCAAGGGATGGGTCGCCGGAATTTGCCCGGAATTTGGGAGTTTTTCTCTTGGCCTCAAAAAACCGAATTACTGTTCATCTCCAAAATGCCCGAAAAACACACCAAAAATTCACCGAAAATACACCAAAATATAACAAAAACAAGGCAGAGGCACTAGGAACGCTCTGATACCAAATGTAAGACAAAAATAATTCATATGCGGAAGCCATGATCGTTTATAGACAAATCTCCAACCATTGTTCGTATTCACGTTCGTCGAATGTCCTGTAAAATCAAGAAAAATAATAGGGACACTCTACTAACCAAATTTCCTCACGTACTGATGGTGTATTCTAAATGTAAGGATTTTGTGTTAGACCTTGTGATCGCCCGTCAGAAATGAACGTACGTTCCTTATATGTATCGTCTCCCATCAAGACGAGCAGTTGTCACGAAAGGGTACGAAGCATGTCGAATAGTCGCAACAATTGGGTCTAAATGTGGGATCACAAAAGAAAAATAAATAACATGTCTGTCTTCCTTGTTTTCGGGCCTTGGTCGCACCATCTCCCAAGCGCGGTGTCTCCCAGCGTCCACCTGTTAGAGCTCAGAGTTTCAGAGAAGAAGAAGGTAAACATTTACCCCACCTTTGGCCCTTTGGCATTCTCTCTGCTACATATCGTTATAGTAAAAATTCAAATGACTTTCCATGATATTTATCGTATAGTCTTCGGTCGCTGCAGAAGTTTCAGTTTTTTCCTTTCTTGTGGGTCATATTGAAAAGAGCACGTTAAGTGTGCGTCCTGGAAATGATTATATGCGATGATGTCTTGGTATGGATCCAGGGAGATCATCATCGAGTAATCTAGTCGATGCGAATTTGAGCGTCTTGAGAAAGAGGATAGATGAAGCAAAGACGAAGGAGAGATTGGAGAGGTGTTGTAGAAGCGAGCTCGGGTGGAACCACGCCACGTCGGGATGCTATGCCATATCCAAGCGGAGAAAAGATGCAGAGACGTTGGAGTTCTTTGAACTCCTAGCTTTTAGTTTGCAGAAATATTGGCCTAACAAACATTGCCTGTGCATTCTTCCTTTGCTTAGCTTCCACATTCGTTCATTTGAGTCAAATTTATGACCATTTCTTGTAAATCTCTCTCTCTCTCTCTCTCTCCCATGTAGTTCCGTATAGTTTGACTAAAAAAGAGTAGGTTGAGCTCAAAGGATTCATGACTTTATCATTTGTAGCAATTTCGCAATGTTTTTAGTTTCAATTGTGCTAAACTCGATATCTATGTAGTTGTTCTCAAGACATTTATAACAACTGTATTGGATTTACATTAGCACATACAATCAGTTACTAACTGTTGACATAAAAAATGATCAATTTTCATTTGTTATTGATAAGTGTTGATTTGATAAATAGTTTGGTCAAAACAATCAATAACTCAAAAATAATCGAAAACTCTCAGATAAAGTCATTGACACCATACATCAGTCATTGATGAGAACCTTTATCAATCAACGAAGTCATCAACAACCATTATAGATTTTAGTAAGTGTTGAAACTCGAAGGCAATAATGATCAATCAATATTGGAACATAATTGTTGGGTGATTATAACTTCTTATAAATAAGTGTTGTTTAATAATATGAGATTGCGAAATAACTTCTTATAACCACAAATAGGATCATGGAGTTATATGTTCTTTCAAATTCAGCCCTTGTATGTAACCACCACATGTAACTGTTTGTAGAGGGTTATAAATCTCAAGTGTATGCCCCCACAAATTAATCACAAAACTCAATGTTCTTTTATAAATTTATTGACATATTTACTTCCCTGCAATTTATATAGCTGGATACAATTGTCTTTGATATCTGTATCTTTAGATTTCTTGTCATTTACTTTTCTATCTAAAATCAATAAAGAACCATTTGCAACCTTTATCAATTCATATCGATCCATTCATATTTTTGAAGGATATTTCATTATTTTTTTCAAAAAACACTAACCGACCTAGTTGCATCCTAAAAATGTATGTGTTACCAATCATATTTGACATGTATGTTTTTAAAATTTAATAATATATATTCTGAGTTATTACATAAACTTATGGCGATTAACACCACGAGATCTTTCTTGAGAGAGCCAACAATCTTTGTACCTTCTCTTAAAGACATAATCACGATATACTTATGCTACGTACAACAGAAGATCACGCGTATGCTGAAAAGCGATGAGACAAAAGCACGTTGGAGATGGGCGACAACCTCGACCATACGTCCATGTCTTAAATTGAATACTTGAAAACAAGACACGTCTGTGGTCCGAATTCTAAGATGCTATTAATGTGACTTGATCTGTGAGATTAACCCTAGAATCTTTCCAATGAATCCATAACATTGAAAAAAATACTCAAAGGAAATAAAAGTCCAAAAATTTCTAAACTTATTGCATTTTCATAAACCTTTCAATTTTATCAATTAAGTCCTAAACATTTTTACGTTTTGCTAATTGAGTTTATTCAATTAATTTTAGTTGGAAACTACTGATGTGATGCTAGCCATCTTGTGTGGCATGACCAACACTAATATGGATAACTTTTAATAATATGATTTTTTATCGAATTATTTATCTATTTATTCTTTTCTTTTCTTTTTTTATTTTATTTTGTTTCCTTCCTTTTCCTTTTGCAAACTCTAGGGGGTGAGGCTGCCATCCATAGGCGATGCCCAGCGACCATCACCTAGGCTACGTGAGGGCCTCTATGCAGGGTGTTGCGGCTCTTGCCCACCCCAGACGAGGGCCCTGAAGCCCTCTTGCAAACCAAGCAAGAGTCATTAGTCTAAGAGGTGAAAGATTTTTTGGACAATTTTCCCTGCTTAAAGAGAGCTTGTCATTGATCAGTATTTTATTTACCAATGAAAGATTTAATAATTTGAGCTGTGATGACCTCGTAAATAGGTTTCTAATGACCAAATGAGTATTGATGCAGCAAAAACGGGTGATACTCGAATGACAATTTGCAAACACAAAGTAACATTTGTGACATGGAAGAAGGCACACATGCACAATGGGTAATAGAGCATCTCCGAATTTTTCATTAATTCATCAGAGAATAAGCTAAATCACAAGTAATATATATATATAATCAAATTTTAAATCTAAAATAGGAAATAGATAAAATAATAAGAAAATCTGACCTGCTAAATCTTATTCTAAATAATAACTACTAAAAATTGAAAGACCTAATATCCCAACACTAAAAACATCTAAAATAAAGTAAGATAAGCAAATAAAAAATAACTAGAATCTTTTAACATGTGCGGAACAGCATTCGATCATCCCGACTAATTCACTCACGCCCCATCCGCCTACTTTTTGCCGTCTACGATGCCCCCCAGTCGCGTCGCAAGCCCTTGTCATCGAGCTTGACCGTCCGCGGCCCTTCTGCGTACAACATATAAAATGCTGGTGCTAGACACTCTCTCCGACGTGGGATTTTCAGCAAATTTCTTGCTTCTCATCCACGGCAAAGAAACTTAACATATAAGCGCACATCCTGCCCATATATACATTGATCCAGCATTTACCCCTTTTGCTCTGTTCACCATCTTCTTCTCTGCTCGCGGTCTCTTCCTGGGCCATTCTTTCCTGAACTTTTTGCTTCTGTATTTGCTCTCCTTCGACTTGGAGGAGTTCCCTAGATGGTCTTGGTTCTCCACTGTCTTCTCGAAATTCTCGTACTGGTCGAAGTCCATTGATCAGACTGAGCTGAGCGAGGTTCTCCGCGGAGATCGAACCGTAGATCTTCTGCGATGATGATGGTGACAGGGAGGAGAATCTCGGTTTCATGGGTTTTTCCCCAAGAGTGAAAACCGAGAAAATGCCCGGTGGTTCAGTTCGATTATTAGCATCTTGTCCTTCCTTGTCCGAACTGTTAGCACACATCCAGTGAAGTTAGCCTTCCACATTTGAAAATTATATATTTCTCTTTTGCTGGATGGAGTATAAATTAGTACAAACAAAAAAGGCAAAACTAATTCACAATAAAGCTATCAGTTAGCTCATTGCAAAATAATTGTACAAGGGAAAGCAGGAGAACTTATATTAGTCAAAGTAGGACTATCACAATTAGCTCATTTTGCAACTTTTCAAGAAGCAGTCAAAAAATCCTTTCTTCTTCAAGAATCTATATAGGGAACCCTACACTGCCAAGCAACTATTCTTTGGGTGAAGGCCAGTCATTTACCTCTAGCTTATAAGTGCATAGCAGAGTTGCAGTCAATCAATCAACCAAAAGAACATTGATTTAACAAGAAGAGAATTTATTAAAACTGACATTAACTAGAGAAGGTACAGTCCTCTGGCCAGTACCTTCCTTCGAACCAAGAGAAGGAACAGCCCTCCAGCCAGTAATTTCCATGTAAAAATTTCATACTCAGTCAGCATTACCTTTATACATAGGCTCCACAAATTTTGTACCTGGCTATTTCTAAGTTGCTGGGGGACTAGACTTTTGCCCTCCCTCGCATGCCCCCACAATCTTCTCACAGACAACTCAGAAAGGTGACTTCATAGCTAAATGAAGTGTATTGTCAATGTGAAATCACACTGCATCAGTCTCTCCCCCACAAATACGGGGGATTAAGTTTCCTGAAACATAATTAACAACCTTGGTCTGACTGTCTATCTGTGGATGAGATGTGTTGCTGTAATCAAAGGACAAATCAAACAAATACCACAAACTCTTCCAAAAACATATGGGAACGCTGGTATCTTGACTGAGAATCGATAGTTTTCCGAGCACCATGCAATCCCACAACTTCAAAGTAAAACAACCCTCAACTTGGGATTAATCAGATCTTTTCTTACGTGGAAAGAATGGTGCCAAGTTGGAAAAATAGTCCATCACCACAAAGACGGAATCAGAACCACTGAGGCTGCGTTTGGATTTGGCTTTTCCAAGCCACTTTAGGCTTCCAAAGCCCTTTGGGCTAAAAATGGGCATTTGGCAAAAAAATTTGTAAACACCTTTGGCTCCAAACTTACCTTTTGAAGGCTGAAAGCCCAATGCAGGGGTACCCCTGCCTTGGGCATTTCAGCTTTCTCGGTAAGCTAGTGGGGGGTACTGTTCATATTTTTTTTTTTTTTTTTTCCGAAATTATCCTTACGAACATTTTTTTTTTTTCCGTTTTTTGCCCTTGTGAGGAGCACTGTTCATCTTCTCCGTCGAGGGTGGCCCTAACGGCAGCTGCTCGAGTCGCGCGACCGCCGGCGAGGTCGCGCGACTGCCGGCGAGGTTGCGCAACCCAGGCGCGGCCCTCGCTGAGGTCGCGTGACCTCAGGCGAGGGTTGCGTAGCCTCGGCGATGGCCGATCGGGGTCGTGCAACCCAAGCGCGACCCTCGCCGAGGTCGCGCGACCCAGGCGCGGGCCTTGCCGAGGTCCCTCGACCTCAGGCGAGGGTTGCGTAGCCTCGCGATGGCCAATCGGGGTTCTCGGAGGTCTACGTGACGTTGCGCGACGCGCGCGACCTCGCCGTCCCAGATCCGGGGTCGCCGGAGGTCGCGACGGCGTCGCGCGACCTCGCCGCCCCACATCCGGGGTCGCCGGAGATCGCGACGGCGTCGAAAGACCTCGCCGGCCCAAATTCGGGGTCGCCGGAGGTCGCAACGGTGCCGCGCGACGCCCGCGACCTCGCCGGCCCAGATTCGGGGTCGCCGGAGGTCACCGGGGGTCGCCGCCCAGATCCGGGGTCGCTGGAGGTCGCAACGGCGTCGTGCAACGCCCGCGACCTCGCCGGCCCAGATTCGGGGTCACCGGAGGTCACCGGGGGTCGTCGCCCAGATCCGGGGTCACCAGAGGTCGCAACGGCGTCACACAACGCCCGCGACCTCGCCGGCCCATATTCGGGGTCGCCGGAGATCGTTGGGGGTCACCGCCGGCCGCCGGATGCTGCCTGCCTTTGCCGGTTTTCATTTTTTTATTTTTTTATTTTTCTTTTGATAATTTTTATTTTTCACAAAAATCCTTTGTCTCCCAAACACCATTTTGCTCAAAGGTACTTCACAAAGGGCTTTTAAATTACAATTTACCAAACATAGTTTGCATTTTGGAAAACACTTTCAACTCAAAGGTCTTTGCATTTTCCTAAAGATTTTCCCCAAAAGCCTTCCCAAATGCATCCTAAGTATGTGGTAAACCAAGCATGAAATCCATAGATAGATCTTTGCAAATATCTTCAGGAACTAGGAAAGTAGTCTGCAAACCTATATCCCTCGTGGCCCCTTTGGCGTTTGATAGACATAACAATGCCGCACTATTCTATGACGTGATGCTTCAGTTGAATCTACGGACACCGCTCAAGTACTGTTGCAATTGTTTTGCCTAGCTAAGTGTCCGGCCAGTCCACCCTAGTCAAGCTCACCACTTTATGAAGAATGGATCGATTACTAACGTTTAACACACGCTCTAATAACCTGCATATTGCGAATGACCAACGGTAAAAGATGTGAAAAGGAATTATATGTGTGTACGACCAGCATGGACTCGGTTGGGAGCGAGGCAAAATAATAACAAATTATATTAATTCAAGCAACATTGTCAATGAAGTATATACTGCACATAATGTATTTGGATTATTTACGCATTAAAATAAGTTTCGTCGAGAGTCCTGGTCTTTCACAGCTCAAAAGGTGGAGGTTGGGAATTGGGTGGAGAGCTCAATCGCCCCAGATCCAAATCTAGCGTGCACCCTGCTCTTGCAAGACAGGACACCTGCCGACATCTGGCACATGTTTCAAGGCCTCGCTCCTCCGTACCGCTGCCCTCCCGGGCCACCTTTAATGCTCCCACTTGGGTCACAGGCCCACGTTACCGGGCCCAGCGGATTGTCGCTTCGGCCGGTGCAGACAAAATATAACGTCTTGGGATTGCACACTTTCTCTCGATGTGGGATTGCTCAACTGTCTTCCCGCTTTGATGATGGTACAATGCACAGTTCAGTTCTCTGCTTTATCGATCAATGGCCTAAGGGACATGCTGGCCGTCAGGGCCAGGTTCAGACGGAGCGGGAGGGCCGCTCTTGTAAGACGGGCCTCGCACCCTTTCCGAAGGCCCGCTCCCCCTTCTGAAGCCAATCTTATTTGCCTCCACTTGGGTCACAAGCCATTGTTACCAAGCTCGGCGGTTCTCCATCTCCCCGCGAAGTGCGAAGTCCATAGAAAGCGCCCGTGGTACACACGTTTCGACGTGGGAGTTTCGGCAAATTTCCTGCTCCTTATCCACGACGGAGAAAGCAAGCGCACGTCCTGCCCACATATATATATTTTGCTCTGTTCACCATCTCCGTCTTCTCTGCTCGCGGTCTCTTCCGGGCAGTTCTCTTCTCCGCCGTTTCTAAACATTTTTGCTCTTTCGGTCCGTGCCATCTACGTCCTCATCCACACATCGTGTTTCTTGTAGCTCTTCTTGCTCTTCTCCGAGGCTCCGTCTTTGCCCTCCTTCGACTTGGAGGAGTTCCCTAGATAGTGTTGGTTTCACGGGTTTGCTCCTAAGAGCGAAAACCGATACATTGCCTGGTGATTCAGTTCGGCCTCGATCTCTATGAATATGCGCTGCCTATTTGCAAAAGATCAAACACTTCTTGAATTTAAAGTAAGAGGACAAGAAAATCTCGAACATTAGATGCCCACTATCGCTAAAAATCCATGGCGAAAGAAAATTTTACAATATCTTTGAAAAAAAAATCGACTACCAAGACAGAGTCTGTTGCCGATTCCATCCTAGTAAAGAAACTACCATCGAGAATTTTGCAATTGAGCAGTGTGCTTCATTGCGTGGACAAGTCCCAAGACTGAGCCATTTATTGCTGATCCTGTTTCATCTATTAAAAAACCACGTAAAAGAAAGAAAGAAAGAAAAAACCCTCAACATAAGACACAAAGAGAACAAAAGAAAAACAAGCAAATTGCGGGGGACAAGAGGCTATATAGATCAGTGGTTTATGGGGAAAAAGCTTAGGAGGGAGTCATGGAAGCCCAAGCACATGCCTGGGCCCTCATACAAAATAACCCACGTCATTCCAAGAGGAGTAAATCAAGCCATTCAAAAAACTCTTCAGGCTAATATCTGCCTTTTGGCTTAATAAGATATGGAAAAACAGAAAACAAGAAAGAATCATAATGGGGAGTCAATCCATGTGTTGTAGCTTTGCTCAAATGTTTTATTGCTTTGATGATAGTATCTACTTTAGGTCCGCTTTATCACTTATCGGTTGTCAACATTGCAATCACCAACCATACATTCGAAAATCAATTATTTCACTAAAAATAATGAATAAAAGGATTGGAGATCATTAATAAGGGGATCCAAAAATAAAAACCTATCAAATAGTCACTACAAGACACTGGACACCATCCATTTCACTTGGGCAAGGAAAGAAGAAAACAAC
Source organism: Eucalyptus virginea (assembly GCA_014182375.1). Taxonomy (NCBI): domain Eukaryota; kingdom Viridiplantae; phylum Streptophyta; class Magnoliopsida; order Myrtales; family Myrtaceae; genus Eucalyptus; species Eucalyptus virginea. Next base: position 20,134,942 of record CM024523.1, on the reverse strand, counting down.
TACAGTAGAAACTCAATTTCTATGTCAAAAGAGTTTTGCGACTTTGTCATACCAAAATTCTAACATTTGGAAATCGATTCCAATAAGTCAAGCTCCGGTCGAGGTTAATTGCCCCTTCACCGTAATCAACTCCAGTCAAGTCAGAAAACCTAAAATGGGGGAAGAGAGAGTCAAGTCTTCATCAAGGACCTGGTGTTAATAATTTAGGCAAGCTCCCTGTCCTAAATGCTTACCCCAGCTTAGCAAGCTCCTGAAGAAGCAAACGTTGCTTGATCCTATTTCAACTACACTCCGGCCACAAATATGTTTATCACCATCTTCAGCGGATTCATTGACATAATCAGCATCTGTCTGCAGGTGAACTTGGGCAAGTTGAACGCAGAGATTTCTGGTCCAAGTAAACTACTACATCCATAACATCAGCAGCAACCTTCAACGTCCCTAGCTAGTCAGACAAATCGATTGTACTAATTGAGTATAAATTAGTACAAACAAAAAGGCAAAACTAATTCACAGTAAAGCTATCAGCAGTTAGCTCATTGCAATAAAATAGTACGAAGAAAAGCAGGACTTTCAGTCACAGTAGAACTATTGGTTAGTCCATTTTGCAACTTTTCAAGAAGCAAACAAACCATCCTTTCTTCTTCAGGAATCTATATCGGGAACCCCATGCTGCCAAGTCACTATTCTTTGGGTGAAGGCCAGTAATTTACCTCTAGCTTATAACTGCAAAGCAAAGTTGCAATCAAACAATCAACTAAAAAGATATTGATTGTACCAAGGAAAGAATTAATCAAAACTGACATTAACCAAAGAAGGTACAGCCCTCCAGCCAGTGATTTTTATGCAAAAATTTTCGTACTCTGTCATTTTTACGTTTATACATAGGCTCCACAAGTTTTGTACCTGGCTATTCCTAAGATGCTAGTGAACTAGACGTTTGCCCTTGGGGGATAAAATTTACCTAAGTATAATTAAGCTTTGGTCTAACCGTCTACCTATGGCAGAGCTGTGTTGCTGTAATCACGGGACGAACCAAACAAATACCACAAACTCTTCCAAAAGCGAGAAAGCTAGTATCTTGATTGAGAATAAATGGCAATCCAAACACCGTGCGATCCCACTACTTCAAAGAAGAACAACCTCACAACATGGACTAATCAGATGTTTTCTTGCATGGAAAGAAAGGCGCCATATTGAAAAACTAGTCTACCACCACAAAAACAAAATTAACTATTTGGCAGGCATAACAATACCGTACAATTCCACAACTTCGCCCCCATGAAGTTCGACACTAACTTTATGAAGAACGGATTTATTACTAAAGTTTACCACATGCTATAACAATCTATATATTTCGAATGACCGGTACTATACTATGCCTTCCTGAGTCTCCAAGTTTAGATCTTGCCCTAAACATCTATCTATATGTTGCTTTATCATATGAATCTGTCCTTCGATTATGACATTGATCTTTTGCCTAGCCAAAAAAGAAAATGTGAAAGAAATCGCACGGATCAGTCCGAAGCATGGCAAAATAATAAATTTTCTTAATCTAAGCAAGATTTTCTATGAGAGTAATGGAAGTTTCACAGGTCAAAAGGTCGGAGATCTAGGGGTGGATCGAGTTCGCTCGGCCCGAAGGACATGTAACGGGCCTGGACACTACATGTCCTTCTGCCTGGCCAGAACAAAAATGTGCAAGGGATCGCAGGCGTCGGTCCGGAGCGCGGCGAAATAATAACAGAAAAGAAAAGATGGAGGTCCAGGGTCTAGATCCTGGGCCTAAAGGAAAACCCCGTGGACGAAATGGAAGGCCCGCTCTTGCAAGACAAACCTTGCATCACGTCCAAAGAATCGTCCTGTAAGCCCATTACCCCCCCTCCCAAACCAATCTTGATGCCCCCACTTGGGTCACAAGCCTTCGTTACGAAGCTCGGCGACCGAGGTGCCATCTACAGACTCAATATAAAGTGCTGGTGCTGCCACAGTCTTCCGATGCGGGATTCTCAGCAAATTTCTCGTTTGTCATCCTCGCCAAAGAAACTTCACATATGGGTGCACATCTTTGCCAATATACACATTGTTCCCCTATTTTGAATTGCGCGCTTCCCTGTCGCTATTCTTGCTCTTCTCCAAAGCTGTCTTTGCTCTCCTTCGATTCGGATGGTCTTGGTTCTCCACCCTCTTCTCCAAAGACACGTACTGGTCGAAGTCCATTGATAGACTGAACTGAGTGAGGTTCTTCATGGAGATTGCACCCTAGGTCTTCTGCGACGATGTTAGTGACAAGAAAGGGGAATCTCGGTTTCTTGGGTTCTTTCGGTTCGATTTTTTGGTCTGGTGGTTCGGTTTGATTTTTCCGCACAGCCTCGGTCTCTATGAATATGCACTGTGTAATTGCAAAAGAACAAATACTTCCTGAGTTTGAAGTAGGAGGACAAGAAAATTTTGAACTTTAGATGCTTCACCATCACTAACAATCTAGAGTGAAGGAAAATTTTGCAACATCGAAAAAGAATTTGAGATGTTCTTGCTTGTACTCTCATGCTTATAATTTCATTGACAATTACAATTTTGGATTAGATGAACCAGCGGAAAGTAAATCTTCTAAGTCAAAATCTTCCCTTTTCTTCTTCAAGCATCTAATCGAGAAAAAAAAAATTCAAAATTTTCTTACCAATTCAAGAAACACAAGACCCTTTTCTTATGACAGAATTTCATGCCCTTCTTTATTTGCTATATAAGCAATGGGATTAGCCGAATTAGGTGCACAGAAGTACGTTGGAGATGTCTATGCTACAATGCCGACTGCCCTTTGTAATTTTGACGCATTCATCTTGTTTTCTGGCAAGGCGTTTCTCAGCTAAAAAGGATTTGAAGTATACCCTCGAGAGGAGGACCATCCCAAATAGCCCTAAAACCTGAGGGAAGTTTCTGCTCTTCCAAAACAGGCACGGAAGGTTCGATATGACTGACGAACTCGGCATGTTCCGCACTCGATCCAACGAACGTCCCTTGCGTAGCAGGTCGATCCCGCTCTCCAAACCCTCCGTAACCAACTTAATGCTCCCATTACGGAGCTCTGCAATTTTTGATCTATCTATTGACTATAATGAAGTGTACGCTGCAGACAGCATCCTGTCGGCATGGGACTTTGGACAAGCTTACATCAAGGCTAAAAGAACAAGTGCTCGTCTCCTTCGTTTACACCAGCGAAAGAATCCCATACGCCCACACAAACCAATAAGGGCAAACAGCACAAGCTTTACATGAAATTCTGTATTTTTCCGGTATCTGCAAGTTCAGTACATGCAGCAAAAACTTCTAGCCTTTCACCAGATCGTTAGGTTCTCAAGAAACATAAGTTGCTTGCACAATATTATAATGGACAAAGAAACAAATCTTGGGGGAAACAATTGCAGGAGTGAGATTCCTAGTTCCATAGAAACACAACCGTGGCAACACGTGACCTGATCGACCAGCCAAACATGAAGGTCGGATAGGAGGGAACATGGCTGATGTATCTAAATGGAGGATCTCTGCATGTGTCGTTGTCCTTTGCCTCTAGTTCCAAAAGTGGACTACCTTCTCTTCGATTATAGTTCACTTCTCGTGCCAGTTCATCTCTAGTACTGTTACAAGGCATGGGGACAAAAAAGATAACTTTGAATAGTACATAATTAGATGCGCAAAATTAACAACAAAATCAACTACAAGGCAGAGAAAACCACAAGTATGATCGGCATAAACAAAAACCATGGTTTTCAAATTAACAGCTGTTAACTTGAAGATCCTTGTTTAAGAAGGATAGGAATAACAGCACCTTTTAGTTGAAAAATATTCAATAATACCAGAAGAACAGAACTAAGTATGTAACAGATTCAGGACATTACCAAAAACCCACCAGGAGCCACCAATCTTGAAACAGAATCCCAGCACATAATCCTGAAAATGAAGCATGCATTCAGATCTTAATGGAGATTCAACATACAAGTATATGCCAACTCCACATGAAGCACATAGGAAAGACTATTTTGCTGCTTTACCTTTTAATGTTGCCATCAGAATGCAATCCAATGGCATCTAGCATGCCTTTATCCAGGACAAGCTCAAACTGCCGATCCAGCTTTGTTTCAAGAATATCATCAACCTAACTTGCCAAGACACAGGAAAATGAACAGACAATTGACACACTGCTGATTAAATGCCTCTGTAATGCTCCATGTCCATCCTAGTAGAGAAACTACCATAAAGAATCTTGTAATTGAGCAGTGTGCTTCATTGCGGTGACAAGTCCCAAGACTGAGCCATGTATTGCTGATCCTGTTTCAAGTACGACCAAACGACAAAAAACAACTCAAGATAAGACACAAAGAAAATAAAAAGGAACACAAGCAAATTGCGGAGGACAAGGAGGCTATATAGATCAGTGGTTTCTGGGGAAAAAGCTCGGCATGGAGTCATGGAAGCCCAAAAACATGCCAGGGCCCTCATGCAAAATAACCCAGGTCATTCCAAGAGGAGTAAATCAAGCCATTCAAAAGACTCTTCAGGCTAGTATCTGCCTTTGGCTTAATAAGATATGGAAAAACAGAAAACAAGAAAGATAGAATCATAATGGGGAGTTAATCCATGTGATGTAGTATTACTCCAATGTCTTATTGCTTTGATGATAGTATTTACTATAGGTCCGCTTGATCACTTATTGGTAGTCAACATTGCAATCACCTACCATACATTCGAAAATCAATGATTGCACCAAAAATAATGAATAAAAGGATTGGACATCTTTAAAAAGGGGATCCAAAAATATAAACCTCAATATGTGCAATTTAACCCCTCAAATAGTCAATGTCTACAAGAAGCAGGACACCATCAATTTCACTTGGGCAGGGAAAGGAGAAAACAAGTAAAGTAGAAACTCAATTTCTATGTCAAAAGAGTTTTGTGACTTTGTCATACCAAAATTCTAACATTTGGAAATCCATCCCGATAAGTCAAGCTCCGATGGAGGTCAATTGCCCTTCACCGTAATCAACTCCAGTCAAGTCAGAAAACCTGAAATGGATGAAGAGAAAGTTGAGTCTTCATCAAGGACCTGACGTTAATAATATAGGCAAACTCCCTGCCCTGGATGCTTACCCTAGCTTAGCTTAGCACGCTCCTGAAGAAGCAAACATTGCTTGTTCCTATGTCAACTACACTCCAGTCACATATATGTTTGTCCCCATCTTCAGCAGATTCATTGACATCATCAGCATCTGTTGGCAGGTGAACTCGGGCAAGTTGAATGCAGAGATTTCTGGTCCAAGTAACTACTACGTCCATATCATCAGCACCAATCTTCAACATTAAATAATAAAAATAATAAAAATCTTCAATTTCCCATCTCATCACTTCACCACTTAGCATAATAAAGGAACTGGTGAAGCATTTGCGATTTTAGGATTGGTTGTTATACATAGTGCTTTGACTAAGAATATAAGATCTAGGAAAACAATGAAGAACTGCCAAAGTAGAACACGGGAGTTTCAAGCAATGCTCACCATCACTCACCATCACAATGAATTATGATACAACGGGAAAAAGTCATAGGCCAATGGCAATTTCCCTTGGATGTATTTCGAAATAAGCCATTATCAGATTATCATTATCATTCTGTCTACAAACAGATAAGTGGAGTTAATCGATTTTCTCCATCCGAATTTACAATACAAAGGTTAAGCATGTGTTGGTACAAACGTTAAGTAAATTCCAACAATTGTATGCTTGAAATACATATGAAAAGAAAAGAGAACGTGTTCTGCACTTTCATGTACTAGAAATGCTCAACAAGCTTCACCCTCTTGGCCGTGCTCACAAAAGTTCATCAATTCATCTGCATATGCAGCATCCTGAAAGCTTTGAAGTATCATCTTCTGGTTCTTCCTTGTCAGAACTGTTAGCATACATCCAATGAAGTTAGCCTTCTACATTTGAAAAGTTCATATTTTCTTTTGCTGAATGGCGTATAAATTAGTACAAACAAAATGCAAAACTAATTCACAGTAAAGCTATCAGCAGTTCGCATATTGCAAAAAAATAGTACAAATAAAAGCAGGAGAACTTTTATATTAGTCAAATTGGAACTATCACGGTTAGCTCCTTTTGCAACTTTTCAAGAAGCAATCAAACTATCCTTTCTTTTTCAAGAATCCACATCGGGAACCCTACACTGCCAAGCGACTATTCTTTGGGTGGGTGAAGGCCAGTCCTTTACCTCTGGCTTATGACCGTATAGCATAGCTGCAGTCAAACAATCATTGTACCAAGGAAAAAATTAATTGAAACTGACCTTAACTAGAGAAGGTATAATCCTCCAGCCAGCACCCTCTTTTGAACCAAGAGTAGGTACAATCCTTCAACGGTGATTTTCGTGCAAAAATTTTCATACTCAATCAGTATTACGTTTATACATAGGCCCCACAAGTTTTGTACCTGGCTAATTCTAAGATGCTGGTGGACCAGCCGTTTGCCCTTGGGGGTTTAAGTTTCTCGAAATATAATTAACAGCTTTGGTCTGACCGTCTGTATTGCTGTAGTTAAGGGACGAACGAAACAAATACCACAAACTCTTCCAAAAGCAACTAAGGAAGCTGGTATCTTGAGCGAGAGTTAATGGTTTTCCAAACATTGTGCGATCCCAATACCTCAAAAAAGAACAGCCTCTCAACATGGACTAATCAGATGTTTTATTGCATGGGAAGAAAGGCGCAATTTTCGATTTTGAAAAATTAGTCCACCACCACAAAAACAGAATCAACTGTTGGACAGGCATAACAACACTGCACTATTCCACGACTCCGCCCCCGTGAAGTTTGCCAATGGCCTTTTACTACGTCCTATAACAATTTATATATCTTAAATGACTAGTATTAAGAAAGCTGGTATCTTGATTGAGAATTAATGGTTTTCCAGACATTGTGCAGTCCCACTACTTTAAAAAAGAACAGCCTCGCAACATGGACTAATCAGATGTTTTATTGCATGGGAAGAAAGGCGCGATCTTGAAAAATTAGTCCGCCACCACCAAAAGAAGTAAAAAGTAAAATAAAATCAACAGATAGAGCAACAATTCACCATCTCGTCTGCGGATTCAATATAAACTGCTGGTAGTCTACACGTTCTTCCGATGTGGGATTTTCAAGTTCTCGTATGTCACCACGGCAAAGAAACTCAACATATAAAGGCACATCTTTTGCCCATAATATACTTTGTTCCCGTATTTACTTCCTTTTACTCTGTTCACCGTCTCCTTCTTTTGCTCACGGTCTTTTCCGAGGCGGTTCTCTTGTGACTTTTATTCATTCTTTCGGCCCTTGCCGTCCATGTCCTCCCCCACATCACGCGCTTCATGTAGCTCTTCTTCAAAGCTCCGTCTCTGCTCTCCTTCGACTCGGAGGAGTTCTCTAGATTATCTTGGTTCTCCACCGTCTTTCTCCAAATACTTTGTCCTGGTCGAAGTCCGTTGATCGGACTGACCTGAGCGAGGTTCTTCGCACAGATTGCACCCTAGTTCTTCCGCGATGATGGTCGTGACAAGAAAGGAGAATCTAGGTTTCTTAGATTTTTTCGGTTTGATTTTTCGGTCCAGCCTCAGTCTCCATGAATATGCACTGCGTATATGCAAAAGGAACAAACAATTTTTGAGTTTAAGGTAGGAGGACAAGAAGATTTTGGACATCAGATAATCACTATCACTAACAATCTACAGCAAAAGAAAATTTTACAACGCCTTCGAAAAGATGAACCAATGGTAAAATCTTCTAAATCAAAATCTCGCTTTTTTTTTTTTTCTTCAAGCGTCTGATCGAGAAAAAGAATTCGAAATTTTCTCGCCAATTCAAGAATCACAAGACCCTTCTCCGAACCCTGAAAACGAAATTGAAAGATCATCTAAAAAACCCTTCAAAAAAAAAATCAGATTTTACTTAACAATTCATAACCAAAACCCAAATAGAAAGAAACTCAAAGAAGCACCCTCCCCTTGACTCCACAAGAAAAACAAAAGCAAATCCAATTCATAGAGACAGATCACCATCTAGTGGTCAACCTATCCATGATCGAAGGCCAAGTGTTCAGTGCACGATCTTTAGTGTGAAACACCACCGGCCTAAGAAAAATGGAAAAAGAACCGATAAGGTGATCATAAAGAGTTAAAGGGGAAAACCAACAGATAATTTCCTTTTCTTAAAAATTTTATTCTGTTAATAGTCATCTAATACTCGAGTTAATTACTTTAAGTCAAAATAAAGTAAGATATAAAAATAAAAATAAAAATAAAAATAAAAAGAAGAAGAAGAAGAAGTTGATTAAGGTTTACAAACATGGACATTACAACCAGGACAAAAAGGTGGATGTCGGGGAGATTGTCGAGCTCAACTGGGCGCCCATTCCGGACAAGATAATATTACCTTAATGGGCTATGAGCCCCTGCTCTTACAAGACAGAGGTCGGCGCTTATTCCCGGAATAAGCCCCACCGGCCTAAGAAAAATGGAAAAAGAACCGATAAGGTGATCATAAAGAGTTAAAGGGGAAAACCAACAGATAATTTCCTTTTCTTAAAAATTTTATTCTGTTAATATTCTTCTAATACTCGAGTTAATTACTTTAAGTCAAAATAAAGTAAGATATAAAAATAAAAATAAAAATAAAAAGAAGAAGAAGAAGAAGAAGAAGAAGTTGATTAAGGTTTACAAACATGGACATTACAACCAGGACAAAAAGGTGGATGTCGGGGAGATTGTCGAGCTCGACCGGGCGCCCATTCCGGACAAGATAACATATACCTTAATGGGCTGTCAGCCCCTGCTCTTACAAGACAGGGGTCGGCGCTTATTCCCCGAATAAGCCCCAATTCCCACGCCCCTAGTATCTCAGGCCTCAGTTCAGTTCGTGACTCCGAAAGTCCACATCTGCCCCTCCCAGTCCAACTTAATGCCCCCCACTTGGGTCACAGGCCCTCGTTACTGAGCCCAGCGGTAATCGTGCTGCCGGTGCTGACTAATATAAACTGTGGGCGACATGCCCGTTTTTCCGATGTGGGATTCTTGGCAAACCCACAACTCACTTTCTTAGTTTGTTATATCTATAAGGAGGAACAAATACATAGATAAGTTGACAACATATATCTGCTATCTTTTTTTGAACCTTACAACAACGCTGTGTTTTGGGTGAAAACAATTAGAAAAGTGGATTTTCAACCTTGGAGAAACGGAGATTGCAACGCGGTGTGGGCTGATTAATAAAACCATCAAATATGAGTTAGATACAAACGAACATGTTGGGGTATTGAAATCGGAAATCTCTGCACGTCATCCTTCGTCATATCTATTTTGAGCGAAGGTCTAACTCCTCTTCTACCATGGTTTTCCACTTTCATGTTCATCTTGGGTTCCTCTTAATTGCACAAGAACAAGAAAATGTTAACTTTAATTAAAATACGTAGGGGCAAACAATGTTGTCAGTTATTTCGATGAAGAGTTTAGGCCATTCTTATGCCGGAATTTCACATCTTTATTTGCTATATAAGCAATGGGATTAACCGAATAAGATGTTTAGAAGCACGTTGGAGATATCAATGCTACGGTGCCGACCGCCCCTTGCAATTTTGACGCATTCATCTTGTTTTCCAGCAAGGTGTTTCTCAATTATAAAAAGATTTGAAGTATAACCCTCGAGAAGAGGGCGATCCCAAACAGCCCTAAAACCTGGGGGAAGTTTCTGCTCTTCCAATACAGGCACGGGAAGGTTCGATTTGAGTGACGAACATGGCATATTCCGCACTCGATCGAACGGATTCAACTTCCCTTGCATAACAGGTTGATCCCCCTCTCCAAACCCTCCGCAACCAACTTAATGCTCCCATTACGGAGCTCCGCAATTTTTTTATCTATCTATAGACTATAACAAAGTGTCCGCTGCAGATAGCAATCCTGTCGGTATGGGACTTTAAACAAGCATACAACAAAGCGAAAAAAGGAGTGCTCGTCTGCTAACCCATGTCAAATTTGTTGCGTCTGTAACCCACTCCTTTGTTTACATCAGAGAAAGAATCCCACAACACCCACACAGATAAATAAGGGGAAGACGGCACAAGCTTTACATGAAATTCTGTATTTTCCCGGTAACTGCAAGTCCAGTACATGCGGCAAAAACTTCTAGCCTTTCACTAGATCGTTAGGTCTTCAAGAAACATAAGTTGCTTGCACCATGTTATAATGGACAAAGAAACATATCTTGGGAAAACAATTGCAGGAGTGAGATTCCTAGTTCCGAAGAAATGCAGCTGTGGCGACGCGTGACCCGATTGACCCGCCAAACATGAAGGTCGGATAAGAGCGAACATGGTTGACGTATCTAAAGGGAGGATCTCTGCATGTGTCGTTGTCCTTTGCCTCTAGTTCCAACAGTTGACTACCTCCCCTTCGATTATAGTTCTCCACTTCTCGTACCAGTTCATCTTTGGTACTGTTACATGAGGTGATGACCTATAATCACAAGGCATGGGAACAAAAAAGACAACTTTCATTAGTACATAATTATATGCGCAAAATTAACAACAACATTAGCTACATGGCAGAGAAAACCACAAGTAATGATCAGCATAAACAGAAACCGTGGTTTTCAAATTTACAGCTGTTAACTTGAAGATCCTTCTTTACCAAAAAAAAAAAAAAAAAAAAAACTTGAAGATCCTTGTTCATGAAGGATAGGAATAACAGCACCTTTTAGTTGAAAAATATACAATAAAACCAGAACAACAAAACTAAGTACGTAACAGATTCAGGACATTACCAACAACCCACCAGGAGCCACCAATCTTGAAACAGAATCCCAGTACATAATCCTGAAAATGAAGCATGTATTCAGATCTTAATAGAGATTCAGCATACAAGTCTATGTCAACACCACACGAAGCACAGAGGAAAGTCATACTATTTTGCTTCTTTACCTTTTAACATTGCCATCGGGATGCAATCCGATGGCATCTAGCGTGCCTTTATCCATGACAAGTTTAAACTGCTGATCCAGCTTTGTTTCGAGAATATCATCAACCTGACAAACCAAAAGAGAGGAACATTAACAGAAAATTGACACACAGCTGATTAAATGCCTCTGTAATTCTCCACTAAAAAAATTTGCAACTTGCGCAGTATGATTCATTGCATAAATAAGTCACGCAATGAGCCATATATTGCTGAACCCATTTCAAGCACAACCAGACAACATAAAAAACAACTCAACATATGACAAAAGAGAGAATAAAAGAAGAATAAAAGAAACACGAGCAAATCGTGGAGGATGATGAAGCTAAATATCAATGGTTTCTGGTGAAAGAGACTGGTATAGTCATGGAAGCCCAAGCACATGTGAGGGCCCTCATGCAAAATCCCCAAGTCATTCTAAGAAGAGAGGATCAAATCATTCAACAGATTCTTCAGGCTAATAACTGCCTTTCGGTTTAATAGTTTCGCTGCCACATGAAAAGAGATGAAAAACAAGGAACGAAAGAGTTAAAATCATGATGGGGAGTCAATCCATGTGATGTAGTATTAATCAACTGTCTTTTTGCTTTGATGGTAGTGCCTACTTTAGTTCCTCTTTATAAGTTATAGGCAACGTTGCAATCACCAACCATACATTTGAAAATCAATTATTGCACCAAAACTAAGGAATAAATGGAAGGATCCAAAAATATGAACCTCAATATGTAAAAATAAACCCCTCAAGTAGTCAAAATCTACAAGCAGGATACCATCCATTTACTTGGCAAGGAAAGGATTAAAAAACAAAAAAATTACAGTAGCAACTCAATGTATGTCCAAAGTGTTTTGTGACTGTCGTACCAAAAATTTTATATTAGGATATCCATCCCGATCAGCCAAGCTCCGAGCGAGGTCAACTGCCCCTTCACTGTAATCAACTCCGGTCAAGTCAGAAAACCTGAAATAGAGGAATAAAAGTTCATTCTTGGTCAAGCACCTACTGTTAATAATCCAGGCAATCTCCCTATCCCAAATGCGTACCCCAGCTTAGCAAGCTCCTGAAGAAGCAAACCATTGCCTGTTCCTATGTCAAGCACACTCCAGCCACATAAATGTTTATCACCATCTTCACCGGATTCATATTTGACATCATCAGCATCAGTTGGCAAGTGACCTTGGGCAATTTGAATGCAGAGATTTCTGGTCCAAGTAACTACTGCATCCATAACATCGGAACCAAACCTTCGACATAACCAGCTAGTCAGACGAATAAATTTGGAGAAAAAGGAGGATTTTATGTCATAAAAATCTTCAATTACCTACCTCATCGTTCATTCACTACTTAGCATTATAAAGGAACTGGTGAAGCATTTGCGATTTTAGGATTAGTTCTTATATATAAATTATTTGACTTAGAACATAAAAATTCTAGGAAAACAATGAAGAATTGCCAAAGTACAACACCGTGTAGTTCCAGGCAATGCTCACCATTGCAACAAAGTATGATACAAGGGGAAAAAGATCATGAGCCTGAATTACATTTTGTCTCTGACGTACTAAGAAATAAGCCATCATCAAACTACCATTCTGTCTACAAAGTTATGAGTGAAGCACCAACATAAAATCAATCCCCCCAAGAGATAAGGTTTAGCGGTTATTCAATTTTCTCCATCCAAGTTTACCATATAAGGTTATGTATGTGTCAGTATGAACATTAAGTAAACACAAACAACTATTTGCTCAAAGTAAGTATGAAAAGTAAAGAGAATGTGTTCAGCACTTGTAAGTATGAGAATGCTCACCAAACTTCGCCCACATGGCCATGCTCACGGAAGTTGGTCAATTCATCCGCATATGCAGAATCCCAATAGCTCTGAAGTCCAAGCATTGAGCTTACCCCATCAGCATCGGGTTCTTCCTTGTCTGAACTGTTAGCACAAATCCAAGCTAATTAGCCTTCCAGATTCAAAGATTTTCATATTCTCTGTTGCTGAATGGAACAAAACAAAGGCAAAACTAATTCACAGTAAAACTACCAATTAGCTCATTTTGTGAAAACAGTACCAAGAAAACGGAGGGAAAACTTTTAGTCACAGTAGAGTTATCAATTAGCTCGTTTTGCAACTTTTCAAGCAGTCAAACAATCCTCTCTTCTTCCAGAATCAATATTGGGAACCCTACACTGCCAAGCATCTATTCCTTGGATGAACACCAGTCATTTACCTCCAGTTTATAACTGCAAAGCTGCATTCAAACAAGATACTGATTGTACCAAGAAAAGAATTGATTCAAACTGACATTAACCAGAGAAGGTACAGCCCTCCAGCCTGTAATTTCCATGCAAAAATTCCAAACTAAGTTAGCATTGCGTTTATACATAGGCTCCACAAATTTCGTAACTTGCAATTTCTGAGTAGTGCTGGCGGACTAGACGTTTGCCCTCCCTCGCATGCCCTTACCAAATTCCGTATTCACCTTTGAGGAAGCATCTTAGAGGTTTTTCTTTTGGGTGAAGTATCTCCGTTTAGTCTCACACCTTTCAAAAAGGAAACTCACATACATGAGAAATGCAACTCCTAAAACTATCTATCCCAGATTGACAACGGTTAGGTTAAAGAGAAAATGATTTTTTTTGCAGACTGCGACCATAAAGAAATGCAAACCCATCTCCAAAGCAGCACAAATCCCCTGAAAACGCCAATTTCTTGGCGCCGCATTCCGATTCACTAGCTCAACAGCAATTCAACAAGTAAAGAACCCACTTCGATCATCCACAAGCAGCCAACATTTCCACAGAACATCTACGACCCAAAACACCAACGAGCCGGAAATGAACCGAGCCGCCGCCAAAAGGGGGAAAGAGAGGGAGCGCGAGAGACCTGTAATCGGAGGCGGCGGCGCGGAAGTTGCCGGAGGTGAGGAGGGCCTCGGCGGCGTCGGCGTGGCGCTGGTCGTCGTCGAGGGTGCTGCCGTACTCGCTCTTGATCGACCAGGAGTCCGCCGCCACCGAGCGGTCGTCGTCGGACACGAGATCGACCGACGCCGGTCCGGGCCGGGCCGGCTGGGGCGGCTCGGAGTCCTCCGGCGGCAATCGGATACCGGCCATTCTCTCTCTTCTCTCTCTCTCTCTCCCGGACTGTTGTATTCCTCGGCGAAGACGACCGCTCAAGCTCGCGTGGGGGTTTTTGGACATTTTTGAACTGTCGAGGTACGAGATTTAGATCCAGGTTCCTCCCGAGATCCGGTCCGGTCTCGGCCCGGCCCTTTTCGGGCCAGAGTTTGGAAAAAGGCTTCTGGGCCTACCGCGCTGCCTAAATTGGAATCGAGCTAAAAGAGAAGAATAATTTCCCACTTCACAATAATCGGGTCAAATCTGGAGCGTACAAAGCATTTTTTTTTTCTCGCGTATGATTGCTGATCCGATAGACCAAAGTATAAAGAAAAGGGCACATTCAAATTGATCCAAGCATGCGCATTGCTCAGACTCAGACATAACCAGCACAATTATCAAGGGAGCACTCTTTGTCACTTTAGCTAGTAACCGATCGCGCAAGTCTCTTGTTGAGGCCCGGTTTGTGCAATTGTACGCATGGGGGAAAAATTTAGGCGTTGCTTGTTAAAGGAAAGCTCGTTTATAGCCAAGGAAATTGACTTTTTGGTCTATATCACATGTCATGGAACTCGAGTTAGATACAATATGAACTCCCATTAAATGTCGGGATAGACATGATGTGCTAATATATCAGATTTCGTCCTCTGTAGTTCATTTGAGAATAACGCTTTTTGTTTTTAAGATAATATAGTATTTTGCTTTGAGATGCATATGTATATTTATAAGTATAATTAAAGATATGACCAATGTTTCCCCAATTAAAGGAAGCAAAAATATAGATGAGATCCATTATATTTTGGGTCAATACCACTAAAAATCTCAAACTACTAAATGTGCCACAAATTTAATCTTCACTAATTTTTGTTAAATTTCACAATTAAATTATTAAGTTTTTTTTTTTTTTTTTTTTCACTCTAATCCTATTCTAAAATTATTTTGCCCTTGCCTCCTTGCCGGGCGTGGGAGTCAAACTCACTCAAGAAATGAAATCGTCCCCACATATAGGGATTTGAACCCCAACCTCCCCTTCCAAGTTGGAAGGGTGGCGTAGGCGAACCTCCAGTGGTTAATTATTAAGTTGGACTACATATGACAATTGATGAGTGTATTAGTTTGGAATTTTACCTTCCATTTGCCATAGGTGTACAATTTATGGTTTTTCGTGATATTAATATAATTCAATGGGAACTAATAAAGGACAAAATTGACATAAATATATAAATTTAAGGTTTTTGGTGATTAAGAAATTAGTTTTGAGTAAATTTGCGATAGTTATATCAATCTGAGATTTTTTATGATTAAAAAATTAGTTTAAATAAATTCATTATAAGTGTTAATTTTAAATTTTTTGCGGTATTAATCTTTTATATATATATATAGTCTTAGCAAGCGAAGCATGCGTGTGTCATTTTCCAGCAATGCCGAAGCCATCGTGAAATGGCCATGATAAACTTTATTCATTACTTGATCATAAATTAAACGTCTCACTTTCTTCTATAATATGTTGTGTTTTATATTATCCGCATCCATTGTTCACATCCATCAAACTCTAAAAGTCAAAATCATTTTGCTCACATCAATTGTGGTTTATAAAGTATCGACACCTTTTAGGAGCTTTCATCTAATGTCGAACACTCTGACGCGTATCCAACACTTTTTGACACTTTTCGATCCTTGGTCAATACATATTGAAAAATCTAACACCTAGTTAACTCTTCCGGTTCGAATTCAGAAGAGAACAGAAGAAGAACGTAGTCTTCTCTTCTGTTTTAACTTTCACTTCCTATAACGCATGATTCACTTTCCCCAAGCTTTTTTTTTCTCTTCTTTTTCGACATGCTTCGACATGCGAATTTAGAATGTGAATTGTTTGTTATTTTCCTCTATGTTTTATGGATTATTGGAACGGAGTTGAATTTGTCAAATTGAAACAATAAATGATATTAACAAATGATAGATTAATGTTTTTAATGTAAATTCATTAAAGGCTTTTTAGTAGATATTTATTTGTATAAAAACGATAATTTATTATGTATATAAAAAAATATACATTTAACATCCAACGTATCCCGAAGTGTCAGAATTCATTATTTTTTAAGATACGAGATGTCGACGTGTCATGTCGTGTTGCGTGTTGAGTATCGGTGTCAGTGTTACTTAGTTTGTGGCAAGAGACTTGCACGAAGTTGAGATTCCCCATCCCGGGACGGCATTTAAATCTTTTGTGAATTGGCTTTTAGCGACGAGCTAAGATTGTCCCTAGAAGTCCGCCAACTCCTTCTTAGAACTAAAGGGCTCTAGGGACAAACGACCATAATTCAGTCTGCATTCTTGGGGAATTCACCTAAATTTATGCAAGTTGGTCTCTTATCCAAAATAAGGATGAGTGGTTCCAATTTTCACTTGAAATATGAAATCTAAAACCTATCAATTAAAATGGATTATCCTAATTTTTAAAACCTAAAATCTTCTACGCATACTTAAGAACCTGGAACCTATCCAGTAATAAATTTTAGGATTTACCCAAGTTTCACTTGTACTTTTAATTGAACGATTATAATAAATCATCACCTCTAATAATCATAATATCGTACAATTCATAGATCATAACTTATATTTAGACATACAAAAAATATAAAATATTAACAGAGTAATAGTCTCAAATCATGTATATCACCAATGTGGAAGTTCAAACTAGTAATTATTGGACACCATAAATTGCGGTATGATTGCCGGAAAATATAAAACAGGAAAAACGCAAAGTCTTGTTTCAACCTTATCATCTAAAACTTGAATCTGGAACCTACCATGCATATCCTTAAACCTAGAATTCAATCCGTTCCTACTGGTCTGATTTTTAGGTCCTTGGTTCTGCCATGAAACTATACTCACCCCTAGTCTAAGATGTGCTTTTTCCAGATTCAGTGACCTTCTTTGAGAGGACTCGGTATGCTATTTGAGCTTGTGGACTAACTAATCAGATTTTAGCTTGAGAGAAAGAGGTCAACTCACAGGGATGATAGCTTCTGGCAGATCCTCCAATGGACAACGCCAAACAACACAGATGGGACTCGTCATATAAGAGTTTATCTCTTTCAAATCAAATGCAGTACGCTCCGGAATCACGCGACTCTGTGCTTGAGGAGGATGAACAGTTCGCTGGGCGGCTCGTACTCAGGGTCCAACAATAGGGAAGACTCTTCGATCTTCTTCTCGAACCGGGTGAACAACCAGTCCACTATCTCGGCCCTGAAATGATCCTTGATGAGCCCCTCCAGGATCCCCGTAATGTATGAGGCGATCATGGATGTCGTGAGCACTCTGATGGTCCCTCCGTCAGTCTTGGACAGGTCGAGCAGCTCGATCCTCTCGATGCTGAACAAACCGTTTATCTCTTTGACTGTTTCCAGCTCTTTCTGACTAGCATAGTATCTGGGAAGGTTGAAAGAGTCCACATCGTTTTCGCTTAGCAACCCCTGAATCCAAGACAAGAAGATTGATCATTGAGCGCAAATTAGAAAGGAGCTTGTAACGTCCCATAGAGATGAACTCCATGTACTCTCGACTTTCTGACCAAACGTCAATGCAAGGCACAAACTTGAAACTGGATGTCGTACCTCGATGGCCGTATCGACAAGGCAGGAAACCTAAGACACCAATCATTACTATGAGTAAGCATTGTTGCGTAGTCGTCCCAGGGGAGAGGCACAAAACAACAAGGGCCATAAGCCCTCCGCAAGCGAGCTCTTGCTCCCTAGCTCCAAGGAAACGCTCCACACCTCTAGCGAATTGAACTGCATACGCCTCATGGACCTCTGGAGGGCCATATGCGTAGTCGATCCTTCCCTTGTTCCATGTAGGCGAGTCTTGTCCATGACTTCTTTCGGCACTTCGAACAGCCAGTGCAGGGCATAGGAGCAATGGATAATGTGGATCGAAGCCTTGGGAAATAGGCAGTCGTGAAATCCTCCGGGTACGCCAGCCGCGGAGTAGCACCAGTTGCAAGGGAGCGATCTGAAGAGGGTGTTGAAGTCGTTGGATGTGAAGTTGTTGAAGAACACTTGGAACTCGATGGCCACATAACCGAGGCCATCGGGACCGAACTTGAGTTCAAGGGTTTCGATGGTGTTTTGCATCGCAATAAAGGTGTTGGGCCCGACAGAGCAGCCTAAATCTGCTATGCAGAATTTGGTCGAGGCCGCCAAAGGAGAGACGAATCAGTTGGTCTCGAACTTCTCGGCAATTGACTCTTTGATCAAGGCCTTAGCGGTATCTACTCCCCTTTTCTGCAAAATCGCAACTCTTGATTAAAATTCTGCCAGTGGACACTCTGATTATATAAAAAAAAAAAAAAAAAAAAATACTTTATATGGTATCAAGAACTTTGATGATTGAACATAAAGAAGACACATGATATGATTATCAGCCCGATAAAGGACATCATCCAGAAAAACGAAACTGTAAAACATTGCCATGAGGGAGAATAAGAGAGAAAGCTGCAGGTGAAATATGTTCGCCAGAATATATTGCGTGAAAGGTGGAGTTGCTGGTGTAACTATACAAGCCATCTCCTCCGTTCGCTAGAAGCGATCGAGTTGGTGTAGAGGCCATCTCTCTCTCTCTCAAGTAGACAAACACAAGGGCACTTAGCACTGGACCTGCTATATTAGGTCTGTCGTGATCGATAAGCCAAGCTACTTTTTTGGCTCTGAAGTAACTGAGACTGGTTGCTCGAGTTGAATAATAAATATAAAGAAATTGTAAAAGGACACTTGTTAATTGATTTAAAAAAGAAAGAAAGAGCAGAATCAATTAGTTTCTTAGGTCGGCCAACACTCTCCTTCAGTTCAACTCATACTTTCTTGGTTGATTGGAATCCATGTCCAAACACTTGCATTCTCCTTCTCCTTGTGATTATAAAAACAGGGTCAAATATGACAAACCATATAAGCATTCCTGTCTTTTAGTTGGTGAGAATCAAGATCGTCAAATCACGGTCCTAGACCAATAAGCAAAAGTGATGTACCCTCTGACGTTGCTGCACATTCTAGATCACATGTACCTTCCGATGGATCTTAATTGTTTCTGAACCAAAAAATATATATAAAGTCTGCTTCAAACTTCTCTTCTGAATTTGGCAGATTCTTCTTTTCGCTTTCATCAGTTTCCTTGGTAAACTGCAAAGAACATTGCTTCAAAAAAAACTAAATGCTTGGATCATAATTCAACTCCTAATTGCACTAACTGAAAGAAATCTCAATTAGATATACTCCTTTTTGCAATTAGATTCGGTTCCCCCCAAAAAAAAAAATTCTGGTTGGAGACTCAATCCTGGCCGAGCTCTTAAGTCTAGTTCAGGCATAACTGGCATGATTATCAAGGGACTGCTCTTTGCGCCAAGCTAGTAGCCGATCACACAGGTCTCTTGCCGAAGCCTACTAAGTCAAAAGCGAAAAAAAACGTTGTCCCTCTTTGTCTCCCTTTTTGCAGCCTTGTCGCCATGCTAAATGAACATGGGACGTCAAGAAAGGGATCCTATCAACTTGCTAACGTAGAAGCAAACTATGTCGGTTTGTGCAATTGCACGCATGAAGGAAAATTTTAGGCATTGTATGTTAAAGAACAAAGCTCGATTATAGCCAAGAAGTTGACTTATTGGTTTATATTACATATCATGGAACCTGAGTTAGAAATGATGAAAAGTCCCATGAAATGTCATGGATAGACGTGATGTGCTGATATATAAGGTTTCGCCATCTATAGCTCGTTTGAGAAAGTCACCTTCCATTTCCGAGATAACATAGTATTTTGCTCAAAGACACATATGCGCATGTACTAGTACAATAAAGGATATAACCAAAGTTTCCCCAATTAAAGGAAGCAATAATGTGGATGAGACCCATTATATTTTGGATTAATATCATGAAAAATTCCAAACTGTACCAAAAACCCTAAGCCAATATATCTATGACAAGTTTGCATTATGTTACTTTTCATTTATCATCAAATTGCTAAATTGAATAACACGCAACAGTTGACAGAAGTATCAATTTGGGGTTTTACCCCTCCATTTGTTATATGTGTATCATTTTATAGCTTTTCATGATATTAATCCAATTGTACGGATCCTAATGGAGAGTAATTTCATAAAAAAAAAAAATCTACCAATTTAGGATCTTTAGTGGTCAAAAATTAGTTTGGGATAAATTTAGGAAGTTGAACACCTAGAATGTTAAAACTTGATATGAGTGAACACTTAAGTAGCAAAAGTTTCGAAATGTACACTTAAATGTTAAAACCGGAGTAAAATGGATCAATTAAGTGCCAATGATTAGAAAATCCGACCAAAATATTGACCTAGTGTTTTCTCAAAAGGCAAGTGCAAAGCGATGTCTTTTTATGTGCTAACGTGGAAAGAAAAGCCAAAAACGGTTTTTGCATCGAATTTGAATTTTAATATAAATATAAATTTAAATTAAATTTAAAACTAAATTTGATAACTAAATTAAAAAATGAAGCAGAAGCACAACCCTCGCCTTCTGTAATCTTCATCTCTTTTTTTTTTTTCAATAATTAATTTTAAATTTAATTTAATTAATATTTATATTAAAATTAAAAAAATAGGCAAAACGACGTCGTTTTAATTTTTCTCTTTTTTTGCTGACTCTGCTTTTCGACGAGCCACGTAAGCAAGTTATACTATTAAAAAATTATCACGTAAGATATTTAGCTAGAGTCGATAGACTTGACACTTAGGTGTCCTCATTTAAAAAAAAAAATGGATACTTAAGTGTACATTTCGTGTCTCCCATACCAATTTTTTGCATTTGCGTTATTCTTTAGCCGATAAATTTATTATATGTGTATCAATTTTGGGTTTTTAGTGATCAAGAAATTAGTTTTGATAAATGTATCAGTTTGGAATTTTTCTTAGTATTAGCTTTTATAGTTCTTTGTCTTAGTGAGCAAAAGATGGCAGTGTCATTTTCTAGTAACGCCAAAGCCATCATGAAAGGACCTTGGTAAACTTCATTCATTACTTGATCATGGATTAGTCGTCTCCCTTTCTTCTATAAAATGTCTCGTTTTATATCATCCATATTCATTGTTCACATCACCGTCAAACTCAAAAGGCACGAGAAGTCAAAAGGAACATGGCTAAAAGTCAAAGCCTTTTTGCTCACGTAAGTTGTGGCGACGGGGACCCGCATGAAATTGAGATTCCCCCTCCCTGGACGGTATTGAATCTTTTATGAATTTGTTTCTAGCGACGAGCCAAGGCCGTCCCTAGAAGTCCGCCAACCCTTTCTAGGTATAGAAGACCGTAATTCAGCCTGCATTCTTGGGGAATTCACCTTGGTTTATGCACGTTGATCTCTTCTCCAGGACGTGCTTTTCCCAGAGGACTTGGTATATGCTATTTGACCTTGAGCTTGTAGACTAACCAATCATATGTTTTAGCTGTGAGAGAGAGAGAGAGAGAGAGAGAGAGGTCTCCTCACAGGGATGATGATAGAGCTTCTGTCAGACCCTTCAGTGGACAACACCAAACAACACATATGGGACTAATCATACAAGAGTTTATCTATTTCAAATCAAATGCGGTATGTTTTGGAATCACGCGACTTTGCGCTTGAGGAGGATGAACAGTTCGCCGGGCGACTTGTATCCTGGGTCTGATAGCACGGAAGACTCTTCCATCTTCTTCTCGAACCGGGAGAATAACCCGTCCACTATCTCGGCCCCGAAATGCTCCTTGATGAGGCCCTCCAGGACTGACCTAAAGGATGAGGCGATCATGGACGGTGCCCGCACTCTCATGGTCCCTCCGTCAGTCTTGGCCCGATCGAGCAGCTCAATCCTCTCAATGCTAAACGAACCGTTTCTCTCTATGACTGATTCCAGCTCTTGATGACTAGCATAGTATCTGGGGAGGTTGAAAGAGTCCACATCGTTTTCGCTTAGCAACCCCTGAATCCAAGACAACAAGAATGATCATTGAGCTCAGATTAGAAAGGAGCTTGTAACATTCGATAGAGATGACCTCCATGTACCCCAACTTTCTGACCAAACGTCAATGCAAGGCGCAAACTCGAAAACTGATGTCATACCTCAGTGGCCATGTCAACGAGGCAGGAACCTAGGACACCACCCATTGCTATGATTGAGCATTGCTGGGCAGTCGTCCCAGACGAGAGGCACGGAACAAGAAGGGCCATAAGCCCTCCGCACGCAAGCTCCTGTGCTCTGGCTCTGAGGAAGCGCTCCACATCTTTAACGAATTGAGCTGCGTATGCCTTGTGGACCTCTGGAGGGCCGTATGCGTAGTCGATCCTTCCCTTGTTCCATGCAGGCGAGTCCTTGTCCATGACTTCTTTCGGCACTTTTGACATCCAGTGTACGGCATAGGAGCAATGGATAATGTGGATCGAAGCCTTGGGAAATAGGCGGTCATGAAATCCTCCGGGTACGCCAGTCGCGAAGTAGTGTCGGTCGCAAGGTAGCGATCTGAAGAGGGTGTTGAAGTCGTTGGATGTGAAGTCGTTGAAGAACACTTGGAACTCGATGGCCTCAGCGGAACTGAACTTGAGTTCAAGGGATTCGATGATGTTCTGCACCGCAATAAAGGTGTTGGGCCCGACGGAGCAGCCTAAATCTGCGATGCAGAGTTTGGTTGAGGCCGCCAAAGGAGAGATGAATCGGTTGGCATCGAACTTCTCGGCGATTGACTCTCTGATCAAGTCCTTGGAGATCTCTACTCCCCTTTTCTGCAAAATTTCAACTCTTGAATAAAATCCTGTCAGTGGACACTCTATAAAAAAAAGTTCTTAATAGGGCATCGAGAACTTTGATGATTGAACATAAAGAAGCCACATGATATGATTATTAGCCAGATAAAGGACATCATCCAAAAAAAACAAAACTGGAAGACATTGCCATGAGGGAGAAGACAATAAAGAGTTGCAGGTGAAATATGCTCGCCAGAATGCACTGCCTGAAAGGTGGAGTTGCGGGTGTAACTGTACAAGCCGTCTCCTCCGTTCGCTGGAAGCGATTGAGTTGGTGCAGAGGCCATCTCTCTCTCTCTCTCTCTCTCCTCTCTCTCTCCCTCAAGTGGACAACTGTCACTCCCCAAATCCTACAGAGATGATGAGGGAGTGATATAGCCGTCCTTTCCCCGAAGGATGTAAGGCGATAATGCTCTTGCTTTAACGACCATTAATTGACGGACCTGAAAAATATGATAAGAAAAGAAAATGAGTTACCAACTTACCATGACCTAGTGAGTAAAATATTTCTTCTAAATGGATCAAACAATTACCATGCATATTTAAAACGCAAATGTAACTCATTTTCGCCAAATCCAGAATTTAACAAACTTTCAAGGCTAAAAATGGAATATTTCTTTCTTTAGCATAATATGTCCGTAACCAAATACTTAAGATAATAATAAGCAAACACCAATGATCCAGTCTATTAGCCAATCTCATAAAACCTTTCGCAATAACTTTCCAAAAACATTTGGCAAGCCATTCACAAAAACCAACTTGTACTAAATGCTCGATCTAGATACATAAAACCTTTCGCAATAACTTTCCAAAAAAAACATTTGGCAAGCCATTCACAAAAACCAACTTGTACTAAATGCTCGATCTAGACATAAAACCTTTCGCAATAACTTTCCAAAAACATTTGGCAAGCCATTCACAAAAACCAACTTGTACTAAATGCTCGATTCAGATTTTATGCAACAAAACATGCTTTCAATAACTTATGAGATATCAAATCTCCATAACTTTCAAAACATGAGTTTACAAACTAATAGAAAAAATAACATCACTCACCTAGAAAAAGCCAAAAAGCAACCTATGATGGTTACTTAAGCCCACACACTCGAATTATGAGCAAATAACCGAAGAACGATATCAAAAATCGAGTAAAACAATATTCTAATGAATGACTTGATTTCATTATGCCTATTTGTTGATAAAATGATACCTATGAGCCAACAAAACGCTCGTCCTTAGTGGAAACCTATTGTTATCTCGTATGCGCAGTCCGTGTGTTAAACTTATTTGGGCCATAAGTTCCTCCACGTAAATCCATTTCAAACAAGTGTATAGTCCATAGAAAGCCATTTTGATATACTACAAAAACCTCAATTTAGCAACTCCAAAACCTCACCAAAAATGGCTGAAATTCAGGCCCGAAGGTTACTGTTCGGAACTGATCAGCACGCACAATGAATTTTGAAATTTGGTTGTAGGCAAACCGTAATCTCAAATCAAGATCCGTAAAATCCTATAACTTCACAACATCCTAAACTATCATTTCTATAAAAAGCACAGCTCAACGACTCAAAAATCGGACTTCATCGCACGAATCTCCAATAATTCCAAATTCAAGCCCCAAGTTCAAAACTACTTCAATTGAATGAACGAAGGGCATGAACACTTACTGGCGTTACAAAAACGGAGTTGAGTTGGTTTCGCAAGTTGCATGGATCGTGAACACGCGAAAATTTTTCCCCTTCCTTCTTTCTCCTCTCTCTTATTTTCTCTCCTCTCTTTTCTTCCTCCTTTCCCTTTTGTTTTTCCCTCTCTCTCTCTCTCTCTCTCTCTTTTATAAAGCTGAAGTCCTCTCTTATCCCTTTTTTTTTTGGGCCTACCAAATCATATTTTACACAAACACAAGGGCACCTAGCATTGGACCAATTATATTAGGTTTGTTGTGATTGATAAGCCAAGTTGCTTTCTTGGCTCTGAAGTAACTGACGTTGGTTGCTCGAATTGAATGATAAAATAAAGAAATTGTAAAAGGATACTTTTTAATTGGTTTTTAAAAAAAAATGAGTAGAAGTAGTTAATTTCTTAGGCCGGCCAACAATCTCATTTCGTATGATTCACACTTTTTTGGTTGATAGTAACCTATTTCCAAACACTTGCATCTACCTTCTCCTTGTGATTATAAAATTAGGGTCAAATATAACAAACTATTGAACTATATAAGTGTCTTGTAGTTGGTGAGAATTAAGAACATCATATCATAGACCTAGACTAGTGATCTATATAAAAAGAATGATGAGGATGATAATTGTTTGTGGAAAGATTGTCCATATGTTAGAGCCCACTTTTCAAAAGATCCTTTGCTCTAGAACCAAAAAAATTAACGAGAATCCTATACAAATTTCTATGCTACTAGAATAAATGAGAATTTGTGCATCCCCATTTAGATCGATTTCTTCTTTTCACTTTCATTGGTTTCCTCAGTAAACTGCAAAGAACATTACTTCAAAATAATACTAAATGCTCGGATCATAATTCAACTCGTAATTACACTGAACAAAAGAAATCTTAATAAGATAAATACTCCTTTCCGCAATTAGATTGGGATTTTCCCCCCAAACCTATTCAAGATTCAATCCTAGCCAGGCCCCTTAACTTAAGTTCAAGCATAACTGGCACGATTATTTTTGAAATTTAATACACAGAAACAACAGGATCTTACAATTTACTTTGACGTGAAATTACTAGAGAAATAAATATAGAATAATGAGGACACTAGAGATTTATGTGTTTTGGTATGAGTATCAATACCTACGTCTATGGGAAGAACTAGCAGCAAATAATCCACTATATTCAGAGATCGCTCAAATGCTCAAATGTTTCCTACACCTAGATTTAAGCTTAAACCCAAAGTGTTTACAAATAAATAAATTACTTAGACGTAAACTCATGACACAAAATGACTGCGTGTTCAAGCTCAAACAAAATGCTCTATATATGCCAAAAACAAGAACTCCAGTGTTCATCTTTTTTTCCACATACGTACCGCTTCATGTTCTTGTTCAAGGCTTCGTGCGGCTTCTTTTGGACGTGCATCTTCTCTCTTTTTTCCTTTTTTTTCCTTGTGCGGCACTCTCCTTAGAGAAAAAAAAAAATCTAGGCATTTTATATGGGTGCCCAAAGTCAACAAATTTGATCTTGGCCCCACTACTCTAACAGAAACAACACCAACAAGGGTTCAACTTTTGCAGGAGAGAGTTTGTCTCTTTTATCTCTCCCAACAAAGACATCTTTGCCCCTAAAATATAAATAGATAAAAAAAAAATATAGTGTGCCCATTTTTGTCTTATAGTGGTAGATCATATCATCATTGCTTTCTTTTATACGTCATAGTTCAAGAAGGAATTGCTTTTTCATATGATTTCTAATCCTCTTGGAAAATCTTTCTCAACAAATTTGATTTAATAAATCGTTATTCGAATTCAAACTTGTCATTACCTACCCCTTGGGAAAGGGAATAGGTTTAGGGGTATTGCCTAAAGAATGGAACTAAGACCCATGATTAGACACGGACTCTTCCAAGCCTATACCTCCCGTGACATTAGGGTGTTCTTAAAATTTCGTAATAAAAAATCGCCACTAGCCTATTAAGGTCGGCTAGAAACCAAGTGAAGGCATGGAAGTGTACTTCACTTCCTACGCAACTATAAAATCTAGGGTCGGGAACTTGATTACACTAATTAATCAATTAGTGCCATTTCAGTACTTAATCTTGTTCATTTAAAAAAAAAAAAAGATTTTTGTCAGGCAGTTTAGATTGATTTTATATCTATCCACTAACATATGTGTATCATTTTACCCCTTCTTTTGTCATATGTGTATCATTTTATGGTTTTCCGTTGTATTAATTTAATTATATAGAAGCTAATGGAGAGTAATTTTATAAAAAGAAGCATCAATATTGGGTTTTTGATGGTTAAAAAATTAGTTTTGAATAAATTTATCATATGTGTACCAGTTTGAGGTTTATGTAATTAAAAAAAATTAGTTTTGTGTAAATTTAATATAAAAGTATCAATTTGAAATTTTTTGTGACATTAGCCTTTATAGTTTTTTGTCTTGGTGAGCAAAAGATGGCAGTGTCATTTTCCAGCAATGCCAAAGCCATCATGAAATGGCTGACTGGATTTTTCGAAGCCTCTGTTTTGGACTTGTGAGCATGGTCCTTATTTGTTTGTGACCTCTTAATACCTATAAAAGGCAAAGATAATGTAATGTATTGGGCAGAGCCCTTGAAGTAAAATGCACGTTTGTAAAAACTCTCAATGTCTTTCTAACACTTCTGCTTCTCCAGCCTAATAGGATCCTCTAAGAAATGCAGCTCAGCTAGTTGGAAACATTATCATCTTGGCACCCTTGAGTGTCTCTATGCTCTGAACTAAATCTCTAGATAATTTGTTGCTAAGAGGCTGTCCCTAAAGATCTTAAACAAGAGGTTCATCCATAATGGAAATGCATACTTGTAACAACTGACTCCATTTTCCCTGATTCTAAGCATATGACCTCTCATTGGTATTACTTGATCATGGATTAGTCATCTCCCTTTCTTCTATAAAATGTTATTGTTTTATATTATCCATATTTATTATTCACATTGGACCCAAGCAGGTCTTTAAAAGGTTTAAAAGGAAGAAACATGACATCACCATTAAACTTTAAAGGGACAAGAAGTGGAAAGGAATATGGCTAAAAGTCAAAGCCTTTTGCTTACATCGGTTGTGGCGACGGACTCGCATGGAATTGAGGTTCCCCGTCCTTGGGCGGTATTTGATCTTTTATAAATTTGCTTTTAACAGTGAACCAAGGTTGTCCCTAGAAGTCTGCCAACCCCTTCTTAGAATTAAAGGGCTCTAGGGACAGATGACTGTAATTTAACCTACATTCCTAGGGAATTCATGGCAAGAAAAATACCCTAAATGCCACAATTTGGCACGAGGGACACATAAGTACAAAAACTTTCAAAAAGTACATTTAAGTGCTAGAATTGGAAAAGAATGGATCATTTAAGTACCAAAGATGAGAATTTTTGGCCAAAGAAGAAGGGAACATTTAAGTATCATAGGCGAAAATTTCTAGTTAAACAACTGAACTGTGGCATATTTAAAAAAAAAAAAAAATCCATGTAGACTACACAAGATAACGCTAAATGACGTCATTTTGGCACTTAAATGATTACTTTCTACAAAGTTTGACACTTAAGTATTCACTTCTAAGCAAGAGTGACACTTAAGTGATCACTTATAGTATAACTTGACACTTAGGTCATCATTTTTTAACCACAATTGGCACTTAATTAAACATGGAGGATGACATTGTTTTAAACAAGGATTGTTGAGTGGACATTCCGACGAGCCATGTAGAATGATTTTATTAATAAAATAGTGTAATGTTGGATTTCCGCCACACTCACCAGAGTTGGCACTTAGAGCGCGTTTGATAATGATTCTATTCTTGGGAACAAATTCTGATCATGAATGATTCTTTTTTATTCTGTTTCCGAGAACAATTTCTAAGCATTTTAAGCCTTTTGGTAACTGTCCAAAATTTTTTATTCTGTAATAGAATTGCGTTTGGTATCATGTTTAAAATTTCTACTCCAAATCATTTTCTTTTAATTTCTAAATAATTTTTTTTTCCTTTCTCTCTCCTATTCTTCTTCTTCAAGTGGCCGACGACCTCTTCGTCGGCCCTCGGTGAGGCCGGCCCTCATCGGTCGAGCCTCGCCGGGGCTGGGCGAGGCCTGCCTGGCCACCGGTGAGGCTTGGCCTCACTAGATCTCGAGGCTCGCCCAGCCCCGCCGAGGCTTGGCCTCGCTGGCGGCTGGGCTTGCCTTCGAGCTCACTGGACCGGTTGCCGGCAACCAGCGATGGTGGGCGGCGGACGGTGGACGGCAGCAAACGGCAACCGTGGGATGGCAGTAGATGAAGAAGAGAAGAAAAAGGGAAGAAGAAGAAGAAGAGAAAAGGGAAGAAGAAGAGAAATATGGTCTTGATTTTTAGATTTGTTCTCGGAAACAAGAATCAACATTTTTTTTTTCTTGATTCCATTTCAAATCTACTTTTGGGAACAAAAAAATAGAAATTTGTTCCTAGGAACAAAAATTTTACCAAATGTGATTATGTTCCCAAACTGCTCCGGGAACAAAAAATCAGAATTAGACACTATTTGGATGGTTAACAAACAAGGCATAAGTATCTAATTTTTTTTTTTTTTAAATAACACTAAAAGTTTTGGGATGCATGTTCTTTGCCTAGGAATTCAAGGTTTATGCACGTTGGCCTCTTGTCTGGGATGTGCTTTTCCCAGAGGACTTCGTACATGCCATTTGAGCTTGTGGACAAACTAAACTAATCATTTATTTTAACTGAGAGTGAGAGAGAGAGAGAGAGAGAGAGAGGTCTGCACACATGGATGGTAGAGCTTCTGTCAGACCCTCCAATGGACAACGCCAAACAACACAGATGGGACTAATCATACAAGAGTTTATCTGTTTCAAATCAAATGCAGTTCACTCCTGAATCACGCGACATTGCGATTGAGGAGGATGAGCAGTTCGCCGGGCGGCTTGTATCCCGGATCCAATAGCAGGGGAGACTCTTTGATCTTCTTCTCAAACCAGGTGAATAACCTGTCCACTATCTTGGCCCCGAAATGTTCCTCGACGAGCCCCTCCAGGACCGCCCTAAAGTATGAGGCGATCATGGACGGAAGCTGCACTCTGATGGTCCCTCTGTCGGTTTTGGCCCGATCGAGCAGCTTGATCCTCTCGATGCTGAACAAACCGTTTCTCTCTATGACTATTTCTAGCTCTTGCTGAGTAGCATAGTATCTGGGGAGGTTGAAAGTGTCCACATCGTTTTCGCTTAGCAACCCCTGAATCCAAGAGGAGAAGAATGATCATTGAGCGCAAATTAGAAAGGAGCTTGTAACATTCCATAGAGATGACCTCCATGTACTCTCGACTTTCTGACCAAACGTCAATGCAAGGGGCAAACTCGAAAACGGATGTCGTACGTTGGTGGCCATGTCAACAAGGTAGGAACCTAGGACTCCACCCATTGCTATGAGTAAGCATTGCTGGGCGGTCATCCCATCCGAGAGGCACAGAACAACAAGGACCATAAGCCCTCCACACGCGAGCTCTTGCGCTCTGGCTCTGAGGAAACGCTCCACGTCTCTAGCGAATTGAGTGGCGTACGCCTCGTGGACCTCTCGAGGGCTGTATGCATAGTCGATCCTTCCCTTGTTCCATGTAGGCGACTCCTTATCCATGACTTCTTTTGGCACTTTGGACAGCCAGTGCAGCGCATAGGAACAGTGGATAATGTGGATCGAAGCTTTGGGAAATAGGCGGTCGCGAAATCCTCTGGGTACGCCAGCCGGCGAAGTAGTGCCGATCGCAAGGGAGCGATCTGAAGGGGGCGTTAAAGTCGTTGGATGTGAAGTCGTTGAAGAACACTTGGAACTCAATGGCCTCAGAACTGAGGCCATCAGAACTGAACTTGAGTTCAAGGGATTCAATGATGTTCTGCACTGCAATAAAGGTATTGGGCCCAACAGAGCAGCCTAAATCTGCGATGCAGAATGTGGCCGAGGCTGCCAAAGGAGAGATGAATCAGTTGGCATTGAACTTCTCAGCGATGTACTCTTTGATCAAGGCCTTGGTGCTCTCTACTCCCCTTTTCTGCAAAATTTCAACTCTTGATTAAAATCCTGCCACTAGACACTCTGATAAATAAAGTACTTCTTAATAGGGTATCAAGAACTTGATGATTGAACATAAAGAAGAGACATGATATGAATATTAGCCTGGTAAAGGACATCATCCAGAAAAACAAAACTGTAAAATATTGCCATGAGGGAGAATAAGACAGAAAGCTGCAGGTGAAATATGTTCGCCCGAATGCCTTGTCTAAAAGGTGGAGTTGCAGGTGTAACTGTACAAGCCATCTCCTTCGTTTGCTGGAAGCGATCAATTGGTGCAGAGGCCATCTCTCTCTCTCTCTCTCTCTTTCTCAAAAGCAGACAAACACAAGGGCACTTAGCACTGGACCTGCTATATTAGGTCTGCCAAGTTGCTTTTTTGGCTCCGAAGTAACCGAGGCTGGTTGTTCGAGTTGAATAATAAATATAAAGAAATTATAAAAGGATTCCTGTTGATTGATTTAAAAAAAAAAAAGAGCAGAAGCGGTTAATTTCTTGGGCCAGCCAACAATCTCCTTCAGTACAACTCACACTTTCTTGGCTGATAGGAACCTATGTCCAAACACTTGCATTCACCTTCTCCTTGTGATTATAAAAATAGGGTGAAATATAACAAACTATTGAATTATTTAAGCATTCCTGTCTTTTAGGAATCAAGATCATCAGGCTCTAGACCTAGACCAGTGAGTGAAAATGATGTACCTTCTGATGTTGTTGCACATTCCAGACCACAAAGACCTTCTGATGGATCTTATATGTTTCTGAACCAATATATAAAGTTTGCTTCAAATTCCTCTTCTGAATTTGACAGTTTGACTAGTTTTTCACAGTTGCAATGTCTTTAACAACTGTGCGTTCCTCATTTGATTTGTATAAAAAGAAAGATGGGGATGATAGTTGTTTGCAGAATGGTTGTCCGTATAATTAGAGCCCACATTTCAGTAAATCCTTTCCTCTAGAACCAAAAAAATTAATAGGGTTCCTATACAAATTTCTATGCTACAAGAATAAATGAGAATTTTTACATCTCTAATTAGACTGATTTCTTCTTTTCGCTTTCATCAGTTTCCTTAGTAAACTGCAGAGAACATTACTTCACAATAATACTAAATGCTTGGATCATAATTCAACTCCTAATTACACTGACCAAAAGAAATCTCAATTAGATATATACTCCTTTCCGTAATTAGATCGGGATTTTCCCCCCCAGATCTGGTTCGAGACTCAATCCTTGCCGGGCTCTTAACTCAAGTTATGGACAGTACTAGACTATTAATATGGTCTTTAAAGCTCAAGAGTCTTACAAATAGTACCATTACTCATTCTCTTGTCTTAGGAGCTCAAAGATACTAAATAAAGTTGAACGATTGATAAATAAATCTGAAAGTTGGCATCAATTCAAAACAGACAAGAACAAGGGAATTGGCCGTTTAGCCCAATACTTCTTTCATAGGTTTAACCGCCGGTCTCCACTTTGTCATTTAAGTAAGGGCTATCCACTCAGCAGACTACTATTACTAGGCCAAACTTCTTCGCTGATGTGCTCAGAAGTTAGTTTCTTACAAACTGGGTAAGGCTAGGCAAGTGGTGACATTGTTGCTCCCACATGACTCCAGGATAGCAAAAGACCAAGAAGAAATTTTAAATGCAGTTTCTCGCTTCCTTTCATGCGATAGTTAATTTCTATATTCTTGCTGGACACAACTAGACAAGGGAATGATCTCATGCTTTA
This sequence comes from Eucalyptus virginea, assembly GCA_014182375.1. Taxonomy (NCBI): domain Eukaryota; kingdom Viridiplantae; phylum Streptophyta; class Magnoliopsida; order Myrtales; family Myrtaceae; genus Eucalyptus; species Eucalyptus virginea. Next base: position 20,102,516 of record CM024523.1, on the reverse strand, counting down.
CAGGGAAGCTGTGAAGTTTTGTTGAGATCAAGATGATAGGTCAGTTGCTGCATGAAGAATCTACCGATGACTTTGACATGCAACATATTGGAAACTTTCTGAGCTTTGCTTCAAGGGGTGATAGAGTAGGCTTGAACCAGATGCTCAGGAATGGCATATCTCCCAACGTCCAAGACTATGATAAGAGGACTGCTTTACATCTTGCGGCAAGTGAAGGCCATGCTCCTATCGTTGAGCTTCTTCTTCTTTACAAGGCCGGCGTTAACCTTCAAGATCGATGGGGCCGCACTGTAAGCTTCTATCTAGTGCATCATCTCTTGTTGATAACTGATTTGTTTGATTTTTCTTTTTCTAAAGATACTGCGCTTGAGGTTAAAAACCATCATGTGTCTGTTTAATGTTCTTAATCAGACTAAAATTCTATGATTTTCTTACCTGAAGCCCTTGAGTGATGCGAGAAGTTATGGACACCAAGATATTTGCAGGATCCTGGAAGTGAATGGCAGCTTAGATCTCAAAAACGATCAACCAATGGTAACCGTTTAATCTCTACAGCAAAGTTAGTTCAAAAAAAAAATTTTCCATGTGGACTTCATTACTTGTTGAGCCAAGTCCTCTGAGCAATCTGCCCAAACATATGTGATGTCTCCTAGAGAGCACCCTGTTAGCTTTTATTAGAGAAAATGGATGCAATGAATGTGTCTAACCCTTTAATTTCTATTTTGCAGCCAGTTCGACATGACTCTGATTTGAATGAAGTGAATATCGATATCACAGAACTTAATCTGCTTCATTCTTCCATTGTCGAACAGGTAGGAGCCTCTATGAACAGATGTAAGAGGTGTCTAAAGAGGCCATGTTCAGTTCTTTATCAAGGATAAAAATCACATCAAGATTAGCTAAATCACATTAACTATATTACATGGCAAAATTATGGACACTGTGTCAGTAAATGACTGCAAATTAGTCTTTCTTTTATTGGTTAGTCATTACCATTGTTTCTGCTGCAGGGTGTATTTGGTGAGTCTGAAAAGGTCAAGTGGCGTGGAACATGGGTTGTCAAAACCATAATTAAGAGCCAAATCTGCCATCCAGTCAAAATGTGCGTAAAGCTTCAGGTTTTCTCATCTTCCTTCCATGGTTTCGTGAATTAATTTATCTCTGACAATGGAAGTATGCAAGGGAACTGAATATTCCTGTTACAAGCATGATACAGGAAATTATCAGCAAAGGATAACACTCTTTTACGAGAACTCAGGCACCCCAACATATTGCAGTTTCTCGGTTCAATTGTGCATGGAGAGGAAATGATTTTGATCACTGAATATTTACCAAAGGTATCATCAAACTTTATTACTCTACTTCTAAAATGACCCTCCCTCTGTGGTAAACTAATTTGCTTTTTCTGTGCATGAATCTTCATTTACTATTTATGATTGAGATATCCCATCTCACTATCTGTTAGAATTCTGTTGTTTTCAATGCCTAGGAGGCTCAATGAACAGAATATCATGCAGACAGCTATAAAAACTGAAGAATCTTTAAGATCAAATATAGAACTCTGCTTTTAATTAAGGTTTGCCTTGCACAGTGAAGACTCTTTTGAGCAGAGCAAGGCTTGAACTCTTAGGTATTTGCTTCACTCATCAATCTTTCTTTTAACTGTCCATTCACCTTGCTGTTCCAAATGTGTTTCAGGGAAATCTGGAGGACATCGTGAATGGGAAAGTAAGATTAGAACTGCCCACTGCTTTGCAATACGCACTGGACATAGCTAGGTTAATTAAGCTGTCCTGTCTCTTAAATTTTTTTCTCATGGCAAATAAAATTCATTTCTGATATTACTTCAGCTGTTTAAACCTTTTAATACATCATATATCTTAGGAGTCGACTCTTATTTACCCTTCTAAGTGGCTAGACTATTTAAATTCATAATGTTTAGTGAAAGCAAATGGTCTGAAAGTAGTACATTGAAGCTTTGCAATTTCAGCTGTCTTCTTTGCGGTTGAATCTGATGGCCAACTTGTAATATTTCGGTTTAGAAACTTTTATCTTCTCTATGCAACATCATAACCATGCTTATTTCTGAAACACTAAGCTTGAAAACATACATCATGTGCTCAAGAGTTCAAGATTTACCTGATTGAGGACTCAGTTGAAGCAGCATAAGCATACATAGCTAGTAATATTGCTGATAAAACTACAAGTCAAGTGTGCTGCATATCAAAATGGTCTCTGAACCTGACTTGGATTTCCAAACCTCTCCATCCTCTTTGATCTTTATTATGTTATGATTTTGATTCCTCTTGTGGTCTACTTTTAAGTTATCACTAAAATCAAGGCACTTTTTCAACCAAAAAGAAAGTGTGCTGCATATTCACCGACTTAAGTTGGATCATTCAAAATATACATTATACAACCACCATCATACATTTATCAATTTCCGAATCATTTGCAGGGGAATGAATTATCTCCACCAGCATAAACCCTTTCCTATAGTGCACAATCATCTCCATCCCAGGTATGTACGTTTCTGGGCCATGCACTTCATTTGCTGAAGTGATGTCAGGTAATGAAACTTAGGACACAGTTAAGATCAAGTGGATTCCTAGACTTTTTTTCTGTTACAGCACTTATAAAGTGATGGTGGAGAACTTCTTTAAGAATGTTTAGACAGAGCACAAGCTAAAGTGAAGTCTTAGCAGAAGTAATACAACCTGTAGCACCACTGAGTGCCCTGGCTTTGTATCTCATCAATTTTTAGAACTGAGAATAGTTTTGAAGTCATGTCCTGGCCCTGTGTCAGTGTATCTCACCTATGCTTCCTCCATTTGTATATAGAAACCTGTTACAGGATGAAGGAGGACACTTAAAGATTGGCGAATATTGGGTCCAAATGTTCTATGAGCAAATTCACCCTAATCAAGAAACTGGTATGTGACCAAGTGTTTTTCGTTTACTAATTATTAACTTTACCCACTCCTCTTATCAAGTCTTCTGCTTCACAGGTCCAAGAAAGGACGGCTCTGGCCACAAAAGAAACCCATCGTGTGACATCAAGAAAGATATCCTTTCATTTGGAATCATAATTTATCAGGTCAGCAAACTGGATATGATGAGTGCAAATAGCTTGTTTCATAGGCAGCAAAAGTAGCTTTTCTTCCATAAATTTATCACCAACTACTTTTATTCATCAGTGATTGAAAAACATCATTTTGTTTTGATTTCAGAAATCTTGCCATTCCTATCCTTTTTCATCTTCTATTTCCCGATAATTCTGTCACATTTTTTATGCTTACAAGAGTTATTTCTTGTCTGGGATTATTCAATTGGAGAGCAGATGTTAGAAGGAAGGCACCTGCTGAATACTAAGAACTCTGACGCCATGCATATGGAGTCTGCTGATTTTGAAGCAAAGTTCCAGATGAGCAAGTGTCCGAAAAGAATTCAACAGTAAGTGAATCCCTTTATGCATATCGAGTTCTATACTGTCCAAGTACTTCACTTTGCTTTATGAGTTTCATGAGGAGAAAACTCATCTTTTGCCAATCAGAGTTAAGCGCTTACATCTCTTGCTTCCGTGGTTGGACAGTGATTTTAAATGACTAGCGAGTTATTAACATATAACATATCCCAAAGAAGTTGCAGAAACAGAATATCTTCGATCTTTCATTGCATCTTTCAAGATTTAGTATGCTTTCAGAGTATTTCATGATTAGGTCTAGTAAAGGCAAGTACATATTGACTGCAATGCAAAAAGACTGGTTTATGAAAAGTATAGCAACTTTAACCTCTAGGAGCAACTTTAACCTCTAGGATAATCCGCATGCTTATACATCAAGGCATTATGCAATATGAATATGGCCTACAAGCTGAGACTTTCATCATACTCATTCTCTTTAGTTTTGATTTCAGATTAATCGAGGACTGCATAAGTAAGGATCCACATCAAAGGCCTGACTTCACAGCTGTGATCCAAACACTCGAAGAAGTTTCCTCCAGCCTCACGAGGCCTGCATGCGTCTGCTAAATTTTCTGGTATATGCCTAGCATGTAGATGTGGACATAGTAAGGGAAATCTCGTTTTCTGTTACTCTACCGCAGAAGCGTGAACAAACGAAATGACTTGGGGTAAAATAATTGCAGAAATAAAACCTGAATACAGCAAAATTTGGCAATGTGCCTAATTCAAGGGGAGAGATCAATGAAATAGCTCTACTATGATCGGCAAGATGAAATTACAATCGTTCAATCACACCATTTGAATCCTAGATTAAAACCAAATTCACAAGAAGCAATCACAAGAAAGGAGTTTTCTCACTCTCAACTCTCTTGGGTGACTGATAATGGCTCTCAATGCTTTCTGTGTCCTTGCAAGGTTTTACTCATGTTAAGCGCACTCGCTATGCACACTAGACATTTATGTGCAAAAGTTACGTGTTCGCCAATGTCAACATAGACTTCATCAATTTCCCTTTCTGCATCATCCACAACTTTGTCTGCAAGAGTCAAATTTAGACTTTCCTAATTTGGCTTTGGTCTCTTTGCAATTTAATTGCGGATAGAATTTGCAAGTCAATCGAGATTAATTTCGAGCCATAATCAGCACTTTCTTTAACCAACAACCTAGCATGCTTTTATATTCACATGTGTAACAACTAACAGTAGACAACGATCCAGGCCTACCTCTGACTCTATCTGAGGATTGCCTGACTCGAATGGTTAAGAAAGGAAAGCTGAGTTTATCAAGAAGGGTTGACAAGTCTTTGCCTAAAAAGTTCTTGTTGCCACAAGTATCTATTACGCGGATCAACCATGCCAGATCTTAGCCATACAAAGGTTAAAAGGAATGGGATGCCAATTCCTTTATGGACCACACGTGATGTAACACTTCAGGAAACACGAGGTTCGACTGTCCAATCGACATGAAAAGGATCCTCATCAAACACATCAGCAAATCCTCAACCTATAAGAAGTTACCGCAGACAATGACTTAACAATCACAAACATTTGGTCCAGGAGTGAACACGATCTGATATTCTCCTGGATTGAAGGCACTCCTGAACAGGCATTGCCAGGTGCATTTGCGAAGCCAAGTTACTGCCGAATCTGTATGACATGTCCTAATGAATGGCACCCTCCCTTTCATGCAACTTTGATGACTTTCAAGGCGCATAGGGAACTTCGGTCACATCCACACGCGGTATGTGTGATTCTTTAGCCATGGGGCGATATACTAGAATATGTCTTGAGTTTGAGCTGTAGTTTGATCTAAACTCTGATCATGTGTAATTTGAATTAGGAAAGTTCTGATTGGACTTAGGTTGATCTAACATTTGAAGCAACGATAAATCCTTGTTGGAGCTGGATGATTGAGTCAACCAAAAGGGGGTAAGTATACTAGAAGTGCCAAAAGTTGTGTACGATGCTCATTTTAGTACCAAAAGTTTTTTCTGGATCACTTAAATGCTACTTTAAAAAAAAAAAAACGATCATTTAAGTGTTAACTCCGGTCCGGATTGCCGGAAATCCGACATGGCTATATTTTATTAGTTTCTCAATCCTATGTGGCTCACCGGTGTGCCTAGTTAGCATATAACCCATAAATGACGTCGTCCAAAAGTTATAAATAGTGATAATTTAAGTGCCAAATTTTATTAAAATTGATTATTTGAGTGCCAAATTTTATTTAAAGTAATCACTTCAATGCCAGTCATTGTTAAAAAACAATCACTTCAGTGCCAAGCATGCCACATGGAAATGCCACATGGATTGGATTTTTTAAAATTTTGCCAAGTCATATTATAATTTTAATTATAAATGACATGTAATCAGTTTTGTTGGAATTTCTCGCAGTTGACACTAAAGTAGTTGGCACTAAAGTGATCGTTTTTTCCAATTTAGCACTTAAGTGAGCCAGCAAAAACTTTTGGCACTAAATAAGCACCATACACAACTTTTGACACTTCTAGTGTACTTATCCCACCAAAAGGAATGGAAATTGATTTCCATGTTGGAATTAGTGAATAAAGAATTTTTTAATTTAATATAAGGATAAGTGTATTGGAAGTCCTAAAACATGTTATAACAGTGCAATTAAGTTCTAAAACTTTCAAAAAGTGCAATCAATGAAAATTGGTTTCATAAAGTCCTTTTGTTGATTATATTTTTTGAAAGTTTTATGACTTTATTGCACTTTCATGACAAATTTTAGAACTTGATTACAATTTTTATAAGTTTTAGAACTTAATTGCACTTTTGTTATAAGTTTTAGAATTTTCAATGCACTCATCCCTTTAATATGTACAAGCATGTTTTGGTGTCGTTGTTGATATAATTAGGTAGATGTCTCTTCTTGGTAGGATATGATTTTCACCCAATTCTAGCTTTATATATATATATATATATATATATATATATATATATGTATGTATGTATGTATGTATGTTTATCATAGATTTCTTTTGGTACCATTATTAATGTAAGGCAGAGTTGTCATCTTCATGGGATTTGGATTGTCATAACAAGTTTTAGTTTTTTCAGTGCACTTATGCCTTTAATATATACAAGTCTGTTTTGGTGTCATTGTTGATATAATTAGGCATAGGTGGTCTTCTTCATGGGATATGATTTTATAGCCAATTCTAGCTTTATATGTGTGTGTGTGTATGTTTATCATGGATTTATTTTGGTACCATTGTTGATGTAATTAGGCAGAGTTGTAATCTTCATGGGATTTAGATTTACACCCAATTGTCATAACAAGTTTTAGGACTTTTAGTAAACTTATCCTTTTAATATGAACAAACTTGTTTTGGTGTCATTGTTTATATAATTAGGCAGAGGTCATGGGATATGATTTTATACCCAATATATATGTTTATTGTGGATTTATTTTGGTACCATTGTTGATTTAATTAGGCAGAGTTGTCATCTTCGTGGGATTTGGATTTACACCCAATTGTCATCACAATTTTTAGGACTTCGAGTATACTTATTCCTTTAACTTTTAAAAGCTTGTTTTTGTGTCGTTATTGATATAATTAAGCAAAGGTGTCATCTTCGTGGGATATGATTTTACACCCAATTAGTACACCCAATTGTCATGGATTTATTTTGGTACCATTGTTGATGTAATTAGGCAGAGTTATCATCTTCGTGAGATTTGAATTTATACCCAATTGGTGCAGGACTTCTCGTCCCAAAGAAAATTGATTAGTGGTTTTGTGGCTGCCTAAAAGAAGTCTACAAGCCGTTCGAATATTTGGAGCTTCTTCTTCGTGGATTTCTTTCGGTGATTTGTGCCATACATCCCGTTGAGATCGCTCGTCTTATTGAAGGCGTGAGAGTTTGGAAGAAGCAAAGTAATTCTCTGTGATTTTTTTTTTTCAAGCAATCATGTTAGGCTAAACAGGGCTAGTTTTGGTGTAATTTAAGACTTGTCAGCACTTTTGTGAGCGATTGTAGTCTAATTCTTCTTATTGCTTGGTCTTTGTGGTTGGCTCTTTCCATGAAGCAGCCATGATACTCAGATTGAACCATATAAATCTTCTACATTCTTTATCATATTATTTAAATATCTTTGATAATTTCGATCTCTAGTGTTAGATTTGAGTTACACAGCTTCCGCATTATTTATTAACATATTTGTTTTAGTCGCTTTTGTAATATGAAGACACACTTCATAGAAATCCCATCGCATAATATAATAGACTTGTTTGCGAAGTTGGCTAACGCCTAAAATGTCCTCTTCTTTCAAATAACAGATTTGGTTTTGAATTGCCTTTCTTCACTTCTGAAGAAAAGAATAGTTTAGTGCTTTGAACGTTGTTCTTGTCCCAACACAAGCTGCCATCGGTCTCGTCATACGTGCGCTAACCATGTTGATCGTATATTCTTTAGGATTAGTCAAACGCAACTTGGAGACAAACACAAGAATAAAGGAGTAATGGCAAATTGCCTCTTCACTCACCCCTTTTTAAACTGTTGCATCCAGGATCAGGCCTAAAACTGACCCAAAGAGCCATGGAAGAGGTGCCGGAGGGCGAGCACATAAAATGGGGGTTAACAAGAGACCTGTACGCACAAGAACTGAAGAAGGCCACTCGCATAGCAGCTCCAATGGTGGCAGTTTCGGTGTTGCAGTACCTTGTGCAACTTGTGTCGGTGGTTGCGGTCGGACACCTTGGCCAACTCTCGCTATCAAGCGTCGCCATTGCCACTTCTCTGGCCAATGTCACTGGCTTCAGTCTCCTTGTAAGCCAATGCCTTTGCTTAGTAACTTGGTCACATTCTTAAACGATAAAAATCTAAGTCATAATGTTCCTAGCAGTCAGGATTGGCTGGCGGACTTGAAACTCTATCCGGGCAAGCTTACGGTGCGGGCCAATTCCAGAAACTCGGAGTTTATTTTTTCAGCGCCGCCATGTCTCTCATTCTTGTTTGTCCTCCAGTTTGCATCCTTTGGATTTTCACGGACAAGTTCCTAGAACGAATGGGCCAAGATCCTGTAATCTCGCTCGAAGCCCGTAAATACTTGATGTGGCTCATCCCTGCCCTGCTCGGGGGCGCAATCCTCAAGCCGCTCGTTCGGTTTCTTCAAACTCAAAGCCTGATGCTAGCCATGCTCCTCAGCTCCTTCTTGGTCCTCTGTTTCCACATACCCCTTTGCTGGATTCTTGTGTACAAATTGGAGCTAGGAAGCGTGGGCGCAGCCTTGGCATTCAGCATATCAACTTGGTTGAATGTGATGCTGCTCGGATTCTACATGGTGTTCTCTTCAGCATGTGAGAGAACCCGTGCGCGGTTCACTAAGGATGCCTTTCATGGAATCCTTGAGTTCTTCAGATACGGAGTTCCTTCTGCTGTAATGATATGGTCAGTCTCCTCTAGTCCCAGAAAAGAGAAACTTTCTTGCTGTTTCGTCCCCTCTTCAGTTGCTTCTCGATGCCTGTTCTTGCAGCCTAAAATGGTGGTCGTGCGAGCTGCTCATGTTGTCATCTGCCTTTTTGCCGAATCCAAAGCTTGAGACGTCGGTTCTCTCCATATGGTATGTTATAAAACATTTTAGCAATCGTTTTTACACAAATCGGCAATCTTTCTGACTGTTATAATGTTAATTAATGGTTCAGTCTTACGATATCTACATTGCACTTCACTGTGCCATATGGTTTCGGAGCTGCTGCAAGGTAAAACTCACGTTTCTCTTGGTCCCTACTAAGGTGCAGTCACCAGAATGTAACTTATGTTTCAAGTTTTCAAAGGACGTGGTTTTTTGCAGTACTCGGGTCTCAAACGAACTTGGAGCAGGGAAACCGAACCGGGCCAGGGTTGCAGTCCTGGCAATATTATCTCTTGCTATTACCGAAGCAGTCATCGTGGGAACCACGCTCTTCTGCTGCCGTCATGTCCTGGGATATGCTTACAGCAATGAGAAGCAAGTGGTGCATTACATTGAGTCATGACTCCTCTTATTTGTCTCTCCATTTTCATGGACAGTATACAGGCAGTCCTATCTGGTCAGCTCTTACACTTCCATTTTACACCTTTTCTCTAAGTGAAGTCTGAGAAATCATACTCGTTACATCTCGGGGACATTGTCTCGGAAATTTGTCCTCCTCGAATGTGGTTCGGCCCTTGCTACAGGTTAAGAACTTCAGTTTATTGACCACCAGCTGAAATGATTTGATCATGCTTGATTAAACAGGAGTAGCGAGGGGAAGTGGATGGCAGCGCATAGGAGCATACGTAAACATCGGGGCGTTCTATTTGATAGGACTTCCAATTGGACTAGTTCTCGGTTTTGTCCTGCATCTACGAGCCAAGGGGCTTTGGATCGGTATTATATCCGGAACCGCCGTGCAATCGGCCCTGCTCTCTCTCATTACTGGAGCTACAAATTGGCAAAAGCAGGTGCTTGCTCCCAAACGCTCTTCCGTAGATGGCACGTTGATAGATTTTGAAGTCCGACATGACATTTAAACGGAAGACCCACTTCCACTCTTAACAACACCTTTTGAGCAACCCTTTTAGGAACGGCCTACCTGAATCCAGCCGTGGATCAACATCTCTTGATCTAAAGTTCGATCGGGAGGTAGAAATTGCGCAGCTACACAAGTTTAATATGTCCTCGTTTAACATGTCGCGAACTTATGTTGCAGGCGAATGAGGCCAGGAAGAGGATATTTGCACAGAATCCTCACCAAGAGCAATGTGACCAGAGGACTAGGATTATATCTACATGACAAAATGTGAATTTCGCTTGCTGCGACTCCCATCAATTGTTAACAGGAAATACTTTGTATTATTTATCAGATGCGCCTATGACTACTGTAGGTACTTGATTCCGATTGCGTCCTTATACGCGTGAGTACATGATCATTGGATGGATTGATCAGATAATCGATTTGCAAGAGCAGGGGAGATTAATAGGGTCATGAACAAGTGGGGGGGGGGTGGGGTGGAAGCTAGCATATGCAATGCCATCATAATTTCGTGGAGTTAGCATTGGGAAAGGAAAGATTGGGAAGTAATTGAACTATCGAGAGAGACCACGCCAGATGATCCTCGCTCATGAATCGTAGAATTGTCGCGGCGGAAGTCTTACAAAAAGCTTTTGGCCAACATCAAGTGGAACAAGCAATCCAATCTCAGTCGTGCTTCAATCCAATTGACCTCTATCTCGATCCCACTCGCACCTCAAACACAACCCCTCCTCCTTAGCAGAAAAAGAACAAAAAGAAAACTTTGAATGTTCTTAAGTTTTAAGGTCCTGTGGTTCTCTATTATGAATTTTCTTTCTGTTTTCATTTTTTTTTGTTGACTGACCAAATGGCATGAATGAGTGGATGACCTTGACGATCATCTATTTCTATTTCTTTTTTATTATGACGAAAACAGGAAAAATAAAATATGCATCTTTGTTAGAAGAAGATACAGGACTAAATGATATGTGCCATTTGTGTAGAATCATAATTGGCGTTGTATCTGTCAAGTCCAGTGAAGAACCCGATAATGGATCAGCAAAAAGTGGTAATTCTTATCATATTGGCAGAATATTAATAAAATTATGAAGTTTGAGCACTGATAAAAGTTTAAAAATTGCATTTTAAGCTCTAACCAAAAATGTAGTTCACATGATAATATGTGACTCTTTTTTTATTCTCATAGAGCTAGATAACTTACGTAGAAGTAAGAGCTATTTCAAACTCCTATTTCTTGCTCACGTTGCTTCTACTCGATATCTCCTGCCCCATTTTATGAATATCTTATAAATCTGGAGATTATCTTAAGTACTTATGACTTAAGTATATTAAGCAAATCTCATTTTGCTTTACACGCATAGTTAAGTCTATATCTTTTATTGTAGGAACGCATATGCATACTGAAATCAGGGATTGTTTCATCATCATTAACGATGGAGAAATTGTTCAGAAAAATTCCAATAAGGTTGATTATCAAAGAATACTGATATGGGCATTGATTATATAGGACCAGCTTGTAGATGAATAGACCAATATGCAAATGGAATCCTAATAGAAACGTCTAAAGGCTGGTAATGCTCCTCCGATACTAGTGGTGAACAAGGTATTGGACATAAAAGGTTCCTAAAGCTGAATGAACCTGCATAGAAGGTGAACAAGCTTTAGAATGAGGGTTCGGTTGGAGCTTGGATGGATTTGTAGAAGGTGAACAGTTATTGTTAAGAAAACCTTGTTACAATATTTTGAAGTTGACAAGACTATTCATTTTAATTATTTGACAAATATAAATGTGTTGATGGCAGGAGAAGTTAATATGAGGAATGTTGTGTTACTATCAATGATGTCCGAAATATACAGTGCTACGACATCTACAGGCTGGATGAATCCTGACAAAGGGTGAACAAGGCAATTTAGACTAGGGTGTTTGTGAGGACTTGGAGATATCATGATATAGTGAACAACTGGGTGGAGTCTTGATTGTTGATATGCTTAGGAAGACCATTAAGTAGCAAATTGTAAGTTAGTTTCCCAACGGGTAGTTTGTATAAACTTATCGAATTGCTCATAAAATCATCTGCCTATGTCAATTGCACAAGACACTTTTATCATCTGGAAAAGAAGACCTAGACATCCTTTGATTGGATTTTGAAAACAATCAAAAGGTTAACAACTTTCTAAGGTCTAACCAACGTCCATTGGCCTAGTAGTAAAGAGCTTGGGTTCTCTTAAGCAAGGTCTCGAGTTCGAGCTTTGTATGTGGAGCAGACAGCGCTAGGAGAGCCCCCATTATGGGTCCAATAGTGCTCACATCCAAACTAGTCGGGGCCAAAGGCTCTGGATACTGGGTGGTCATATACAGAGAAAAAAAATACACTATCTAAGGTCTAGAATTTGCTGTAGAAATTATTTAGGGTGCTTATTTCAACCAAAAAAGAAAATAAATGCCGATTAAAAAAAGTGCCATAAGATAAAAAAAAACCCATATATATATTTACAATCTTCAAATTTGTTTCTGTTATGACAGTTTAATTCAATAAAAAATTCATATGGAATATAATTTTATAGTATATGTAGTTTTTATGTCATTTTAGAGGTAATCATAGTTCTAGAATAGAAACTGGAATCGAAAAACCAGACCAATAGGAACCTATTTGGTTCCAAGTTTCAAGGTATGCTTGGTAGGTTCTAGATTCCAAAAATTGAGGAACTTGATTCAACCAGGTAGATTTTAAGTTCTAGGTAAGTCAAACCTGAACCTGAAATAAGTTAGTATATTTTTCTTAATCCATGTCTTCATGCAAACCTGCGATATTCTGTGGTATCTAATGATGAGTGTATAATTTGAAACCACTAGTCTAAGTTCCATTTTATGACTATGACTTTTACTTTGTTAATGTTTCATATTTTTCATGTGTTTAAATATAAATTGTGGTTAGTGAATTGTTGTAGCATGTAGTGGTCATTAAAAGTAATGATTTATTATAATCGTTCAATTAATAATACAAGTGGACCTTGGATAGAACTTGGAACTAACCTTAGAACCTATGACTAGGTGTGCGGAAAGAAATCGGGAACCGCCCGGACTGCCCATAACTGGAACATATCGGTGGTTTCCATGGGGACCGGTCCGATTCCCATTTTCCAATTCCAATTTACTAAAACCGGTGAGTATCGGTCTGGCTACTAGTTCGGGTGTGGAATCACCCACGTGTTCATCCGGACAAAACCAGTATATATACATATTTTTAAAAAGAAATATCAATTAAACTGTTTAATTATTTTGTGGTTATTCAACCAATATATATTTGTAGTATTGGATATTATTGACTAGTTTTGTCTCTTGGGTGCGTAAAGGGATTAAGCCCCTTATTTTTTGTTTATTCTAATAATCCATTTACTTGCTTTCTCATTAAAAAAAAAAAACAAATAAAGAGGATGGATGAGACGAAATGGTGATGCTCATAAAAGTTGCGGCCCTTTGTCATCATGATATGAAATTAAGAGCCAATAATTTGTTTTAAGAGCATAATTAGGTCTCTCCTTAGTCATCCCCATGATTAAATTAGGTTGAAGTTGAAAAAAGATGGATCAAACGATTTTGACTTATGTGGATGTTAGGACTTCTAACATATAGTCTAATTCTCAACATGTTCCCAGTGTTCGGAAACCCTAAGAGGACAATACTATTACCTTCAGAGAAATTAAGTTTCTAACTAACGAGTATTATCGATTCATCCGACCCCATAAAAATCAATCATTAATCAAAATCAATGGTTTGCAATTAAGGCCAAACAAACTTTAGTGCTGTATGTAGAAACTAGGTTCACCATGCTATTAATTGATTAATGTAATTTTGCAGGAATTGGAAACCGATTCCATGGACTCACCTAGGAACGAGACCAAACCGATGATTCGCTTCTCAAGTGGATCCATGAAATCAATGAATGGTTCCCAGTTCCAATTTTTTGGAATCAATTTTTAGTTGGCAGTTCCCAGTTCCCACCTTCAAATCGCCCACTCGGACCATGCTCACCTCTACATGTGATAGGAAGAGTTCCAGATATAAGGGAATATAGGATAGGTTATAGAATCTAAAAAATAAGGAACCTATTCTAGCAAATAAGTTCTAGGTTCCAAGTAGAACTTATACAAACCCCACCATTGCTCACCCCATAATCACACTAATAGTGCATAAATCTTTAGAAAAGTAAAAACAAGTTTCTTTTCAAGTACTAGACAATATTGTGATTTTCCTTCTTGGAAACACTTTCTAAAAATTTCGAAATTTCCATAGAATGACTAAATATAACAAGTTTATCATAGGTTTTGTGCTACGCCTACAACGAGAAGCCTTCTCGCCGATGCTGCCAAAACATCAGACGTTGGCCGAGAGGAAAAAAGAGATTCACATGTTGAATAGTTACATCTTACACTTGTTCTAGCGACCACATCAAATTAATGGGAGAACGGTAATAATTCGAACAATATCGAATTAACGCAGCGGAATAAAATAATCTCCCATCTTGTGTAAACCTAATAGGAATCGATATAGTAGAGTAAAATAAATACCAAGCACGCGAACACAAGACGATTTTTTATGTGGAAAACCTCCTCGATGTGAGGAGAAGAAAAACCACGGGACCGGAGTCCACCCAAAAATTTTCACTATCAATAAAATTGTGGTTGGGCATCGTGAGGCTTGCCTTGTTTCAGTCCGGTCAATATATCTCTCCGTTATCGCATTTCGAGGCTTGGCCTCGATTTTTAGCAAGGGTGGCCGAGCTTGCCTCCGGCGAGCACACTTCTTTAGCGCTAAACTTTTCGAACTTCTCGCCCTCTTATGCCATAACTTTCAATCAAAGGAGCAGCCTCCGGCGAGCCTCCGACGAGCTTGCTGAACCGATGGACGGCGGATCGTGGTTTGTCCCTTTTTACGCGACGGCGGTGCAAATTTATTATACTTACCTCTTGCGGCATCGAAATGTGAAGAGGAAGATCTCTTCATTCAAAATACTACTCTTGGCTAAATCCATGGTAATTGTACCATCCTAAGTTAGACAAAAATGTTCGGAACATCTCTGAGTCCGGCAAATACCAAGCAACCATTGCTTGTATCTCATCATCAAACTTGATTCTCATCGCAGCCAACATTTATAATTCATTGAAAAGAATTTAAATGATCAACTTTTTTTAATCTGTTTTATTAACTTATTATTCCCGATTTTCGAGCGACTCCCATGTGTTTCCTCAATAATATGGTTCAAAACATTATCATCTACCCCATTGCCTAATATAACCACATACTTGGCGAAATAGCGGATATGATAATTCGGTGGCGGGTAGTGGTGGGCACGGTTTTTCTCTACGCGGAATTCTCCACATGTTCCCCCTGATGTATGGAGCAAAGGGAAGAGAAGAGTTGTTGGTTTTGATTCTCAAATTTGTTCTCGGAACAAGAATCAACTTTTTTTTTATTCTTGATTCGACTCCCAATCTATTCCCTAAACTTTGAATAAATTTGTTTCCGAGAACAAAAATTTTACCAAAACGCGATTCTAGCCCAAACTTTTCACGATTCAATTAATTATATGTATGTATATAACAATTTAATTGAATCGACTGAAGTGAAAATAAATGTTCCTACCTTAAACGGATCGACACCAAAGATTGGCTTCAAGGAGCTCTATTTGGATTTACTAGTTTTCGACTTTTTTCCAAACGGGCCTAATTCTCCACATGTTCCCGGTGTCCGGAAACCCTAAGAGGACAATACTATTACCTTAAGATAAATTAAGTTCCTAACTAACGAGTATTATCAATTCATTCGGCCCTATAATAATCAATCATTAATCAAAATCAATGGTTTGCAATTAAGGCCAAACAAACTTTAGTGCTCTATGTAGAAATTAGGTTCACCATGATATTAATTGACGAATGTAATTTTGTAGGGATTGAGAACCGGTTCCATGGACCCACCTAGGAACGAGACCAAACTGATGTTTCGCTTCCATGAAATCAATGAGTGGTTCCCAGTTCTAATTTTTCGGAACCAATCTTTAGTAGGCAGTTCCCGTTTCCTACCTTAGAATTGCCCACTCGGACCATGCTCATCCTTACCTATGATAGGATGAGTTCCAGATATTATGGAATATTGGATAGGTTACAGAATCTAAAAAATAAGCAACCTATTTTAGCGAATAAGTTCTAGGTTTTAGGTAGAACTTATACAAACCCTACAATTGCTCACCCCTAAATCACACGAATAGTGCATATATCTTTAGAAAAGTAAAAACAATTTTCTTTTCAAGTACTAGAAGAACAAAAACAAAGAGAGCACGCGGGTTATAGGAGTTGGCGACCATAGATGGAAGGAGAGAGGTGGCCAAAATTCAAGGACCTTGATGGGCCTTTGTGGGCTAGTCAAGACCAGCCCAGGCTTTCCATTTTATCCGAATCAGGCCTAGGTTAGGTTAAGGAGCTTGGTGGGACTAGAAATTGGCCTTAACGGGCTTGGATTGGGCTGAAAGCCTAATTGGGCTTTATTGTAAAAACCAGGTTGGACCAGTGGCATTCGTTGGCTCTTTGGTCTCCGTCGGTCAAAATTTTGGTTACCGAACCCAAGGTCATGAAAGTACGACGTCCTAGTTTATAAAAGGGGTGCACGATTACAGGTTTAGTATAAGTTTCAACTTGAAACTTAGAATCTACCCATTATAACATATTTCTCATTTTCAAAACTTGGAACCTACTCCTTACATATCCAGGATCTACATAGGTTCCATCTAAATTATTAATTGAATGATTATAGTAAATCATTGCCTTTAATAATCACCACATATTGCTACAATTTACTTACTATAACTTATATTTAGACACAGTCCTAAGGTCAATTCAAAGATCTATACATGTTCTATTTATATTATTAATTGAATGATTACAATAAATCATCATCTTTAATAATCACTACTTATTATTACAATTTACTAAATACAACTTATATTTAGACACATGAAGAATATGAACTATTAATAAAGTAAAAGACTTAGTCATAAAATGGGAGCTTAGATAATGATTCTAGATTATACGCTTATTATTGGATATCATGAAATACCACAGGATCACGTGTAGACATAGACCAAGAAAAAAAAAAAATTGTTTTAGGTTCCACTTACCTAAAACCTATAACTTGAAACCTATCCATTGAAATAAATTTCCCAATTTTTAGAATTTAGAACCTACTCCTACATATTTAGGATTTGGAGCTGAAAAAATTCCCACCGGTCCAATTCTTCGATTCTAGGTTCTATCTTGAAAACCATACTCACCCTTAGTTTACAAGAGCTGAAGAAGTTTGGCAAAAATAATAAATGTAAGGTGACAAAATGACAACATTTTTTTATTAGGGGTTGGATTCCGCCGTTAACTAATCTTGACGAAATGCGTTCGCATTCCTGATTTCTCAGCGTAGGGTCCAAAGTCCTAAGGCTACAGTATGTCTAGTTTCTAAATGTAGAGGTTTGCGGATAAGGGACTTGTAATGGTACAATACCTTATTTCCAATTGAAGGTCAAATTCTGCCGCTTAACGAAGATTGTGACTTTTAATCTTCATGAAATGGATGGACGACCTATATGAAATGAAACCTAGGTAGTGAGGGACTATAATGTTTCTAGTTCCTATATGTACAAAGGATGCAGTGAGAAAAACATATGCAAGGTTGCATAAACTAACTTTTTTTTTTTTTTCTTTATCAAGGGTCGCATTGGCAATTTCGATCCTTGAGGTCATTTTCTTTGAAAATGCATAATGAATTCATAGCCAAAATTCATGTGTCAATAGTGACACAAAAGAAAAGTTTTGGATATAGATGTCAATGGATGACATAATTTAAAAAATTATGTTAGCATGACGGTGGACATACTTCAGAGGTTTTTAATTTATTAACTCGTTTTACTTGTGGATCGATAGTTAGTTGTGACAAGGTACAATTTCACATGTCAATGGGTATGTGCATTATAGTACCACATACAGTACTCATGAATCCAATAACTTAATCTGAATTTAGAAATTTAAAACCTGTACCTTATCATGTGCATGTTCCTCTAGGCTCTATTTCCACATAATTTTCCAAATCGCATTGTCATTAACGATCAATTAGTTCGATGGTGTTATTATATGCCAAGGGTAGTGGTGTTAGATTCGAACCCAAACTGAAACCGAATGAAGCTGAACCGAAATTTTGTGCTTTTTCAATTTGGTTTGGCTTTTGTTTTCGGTTCGGATAACGAAAAAATAACCATTCTCTTTTTCTAATTCGGGTTATTTCGGTTTAGTTTGGTTTGGTTAACCAAGTCGAACCGAAATTCTCAACAAAAACCAAATGCTCAACTTAAAATCTTTCTTCTTTCTCACCCTTATTCAATTCAGTTATCGTAAGCAAGGTCAAAAAGGAAAAAACTAAAAAACCGAACTGAACTAGGTTTTTAGTTTGTTTCGCATTCAGTTTGAGTCGCGATTCGGTTTGGCTCAGTTGCTCACCCTATCACTTTGGATTTCTTGAAATCTGAACTGAATCAAACCGTTGACTCCCCTAGCCCGGGGAGAAAGTTAAGTATGAAGCTAGTTTCATCATTTTTTAAGTAGAACAATCAATGATTATATATATATTGCATTTTCGGTTACCTAAGGATTAGTAACATTCATTGCTAGCTTAGTGCCTAACCTTTCCAACTAGTTGAATTTTCATATCCACATCAAGCACATAAGCATGTGCTCAGTTTTAGATGGATGTGAGACATCGGGTTTTCTGTAGATGTTTTTGAGAATTAGGCTGCATTAAGAGAAGCAGGAAAGCGGCCCCCCATTAAAAAGGCAGCGCATAAGAGTGAAATTGCTACTTCAATAGAAAAAGGCATTCCCGATTTCTCGGGGAAAAAACCCAGGAGGCATATATCCTTCGAATCATATGAAGTTCCTGCAGACAACTTGATAATTGACAATCCCTGGTCCAGAAACGAACACGATCTGATATAATCCTGTCGAATCAGTATGCCATGCTCTGTGGAAGGTGCTCATCCCTTTCATGCAACTTTGCTCCCTTTCGACGGGCATAGGGCAATTTGTTTGCATCGACACTGCGAATGCGTGATCCTTCAGCCATGGAGCATATATTCATTACACTTGCAATGTCAAGACATATTCCATACACGTCCTCACTTTCGTTACTAGGTCCGTATCGATGAGCCTTTTATCATTCTTTCTCACGTTGCTACCACAACATACAGCAATTCAAGCATTCATTCAATCTCAGAGAGTTTCCGAGTTTTGTATGCTTAAGATGGGTTTGTCTTGGTGCCCCTGTTGATGTAATTAGACAGAGTGGTCTTCATCGAAGGATTTGATATAACACCCATGGGGTGCAGCACTTCTCGTCATTAGCGGTTCTGTGGCCTTACAAAAGAAGTTTACAAGCCGTTTGCATATTTTGGAATTTCCTCTTCATGGATTTCACTCGCTGATTTGTGCAATACATCCATATCCAATTGAGATCGCTTGTCTTACTGACGGTGTGATTGTTTCAAGCTGTAAGGTAATTCTCCGTGATTTATTTTATCAAAAATGCAAGGCTAAACAATTGTGGGTTTGAAAAACACTTGAGTGGAGGATTGTAACTTTGTAACTCTTGAAGTGATGAGCAATTTTTTGCGACCGGCTTTCTCCATGAATTATGAGTCGACACTTAGAGCGCTCCTCCTAAATGTCTCATGTTCTTTATCATTCTTTGTTGTTTTCTCTAGCACTTTGTTCTCAAGTGTTAAATTTAAGTTGCAAAAGATCCACTAGTTTTCGCATTATTTAGAGATATCATTGCTTTTGCAATATGAAGACACATTCTTGCACGTCTCACTTTCCCTCTCTCGTGATTTAGATCTGTTTTGACAAGTGTTTATCATTCAGTTGTCATTTTGCTCTCACAAAACCAGAAAACTAAGCACAATCTCCAATCTCTCTCTCTCTCTCTCTCTCTCTCTCTCTCTCTCTCTCCTTCCCTCCCTCCCTCCCTCCCTCTCCCTCTCTCAATCCATTGAGTTACTCCAAGAAGAGCGGTCCTAAGCATGACCATAAACTTCTTCACCTGAGGCTACATGCGAATCTCTAGAGGATATTCCATCCTCTTGGGAAAAGAAAAATATATAGAGGTGGGGATACAAGATTTGTGAGCACCGACACTTTAAAATAAGGATCGGAATTTGGCAACTCGCCTCACAAGTTGTCTTGGTGAGGTTACAAAGTTACTATGTTTATAACACCAACGATCCAAGGCATGTCTCCTTATTAGTTATTACAAGGTTACCAATCCATTTCTTGACTTATTCCATAAAATCGTCTTCATATAATATCCAAGCAGAACGACTTGATTTGCATTTGGCTAACGCCAAAATGTCATCTTCTTTTAATTAAAATAATGGGGTCTGAGTTTTTTTTTTTTCTTTTTCTTTCCTTCGGAAAAAAGGAGAAGAATACTACTTTGGACGTCGTTTTTGGCCCAACAAAAACTGCCATCGATCTTATCATAGTGCACTTGGCCCACTTCGGATTGCAGAGAAATTTAGATGGATTGTTGGGGAGAATGCTTCTATTGTTTCTTTGTTGGATTTGTGATTATTGCAAATGATGGCAATCGGACCCTATTTTATACATGAAAACTTGAAATTACAACCATAAATCTTTTTTTTTTTAATCTAAAGGTGAAAATCCAATCTCCTTACCTATAATCTACTCCATTAATACAAAAATCCCATAAAATGCAAGCATGCATTTCAAATATTATCCCTAGGAATATTCAACCGTACTCAAGATAATCCTAAACTCTTAGACTGCATTTAATCATCTAAATTTTAAATTAAGATATGGATAAAATAGGATAAGAATTCTAGGGATTTGGCTATATTCTATCCATTGTTTAATGAATCATAATTAGAATGCTGGATATTTTCATATCATATCATGTCCATTATTTGGTATGAATGACATATAAGTATAAATGAACATGAAAAAGCACAAAAATAAATAGCAAGAATCTCTCATAATTCACTGTTTAAGAAACCATAAACTTAATTTTGTTTTTTATTTTTTCCCTCTTTTTTATTTCCTTCCCTCATTCCTTGATAAAATTTTTAATAAGTAATAAATAATACTATATACCTAAAAGATGTACAAATGTAAATGCTAAATATTTATAATATATTATAAAATAGAAAGAAATTCAAATATATATGTAAAAATAGGAATAATTAAACTAAAAAAATTGTATTATTTTTTTTTGATTTTTCTTTATTTAGAATTCAACTATTACTTATATTTAATTATTAATTTTATTAATTTAAAATTTTGTTGTTCGAGAAAAAATAACTTTTATACCTTGGATATAACAAAAATTATTCGCCTTTATCCCTCGTCCCTATGGATATTTTTATTCACATTATACCCTTATTATATTTAATCTTATCCTATCCTGAGTAGATACTAAACATAGGATATAATAAATTTTATTCTATTCTAACCTTTTATTCCAACCACCAAATGGTTAGAAGCTTTAGGCATGTTCAGTAAACCTCCGGTCTATCACAAATCGACCATGTTGATCAACTAAATCATTCAAGAGGCAATGATTAATCAAATGCAACTTTGACTAAAACTCAAGAATAACGTGGTAGTTGTAAATTGCCTCTTCGCTCATTCTTTTCTAAGTTGTTGCATCCATGAGCAGTACTAAAAGTGACCCAAAGAGCCATGGAAGAGGTGACGCAGAGCGAGCACATGAAATGGGCGTTAACAAGAGATGAATTCGTGCAAGAACTGAAGAAGGCCACCCGAATAGCAGCTCCAATGGCAGCAGCTTCGGTGTTGCAGTACCTCGTGCAACTTGTGTCGGTGGTTGCGGTTGGACACCTTGGCCAACTCTCGCTCTCTAGTGTCGCCGTCGCCACTGCTCTTGCCAATGTCACGGGTTTCAGTCTCCATGTAAGCTAATGCCCTTGTGGAGTAACTTTGGTCAAATTCCTACACAACAGAATTCCAAGTAATATTTGATATTCCTAGCAGACAGGATTGGCTGGTGGACTTGAAACTCTATGCGGGCAAGCTTACGGTGCGGGGCAATACCAGAAAGTCGGAGATTACGTTTGCAGCGCCGTCATTTCTCTCATTTTAGTTTGTCTTCCGGTTTGCATCCTCTGGATTTTCATGGACAAATTCCTGGAACTAATGCACCAAGATCATGTAATCTCGCAAGAAGCCCGAGAATACTTGATGTGGCTCATTCCTGCGCTACTCGGGACCGCAATCCTCAAGCCACTCGTTCGGTTTCTCCAAACTCAAAGCCTGATACTACCCATGCTCCTCAGCGCCTTCTTGGTCCTCTGTTCCCACATACCCCTTTGCTGGATTCTTGTGTACAAACTGGAGTTAGGGAGCCCAGGCGCAGCCTTGGCATGCGGCATATCGTCTTGGTTGAACGTGACGCTACTTGGGTTTTACGTGGCGTTCTCTTCAGCATGTGAGAAAACCCGTGTGCGGTTCACTAAGAAAGCCTTCCTTGGAATCCTCGAATTCTTCAGATATGGAGTACCTTCTGCTTTCATGATCTGGTCAGTCTCTCTAGTCCTACAAAAGAGAAACTTTCTTGCTGTTTTGTCCTCTCTTCGATTTTTTCTTGATGCCCGTGGTTGCAGCCTAAAATGGTGGTCGTGTGAGCTGCTCACATTGTTATCCGGCCTTTTACCGAATCCAAAGCTCGAGACCTCGGTTCTCTCCATATGGTATGATATAAAACACTTCCGCAATCATTCTCACACAAATCGGCAATCTTTCTGACTGTTATAATGGTTAATGCTTCAGTTTTACGATCTCTATATTGCACTTCAATGTAACATATGGTTTTGGAGCCTCTGCCAGGTAAATTCACGTTTCACTCAGTCCCCTTTAATGTTCCGTCACAAGAATGTGATGGTAGTATGTTTTAAGTGTTAAAAAGACATGGATTTTTGAGTTTTTGCAGTACTCGGATCTCAAACGAACTCGGAGCAGGGAACCCGAACCAGGCCAGGGTTGCGGTCCTGGCAATATTATCTCTTGCTATTACTGAAGTGGTCATCGTGGGAACCACGCTCTTCTGCTGCCGTCATGTCCTGGGATATGCTTATACCAATGAGAAGCAAGTGGTGCATTACATTGGAGTCATGACTCCTCTTATTTGTCTCTCCATTTTCATGGACAGTTTACAGACAGTCCTATCTGGTCATCTCTTACACTTCTCTATTCCTTCCATTTTCTTCCTCATTTCTACTTAAAAGTTTGAGAAATCGCACTCATTACATCTCGGGGACATTCTTTGCTGAAAATTTTTCTCCTTGAACATGGTTTGACACTCACTACAGAGGGGGTACTCCAGTTTTTCTACCACCAGTAGAAATGATTTTGATCATGTTCAATGAATCAGGAGTTGCCATGGGAAGTGGCTGGCAGCACATAGGAGCGTACATAAATCTCGGGGCGTTCTATCTGATAGGACTCCCAATGGGAGTTATTTTCAGCTTTGTCCTGCATCAACGAGCCAAGGGGCTTTGGATCGGTGTCGTAGCTGGAACAACCGCGCAAGCAGCTCTCCTCTCTCTCGTTACCGGAGCCACAAATTGGCAAAAGCAGGTGCTTGCTCAAAACATGCTCCTCTGCCCTGGCAGATGCACGTTGTTAGATTTTGAAGCCCGCACACGAGTTTGACATCTGCATGACACTTGAACGGAAAAACCCACCTCCACGCGTGGATCATAACGTCTCTCGATCTAAAGATCAGTGAGGAAGTAAAAATTGCATTCCTACACAAGTTTAATGTGTCCTTGTTTAACATGTTGCGAACTGATCCTCGCAGGCAAACAAGGTCAGGAAGAGGTTATTTGCAGAAAGTCCTCACCAAGAACAATGTGACCAAGGGACAAGGAATACATCTGCATGATGAAGTGAATTTCGCTTGCTCCCTTTTCCATCAGTTGTTAACGGGAAATAGTTAGTATAATTAGTCGGATGCGCTTATTTTTAGCAGAATACACGTGCTTTGGCTAATTTTGAGTCGATTCCCAGTATATGTGCAATGAAACCATGGATAGTGTCGTCATTATATGTGACACTGCTGGTACAACTACGAGAGTACTGTATGTACTTGATCCCATTGCGTCCTTATACATTTGAGTCCATGGTCAATGTATTGAGTGACCACAAAATCGATTTGCAAGAGCAGAGGGAGGATTAGATCAGTGTCAGGAACAGGAGAAGGCAAGCTAGCACACGTAATGCGGTCATAATCATTGGCGCGACCCATTGAAATGTCCATAGGAAAGTTGACAGATTTCTAAGGGGCCACAAACGGTTTCTCTTGCAAGCTGATGCCTATGGCTCTCCCCTAACCTACCAATCACTACATGGTTTTCTCTTTCAGTTAGTTAATTTGATTGAGAGTTGTCACGAGCCAAATTAGGATACGTGGAAGGCTACTCCAATACTGAAAGTGCACAATGCTCATGTATGAGTTGAACTTCTAATCCTAGCATGACTAGGAAACCAGTCTAAAACTAGGAAACATACTTAAACTAGGAATTCTACTCGAACTAGGAATACTACTTAAACTAAGAATTCTTCCTAAACTAGGAATCCTACCTATTAGGAAGTCTAGTCAGATTTGGAATCCTAATTGGACTAGGAAATTTAATAAAATTAGGAATTCCACTTCAGTTAAGATACCTAATCTGCACATGGATCGTAACCTAAGCCCATGACATTATAAACCTATATAATAAATCATGAATCCTGCCCTCACTAGAATTCTTTACCATCAAAATCAATCCTACAATTGAAAAGACACCAAACCGTGATTACCAGGGATCGTAGAAGGTGATGGACACCAGGAAGGACTTGGATTTGCCTTGGCTTTTTAGGGCCAAGGGCATGGCCGTGAGTGATGGATCCGAGGAAATATTGGGTGTTGCAATAGCCCATTCAGCGACCAACACATGTTTCTGAATGGGCCACAAAGTCACTCCCCTCTCTTCGCTCTGCACCACCTCCCCCCACCCCCGAAAACCAATCGACTCAGACCTCTACTCTCTCTCCCTCCTGACTTACATCCTGGCTTTGCGCTCTCTCGTCTGAAAAACCACGCCACCACCTCTGCCTTAGCAACTACGCTCGACAGCCATAGAGGTAGCGGAGAGGGTCAAGGCCTGCATAGTAGGGGAGGAAGTTGGCGTCGGCAAGATCTAGGTTGGGGGTTAGGCAAGGGAGCTTGAGGACACTGCAGTGGAAGACAAGCTCGAGCATGAGGGGGTCGATGCAGAACCAGCTCCAAGAGCAGTTGTGGGCAAGCTGGCCAATGCCATGGTTGGCCAGGCACAAGCAGAGGTCTTCGAGGAGGGGTAGTCGGCGCAAGTGGCAAGGAGGTCTAGGTTGAACCACGGCAGTAGGCAGCAGACTTGGATCCGGGCAGCCCGAGCAGCCGTTGGGGACGGCGATGGTAGGGTCTAGACAGGTCAGGCTGAGAATGGAAATGGAAAGGGTGTGGAAGAAGGAGATGGGAGTAGCCATGTCGAGAGAGACGTATTTTTCAGTCACAAAATGGGCTATTGCAACTTTGACATGGCATCACAGTTGCACCTAATATTTTCTCGATGGATCCTCGGTGGAGGTGCATGACGATGAGGGATGGCCTCGGTCACGGTGGAAGGATGGACCGCTGACGAAGAGGCCACGATGAAAAGCGTCAAGGTCAGTGGAGGACTCGGTGAGTGATCTAATGGAGGAATGAAGAGTACGGCTGGCCCAAAAGGAAACACTGACCAGAGCTTGGGCCAGAGTTCCTATCGTAGGAATGAAGAGAAATGCTAGTGGAAGATGTCACAATCTCTATAACTGGCACCTGAACTTCACAAAATGTTCAACATTGATTAGAGACCATACTAGAGTAAGACATTAAGTATAGATGAAAATGCCGGTGGGAGGTAGACTTGATCAACGGGACGGGCTGACATCCCATGGGGTTCGTCTTGGTCGGGTCGGCTCGGAGGGAAAAATAAGCAGGCTAAGCAAGGAGATTCTTTCTTGGGGCAGCCTGACCACCCAGTTCGTTTCTAATATTGGAAAATCTACTACTTTTTTGGCAGGACGGGCTAAGCAAGGACATATTGGCTCGATATTAGGGCCTACCCATCTAGATCCACCCATCGATCAAGCCTAGTGCAAGGTAATCACATCACAATTGAGCTTATAAATGTACAATGTTAGGAAGATTTCTTGCTGCCACCCCCGTTCTCGAGTTTGGCCCGTCCAATTCAATAGCTCAGATGGATCTAGACACTTAGACAAAGTGCCGTAAAATTTTGTTCTTCATGTAACATCAGATTTTGAGCAGGTCGAAGCATGTGGTGTGCAATCTCTCAGTAGAATATACAATCGTGACAAAATGCTAATTTGGTCATCGAATTGAACATAAGAATAACATTTTTGAATAATGGCAAGTCTAGCGAGAATCACATACAGTAATACCTTCTTCATATCACAATAATAGTAACCCCTTACATATACATAGCATCGCAAAGCAAATTTAGACGTAAAACGAGTACATATGTTCAAGCTATTCCAAGGAAAATAGAAATACAAATCTCTCCTTGTTTATTAGTCAAATAAAGCAAGCCTTGAGCTACATGACCAGCAAAGGGAACTCACCCACGGCAAGATCAAAGTTCTCGAGTACTCCCGACTGCACACCTGCTCAGTAGGGCGGTGGAGGTCGGCGCCATGGCGGAGGCGGGGGCCTGTAGGGGTCGAAATAAGGTGGGGGAGGAGGACCGGGAGGATGATGAGGCGGCAGTGGCGGTGGTGGGTGATGGTGGTGGTGCGGAGGGGGAGGAGGAGGAGGATAATACAAGTCGGGGCGTGGGGGTGGAGGCGGCGGCGGGCCGTACCAGTAAGGGTCAGGCGGCGGTAGCGGCGGAGCAGAAGGCGGAGGATGGGGAGGCGGAGGGTGCGGGTGCCTGCGGTAGTCCATTTTGGGGATTGAATGACAGGAAATGAAAGTAGGATTCGGTCGATAGAGAGATCAATTTGTATATGTGGACCATCAACGGCAAGTTTCGAGAAATAAATAACCCGCGGGCTGTTAGTTGGGTGGACACATGGAAGACCAGTAGCTATCGTGTTATAATCTGGGACCGCAGATAATTTGCTTAGCCACGAAGACAAAAAGATGCCGAATATTTCTAGTCGTTTCCCTTGGGTATCATTTTAAGGTACTACGTAGGAGCCTGAGAGCTCCACAAATGAACTTCTCGCTTGTCAAATAACTCTAATGGATTGATAAGACTGCGTTCTTTATTTTAATATACCGGCACTTGCACACCTTGACCTCTTAACTAAAGAGAAATATTTTCTTCCCCCTCCCAAGGGAATATCCTGAATTTTGTAACCCAGAGTCCATATTGTGTTATAAAATATATGGGACCGTGGATAATTTGCTTAGCAGTGAAGATAAAAAGATGCCGGATATTTCTAGTTGTCATTCATGTATCATGTTAAAATATCCAACATCACTTATCTGTGAAATTTTAGAGGGTGGTGTATTCATTTAGTGTCTATTCACCTATCCATTTTTAGCTTTTAGGTTCGATATTTTAACATAGCATTAGAGGCGGATTCTATCATCTTCGATACGACACCGTTTGTTATACTCAAAACATATAAACAGAGATAATACTTTTGAGAAGGTGATAATGAATTTAATAACGATTGAGCCAATTTATGCAGAATCTTAATAAGAAAAGATGACCGAAACACACATTAAATATAAACATGCTAGATGTTATAACATTGGAGAAGAATCAAATGGTAGGTGAGGTATGGATTACCGAATTTTCTTAAAGCATTAGTTCTTGTCAATGGTGCTATGAAGATGTACAAACTATGCCTCTAAAGATACAATATCCTAAACTCATTTGTACTAGTACTATATTACCATGATTCAATTGAACACTTCTCCAATTTGGCACACCTTGAAGAACACCCTTAATGAATAGAAGATACATATCTTTTTTAGAGAAAAAAAAAAAAAAAGTGATGGAAAATTGAAAGGAGGTAAATTAAAGAGTCATGTCGATTATGCTCATATTTGTTGAGCCATTATTCCATAATTATAACATATTACAAATAAATAAAAATGTAGTAGAAAAGTGAAAAGGACATGTACTAAGGGCACCCATAACAAAATTTCTGAATATAAATCAATTTCTCAATTTCTATTCCCTGAGATGAGTTTTTGAAATAAAAATTTATTTGATAATAAAATAAAATTTACATTTCTAGGGGATGGCGGTGGGCGAACTGGCGCCTGGCAGACGGTGATGGGCGTTTGGTGTCCCTAGGTAATGGATGGATGGTAGGCCATGACGAGAGTGAACGATAATAAGAGTTTTTCATTTTTCACTTTTTGTTCTACAAATAAAAAAGCTAAAAATTTTAGGTCCTTATTTTTACTCAAACTCTATTTTTTTCCAAAATAAAAAAAAATAAAAAAAATGAAATTGCATTCTAAATAGATTTTTATTTTAAATCTGTTCCAAAAAATAAAATAAATAAATAAATAAATAAATATAAATTTTATCATGTCTTTCCTAAAAAAATCTTCTCATAAAAAAATAAAAAAGAAAAAAAAAGAAAAAAAAGAAAGAAGGTTCTTTGAAACATCGCCCGCGGATTGCCTTCGAGGTCTCATAGAATTTTATATTCATCTGGCGTCTTCTCATCCATCGATATCTCCTTTTGAATTGGAGTAACCAATTTGTCAATGTCGTTGGATTCGTCATTCTACTCCTGGCGTAACGCCGTGACCAAATTTCGTCGCATGTAACGAAGGGAGGAGGTCGATCACATGAAATTGACATCGACAGCTTGCATCCCAAAACTGGGGCCTCCGCGACGCAATGCCGTGGCGTACCGCCAACGGAATTGAACCACGTCGTGCGTGTGGTTTGAGGACAAGTGGATCCAAGGCACGGCTCGCGTGCTGCTTCATCTTTCCTTAACCTACTTTTACCGACCATATCCACGTAAAATAAAAAATAATAATAATGAATACATAAAATTAAAGTAGAATATATTCTAACGTGAAAATACCTCGTTACTTGACCACGGCGCTTTATATATTTCTTATAAATTTGCATAATTTATCTTCATTTATTGACTTAAATTTTTAGGTCAAATTTTCTTATATTTCATATGTATCCATCTCGTTGGTCATATTCCATGTATCATTACTAATTTGATTTGCACATGAGATAAGTTTTTTTTTTTTTTATTTATTAGAAGATGGGGTGTTGAAATCTATGATGTGCCCACCTATTAGTTTAGCCTTTTAAGCTGGATTTTCTAACACTTAATAGGCAATGATACATACGTTTTGGATTTTTATGATATATTTTTTTTTGTCCATTGCCTTTTAAAGATCAGATCTCATTCCTTTGATCTTCTTGGGACGTACACGTTACCACGATCTCACTACAAACTCCATGAACGTACTCGGTACTAAACGATCGAAAGGTGTTTTTCCCACTTCCAAAAAATAACAAATAAATAAATAAATATTGATTACGTGAAATAAGCGAAGACTTCACACAAACGACTATTGAACTTCAAGAAAATTTAGATCAACAGAAACATAGCCAATTTTCTTAATATTTTTTTTTTATTAATGGGGATAATTTTTTTTTTTAATATATGTGAATTAACCCCATTATGAGTTTGAGCCACTAAATTCTTTAAACAACAAAATCTGACTGTGAAAAGAAGCAGAAAGGCAAAGAATGGAAAGAGGAGGACGAACCATTCTTTCCCACCCTAAATGAGCAGAAGATCGATACCAAGTTTCATACATGGTGCATAGAAAAGATACACATGATCTCGACTCAACACAGACGCGAGCGGCTGATCCTCGCTTATTCAAATCCAGTCTCAATACATAGAATATTTGACTGAAAAGGAATTAGTGCCCTCAGAAAGGTGGAGGAGGATGAGGGTGGTGAGGTCCCGGAGGTGGCGGAAAACCCGGTGGTCCTGGCGGCGGCGGGTGAGCGAATGGCGGGGGAGGTGGACCGGGAGGGCCTGGTGGCGGAGGCCCTGGTGGCCCTGGTGGAGGGGGCGGGTGGTGGAAAACCGGGGGAGGCGGCCCTGGCGGTCCTGGGGGCGGCGGCGGCGGCCCGAAGGGATCGGGAGGTGGCGGGCCTGGCGGCGGGGGATGGTGATGGCCGTGATGATGAGGCATGCTGCTGTAGCACCGGGCGCGAGATTCCTGTGAGTTGAGAGGCAGATATGATGTGCGGTGGTGCGGGGATTAAATGAAGACCGACGAGTATAAATGATGGGACAAGACTCTAGAAGTTTGTGGAAAACTAGGATTTGTACGAGGAATGGTGGTTGGATGTTGAATTACCGTTGGCTTGGAGAGAAAGGATTGTCTTGCACGTTTATTCCTCCGTTGAGATGAAAAACGATCAAACTATCATCTCGATGAAACTTTAGTATTTTTGGTGGTTTAATAGAGAAATTTTAAAAATAGTCTCCTTTTTATTTTTTATTACGCCCATACCAATTTGTTCATTTTTTTTTTAAATTAACGATTTGTATCCCAAATATTTTAGTATTAGACTATGGTCTACTTATTTAACAAGTTGTTGTTTTCTTTTCAAAGACATTCTTACCATTTCCCACGCCCTACGCTCGATATCCCCTCTCGCTCCCTTCACTCTGCACTTCTTCTTTTCTTTTCAAAAACACGAGAAGTTACATCGCTTTGAATAGACGTGTTCTTGTGATGATCGATGCGTTATAGGAAGATGAATAATTACATGGACTGGATTATGAAGATGTACCTCTTAATATATGGTAACTCGATATTTTCATGTGTGAATTTTCTCTTAAAATTAATGGAATAAGATGGAGGTGTTAAAGCGACAGCACGACATTCACATGACAATCAAGGCCCACTACATAAGAGTAGATAAAAATAGCCATTCTCTGTAGCAGCCTATCAGTCAAGCAAGATCAGAGATAGACTTTTCTTTTCTTTTCTTTTCTTTTTAAGTGAAAGAAAATTTTAGGATTAATACAATGAAAAACCCAAAATCAATACATTCGTAACAAATTTGATCTCAAACTAATTTTTTGATCTCCAAATATCCAAACTGGTACATGTGAGACAAATTAATCCAAAATAATTTTTTAATCATCAAAAAATCCAAAATCAATACATATGTGACCAATTTACCATCTATTAAAATAGATTAATACTATGAAAAATCACAAAACCGGTACAGATAAAACCCGAAACTAGTGCATTCATTAATTGTTGCACGTCATTTAGCTTAATAATTTGACGGTAAAATTTAACATAAATTAACGGAGGATAAATTAATCACGAGTATATTATGTTAAGAGTTTTTCGTGGTCAAAAAATTAATTTAGGATAAATTTTTCATAAATGTATTAATTGAGAGTTTTTTTTAGTATTAACCAAAAATTTTATTAATTTCTCAGGAGTCTTAAACATAAAAGCCCATGGAAGACACTTCAAATCAAAGCGAACTCTAGAGGGATGGAGGCGAATGGGCTACCCAATTCAGTGAAAGGGGCGCATTCATCGGCCTCTCTCTACTCTAATGGGCTAGGCGTAAATCTGAAAACCGGACCAATGGATCACGACCCTCCGCGATAAGCACGCTCTCTTCCCACACGGACTTATTTGCCCCACTTCCAAGGCTTGTACCAAACGCTCGGTTCGAAGTTCACCAATCAATTGCCGGAGGCCGATCTTGACGTGACGAGGACAATCATCGCGACTTTTTTTTTTTTTTTGTTGAAAAGAAATTTATAGCATTCTCATTCAAACAAAGGTTTGGATAGTAGAAACACTAGCTTCAATACATAACAAGTCCAAAAGACAAGAAGGGGATAAAAAAACCCAATTAGCTAAAAGGGCCTTTCTTCGGTGGGCCTTGACGACCTAGTCTGCCACTTTGTTGCATTCTCATCGGTAATGGGCTATTTTCAGGTTTGGGAAAGTATTAACACGTGCCTTCACTTCACATATTAGCTTATCTACTTCCCAGTTGACCTACGGTGTACTTTCCGCTAAAGCTTCACTAGTTCAAGATTATATGACTCCAACTCCATCTGCTTTTCTTCTCTCACTTTAAAATACTTTAGGGTTTGTAACATAACTTGTGCTTCCACCTGGATTGTTAAAGAGGCTTTGACCGTGCGCGCTAAACCATCGATGAGGACTCCTCTGCTATCTCGGTAGATGCAAGCTACAACCGCTTCCCTTGTTTCTCAAAGAAAGTAGCCATCGACGTTGATTTTTATCACACCGTGCGTCGGGGGAGTCCAAATCTGAGGCAAGCCGTGCTTCAAAGAGGTCCCGGTTGGAGGCGAGATGTGTGTCGGAGGGTTCCCAATCTGATGTAAGCGCTGCAGTGAAAGGTTCCATGTTTGCACCAAGTCGTGCGTCGGAGGGGTGGACATTTGAGACGAAGCTCGCGTCAAAGACATCCAAGTCTAAGATGCCGGGGGTGGGGGGGGGTCGGCACCGCTCCTAATGCGGGCGCTGTAGCGAAGGAATCTAGGTTTGCATTGAGCCGTGCGTCGGAGGAGTCGAAGTTTGAGGCAAAGCCTGCGTTGGAGACATCTAGATCCGAGATGGGGGGGGTCGGCACTCGCTCCGATGCGGGCGCTGCAGCAAAGGACTCCAGGTTTGCGTCGTGCTATGCGTCGGAGGAGTGGAGTTTTGAGGCGAAGTCTACATCGGAGCCATCCAAATTTGAGATGGGAAGGCCAGCACTTGCTCTGTTTTTGTCTGTTTTTTCATCCACCTGTTGAAGTTTTCTTCCATGGCCATTGCTTTGAGGTGATTATGTGTTGGGAATTCAACGGTTTTTCTCTGAAACACCAATCATTGCGAGATTTCCAAATCTACCACAGCAAGAGGGCTAATCGCTCGAAAGAAACTAAGGTGTGTTGAAATTTGGCAAGCCATTCCCTTATCCGAGTTATTCCATGACCATCTCTTTGTATTATCACTGCAGCGGCCTCCCAGACTTGGTTTGTCCATGGACAAAGGAGGAAAATATGCTCTACTGACTCTGAATATTTGTTGCATATTGTGCACATGGCCTCAGGTATATAATGTCTCCGATTTAAATTCTCCTTTGTTGCTAATGCATTTTGACAAATTTGCCAAAGGAAAAATCTAATTTTAGGCTGAATTTGGGCTTTCCATATTCTATTCCACAATGATCGTGGAACTTGATAGGACGATGAAGCATGGTTTTGCTTTTGATTTTCTCCTTGTGCCTTGAGCTTGTTATATGCACTCTTGACTATGAAATGACCTGTTTTGGTTAGCTTCCAGACTAATTTGTCATTTGGAAATTGGGGGTTTAGGTGGATAGCTAGAATTTCTTTACACACGTCATGGTCGAAAAGTTCTAGTACTCTGTCTTCCTTCCAAGTAGCGGAATCTCTAGTTATAAGTTCCGAAACCCGTGATGGGTCATCTCTATTTGCAGGTCCTTCAATTAAACCTCTTGATAACCATTGATCATTCCTAATACTGATTTTTTCTCCATTTCCAACCACCCACTGTAATGAAGGACTTATAGCATTTCTTCCCAAGAGTAGACTTTGCCAACTCCACAATGGTCTTGAGCCTTTCTCTACATGTAATGCATATGTATGGGGGCAAGTATAGTCCTTTGAAAATTCGACTCCAAAGAGAAGTCGGATTCTGAATTAGCCTCCATGCTTGCCGCCCCAATAATGCCTCGTTAAATTTAATTAGATCTCAAAAGCCTAGCCCACCTTCATCCTTTCTTGCTCTAAGAATATCCCAGTTTTTCTAATGTAAACCAGCCCTATTCTCATTGTTTTTCCACCAGACAGCTGATATTTTCCTTTCAATGGCTCGGCAAATAAATAGGGGAATTTTAAAAATGGACATAGCATATTGGGGTAGAGCTTGCATCACAGTTTTAAGCAAAATTTCTTTCCCTGCCTTTGATAAAAAGTTCTCTTTCCAGCTCTCCAGTTTCATATTAACTCGTGCAAGAATCTAATCAAACATTTGCTTTTTAGATCCACCCTAATCAGAAGGTATCCCAAGATATTTCCCGGTCTTTTCCAACTCTAGTACCCTCATTTCTTTAGTTAAGTTACTCATCAGTTCTCTTGGACAATCTTTACTAAAGAGCATACCAGACTTGTTCGGATGTATAGCTTGTCCAAACACAAAGCAATATTAGTTTAAGATTATTGCTACATTTTGACACTCAACCAATTTGCCTTCCAAAAACAAGATTAAAGGTGAGAATGATAAAATTTCTGGAACATAAATTAATTTCTCAATTTCTATTTTAGAAATTGAGAAGTTAAAAATTTTAACTTTTGATTTCTTATTCAAATCTATTTCTGTAATAGAAATTTGTTTCAGAAATAGAAAAATCAAATTGCGTTACCAAACAAATTTCTGTTCCAAACCTATTCCGGGGAATAGAGAAACAGAAAAATAGAGGAGTAGAATTTTATCATGCACGCCCTAAGTCATCCGCAAATAGTAGATGGGATAGTGATGGACAAATTCTATTCAGCTTAATACCCTTAATGCTGCCATTTTCCATTTCTCTTTTCAGCATCATAGATAGGATGTTTGCCACAATAATTAATGAATAGGTATGGAGATAAGGGGTCACATTGTCTTATCCCGCGAGTAGGCTTAAAGGAAGCTGTAGGTTCCTTGTTTACTTCGACGCGGAATGATACCATAGAGACACATTCCATGACCCAGGAGACCCAAGTATCACAGAAACCCATTTTAAGCATACTTGTTTTGAGAAAATCCCATTCCACGCGATCATATGCCTTCTTCATATCTACCTTTAGCACTGCATAAAATTTATTTCTCCGTTTTCTGATATGTAGCTGATGAAGCACTTCCTACACTATTAGTATGTTATCTTGAATTTGTTGCCCATTTACAAATGCACTTTGCTCTGTTGCTATCAAGTCAAGCAGCCACTGTTTTAGTCTATTCGCCATGATCTTTGAAATGATTTTATAAACAAAGTTACAAAGGCTGATAGGGTGAAACTGTTCCAACCTCTTTGGATTGTGTATTTTCGGTATAAGGGTGATGTATGTGTGATTCAACTCAGGATTAAGTGTTCTTGAGTTAAAGAAAGACTTGACCTCCCTAAATACTTCTTCTTGAATGTCCTTCCAGTGATGTTGATAGAATTTTCCACACAAACCATCTGGTCTAGGAGCTTTGAGAGCACCCAACTAAAAAGTTGCTACAATAACCTCTTGTAGGGTCACTTCTTCAATCAACACTTGGTTCATCTCCTTTGTTACAAGGTATGGGATTTGGTCAATGACTGGTTGGACGTTTCTTTGCCCTGTAGAAGTATAGAGCTCTTTAAAATACTTGGTTGTTATCTCCTTTAATTTTATGGGGTTTCGACACCATTCATTGTGCTCATTTTTCAGCATTATTATCATATTTCTTTGACGCCTTTGCACTGTGGTTGCATGAAAGTATTTGGAGTTTTTATCCCCTCATATGAGCCAATTGATCCTGGATCTCATACCCCAATATACTTCTTCCTGTCTCCATAGCCTCTCTATCTCCATTTTCAGCCAATTCATTCTGTTTATGTCATAATGTGAATTTGAGTTGTTTGTGATGATCCCGCATCTCTCTTTTCAACACTGAAATTTGTTTTTCTACATTTTTTAATCTCCTTTTACTCCAAATTGCTAGCTCTTCAACCACATTTTTCAATCTAATTGATAGATTTACTTTCTCCCCTCCAAAAGAATTCCAGGTGTCCAATACAATTTGTTCATACTCCTCCTCATCTACCCAGAAAGCTTCGAATTTAAATTCTTTTTTTACGTTTGACTTGTTGGGGAAAAAATGTTTGATAAAATGGGACTATGATCCGACCATATAGCTGGCAAAGCAATAACTTTCGCAGAAGGGAAAGAAACCCTCCAATCCATACTACACAAAACTCGATCCAGCCTCTTCCTAATTAGCTCATCCCCTTCTCTATTGTTTGCCCAAGTATAGGCACAACCCTTACTTTCTAGATCCATAAGAGCACAAGCATTTATAAAGTCTTGGAAAGCTTTACATCTATAGTATTCAGCTACTCTTCCCCCTACTTTTTCCCACTAATATAAGGTTTCATTAAAATCCCCAACACACAGCCAAGGGTCCCAATTTAGCCTAGTCATCCGATAAATCTCCTCCCACAGCTGTAATCTTTGATGAAAATCAATCGGTGCATAAACAAAGACGATACACATTCTTTGTTTTGTCTCTTCCAAATTGCATATTAAGTCAATAAAAGACATAGTGCTAGATATAATGGAAATTGTAACTTGTTCATTCCAAAAATTGCTAATCCCCCCGCCAAGCCTCTTGGATTTACTATGAAGCCATTTTGAAACTTTAGTCTTTTCTGCATTTTTTTCACAACTTCTTCTCTATTCTTCGTTTCCAATAAACATAGGACCGTAGGCTTTTCTTGAGCTACTAAAGCTCGTAAAGACTGAATTGTCAAGGGGGAGCCTAAACCTTAACAATTCCAGCATATAACTTTAATGTGTAACTTGGTGGCTTATTAGAGCTAGCCACCAAAGTACATTTTTGTGCTTCTTCTCATGTCTGAATAGGAGTCTCCATCAATTGAGTTGCATCTAGAATTTCATTGTTGAATTGCTGCATTTCATATGGAGAATATCTCTTCTGTTTTTTTATTAACATGCGTTTTTGGGTTTCGAGCTTCCAAAGATCCTTGCTTGGTGCTTTCTAAACATGCTCCTCCACTCTCTCTCAGTTCTTGCGAATGATTCAGCACATCCATATTCTCTTCCCAAACCATGGGTTCTTTCATCTTGGCCTTTCCGTATTAAATTGCCTTGTTGGTGCTTGTATCCTTCAAGTCTATTGGATTGCCCTTATACACCACAATAGGCGGAGCCAAAGGGTAGTTCTTTCATGTTTTTAAATTTGTCCTCAGTAAAAGGAAACTTAAAAGGAAACTCCTCACACAATATTGAGAATAATGTCTCAATCGCCCACATGAGTAACAGTAGTGAGGCAATCTTTCATATTTAAAATCTAGTCATAATTATTTCCTCTATTGTTGAAAATCAACCCTGAGATTAGAGGGTTTGAGATGTCTAGCTTGACCCTAGCCTTTCCTATCTTGTAGGATGTATATCCCCTAGATTCAATCTTAACCTCCGAGATACTGCCTATTTCCCCAAACACCTTTGCTATCACCCTCTCCGATATCCATTCAATCGGCAAACCATGTATATGCACCCAAAACTCACAGGTTTTAAAGTTGTAACATGCAGGAGGCATATTAGGCTCCCATAAATTTTGTAACATCCCGAGTCTCCATTGTACACATATTATCTGCTTTGGACACTAAGTCATCACGGTTTTGTTCCTCTTGGGGCAGCCCATACTACTCCAAGAAAACGTATATGTACAGTTAGAATGACTCAAGTCTTATAAGCTAGCCTAATACTCCCTCCCTAGGCGATGTGGGACAAGAGAGGGACCCCTTCAATAGTCAAAAGAGAAAGTTAGGTTGGTTTGGGAACGTCTCAGAACAACTCAAAGTCATCAAAAAAGTTATGCGGATCTAAAAAGACGCAAGTTAAAATTTAATGTGGGGAATCACGTGTTCTTAAAAGTTTCTCCTACAAAGGGTGTAATGAGATTTGACACACGTGGGAAGTTAAGTCCAAGGTACGTAAGACCATTTTTTATCTTAGAGAAAATTGGTGAAGTCACTTATAAATTGGCTTTGCCACCGGCACTATCAGGTGTTCGTAATGTGTTCCATGTCTCTTTATTGCAGAAATATGTGCCAAATCTTGAACATGTGCTAGACTTTACTCCATTGAGATTACGGGAGAACTTGACATATGAGGAGCAGCCTATTCGCATTATCAATAAGAAGGATCAGGTGTTGTGGCAACGAACTATTCCTTATGTGAAAATACAATGGCAAAACCATACCCAAAGAGAGGCTACTTGGGAACTCGAGGAGGAGGCAAGACACAAATACCCTCACTTGTTTCAAGATTGAAGTACATGTAAATTTCGAAGACGAAATTTTTTTAAGGAGGGTAAAATGTAATATTAGGTTAATGGGCCCCAAAGGAAAAAAAAAAAAAAAAGAAGTTGAAAAGTCAATAAAGCAAAAAGGAGAGGGGAGAGGGCTCGGTTAAATAGAAGCTGAGGGGTCTTAACCAGAAAGAAAAGAAAGAAAAGAAAAGAAAGAAGAAGAAGAAGAGAAAGGGGAAGAAAGGAAAGGGGTTTTGGCACGTGCATGCCTCAGACGCCTCGCCAAGCCAGCTCGACTCCATAAAGCAGCACTTGGTAAGAGATTAGGCCCCTCGTTCGTCCAATTGAAGTAATTTTTGGATTTATGGCTCAAATTTGGAATTTTTGGAAAATCGAGCGATGAAGTTTGCTTTTCGAGTCGTTGAGCCATGTATTTTGGTAGGAATGGTAGTTTAGGGTGTTGTGGAGCCATGAGATTTTACTGGATCGTGATTTGAGCTTATGGTTTGTTCAAAACAAAATTTCAAAGTTTTCCGCACACAGTGAACAATACGCATCCAGCAACTTCAGGCCCGTATTTTGACATTTTTCGGCTTGATTTTGGGGCGGCCAAGTTGGGATTCTGTAATATGTGTCAAGGGCTCTTTATTGACTATAAATATGTTCGGATCAGGGTTCGGAAGAGAAAGTTAAGGCGCGATCAAGTTTTGCGCTTAAACTCCGTGTTGCGAATGGCTTAAACAATCACTTTGGTTATGCGATTTGTTAGTGTACAGAAGTCCTTTTGTTAGAGTTAAGGCGTAATTTAGTCATTTTGTAGTCGAGATAAAATTTTATTAGATTTTAACATTATTCTTCAGTTAATTAATAGGGCCGTGAGTTCGACGATACAGGTATCGTTCGTCATTGACGACGATGTGAGTGGTACTATATCTTCTTTGGTTTTGTAAAATCATGTCTTATATATATGTATATATATTGAATTGAGAATAGCATTTTTATTGCATAAAAGCCAGATTGAGCAATTATTACCCTTTGGTTGATTGTGAATCTTTGAAAAGCATGTTATACAAGGTTTGTGGAGAAATATATATGAAATTGCTTTGCGACTAATTTATGGAAATGTTTATGATGATTTGAGAAATAAATATGAAACATATGATAGGCTTTGCTGTAAAATGTTATTCATTTGGTTTAAGATATTGATTTATGGATTGGATTTCTAATATTGGAGGATGGTTATTTATGATCAATATGACTGTGAACCCAGTGAGGGGTTTTCGGGGTATGCATACCGGGTTTAGGATATCCTTCTGGGCACAGCCACGGCTTTGTAGGTGGAGACCTTGCCAAAAAGAGAATCTTGGTCGTCTTGTCGCAAGGTGTTGTGTCCTGACCATGGTTAGTTATTGAGCAAAAGATTGATTAATGGATAGACCATTGATATGTGTTTTTGATGGAGATTATTCAATGGATTCGACTATTGATACTTGACTTTTGATGGCGATTTAAATGAGTTTTCCATATTAGTATAAAACTTTGATGATAAGAAATAACTCTTATAAGATTCGATATGTATTTTATATATTGAGTTGGCTTTATGAAATTTGGTATTGCTTTGTATACATGCATAGTGGTTGTTCGATCTTCTTAGAAGATATGTACTACTCACTGAGCTATTGTTACTCATTCCACTCCTCCTTTGATCTTTTCAGGTTCCTTAGTTAGTGGCGAATAGAGCGAGTACGTCGTTGGTGGGAAACTTTTGGGGAGTTCTATTTTGTTTTTGGTATGGTTTAAGGAAGTGGTGCAAATGATACTTACTAGTGGTTGGATTGTCTGAGTTTTAAACGTATATTTCTTTTCTCTTTTTAATGGATTATAGAAACTCTGATGTTGCAACCAATTTGTTAATTTATCTAATATATAAGTTAATATCAGTTTGTTGGTTATGGTTGAGGCTACGTCCTTCGTAAAGAAGGACGGCCGTGTCATTCCCATTTTTTGTAGTTTTGGGGTGTGACATTTTTGATATTAGAGCCGACTCCCTACCACGTGTGGGGCCACAGCAAGAATGCTGTTTTGACTTGGGCCACAGTGAAGACATTGTTCTGTTAAGAGGTGGAGAGTGTGACAGCCTAAAGAAGAGGTCCAATCTCTTGTCCCACATCGCCTAGGGAGAGAGTACTGTGCTAGCTTATAAAATTTGGGTCCCCTCTAACTGTACATACGCGTTTTCTTGGGGTAGTATGGGCTGCCCGAAAGGAACAAAACCATAAGAACTTAGTGTTCAAAGCGGACAATATGTGTACAGTGGAGACCCGGGATGTTACAAATTTAGCAAGAGTAAGTGATTTGCAAACGACTAGGGACCATTGATGTTACAAATTTAGCAAGAGTGAGTGATTTGCAAACGACCAGGGACCCTGTTGAAGAACCCTATCCCTATCTGTTTCCGACCAAAATCGGAATTTAAAAATGCATTGGGCTATTGGAGATATCTCCACATTTTCCATTTTCCATACTCGACACATTGTATTCTAAAATGCTTGAATATTTACCTTTGGATTTTGATACAATTGGCCGATTAAAGATAATCTGCATTCTTCAATCTTCTCTGGGGTTATTTCATCATCCACTGTTGTAATCTTGTTCTTGGGCCACAGCTTTCACAGTCGCTTGCAGAGGGCAGCAAGGCGGACTTTAGATTCTTCCAAGTCTTCCATGAAGAGAGCTTATAACATCTCTGAAAGCATACGCTGGCTGAACACAAAGCAGGTTAAAGGGAATGAAGATGGGAAAGGATTAGGGTTTTGCAGTTGAAAAGAGGTGGCTATTTTAAGGGGGAAACATGATTTTTGGGTAGCTATTGAGTGGGTCAGCCATGATCTCACAATGAAACAGCGAAGACCATATGGAAAAGGTTAGGGTTTTGGATTTCAGTGACTACCCAAAGGTAGAGGGAGCTCTCCTACGATGGGAGAGAGGAAACTCTCCTGCGAGAGAGGGTTTTTATGACATGGGTCGAGCATAATTTGGGGAAATTATGACTCGTTCGAACAGGGAATTGAAACGCTATTCTTAATTTGGCATCTAATCTCAAGCCCAAACTGTCCATTTCTCTCCGTCTTGCAGCGTATACTCTCTCTCACTACCTGCTCTCGACAAGCCCAGCAGTACTTCCACTCCCCTCTCCATTTCGTTCTTCAGTTCTTATCCTCGGCTTCCCTTCGCTCGTTCGATCTCGCTCGACTCGCATCGACGCGCCATGAGCTCCAGACCCAAGAGCGGCAACATCACCCCCGAGTCTCTGTGGACATGGACGACGAACCCAGACGGCGGTAAGCCCAGGAGGAAGAGAGGCGACATGCGTTTCCCCGTCGCCGAGTTCCTCCAAGACAAGCACCGGCAGCTCCAGGAGCTGGTCCCGGGTCCAGGGGCCGGGTTCGGGGTAGGGTGCGGAGCCGGGCTGGGGCTCGGCTTGGTCGGGGGGCTCGGGTTCGACGGCTCGCCGTGGAGCCACCTGAGGCTGGTGTTCGGGGTCGGCGCGGGTTGCGGCGTCGGGGCCGGGTTCGGGTACGGGCGAGGGTTCGGGTACGGCGTTAGCTTGGATTCTCTGGCCAGGAACCCCAAACGGAGCTCCAAGTCGGAGAGAAGGATGATCAATTTGTAGCCTGAGATTTAACCCCTTTTATATGGCGATTTTTTTCAGTTGGCATTCGGGTTTTGTATGCTTATTAGAGTGTCCTGACAGTGATTGGTACACATTTTCATTTGTTACTCTGTCACTTGATGGTTTTCTGAAGAACATCTGCACGATCAAGTTGATGGTTTCATTGTCATAGTTGCATTAGACATTGACTTCGGTAGAAGATTAAGTTGATGGCGAAGAGACATGAAAATGTGTTGCTTTTCCTGATGAAAAATAGGGTGTGATGTTAGGGAGCTAAGCTAAACAAAGAAGCATATAAAGAGAACACATTTGAATTCCGGGTTCATAGCGTGACTGCCTGAATCTGGGTTCTTGATACATGTAGGTGTTAAATCTTCCACAGCTCCTATCCGATTAACAAGGCGCGAGCTTCTTTTTTCCTACCTGGAAAGCATGTTTTGTGAATTGATATCGAAAAGTTAGGAGAGATAAGAGGGAAAGAGATCCATGAAACTTCTACTAGTCAATGTTTTGTTTTTGAGGGAGAAGGATTCTTCTCCTAGTGGTAGCAATCCAATTGCTGTTGATCCACTCCAAGTGCATCCTCAGGTCAGAATCCAAGAAAGCGAGCCTCTCTCCACTATTCTCGAAATGCACGATGTAGGTCGACCCTTCTTTGCCAGTTATCCTCCCCGTCCACCACCCGTCGTTGTAGAGTGCATCAACCCTGTCGAGCATCGCGAATCCTGCGGCGGTCGGGAGTGACTTAGCAGGCGGTGTGGGGCGGATGTCCTCACCTTGGATGACCTCTGTTAGAGGCCCCGACTCATCTTCCCTCAACAGCTCCTTGTACTGAACTAGGTAGGACCCATTCTGGATGTATTTTACTATAGTTGCCTCATAGTAGGAACCGATCAACCCCTCTTCCTTGCTGGCAATCTCGACTTCTTGCCCTGGAAGAAACCTCATTCTTGCTTCCGGTAACAAATTACAGAGAGCTGACTATATAGAAAATTAATCCGCTGAATGTCTGCGGTGCGCTTTTGGCCTGGTAAGAAAAGAGTCCTGCTGAAAAAGATTCTTTCTTTTTGCCCAGAAAGGGCATGCGAGGTACGTGTTGATTCTAGTACAAATTTGAAACAGAAGACCTTCCTTCCTTTGACTGGACAAGATTTTACCAAATGAATGTTTGGTTGCAAGAGTTATGTTTTTTCACATCTGGAGCAACAGAGATGAACATTGTCTGTGATTATCACAAAAACCATCAGAAGAAACTACTTGGAGATATCAATTTTGGAATCGGCAATAACCCTGTCTATGCGCATTTGCATCCTCCATAGGCTTGCCAAAATGACCGCAGAAGCTACAAAAACTGGATCCAACGTAGGATCAGTAAAGAAGAAAGAACTAATGACATCCCGATCGTGAGATCAAGGGTGGAAAAGGTCCAACTGTGCTATTAAATGTCCATTCAGATCACACTACTACATTCACTCACGAAACATAAAAAATTGCCTGTAGCCGAACAGAATCACCTTCCACCTGATTCCATGTCTACCGATGATCGACTGGCAGTAGGTGATATGCATCCAATGGCGCTGCTCCTCTCATCCAGACGGCTCTCATTTTGAGTCTCCACGGCCTGCCTCGTGGGAACATTCTCTGCATAAGGCCTCCAACCTGCAAACATACAGATTCATGAAACTTCCTTCAAGAAAATGGTCATTCCTTCCCAATGTTCTCATCCATCGAGGTCTAAAGAAAGATTACGTAATTTAATTTCAATGATCTTGCTCTCTTTTATCTTGTTCCATTATGAGGCACGACTAAAATCCCGCCAATTTAGGGGATTGTAGTGCAAGTAATCTTATTACTGGAATAAGACAACTACAAGATACTGTCGACGAATTTTTATGATGATTCGGAAGTCATAACAAATTGCCTCCAAACATACCTTGAGCGTGATATGGAGGTGGAAAGACCTGCAAATAGCAAAACATTGCTAGTGTAATCCCTGCAAAATTTCTTCAGCACATTAAGCCAAAGAATCAAACCCACCACCACTATGACTCCCACAAATTGCGGAAAACAGCAGTACAAACCTAGGAGGCCTCCAACAATGACATCCTGCCGGTGATGCCTGTGGTCATCTAGTCTTGAAACACCAACAAGAGATGCAACAAGAAGTGGGAAAAAGACGATGCACAGTTTTGCGGCATGACCTTTGTGATCAAATGCTTTTATTTTCCCAGCTAAATAGAGTGATAAGAAACCAAGACCCGCAAAGGACCCTGCACAATAAATCCAAGCTATTCACATACTCACAAGATTCGCCTGTATTAGTCTGATACAGTAGATCATTCTTTTTCTCTTTTGCATTGAGCATTTGGATAACACTTTTTAAGATAACAGAAGAAAATGCTTACATGAAGTGTGTCCGCTAGGAAAACTCTTGTGCCCTT
Organism: Eucalyptus virginea; assembly: GCA_014182375.1. Classification (NCBI taxonomy): domain Eukaryota; kingdom Viridiplantae; phylum Streptophyta; class Magnoliopsida; order Myrtales; family Myrtaceae; genus Eucalyptus; species Eucalyptus virginea. The sequence goes on along the minus strand of CM024523.1, from coordinate 20,058,179 downwards.
CATCTATGACATTTCTTTTACCGTGACAGATGACATTTCCCCATCGATCATACACCTACGAATCAATCCAAGTATTAGGTGCGGCAATTAGACTTGCCCAAGGATAGTCAGTATATTCTGCTTGATTTATATTCACCTACATCTTTCCCATCTGGAAAACAACGCCAAAAGAAGTCTGGCCGAGGCCAGCCAACTGCAAGTTTTATGGCATCTGTTATCACTGCAGTGAATGTAGTAGAATACCAGAGTCCTGCCTAAACACTTCGCTTTAGCATGTTCTCGAGAAAATAAAATGATAAGAAGAGGAAACATGAGAATGGGACATAAAGATACTTTCACCTAGCACAGCGTGATGAAGATCATAGATATCTCTCTTCCAAAGATACACGACCACGAATATCACCATTGGCAACAGAAGGGCATACATCTAATTTTTGTTGGGAAGAAACAACAGGAAAATGAAAATCACAACCAGTCAAAATTCTTAAACTTACAGACTGACTATTAAGGAAATAAGAGTAGTGCCAAGAGTGCCAACCAGAACAGCCCAGAAAGGCACTGTGTCGCTCTTCAGTGGATACATGAGGTTAGTCATCATACCCTTCCCGACAAAGCAATAAAACGGATGAATGAAATGGAGGGAGCACTCAATGACCACAAGAAGCATAAGGACCAGCCAATCATATTTGAATGTCCTTGCGACTTTCATCCCATTAGACCTCGTCATACTTGAAGCAATCTGGCTCAGCGTACAATGACTGGAAATGCCAGATATCAAAACTGAGTATAATCTCATCAAAATTGATGTCCTTAAGAAAAGGAAAAATGAAAATGAAAACTTGGATGCCGTCACATAAGCCCTTTGGTTGATGAACTCATTTCAGTTTTCCTCTTCCAGAGAGAATAGTAACATCATTCAAGATTTACCCAGTATGCAGGCATGTATACTGGAAACTTGTGTCCTCTGTCAGATATAAATAAAATCAAACAGGAAAAGTGCAATCAAAGAAAGGAATAAACCTGTTGGTTTTTCTGTTCTATCGAAGGAATCTTGATTATTGGAAAAGAACTGCTGCTTATTGCAAAAGAGTCCAATCTTAAGGTTTGCACTTCCTCCTAGAAAACCACACAAAATATATTTCCAAACCTAATAAAATTAGCCAAGCAACTTCTATTGTTTCTAATTCCAACGAAAACTTCCATTTCCTACGTATAATCCAAGATGGTGCATAGCTTATGGAACCCACAGAACATCTTCCTTCCGGGACTCCAACAAAGAATCTTTCTCCTCCTTTCTTAAAGCCTCAAATGCTTTAGCATCAGTCACTTTAGTGTAATTGTTTTCCACTAAATTCCATAAATCCTGTGATTTGAAGAGAACCTTCATTTAGACGGACAAGTTGTCAAAAATTCTTTCCAATCAATTTTGACAGTTACAATTCAATGGAACTAGTAGATGCTATTTCTACTTCTGATACCAAATGTTGAAACCAAAAAATAATGGTAACTTTAGAAATTTGGAACGAGGCACCGATGAAGATCAGAGGGAGAAGTAATTGAAATGCAAATGCTTTTTGCTGCGGTGTATATACTATTTTGAATTTCACAATGGTTGGATGTAATCTGACAAACATTAAATTTGGAAAACAAGTCCACCGAGTGATATAAGCGCACAAACAAAGTCAAATGAAAAGACACGCATTAAATGCATGAAGACAAGTGTGAAGAACATTCCATCGAGCTTTTTTAGCCTTCTTTGTCTTCATGCTGTAGAAGGTTTTCTTCATTAAATGCTTGTAGTCTTTTTGGCTTCAATCTTCTTCAAGCGGTTACCATGAATCGTGCTTCATCGATTCATTTTCATTCTTCTTCTGACACCCACTATAGATCAAGCCATTTTGAAGAGTACTAACGACCAGATCTAGAGCTCGGCAATCAACGTGCTCAAATCTTCAACAATCAATTTTATGCTATTCTAACTGGTGCACATTCCATCTTTCACTCAAACTGGGTGGTTTTCTCAAGAACATCTGCAGAGTCACGTTGATGTTTCAATTATCATAGTTGCATTTGACATTGACTTCTTTAGAAGATTAATTGATGGCGAAAGAGACATGAAAATGTGTTGCTTTTCGTGATAAAAATGAGTGTGATGTTAGGGAGCTAAGCTAAACAAAGAAGCATATAAAGCAAATGTGAATTCTGAATTTCTAAGGGGACTGCCTGAATTTGGGTTCTTGATACATGTAGGTGTTAGATCTTCTTCAGCTTGCGATCTGGATACACGAGGCACGTGCTTCTTTTTTCTTTTCTGAAAAGCAGGTTTTGTGAATTGATATCGAAAAGTTAAGAGGGAGGGAAAGAGATTTATGAAACTTCTACGAGTCTATATTGTGATTTTGAGGGAGAAAGATCCTTTTCCTGGTGGTAGCAATCCAATTGCTGTTGACCCACTCCAGGTGCATCCTCAGGTCAGAATCCGAGAAAGCGAGCTTCTCTGCACTCTTCTGGAAATGCACGACGTAGGCTAACCCTTCTTTGCCGGTCATCATCCCTGTCCACCTCCTGTCACTGTAGAGTGCATCAATCCTGTCCAGCATCGTGAATCCGGCAGCGGTCTGGAGCGACTTAGTGGGTGGTGTGGGGCGAATATCCTTGCCTTGGATGACCTCTCTCAGAGAACCTGAGTCGTCTTCCCTCAACAGCTTCTTTTACTGAACTAGGTAGAACTTATTCTGGATGTAAGTTACTATAGTTGCTGCGTAGTAGGAACCTATGAACCCTGTTCTTAGCTGGCAATATCAGCTTTTTGCCCCAGAAGATACCTCATTCTTGCTCCCGGTAACAAATTACTAATGAATTACAGAGAGCTGACTATATAGAAAATAAATTTGTTGAATGTCTGTGGTGCACGTTTGGCCTGGTAAGGAAAGAGTCCTGCAGAAAAAGATTCTTTCTGTTCGCTCAGAAAGAGCATGCAAGGTACGTGTTGATTCTATTGCAATTTGAAACAGAAGACCTTCCTTCTTTTTTACTGGACAAGATTTTACCACATGAATTTTTGGTTGCAAGAGTAATGCTTTAGAGACGTTCACATCTGGAGCAACAGATGAAGAACATTCTGTGATTATCAAATAGACTATCTATATGTGTCTGCATTCTCTTTAATCTTGCCAAAATGACTGTAGAAGCTACAAAAACTGGATCCAACATAGGATCAGTAAAGAAAAAAGAATTAATGACATCCTGATCGTGAGAACAAGGGTGGAAAAGGACCAAGTGTGCTATTTTGATGTCCATCCAGAGCACGCTACATTTGCTCCTGAAACATAATAAAAAGTGTCTGTAGCCAAACAGAATCACATTCCACCTGATTCCATGTCTTGCGGTGATCGACCAGCAGTAGGTGGTATGCATCCAATGCCACTGCTCCTCCCATCCGGACGGCTCTCGTTTTGAGTCTCTGTTGCCTGCCTTGTGGGAACATCCTCAGAGGAAGCATAAGGCCTCCAACCTGCAAACATTCAAATTCTTAAAACTCCCTTCGAGAGAATGGTTAGTCCTTCCGCATGTTCTCATCCATCAAGGTCTAAAGAAAGATTACGTAATTAGCAGTCAATGATCTTGCTCTCTTTTATCTTGTTCCATTATGAGGCACGACTATAACCTTGTCAATTTAGGGAGTTGTAATGCAAGTAATCTTTATTACCAGAATGAGACAACTACAAGATAACATCGAGGAATTTTTTTGATGACTGGGAGGTCATAACAAATTGCCTCGAAACATACCTTGAGCGTGATATGGAGGTGGAAAGAACTGCAAATAGCAAAATACTGCTGCAGTAATCCCTGCAAAATTTCCTCAGCACATTAAACCAAAGAATCAAACCCGCCCCCACTATGACTCCCACAAATTGCAGAAAACAATGGTACAAACCTAGGAGGCCTCCAGCAATGACATCCTGCCGGTGATGCCTGTGGTCATCTAGTCTTGAAACGCCAACAAGAGATGCGACAAGAAGCGGGAGAAAGACGATGCACAGTTTTGCAGCATGACCTTTGTGATCAAATGCTTTTATCTTCCCAGCTAAATACAGTGATAAGAAACCAAGACCCGCAAAGGACCCTGCACAATAAATCCCAGCTATTCACATACTCACAAGATTTGACAGACACTTTTTTCTGGCAAATAGGGTTTTGAATCGGTCCCTAAGGAACCCCCGAAAGGACTGCCATCCTGTATAATAGTCTGATACAGTAGATCATTCTTTTTCTCTTTCACATTGAGCATTTGGATAATACTTTTTAAGATAACAGAGGGAAATGCTTACATGAAGTGTGTTCGCTTGGAAAACTCTTGTGCCCTTCATTTATGACACTTCTTTTACCGTGACAAATGACATTTCCCCATTGATCATACACCTACAAATCAATCCAAGTATTAGGTGCTGCAATCAGACTTGCCCGAGGATAGTCAGTATATTCTGCTTGATTTATATTCACCTACATCTTTCCCATCTGGAAAACAACGCCAAAAGAAGTCTGGCCGAGGCCGGCCAACTGCAAGTTTTATGGCATCTGTTATCACTGCAGTGAATGCAGCAGAATACAAGAGTCCTGCTTAAAGAACTTCGGTTTAGCATTTTCTCTTGAAAAAAAAAAAAAAAAAAAAAAAAAAAAAAAAACCACCACCACTGAACGATGAGCAGAGGATACAGAGATGGCACGTAGAGATACTTTCACCTAGTACAGCATGATGAAGATCATAGATGTCTCTCTTCTTTTCCGGACACCTCCAAAGATTCACGACCACAAATATCACCATTGGCAACAGGAGGGCATACATCTAATTTTTGTTGGGAAGAAACGAAAGGAAAGTGAAAACCACCACCAGTCAAAATTCTTTAACTTACAAACTGACTATTAAGAGGATAAGAGTAGTTTCAAGAATGCCTACCGGAACAGCCCAGAAAGGTACTGTGTCGCTCTTCGGTGGATACATGAGATTAGTCATCATACCCTATGAAACGGATGTACGAAATGGATGAGGGACCCGATGACCACAAGAAGCATAAAGATCAGCCAATCATATATGTGTGTCCTTGCAACTTTCATTCCATTAGACCTCATCATATTTGAAGCAATCTGGCTCAGCTTACAATGACTGCACATGCCAGATATCAAAAACTATTAGTATAATCTCGTCAAAATTGATATGTCCAAGAAAAAAGGAACAACGAAAACTAAAACATGGATGCTGTCACATAAGCACTTTGGTTGATGAACTCATTTCAGTTTCCCTTTACCAGAAAGAATAGATGTCATTGAAGATTTACCCAGTACGCAGGAACATACAGTAGAAACTTGTGTCCTCTGTCAGATGAAAACAAAATCAAACAGGAAAAGTACTATCAAAGAAAGGAATAAACCTGTTGGTTTTTCTGTTCTATCAAAGGGAATCTTGATTATTGGAAAAGAATTGCGGCTTATTGCAAAAGAGTCCAATCTTGAGCTTTGCACCTCCTCCTAGAAAACCACACAAAACTATATTTCCAAAATCTAATAAAATTAGCCAAGCAACTTCTATGGTTTCTGATAATAAAATGGCCATCCAACCAAAACTTCCATTTCCTACATATAATCCAAGATGGCACATAACTTATGTGTGACGGCCTAGGCGGCGGTGCGCGGGGAAGGAGGGATGGTGGTGCATCCGCACCTCGGTTCGAGGAGGGGCACGTCTCTTGTCCCACATTGCCTAGGGAGGGAGTTCTAGGCTGCAGGCAATGGGCTATGCGTTTTCTTGGGATAGTATGAGTTGCCTTGAGACAAACAAAATCATGAGGATTTAGTGTACAAAGCAGACAATATGTGTACAGTGGAGACCGAAGTGGAGACCGAGTGTCCTTACAAGTGGCATCAAAGTCGTACTCTAGTGTCCTTACAAGTGGTATATGTGTATAGTGGAGATCGAGTGTCCTTACAAGTGGTATCAGAGTCGACGTGTGGGGCCATAGCGAGGACACCGTGCTCCTAGGCAACGGTGTGCACAGTGTGCGGGGAGGAGGGTTACAAGAAGTATTTACAAGTGGTATCAGAGTCGACGTGTAGGGAGATGCGAGGAGGCTGTACTCCTAAAGGGTGGAGAGTGCAATGGCCTGGCTGTGCTCCTCGCACCGCCGCCTTGATCCCCGGACGCAAGTAGGGAGGGGCATATCTCTTGTCCCATATCGTCTAGAGAGGAAATTTTGGGCTGCCTTATAAGGCAATGAGTCCTATAATTGTACATACGCATTTTCTTGGAGTAGTATGGGCTGCCTTGAGAAGAACAAACCGTGAAAATTTAGTATCCAAAGCGGACAATAATTATGGAACCTACGGAACATGGCAGCTACTCTTAGACTTCCTTTACAAGTGTGAAAAATAGCGGGCAGTAATTACACAATGATTATGGTGAATTTTTCTTATTGCTCTTTGAGTATGATAATGAATGCAAAAAACTATTTGAATAGAAACAGAATTTGAACATCTCTTGAAATAATAGCCAGCGGCCAGAAGCTTTCCAGGGAAGGGGGAAGAATATTCACGTTTGTGCTACCTATTTCAAAAAATGCATTTGGTTGAAGAAAATGGCAAAGGACATGTCTCTTCCCTTTCTGTTGTTTGGTTCGGCAAAGGAAAGGAATGCCCCTTCATTTCTCGTGCAGATGCAATTTTTCTCGTGGTACATATGTTAGACATTTTATTCCTACGTCCTTTACCTTTCAATGTTGTTATCACCACCAACAGAAAAAAAGAAAAAAAAAAACAGAGAATGCAATCCCATTCCCTCATTTTATTCCCTCATCAATTCCATTTCTCACTAATTCCACCATTGCAGAGCCAGGAATTTCAAATCACCATCAAGTAGGACATCTCACTCTCGCTTCCAGTTTGCACTTTCCCTTCCATTCAATTTAGCATGAAGCCACGAAACTTTGATGCAGGGACCATCCGTTTATTCTTTTTTTTTTTTTTTCAATGAAATGTTTCTCTCTTTCTTAATGTAAGCCAAAACCGATTCACGAATTGTCTACACCGAATTGCTGAAGCTAAATACATCAAGAACACCAATGACCGGGGGTCGTATTATTCCCTTCTTCTCACTATTACAACGACCTCACAAGCAATTTCAATCGTAAGAGAATCTAAAACGAAGAGAAGACCCACCAACCTGAGACCCCCCCCAAAAAGAAGATGCTCTTCAGAAAAGAAAGAAACCCAAAATTCCTTCAATGCATGGTTTCAATTCGACGTGAGGCGACCACACAACAAAGGGCCAACTGCTACTGGTGGTTCAATTGCTTATCAAGCATTTATGCGAACGAGAGAATGACGCTTCCATTTTCTAATTCTACTCTCTCAGTGGTATTCACAAATTATGGAGTAGAATTTTGACAGGAAGCTTCTTCCCATTTTGTCTGGATCAGCCCATACAGAGAGAATTACAGAGAGCGACTACATAGAATTTACATATGTTGATTATTTGTGGTGCCCGTTCGGCCTGGTAAGAAATAAAAGAAGAGTTCTGCAGGAAAAAAAAAATTTCTTTATGCTCAGAAAGGGCATGCAAAGTACGTGTTGATTTTAATACAATTAGAGACAGAGGACCATCCTTCCTCTGACTGGACAAGGGTTTTTCCACATAAATATTCGGTTGCAAGAGTAATGCTTTAGAGACGGTCACATCGGGAGTAATAGATGACGAACATCGTCTGTGATTATCAAACAGACCATCAGAAGAAGCTGTTTGGAGACATCAATTTTGCAACTGGCAATAATATTTGTCTATCGGCATTTGATTCTCTTTACTCTAATCAAAATGACTGTAGAAGCTACACAAACTGATTTCAACACAGGATTAGTAAAGAAAAAAATTAATGACATCCTGATCTTGAGATCAAGGGTGGGAAAGGACCAAATGTGCAATTTGATGTCCATTAAGAGCACACTCCATTCACTCACACCAAAAAAAAAAAAAAAAAAAAAAAAGGTTCCAGGATAATGCTTGTCAGAGGCTTGCCCAAAAAAAGAACCAAAAAAAGAAAAATTGGAGATACTAAAACTCTACTCTGTACTATAGGCTTCACAGATTAAATGGCCAGTGGAAAAACAGAATCACCTTCCCCCTGATTCCATGTCTCGTGGTGATCGATCAGTAGTAGGTGATAGGGTCAGGCCCATGCGTCTGATGCCGCTCTGCTCATCCAGACGGCTCTCGCTTTGAGTTTCTGCGGCCTGCGCATCAGGCACATCCGCTGCATTTGCGGCCTGTGCATTCCTACACAACTCCAATTCTTCAAAGTAAGCATAAGGCCCCCAACCTGCAAACAAATAGATTGTGAGACTTTTTTTTTTTGGGAAAATGCTTATTGCTATCCCCATGTTCTCATCCACCAATGCCTAAAGAAAGATGACATAATCAACTTTCAATGATCTCACTCTCTTTAATTGTCTCATTACATTATGAGGCAGCACAACAATAACCATGCCAAATTAGGGAGTTGCAGTGCAAGTAATCTTACTATCACAATAGGACAACTACCAGATAATTCAGAGAAAATTGTTATTGCTATCCCCGTGTTCTAATCCATCAATGTCCAAAGAAAGAGCACGTATCTAACTTTATCTTGCTCTTCAGTTATCTTGTTATATAATGAGGCAGCTCGACTATAGCCCTGCCAATTTAGGGAGCTTTAGTGCAAGTAATCTTATGACGACAATAAGACGATTATAACATAGCATTGAGGAATTTTTATGACTACTGGAGGCCAAAACAAATAGCTTCAAAATGTACCTTGGGCGTGATATGGAGGTGGAAAGAACTGCAGATAGCAAAGCCCAGCTACCGTAATCCCTGCAAAATTTCTTACTCACGTTAAGCAAAAGAATCAAACTCACCACCATAATGATTCCCACATATTGCAGAAAATAGACAAACCTAACAGTCCTCCAGCAAAGATATCCTGCCAGTGATGCTGGTAGTCATCTACTCTTGAAATGCCAACAAGAGATGCAACAAGAAGCGGGAGAAAGATGATGCATAATTTTGCAACATGACCTTTGCGATCAAATGCTTTAATCTTCCCAGCTAAATAAAGCGATAAGAAACCAAGACCCGCAAAGGACCCTGCAAAATAAAATCCAAGCTATTCAAATAACAAGGTTTGCCTGCATAATAGTCTAATACATTAGATCTCTTTCGTATTGATCATTTGGATAATACTATTTAAGATGACAGAGAGATGCTTACATGAAGTATGCCCGCTAGGAAAACTCTTGTGCCCTTCATCTATGACACTTCTTTTACCATGACAAATGACATTCCCCAACAGATCATACACCTAGGAATCAATTCAAGTATTAAGTGCTGCAAGCAGACTTGCGCAAGAATAGTTGATTTATTCAGCACAATTTATATGCACCTACATCTTTCCCATCTGGAAAACAACGCCAAAAGAAGTCTGGCCTTGGGCGGCCAACTGCAAGTTTTATGGCATTTGTTATAACTGCAGTGACTGAAGTAGAATACAAGAGCCCTGCCTAACAACATCCATTTAGCATATTCTTGTGGGGGAAAAAACAATCACCATCGAATGATGGGAAGAGAATACATGAGAATGGCACAGAAAGATACTTTCACCTAGTAGAGCGTGATGAAGATCATAGATATCTCTCCTCCGAAGATACAAGACCACAAATATCACCATTGGCAACAGAAGGGCATACGTCTAATTTTTGTTGGGAAGAAACAAAAGAAAAATGAGAACCCCACCAATCAAAATTCTTACACTTACAGACTGACTATTAAGGGGAAAAGAGTAGTGCAAAGAATGCTTACTGGAACAGCCCAGAAAGGCACTGTGTTGCTCTTCAGTGGATACTTGAGATTAGTCATCATATCCTTCCCAACGAAGCGATGAAATGGATGTATGAGATGGAGGAGAGGCCCAAAGACCACAATAACCATAAGGATCAGCCAATCATATATGTATGTCCTTGCGACCATCACTCCACTGGACATCATATTTGAATTAATCTGGCTCCTCATTCTATGCTGTAGAATGAATGCAGATGCCAGATGACAAACTGTTAGTATTACCTCCATCAAAATTGATGTTTCCTAAAAATACCAAAAAACAAAAACATCGATGCCGTTACAAGAGCACTTTGGTTGACAAGAACTCATTTCAGTTCCCCCCTTCTGGAAAGAATAATAACAACCATTTAAGTTTACCCAGTATGCAGACACTAGAACATGTGTCCTCTGTCAGATATGGATAAAATTAAATGGAAGAGGTACTATCAAAGAACAGAATAAACCTGTTGGTTTTTCTGTTCTATCAAAGGAATCTTGATTAGCGGAATAGAACTGTTGCTTATTGCAGAAGAGTCCAAACTTGAGCTTTGCACCTCCTAGAAAACCATGCAAAAAAATTATCTCCAAATCTGAAAAAATAAGCCTAACAACTTCTTTTATTTCTGAATAAAAGGGCCATCCTACCAAAACTTCCATTTCCTACAGAAAATTCAAGATTGTGCACAAATTAAGGAACCAATAGAATATCCCCACATCGTTCACCTGTGAAATTGAATCTGCAAACCATCCAATGCAAACCATGCTATCTAAACACTCTGCAAATATGTCAAGCTCCAAGGGCTCAAATCCTTAGACAAGCACAAAAGGGCAGTTTTCCAGGATCTTAATGAGAAAGAAGGCTTGCCAATTTACAAGGTGTATTGGTGCACTTAGATACATGTGGTTCTATTCTTACAAGTGCAAAAAATAACAGTCAGGACTCTTATGTTAATTGCATAATGGACAAAGTGAATTTCTCTTATTACTCTTTGAGTAAGATAATAAATGCAAAAAACTATATAAGTAGGAACAGAATTTGAAGATCTCTTGTAAATAATTTGAAGATCTCTTGAAATAAATACTATTGCAAGATCCAAACGTAATAGCCATTAGTGAGTAGCTTTCCAGGGAAAGGGAAAAAATTCATGTTAATGCCACTATTTCAACTAATGCATTTGATTGAAGGGAATGGACAGTGACATGCCTATCCCCTTTCTGTTGTTTGGTTCGGCAAAGGAAAGGAATGCCCCTTCGTTTCTCATGCAGGTATGATTTCTCCCATGATACACATGAGGAAAGTACTTTTGATATTTTATTCCTACTTCCTTTACTTTTCCATGTTATTTCTTCACAGCCACTGCTGAAAAAGAATCAAGAATCTAATCCCATTCCATTGCATTTTATTCCCTCTTCAATCCCATATTCTCACTTATTCCCCTTATTGCAATTTCAAATCACCATCAGTAGCACATCTCACACTCTTACTTCCAGTTTCCAACACCAACCAATTCCACTTTCCCTTCCATTCAATTCAGCATGAAGCCACAAAACTTTGATGCTGAAACCTTCCATTTTATTCTTTTTCTCCTTCTCTCAATGAAAAGCTTCTCTCTGCTCCCTAATGTAAGCCAAAACCACTTCGCGAATTGTCTCCACTCAGTCACTGATGCAAAATGCATCAAGAACATCAACAACTCAAGGACGTATAATTCCCTTCTTCTCACCATACCAGCGACCTCACAAGCAACTTCGATGGCAAGAGAATCTGAAGTGACGAGAGAATCCACCAACCTCAGAAACCCCCAAGAAGAAGATGCCCTTAAGAAAAGACAGAAACCCAAAATTCCTCCGACGCATGGCTTCAATTCAACGCGAAGCACCCACCCAACCAACGAAGGGCGCAACCGCGAACACTGGTCAGTTGCCCATCAAGAATTCATGCGAATGAGAGACGCATGCTTCCATTTTCTCAATTTCTACACTCTTTCAGTGGTGTCCCACTAATAACGTAGCAGGATTCCCAACGGGAAGCTTCCCATCTTGGCGTGAGCAGCCCCATACACAGAGCCACACAAAGCGGTCGAAATACCAGCAGTAAAAGCAACGAAGCAGTGAACGTAGTAACGCGCAAGAAAGAAGACTGGCTATAGGAAAAAAGATTATGCTAAATAGCACGACAGTGCGTACAGGGAACAGAGGCGATGACTTTATTACCGGAAAACTAGAGCTATCTCACATGAATTGCGAGAAAAGCGAGCTTTGTCGGACCAGGTAGCTTCTTGCCCGAGCCTCAACGCGAGCCACAGAGAGAGAGAGAGAGAGTTTGCACGTTCAAAGGCCGAGCTTAGCAGTGGTGGTAGGTTGGTAGGTGGGGGACGATAGTAAAACTCCAGGAGAAGCGGCGATGGGACCGTATAAGACAAGACCATTAGCGCGTTTTGGACGGGTCCTCTTGTTATTCTTCTTCTGTTCCATTCTAAGTTTGACGTAATTTGACTCTTTTCTTATTTTCGTAAATCTCAAGCTTTCCACACGAGAATTCGCATATTTATATTGTGAAAAATATGACCATAAGTCATTTTTTAGGAAAATAATGAAAAAAATATTCTAGTGTTTGGTTGAAATTTGAAAATAAATAAGAAAATATTATCAATCGTTTGAAAAAGAAAATATTTTCACTGTACACTTATTTTCAATAAATTTTAATTTTTTAAAAATCAATTTTTTAAATTTGTTTTAATTTCTTCTTTTTTTTTCTTCTTCGTTTTCCTTGGGTTCCGGCCATAGGTGAGCTCAAGCCTTGCCACAAGCTAGCAAGGTCGAAGCTCACTCTAGGCCATTAGGCAAGCTAGGTGGGAGTTAAGCCCCACCCGAGATCGAGTGACCTTGGGCAAGATCATCTATAGCATCACCAGCCGCCACCATGATTGGCCAAAAAAAGAAAAAGAAAAAGAAAAAAACGAAAAAAAATGAAAAAAATAATTAAAAACTCGATTTTTAAAAATAGATATAAGAAAATAAAAAAATAAAAATAAAAGGAAAAGATGTTTGGTGAAAGAAGACAGAAAATGTTTTCCTGTATTTGAAAAGTGGAAAATATTTTCCACTATCTTAGAATAATTTTTTCAATGTTTTCCCAACCAAATCATTTTCTATAAATCAAACGGTCGGAAAATTCGAAAAATATTTTTCCTTAAAGTTATTTTTCGTGAAACAAATGGTCCATCCGGATATTTTTCGATGTTCTTACTAGGTGAAACGTGAACACACTTATTTCTAAATTATGTAACTGACATAGTTGTGAAGAGCTTCTCAGGATAGTGATCATCTTGATGAAGGGTAGTGTAAAACTAGTTGAGCTAGAGAAGGCCCTGTTGTGAATTAGAATCCTGTGCGTGCCCATGTCTGCATTGTCTGCTTGTTAATTATATCATAGCAGTATTAGTTGTTCCTATCTAGTCACCGAAAGAGGAGAGAAGAAATCTGGTGGAGTCACGGGACGTGGTCGCGCCACGGTCTTTCCCCGACAAAGTGGTACCAGAGCACTGGTTGTATTGTTTGTCGGTAGATGTCTCGAGCGAAAATGGAGAGGATGAACACAATGATCTGTTTGAGTAACACAAATTATCTTATATGGAAGAGTAAAACGAAAGATCTAGTATTTGCGGAATCATTGCATCTTCCGGTGTTCGCTACTGAGAAACCCGAATCTAAATGATGAGAACTGGGCACGTGAGCATGAGCAGGTTTGGCTATCCATTCGGCAATTGGTAGATAGTAAAGCACATAATTTCATCCGTAGGGAGACATATGCAAGGACTTTGGAGTGGAAATTTGAGCGGTTGTTCGTCTCGAAGACTGGAAATAATAAGTTATTTCCACTTAAGAAAACGACGCATCTGAAATATGGAGAGGGAACCGCTGTTGCCGATTGCATGAATGAATTTCCCAGGGATTATGGACCAGTTGTAAACTTTTGGAGTCGCGCTTGTGAATTCTGCTCCTGGCGGTTTTGTTTTTTATTAGAACTGGCTGAGAGTGGTGTCTTGAATGAGGAGATGAGAGGGAAATCTCCGGGCTCGTCGTCTCAATGCGAGGCACTGGTGACAGAACGGCAAGAGAGGAACAGATTACGAAATCCCCGGGATAACACTGGTTGTAGTAAATGAAAGGGGAGATCCAAGTTGAAAAAGGGAGTTAAATGTTTGCATTGTGGCTAGCCAGGTCACATGAAAATAGAGTGCAGATTGCTCAAGAGGGAGCAGAAGTAGGTTGGAGAGGAAGAGACAGAAGAAAAAGATTATGATTATGTAGTCGTTGTGTGAGGTGATGGTTATGTTAATCTCACAAGCCAGGACGCTACATGGTAGTTGATTCAACTGCCTCATTCAACGTTACTTCTAGAGGAGATATCTATACATCGAACACTGTCGGTGATTGTGGTAATGTTAGGATTGGGAGTGATGGGGTAGACAAGATTGTTGGTATTGGTGGCATCTCTTCAGAAACCAATACCCAATGCAAGCTGGTACTAAGATATGTCAGACGTTCCAAAAAATTCTGTCTTCAGTTGATCTCCACTAGTGCACTTGATGACGTAGGCTATCATAGCCATCTCAGTGGAGGTAGATGGAAGATCGCCAAAGGTTCTCTCGTGGTGGCGAGAGGTGTCAAGTCAAGCACTCTGTTTATGACAGAAGCTCGGGTTGTGCCATGGAGAGGTGAACGCAGTTGAGGATGCTTCAGTAGAGTTGTGGCACAGGCTGCTTAGTCACAAGTGCGAGAAGGGACTGCAAATTCTCGCTGGAAAGAAATTGCTTCCTTTGAAAGGTACGCCTTCAGAAACTTGTGCTCATTGTCTAGCCAGTAGACAACATAGAGCTGCATTTCGTAGTTGGTATCCCTCTAGAAGATCACAGGCTTTAGAGCTTGTTCATGCTGACAGATGCATGATTGATGCTAGAACTCTTGGCAGTGCCCTGTATTTTGTTTCATTTATTGATCATTACTCTTGAAAAGTGTGGGCATTTACTTTGAAAACCAACACTGAGGTACTTGATCTATTCAAGCAGCTTCATTTCAGTGTGAAGAGGGCAATGGAAAGGAAGTTGAAAAGTGTTTGTGCAGATAATGGTGGTGAATACGGGGTCCCTTTGAGAAGTATTGCAGAGAACCATTCCAAAGACTCCATAGCAGAACAGTGTTGTAGAATGAACTGCATCGTTCTTGAGAGAATTTTGTGCATATGCTCTCATGCAAAGCTCCCTAAATCCTTCTGGGGCATGGCAATGATAACTTTAGTGGACTCATCAACCTTTCTGCCTCAGCTCCTTTGGATGGTGACACAACAGGATGAGTTTGGACAGCAAAAGATGAGTGTTTGGCTGCAGGCTCTGTGCACATCTCAAGGGATGAGTTCGAAGCTTGATGTGAAGTCCAAACTATGTATCCTACTGGGTTCTGCTCATGAAGAGTATGGTTACAGGCTGTCAGTCCCAGTAGAAGAGAAGATTATCAGGAGTCACAATCTTATGTGAAGGATGAAACCATTAAACATTTCCAGAAATATGAGAAAACAAAGTAAGATTCCAGAACTTTTGTTGATCTGCAAAGAGTACCTCACAACACTACCCTTGATGGTGGGGAAGTTGAACAACATGATAGTCCTACAAAAGAAGTACCCGCACCTCATAATGCTGTGGCAGATGAGCATATTCAGGAAGTTCCTCCAGAAGCAGCAGTTCAGCCTTAGTTGAGATGTTCCACTAAAGAGCACCATCCCATTTATATCCTCCCAGTATGTACGTCACGCTTACTGAAGGGAAAGAGCCAGAGAATTACCAAGAGGTTATGTCACATGAGTCAAGGTAGATTGGTTAAAAGCCATACAAGAATATATGAAATCCTTGCATGAAAAGCACACGTTTGAGTTGGTGAAACTGCCCAAAGGATGAGAACACTTGAGAATAAATGGGTCTTTAGATTGAAAGCCAAAGAGAAGAACTAAAAGGCAAGCTACAATGCAACTGGTTGTGAAGGCTCTTGACCAGAAGAAGGCATCTGGCTTTGCGCAAATTTACTTGCCCATAGGCAAGATGTCTTCACTCTGAATTTTGTTAGGCATAGCTGCCAGCATGAATCTAGAGACTAAAGAGGTCTCCATGAAGACTGCTTTGGTGATATGGAGGATGATATCTCTATGGAGCAACCCAAGGGATATGCAGTGAGGGGAGAAGATCACTTGGTGTGTAAATTGAAGAAGAGCTTGTATGAGTGTAAACAGGCTCCAAGACAGTGGTGTAGAAAATTTGATTTGTTCATGGTGGATCATGGATATGGCAAAATGACTGCAGATCCCTGCGTGTTCATGAAGACATTTGCAGATGGTGAGTTCGTTACCCTTCTACTCTACATTGAAGATATGTTGATTATCAGCTGGGATGCAGAGAAGATTCACAGTATGAAAGGAGAGTTGAAAATGTTGTTTGCTATGAAGGAATTGGGACCAGCTAAGCAGATCCTTAACATGATAATCACTTCTACAAGAAGAACAGAAAAATCTGATTATGGCAGGAGAGATATACATCAAGAAGGTGCTGGAAAGATTCAACATGAGCAAGTCAAAGCCAGTTATCGCTCCACTTGTATGCCTTTTTGAGCTAAGTTAGTTTCCTACAAGTGAGACGGACGAAGAAGAAATGAAGAAAGTGCCATATGCAATGGCGGTTTGTAGCTTGATTTACGCCAGGTATGTACCAGCCAGACATTGCTCATGCAGTAGGCGCATTATCGCTTCCTCTCCAATCCAGGCAGAGAACATTGGGCAGTTTTGTGAAATGGATTTTCGGGTACCTCAGAGACACCTTTAACTCTTGTTTGTGCCTTGACAATGGCAAACCTATGGTATAAGGATCCACGGATGAGACGGGGTATGTAGCATTGATTCTGGACAACTTGTCGAGATATCTGGTTACTTATGCAGGGGGAGCAGTGTCTTGGTAGCCAAAGTTGCAGAAATGCGTTCCTTAGTCAACGACTGAGGCAGAATCCTGCAAGGAGAACTTGTGGATGAAGAGATTCCTACAAGAGTCAGGCCATGAACAAAAGAATTATACTCTTTACTGCGGCCGTCAGAGTGTGATCCATCTAAGCAAGAACTGGATGTTTCATTCACGTACGAAGCAGTAAGAAGTGAGGTATCACTGGATTCGAGATTCGCTCTGAGATGAAGGAACTGCAGTAAGAGAAGATCCATACTG
Source organism: Eucalyptus virginea (assembly GCA_014182375.1). Lineage (NCBI taxonomy): Eukaryota > Viridiplantae > Streptophyta > Magnoliopsida > Myrtales > Myrtaceae > Eucalyptus > Eucalyptus virginea. Next base: position 20,041,022 of record CM024523.1, on the reverse strand, counting down.
GCGGCAGCAGGTCAATTATGCTGACAAAAGCTTTGCCTCAAGAAAAACTTGCCTGCAGGGTGATGGCGGGCATGGAGAGCCTCCCTTTAAGTGAGTTGAAAAGGGAGATTTGTTGTTTGTGTGGGTTCCTACAGGCACTCATCAACTTGGTCAAATTGTGGCCTTGAGCCGCTCGGCCAAAAATGGAAAGGGAGAAGAGAGTCAGCTGAGTGAACTGTAGCATTTGAGAGCAAAGGGAGTTCGTCTGAGGAAAACACTGAGGAAGAGAAGGGGGGAAAAATACCCTGTGTGGGGCTGCGTTTATCGAGAATCAGATGGCCATTTCAGTCTATATTTCGATGAGATTCTAGTATGTTGTTCGCGGCGATGAGTGCTACCTATTGACCAGCGCTAGTCATTGGAAAGCCGACTTTACTCATGAAATTTCGCATTCTCGCTGGGTGAGATTCGATTTCACTCTTCTCTGTATTATTGTAATGACAAGCGTATTGTTGTTGTGATCCGAGATAGTTATCTCGATTAAATGTTGTGTAACCTCTGGTTGGACTAGGGAAGGCCTGTTGTAGCCCAGCTTTGCAAGGTGAAAAGTTTTGGGCGAGCTTGGTCTGGATGGAGATTTGGAGGGTACACGTTTCGTTGAATCAAGTATCAATTTTTATGCAAACATCTAATTATAATTCCGATTGATGAAAAGAAAACAGAGCTCCACAACTATCATAATTAAAGTCCCGTTGATTCTTGGTGCCTGTCCATTTCTGCCATTAGGAATGTCAGGTGGACACATCGACTCGAGCGGTGCTCCGCAGAGCAGAGGATTACCGACGAAAGCTGTCGGCCCAGCATCAAGTAGAGCACCATTTTGCGGTATTGGTCCGCTGAGATTGTTGTGGCTGAGATCAATGTAGACAGTCTCAGGGAGGTTTCCTAGGTTTGCTGGGATCAGGCCACTGAACAAGTTATTTGACAAATTTAGAGTCCCTTGCAAGCTCGACAAGTTCCCCATATCACTGGGGATGGAACCAGTGAACTTGTTGAATGAAAGATTGAGATGTTTAAGACGAGTTAATCTAGTCCCGAACCCATCAGGCAGGGATCCTGAGAACCCATTCCGGCTCAAATCGAGCACTTTAAGTTGCCCACACCAAAGTAATGATGCCGGGACCGAACTGTTGAATGAATTCCTGGAAAAATCCAAGGTCTGAAGTGAACCGAGCTTTCCAAGTTCTTCAGGAATCATCCCGGAGAAAGAGTTCCCTGAGAGCACCAGGCTTTGTAACCCATTCACATCAAAGAGCGTGACAGGTAGGCTTCCCGAGAGGTTGTTGTTCCTGAGAAAGATATGCTGGAGCACCGATAGGTTTCCAAAGATTGGAGGAAGGAAGCCGGTGAGATTCTTATTTGAGAGGCTGAGAGAAACGACTCTGTCTCTTATGCATTTGACTCCTTTCCACTTGCACGGAGTTTCGTCGGACAAGCTCCAATTTTTTAGGAACCTGCTGGGGTCCTCACGGATGGACCGTTTCAAGGACCAGAGCGCGACACCTTCATTGTTCAGAGATTGCACTGGCATGTAAAAGAGGTTGGTCATGAGAAGGATCACCAGGCTACAGAAGAGCGCCATCTTATGCAGAAGGACACTGAGAGATGATGATCGGTTATCAAAAAACTGAAAAGGGTGATTCAGAGGGCAATGAAACTTATGAACTGGGACTTTTGCAGAACTTTAAAAGCTTTGTAGTGTGGAGGACCGTTGACAAGCAAACGTGTCCAAGGATGCGAGACCTAAGAAACTTGCTGTCTCTTCCTTTGCCTTGTCGTGGGTTTAGCGGAGGAAACGTCGCTTTCAGTGATTATTTCTGGGGACAAGAGTGGATGAAAAAGGAAGAGATTGGTTAACATAATGCTATAAAAAGTTAACTACATGAACCCATGAGACACTCTTTCAATGAACGGAAACTCGAGTGCTGGAGTTAAATCACACCTTGAGAACCGACAGCTAGAGGCACGTCGTGCTTCCCCTTTTAGGTCCCAAAGGTCAATTTTTGTCCCCCACCAATTAACGCTTAGGTTCTTTTCTAATAAGGGAACTGAAGTCTCTAGGCATGACTTTGCCATTAGCCCTCATCTTCACTGGATTTCCAGTCGTACACGGCCTACGTAAAGAAAAGAAGATGATTTAGATTTCTTGGATGCATGGGTGCATCATCCTAAATTAAAAATGATGGTTAAAACTCTTCCTATTTTTGCAACACATCTAAATTAACTCTTTTTATGTATTGTTCACTTGGATCTGTCTCATACCGAGACTTATAGTTTTGTCTTTTGACATATAAGTTGACACTTTTCCAGAGGTCATCCATCTCGATAACCTCTTAAAAATTAATTTCAAGTTCAGGTACATATTCCAAAAGTGTGCTTCCCTGATTAATGCACAATTCAGCTTGTTCCCGCCTTTTTTGCCATTTTAGAAGTCTATTAGGAGCCACCATTCGTCAAGGTCTTCTGACCCCATAAACACTCGTCGCTTTCGTCAAATCAAGTAATTTATATTTTTTTTCCATAGACTGGGAATCTATATTCAAAACTTTAGGGACCATAGTCAAGATTCCATATGATGGTCTGCCTTGTCGAGGGGTCCTTCAATCTGCAGGCGTGATTGGCGGCGTTAATTGTGGCCAACTCTGTGTGTGTGTGTGTGTGTGTGTGTGGGGCGGGGGGGCGGCGTTGTGGAAACATTCAAGAAGAAGTTGGCAAGGACTGTCTGACTATCATTCGGCCTCCACTTGCAACCAGACAAGTTTGCGTTCTCTGCTTCTTGCATGAAAGTCGAAGATCAAAACTGACACGCGGACGATTTCGACTAGTCGACTTTCACGCAACGGCGGTCGACTTTGAGTCAGCGGAAGTCTTGAGAATGCGCAAAAAGTGGGGCTTTCAGTCGGATTGACCAGAGAGATAGCAAGAACTCATATGGCCAAAAAAGGAAAATCCGACCTCTGTTTTGTTAAGGATGATATTAGATATATAAAAATTAATTTCAATTAACGAATGGAGAGATATGTATGTTTAGTATATATGACAATGGGGGAGTACATGGCTATATTTAGGCTTTAGAGAAACCTATCTATGGTTAGGATATATTTAGTGCATCATATTCAATGGCAATATTAAATTATCAGCCTAAGTAAATCGGTATCAATTATAGATATTGCACAATTGGTAGAGATTAAGAATATCTCTAACATTTCCCTCAACGTCGAGAGGGAGGGAAAATGTCAACTTAAGTCTAGAGAAAAAGATTAAAGAAATGCTTCAGCAAATGTGCCTTAGTGAAAATATCAAAAGTTCAATTAACAGATGGAGTAGAGACAAGAAGGACGGTTTTATAGAGGGAGTCGCCTAGGCCGTTTGGTGAGTTTTTGAAATGTGGGGTTTGGGTTCGCTTGGTGGAGAGAGAGAGAGAGTAGATATTTTAAAATCTAGCAAAAAAATTATAAATAAAAGGAACTGAAATAAAAAAAAATTAAAAAAAAAAAAAAGAGAGAGAGAAGAGGGTGCGAAGGGAATAAGATGAAGCAGAAAAACATGAGGAAAGCGAAACCAAAAAAATTTTAAAAAGAGAGAGAGAGAGAGAGAGAGAGAGAGAGAGAGAGAGAAGAAGGTGCGAAGGAAATAAGATGAAGCAGAAAAACAAGAGGAAATCGAAACCCAAACTGACCCTCAATATATGCAAATTTCTTTACTTATTATCCGAATCATATGAGACTAGAATTTAAAGAGCCAAAATTTTCAATTCAGTTTGAGCATTTTTGACATTCCTACTTGTATTAACATCACAACCACAACAATTTATTGTCCTATGGCTGAGGGCATGATACTCCACATTTGCACCATCGAGTGCAATGGTCTGCTTTTTGCTACACTGAGAGATAAGTGAATTGATTAGGAAGAACCACTAGCCTATGGAGCGATAATCTAAAGATCACGGTGGGGATGGATTTATTTACTTGGATGTGTGGGTGCAAAGCAAAAAAAGATAAAAGTAAAATTGGGAAATTTCTTTGGGATTGCCTCAAGAAAGGAGGCTCTAATACCAAGTTAAATATAAAGTTAAAAAGATGATTGAAGAATTTTCTGTGTAATTCAATATATGAAAAGAATATATACATAGCCTATTTATAAGCTTAAATCAAAGAAATAAAATCAGATTTGCATAATCAAAATAGATATTGAAAATATCCTAAATATCTCAAAAATGAAATCTAAATATCCTAATATTACTAACAAAAATAAGCTTGAGCTCTAGGTAAATTGAACAAAAAAAAAAAAAAAGTGAAAGCCATGAAATAAGATACCCTTGACATAGCAAAAGATATGGAGGACTACCCCAAAATGAGTTGTGTGTGAGAAACTTATCTAAAAAGTCATAAACTTATTACACTTTTTTTTCAATTTAATCATAAACTTTTTAATTTTTTCAATGAGTGCTAAACATTTTCCTATTTTACCAATTGAATCCATATGGGCAAATTTTGCTGAAATTCGCTAACATGGATGCTAGTCATCTTATGTGACACAATTGATCTAACATGAACAATTTTTAAAAATATTTAAATATTTTCTCAATTTTGATTTTGATTTTGATTTTTTTCCTTTCTTGTCTTTTTACCGGTGGCCAGCCATCGACTATGGCTAGGTAGGCTAGCCAAGGCTACAACGAGGGGAGCCCTCCCCAAGGCTAGGCCCAAGAAGGGTTGGCCTCGCCCAGGCTAAGCAAGGCTGCCCTAGCTTGGGCAAGGGTTTGTCTCCCCAAATCTGACGAGGGTAGCCCTCGCCCTGGCTAGATCTAGCAAAGAGATGCAAACCAGTAGCTTCTAGAGACTTTCGTTGTCCCCTCACTTGCTTCCGTTGCTTCTCTTGTTCATTTTCTAAGGTTTCCTTCCGTTTGTCTTTAAGAGCTCACGAGCTAAAATTCGATTGATGCTGTGATCGAAATTTGAGGAGATTCAGTTTGTTTAGTCGATCAGGAGTAAGATAATTCTTGTAATGGCTGGAATTTGTTGCCGTGTGGTCGAAGAGAGCAAGCCGTAGGCTTCGATGGAGACAAGCTCCCGGGGCTCAAGGCTACAAATCCTAGAGCCTTGGCTGTTTAATTTCGTCACCGTTGTGGCAGTGCCACATCCCTCGGAGAATGGCCACATGAGGCAGAGAACGAGCCGTAGGCTCTGATGGAGCCAAGCTCCCGGGCTCGACACTACGGATCTTGGAGTCTCGGTAGTTCAAGTCCATCACCAATGTGGCAGTGCTACATCCCTCGGAGAACAGTCGCATGAGGCAAAGGATCGAGGTATTGTCTAGTAAGGAAATTGAGAGCCGCAAGCCGAGGAAGGCTAGGTTCGAAGAGGGGAAAGGGAAAGGCGTGAATTACATCATGGTCGCGAGGATGGATGGGTCATTGGATTCGAGGGAGAACCTGCAAGTTGCGCCGCAAGAGTGGCCGAAGTTCGGGTTGACTTTGGCCTATGGCCGGGGACAAGACATGGAAGATGCCGTTTTTGTTGAACCTTCATTCTACAATGAAAGTCCCCGATGAAAGGGCTAGTGAGAACACCTAGAGGGGGTGAATAGCGTTAAAAGAATTTTTCGCAAGACTTAAGTAATTTGCCTTTAAAAGATAATAGACTGAAGAAGTAATAAGCTATAAGCAGATATATATAACGTTATGAATTAAAGTAAGGAGTTCAGGGAAAGAGAATAAAAACACAAAGTTTATAATGGTTCGGCTTAGATCAAGCCTACGTCCATTTTCCTGCACTAACAGCCTATTCATTGGACTTCACTATGAATCAAAATAGATTTTACAATCTCACATCATTGACTTTACAGTGTAGAAACTTTACTACACTCTTCTAAAGTCTCACAAGTGTTTGCTCTCTCTTTTGAGTACAAGTTAACCTTGACAATTGAAATAGCAAAGAACTAAGAAGCTTCGGACTTTGAAATTTTTCTTTCACGCACACACTCGAACAACTTGAGAGTCTTCCTTATATACTCCTCAATGCCTCTATAACCGTTGGCACTTTCCAAATGAGTTCTTCCAATCTACCCGTTGGATAGAATCAATCAAGGAGATCTCAAGTCGTTTTAGGAATGTGATAAAAGCCCATCAATCATGCTCGCCATACAATCAGGATCTTTGTTTCCATAAATAGAACCTTTCAAGTATACTTCGCATTTTAAGAGATCTGATTATTTGAATTGATAAGAATAATTTATCATAAGATGCTATATCCAGCCATAAGATCTTCCACAAACCATACAAACCGAATTCTTGAAGATAAACTCGCATTTGGATAAGTCATTCACTCGTCGGTTTGGAAACTGTCAGTGAGGTCAGACTTTGAGATTAAAGTCTAGCGGTCTTCAAACTTTGATGGTAGTGTCTAGAGTTCTTTAGACTTTAACACTTAAGTCTGCAAGTCTTTAGACAAGACTTTAAGAAAGGTTTTGTCAGCTTCAAAACAATTAAGGAATTTTCTCTAACAATATCCCCATTTTTTATGGTGATAAAACTTTCATGCAGATTTGCAAAAAAAAAAAAAAAAATTAACCTGCAAAACAACACTTAAGCAAAACGTGATGTCTTATGAAAATAAATTAATTAGGGCATGGATAGTATTGATTCTGCAATCACAGAAAACATGTTAAACCTACATAATAAGTAAATATCCACAAGATAAGTAACTATTCATCCATAATCACATCTGCAAGCTTAGTTACTACAAGCACAAAAATTCAAACCCAAATAACAGTCAAAAATCTAGTCCAAAGTCACCAAAATCAAACCAAAGTCAAACCAAGCAAATAGTTATCAAAAGATAATTCAAATCAAATCTGCACAAACTCTCTCCCCCTTTTTGTCATCAGCAAAAAGTAGAGAAAAACTTTAAAAAGAGTTGGGTGAAATCATGGCTGTTTGGGGATCCGAACGATCTAGAAATCCCCCATCGACTTGACAGTCTTTTCCAGCTTCTTTAGGTCATCCTTAACGGCTTGTACTTGATCGTATAGAGAGACTAAAGTGGCTTGATGAGCTGACTTCATGTTATGAAATTCACACTCCAATCCATAAAGCTAAACTTTGATATCCACAAAAGCTCGAGCAGTCTCTTAAAGTCTGTTGTATTATCGGTTTGAGTACTCGCTTCAGCACGTGTAGATTGAGGAGTGTTAATTGATGATGGAATCTCAGCTGGAACATCCAGACTTGGAGATGATGCCTCAATACTAGCTTTAGGAAATTGAGAGGCATACACATCCTCTAGATCGGCAGTGGAATGACTAACATCATCACTAGTAAAAGCAAGTGAAAAAGTACCTCTTTTGTCTGCAACTCCCCCTATTTCTGTGCCTTCAGGTGGAGAGAAATATTCTTCTTCTTGTTCATGCTCTTCTTTAGCATCAAGGTGATGTTGTTCTCCTTCTTCTCCAGCAAATGTAGGTTCAAGAGAATCATCTTGACCCTCTTCTTCCTCTTGTTCTCTTCCTCTCTCTTCTTCCTCTGTTCTCCTCGCTTCTCTTTCTTCATCTCTCTTCTTTGTTTCTTCTCTTTCTCTGTGCTCTTGGTCCTCTAGCGCTTGAAAGCTAACAAAACTCTGTAAATTCTTTAAGGCAAAAGCGGATAGAGTAATGTCATCCTCATCTTCTTCTTCCTCCAAGATGAGTGCTCTCATCTTCTTGATTGGTTCGCTCATGGGCTCTTTGCCTTTCCTTTTTCCTGCTACAGAGTCTTGCTTTGCCTTGATAGGGGATTTCTTTTTAATGCTCTCCAAAACCTTGTTCAGCTCCTTTAGACGCATCTTGAAAACCATCTTTAGTCCTACTACCATTGGAGCAATGGTTCGAACACATAGAATTTTAAGAGGCTGAATGTTGAAATGTTTGAATAATTGAGTGACAAGAGCAGCATAAGAAAGTTGTCCCTTGTCCTTCACCATTGTTAGGTTCAACATTTTCGATGATTTCTTCTTTTGCTTGATGCTACGGAGGAACTTTAGTCCTAGGTTGAGAAGAATAACATGGTTGAGAATGTTGTTGTTGACTTTACTACTATTGCTGAGGAGAGTCTTCTTCCTTGGTTAGATCAAGTGTGTAGGACCCTCATGCATATGTTGTGATCCCCTGCTCGTGATTCTAGAAGACATTCTTTGAGAAGACATTGTCACTGTCTTTGGGAGATTTCTCAACTCGATCGTGAAATTAAAAAGGTAAAATCTTTTCAGATTAAACTAGAGAGAAAGTGTGAGAAAATGGAGTTTTGTATTCTAGGGTTTTTGAGTGAAAACGAAGAAGAAGAAAATCGACAGTATATAAAGCAGATGAAATGAGGTATACGGATCGTCATAAAGGAAAAAGTAAAACTGTCTTTTTGAAAATGAAAAACTACCATTAATTCAAAAACCGAAAAGATAATTTCTAAAAACAAAACAATCAAGTAGCGATTAACAAATAAACGTACCTTTTCAAAATTTCTTCCTAAAATTTAAATTACTTGCAAGAAGAAATTAACTTACAGTCGTGACCTTTGGGCATTCTGAGTCTGACCATCTTCAAACTTTAACTGATAAATGATGTGATGTGATGTTCAGTCTGGTGCAAATAGACTTAAATAGACTTTTCTCTAGTGGTTTTGTAAATACGTCTGCCAACTGATTCTTTGAGTTAATGAACTGTATCATAACTTCCCCATTCTGAGCATGATCTCTAATGAAATGATGTCGAATTTCTATGTGCTTTGCTCTTGAATGAAGAATTGGATTCTTTGTGAGATTGATGGCACTAGTGTTGTCGCATTTGATCTCGGTGCATGAGTCTTCGATTCCAAAGTCTCTTAATTGTTGCTTTATCCACAATATTTGGGAACAACAGCTTCCAAGAGTCACATATTCTGCTTCTGCTGTTGAGAGAGCTACAATACTCTGCTTCCTTGAGAACCAAGACACCAGCTTGTTGCTCAGCAGTTGACAAGTACCTGAAGTACTTTTCTAATCGATTCTGCAACCTGCTAAATCTGCGTCTGAATATCCAAGGAGAGTAAAGTCTCATTCTTTGGGATACCACAGACCTAACTTTGAAGTCGTTGCAACATATTTGATGATGCGTTTTGCAGCACTTAGATGAGATTCTTTGGGATCTGATTGAAATCTAGCACAAATGCAAACACTAAACAAAATGTCAGGTCTAGAAGCAGTAAGATAAAGAAGTGAACCAATAATACTCTTGTAAAGCTTATGGTCAATTTTATTTCCTCATTTGTCTTTATCCAACTTTGAGCTTGACATTGGTATCTTTTTGCATTCTCCAATCCGAACTTCTTGATGAGGTCTTTTGCATATTTTAGAGTGCAAATTGCTCAAGAGGGAGCAAAAGTAGATTGGAGAGGAAGAGACAAAAGAAAAAGATTCTACAGCAGCAGCATCTGATGATTATGTAGCCGTTGTGTGAGGTGATGGTTATGTTAATCTCACAAGCCAACAAGCCAAGACGCTACGTGGTTGTCGCATCTCTTCACAAACCAATACCCAATGCACACTGATACTAAGACATGTCAGACATGCTCCGAAACATTCTGTCTTCAGTTGATTTTTGCTAGTGCACTTGACAACGTGGGCTATCATAGCCACTTCAGTTGAGGTAAATGGAAGATCCCCAAAGTTTCTCTTATGGTGGTGAGAGGTGTCAAGTCAAGCACTCTGTATATGACAGAAGCTCAGGTCATGCCATGGAGAGGTGAACGCAGTTGAGGATGCCTCAGTAGAGTTGTGGCATAGGCTGCTTAGTCACAAATGTGAGAAGGACTGCAAATTCTCACTGGAAAGGAATTGCTTCCTTTGAAAGGTACACCTTCAGAAGCTTGTGCTCATTGTCTGGCTGGCAAACAACATAGAGCTGCATTTTGTAGTTGTTATCCCTCCAGAAGATCACAGGTTTTAGATCTTGTTCATGCTGACGTATGCACAATTGATGCTGGAACTCTTGGCAGTGCCCTGTATTTTGTTACATTTATTGATCATTACTCTTGAAAAGTCCGGGCATTTGCTTTGACAATCAACGCTGAGGTGCTTGATCTATTCAAGCAGCTTCATTTCAGTATCAGGAGGGCAACGAAAAGGAAGTTGAAATGTGTTTGTGCAGATAATGTGATGAATACTGAGGTCCCATTGAGAAGTATTACAGAGATCATGACATTAGGCCGGAGAAGACCATTCCAAAGACTCCAAATCAGAATAGTGTTGTAGAGACAATGAACTGCACCATTCTCGAGAGAATTTTGTGCATGCTCTCTCATGCAAAGCTCCCTAAATCATTTTGGGGTATGGCAAATTGGCAATAACAACTGTAGCTAATTGACCAACCTTTCTGCCTCAGTTCCTTTGGATGGTGACATATCAGAATGAGTTCAGACAGCAAAAGATGTCTCTTACAAGCACTCGAGAGTGTTTGGCCACAGCCTCTGTGCACATCTCAAGGGATGAGTTAGACGCTTGATGTGAAGTCCAAACTATGTATGCTACTGGGTTCTGCTCATCAAGAGTATGGTTACAGGCTGTCAGTTCCAGTGGAAGAGAAGATTATCAGGAGCCACAATGGAGTATATGTAAAGGATGAAACCATTGAACATTTCCAGAAATACGAGAAGCCAAAGTAAGATTCCAGAACTTGTGTTGATCTGCAAAAAGTACCTCGTAACACTACCCTTGATGGTGGGGAAATTGAACAACATGATAGTCCTACAAAAGAAGTGCCTGCACCTCATAATGATGTGGCAGATGAGCAAATTCAGGGAGTTCCTCCAGAAGCAGCAGTTCAGCCTTAGTTGAGACGTTCCACTAAAGAGCACCGTCCCATTTATATCCTCCCTGTATAAATATCATGCTTACTGATGGGGAAGAGCCAGAGTTATCAAGAGGTTATGTCGAATGAGCTCAAGGAAGATTGGTTAAAACCCATACAAGAATAGATGAAATCCTTCCATGAGAAGCACTCTTTTGAGTCGGTGAAACTGCCCAAAGGAAGAGAACACTCTAGCATAAATGGGTCTTTACATTGGAAGCCAAAGAGGAGCTAAAAGCCAAGCTACAATGCAACTGCTCGTTAAGGCACTTGACCAGAAGAAGGTATCTGACCTTGCGCAAATTTACTCACCCATAGGTAAGATGTCTTTGCTCTGTAATTTGTCGGGCATCACTGCCAGCATGAATCTAGAGACTGAAGAGGTCTCCATGAAGACTGCTTTCCTTCATGGTGATATGGAGGAGGATATCTATATGGAGCAACCCAAGGGATTCGCAGTGAGGGGAAAAGAGCACTTGGTGTGTAAATTGAAGAAGAGCTTGTATGGGTGTAAACAGGCTCCAAGACAGTGGTGTAGAACATTTGATTTGTTCATGGTAGATCATGGATACGGCAAAATGAATGCAGATCCCTGCGTGTTCATGAAGACATTTGCAGATGGTGAGTTCGTTACCCTTCTACTCTACATGGAAGATATGTTGATTTTCAGCTGGGATGCAGAGAAGATTCACAGTATGAAAGGAGAGTTGAGAAAGTCATTTGCTATGAAGGACTTGGGACCAACTAAGCAGATCCTTAATATAAGAATCACTCCTACAAGAAGTAACCCTGATTATGGCAGGAGAGATATACATCAAGAAGGTGCTGGACATGAGCAAGTCAAAGCCAGTTAGCGCTCCACTCATATGCCTTGTAAGCTGAGTTAGTGTCTTACAAGTGAGACGGACAAAGAAGAAATGAAGTGCCGTATGCATTGGTGGTTGGTAGCTCGATTTACACCATGGTATGTACCAGCCTGACATTACTCATGCAGTAGGCTCGTTATTGCTTCCTCTCCAATCCAGGCAGAGAACATTGGGCAGTTTAGTGAAATGGACTTTTGGGTATCTCAGAGACACCTCTAACTCTTGTCTGTGCCTTGACAATGGCAAACCCATGGTATAAGGATCCACCGATGCAGATGGGGTATGTAGCATTGACTCTGGACAAATTTGGTAGATGAAAAGAGAGGAGAGTCAGCTGAGTGAACAGAAGCATTTGAGAGAAAAGGGAGCTCGTCCGAGGAAAACACTGAGAGGAAGAGAAGGGGGAAAAAAAGACCCTGTGTGGGGCTGCGTTTATCAAGAATCAGATGGCCATTTCAGTCTTGATTTCGACCAAATTCTAATATGTTGTTCGCGGAGATGTTCACTACCTATTGACCAGAGCTAGTCATTGGAAAGTCGATTCTACTAATGAATTTTCACATTCTCACTGGGTGAGATTCAATTTAACTTTTCTCTGTATTATTGTAATGATGAGCGTTTTGTTGTTGTGATCCGAGATAGTTCTCTCAACGAAATGTTGTAACCTCTAGTTGGACCAGGGAACGCCTGTTGTAGCCCTGCTTTGCATGGTGAAAACTTTTGGGCGAGCTTGCTCTGAATGGAGATTTGGAGGGTACACGTTTCGTTATATCAAGTATCAATTTATATGCAAACATCTAATTTAAATTCCGATTGATGAAAAGAAAACAGCGCTCCACAACTATCATAATTAAAGTCCCGTTTATTCTTGGTGCCTGTCCATTTCTGCCATTAGGATTCGTTGCATCGCTTAACAAGTTGAAAGAACATTGCCATCAAGACTGCTTGGAACAACGACCTTTACTGCTAGATATGGAGGTACAACAATATATATATCTCGAATTCAATGAACCATATTTATCATCTAACTGTATAAGCAAGGATCAGAAATGGGAGAGAATTGCCACCATGCAACCTCTTAGGCTCATATTTAAGCATGAGAATGAAGAAAATCTTGCCACGGGAGATGAAGAGATGAAACAATCCCCGGTAGATTCTCTGAGCCTGATTAGATTGTATCAGCCCGGGCCTTTCTACTCCCAGACCTGTTTCTGCAGTAGCAAACTCTGAAGAGGCACAACTTGTTTAACAACCAGCTTCCAAGCAAAGGAGGATGAGCGCTTGCCACTGTTGTATTAAGAACTGTAATGCCTAAGTATTGGTGAAGATGGCCAATTTGTCCAAATTGTTCAAGACATGCCTCATGGAAGGTCTCCTTTCAGGGCTCTTGTTCAGACAAGCAAGAGCCATGTGAAGCACTGTGGCCATCTCTTCTTCCTTGTCAAGATCGTGGAGCAAGATGGGATCTATAATGCTGGAAATTGGAATTCTTTCATCAACACTCATCTGCACCCATCGGACCAGATCGAATCTGAGAGACCCCACTTCAACTATGGGCATCTTCCCTGTGATCATCTCTAGTAAAATCATCCCGAAGGAGTAGACATCCCACTTCTGCGATGGCTTCGTCGGTTTGGATGCTTCAGGCGCTTGATAATAGGATCTCAAATTCTCAGTGGTGTTTATTGCTGTGAACTCATAGGGAGAGCTCGGCTCTGGCGTCCCCATCGCTACTTGGTCAAGGTGAAACTTTGAAGATTCTCCAATGAAATTAGCAAGTCGACTGATGCCAAAATCAGAGATGAAGGGCTTCATATTCTTCCCAAGCAGTACATTGCTCGGTTTCAAGTCTCCATGGACGTACCTTTTTGGACTGAACTCATGAAGATGGGCCATGCCTTTTGCTACTCCTTTCATGATCCTGAGACGTGTGCTCCATGAAAGCGGCATTGAATTTGTTGTCCCAGCCTTCCCTGCCAAACAAAATAAATTTGTAGTGCACAGATAAGATCGACTTGCATAATCATTGTTCAACATTTTGGTGAGTTCTGTTCCAAGAACTAGAGAACATACCACCTAATTTTACAATTCTTTCATTTATAATAAAAAAATAAAATATGCAAATTATACCATGTACTGCTGCAGAGAGGTCACCATTGGGTATGAAATCGTATATGAGCAGCTTCTCATCGCCAGACCAGCAATAAGCTCGGAGAGGCACGATATTCGAGTGCTTGATCTTCGCTATTGCTTCGACCTCGGTTTGAAATTCCTTTAGCCTCTGAGAATCTCCGCCCAATCTCCTGACTGCTAAGGTCAGCCCGTCCTCAAGAACAACTTTGTAAACTATTCCGGTCCCTGTCTTGCCCAAAAGGAAAGCAGATGCTTTCAGGAGCTTGTCGAGATCGAAATTAACCTGCGAGTCCAGCGCCACGAAGTTGTACTGCTCCATCTTTTGCGAGAGAGCCTCAACGGTCTCCTTTCCAAAGCAGAAGAGCTCCTTCTTAAACATCACTTTCTCTTCATTAACACTGTTAGTAATATTGTCACATACCCTGCAATCACGACACTTTCGACATACGTGGGACAACAACCACCCAAGAAAGCAGCTTCCGACCATGGAGCTTGCAATTATTGAGATCAAGATCCCTTTACTCATGGCACTTCCTCTTTTAGGCCCAGGAAGTAAAACCTGGGATGGAATTGGAGGAACTGGCGGGAAATGTGGGTTGGGAATGTCGGGTGGGCACATCGACTTGAGTGGCACTCCACAGAGCTGAGGATTACCGATGAAAGCAGTCGGCCCTGCATTGAGTAGATCACCATTTTGCGGTATTGATCCGCTGAGTTTGTTGTGGCTGAGATCAATGTAGACAGTCTCAGGGAGGTTTCCTAGGTTTGCTGGGATCAGGCCACTGAACAAGTTATTTGACAAATTTAGAGTCCCTTGCAAGCTCGACAAGTTCCCCATATCACTGGGGATGGAACCGGTGAACTTGTTGAATGAAAGATTGAGATGTTCTAGATGAGTTAATCTAGTCCCGAACTCATCAGGCAGGGATCCTGAGAATCCATTCCGACTCAAATCAAGCACTTTAAGTGAACCGAGCTTTCCAAGTTCTTCAGGAATCTTCCCGGAGAAAGAGTTCCCTGAGAGCACCAGGCTTTGTAACCCATTCACATCAAAGAGCGTAACAGGTAGGCTTCCCGAGAGGTTGTTGTTCCTGAGATCGATATGCTGGAGCGCCGATAGGTTTCCAAAAATTGAAGGAAGGAAGCCGGTGAGATTCTTATTCGAAAGGCTGAGAGAAACGACTCTGTCTCTTTTGCATTTGACTCCTCTCCACTTGCACGGAGTTTCGTTGGACAAGTTCCAATTTTTTAAGAACCTGCCGGCGTCTTCACGGATGGACTGTTTCAAGCGCCAGAGTGCGACGCATTCATTGTTCAGAGATTGCACCGGCATGTAAAAGAGGTTGGTCATGAGAAGGATCACCAGGCTACAGAAGAGCGCCATCTTGTCCAGAAGCACTCTGAGAGATGACAATCGGTTATCAAAAAACTGAAAAGGGTGATTCAAAAGTTGGAAAAGGGCAATGAAACTTATGAACTGGGACTTTTGCAGAACTTTAAAAGCTTTGTAGTGTGGAGGACCTTTGACAAGCAAACGTGTCCAAAGATGCGAGACCTAAGAAACTTGCCGTCTCTTCCTTTGCCTTGTCATGGGTTCAACGGAGGAAACGTCGCTCTCAGTGCTTATCCCTGGGGACAAGAGTGGATGAATAAAGGAAGAGATTCGTTATCATAATGCTATAAAAAAATTAACTACATGAACCCATGAGACACTCTTTCAATGAACGCAAACTCGAGTGCTGGAGTTAAATCACAACTTGAGAACCGACAGCTAGAGGCACGTCGTGCTTCCCCTTTTAGGTCCCAAAGGTCAATTTGTCCCCACCAATTAACGCTTAGGTTCTTTTCTAATAAGGGAACTGAAGTCTCTAGGCATGACTTTGCCATTAGCCCTCATCTTAACTGGATTTCCTGTCGTGCACGGCCTACGTAAAGAAAAGAAGATGATTTAGATTTCCTTGGATGAATGGCGTCCGCCATCCTAAATTAAAAATGATGGTTAACATGTCATGCATCGAATAAAATCCATTCAGAACTTTACCTATTTTTGCAACATATGTAAATTAGCTCTTTTGATATATTGACTATTTTGATTCATCCAATATCGAGACTCATAGTTTTGTCATTTGGCATACAAGTTGACACTTTTCAACCTTCCCGGTAGCCTCTTGAGAATTAATTCCAGGTTCACGTATATATTCCAAAAACACGCTCCCCTTGTTAACACGCAATTCAACTTGTTCTTACCCATTTTGCCATTTTAGAAACATGTCATGAGCTACTCTTTGTCCAAGTCTTTTAGCCCCATGAACACTGTCACCTTTGTCAAACTGGGTAATTTAGATTGTTTTTTTTAATAGACTGAGAATTTATATTCAAAACTTTAGGGACAATAGTCAAGATTCCATGTGATGGTCTGCCTTGTCGAGGGTCCTTCAATCTGTAGGCGTGATTGGCGGCGTTAATTGTGGCCAAGTAGGTGGAGTGGAAATATTCAAGAAGAGGTTGGCAAGGACTGTTTGACTATCATTCGGCCTCCACTTGCAATCAGACAAGTTTGCCTTCTCTGCTTCTTGCATGAAAGTCCGAGATCAAAAAGACATGTGGACGATTATGAAAAGTCGACTTTCACGCAACGGCGGTCGACTTTGAGTCAGCGGAAGCCCTGAGAATGCGCAAAAAAGTGGGGTTTTCATTCGCATTGACCAGATATAGCAAGAACTCATATTGCCAAAAAAGGAAAATTCAACCTTCGTTTTGTTAAGGATGATATTAGATATATAAAAATTATCTTCAATTAACGAATAAAGAGAAATGCATGTTTCCTATATACGACAATGAAGGTGTACATGACTATATATCTATAGGCTTTAGAGAAACCAATCTATGATTAGGATATATCCAGTGTATCATATTCGATGGCAATATTAAATTATTATCTTAAGTGAATCAATATCAATTATATATATTGCACAATTTGGAGAGATTACAGATATCTCTAAAATCTCCCTCAACATCAAGGCGGGAGGGAAAACATCAGCTTAAGTCTGGAGAAAAAAGATTAAAGAAATGCTTCAATGGATGTGCCTTAGTGAAAATATCAAAAGTTTAATTAACAGATGGAGTAGAGACAAGATGGACGGTTTTATAGAGAGAAAAGTGTCTAAAAAGTCATAAATATAGAACACTTTAGTAGTGATGGCTCAGAGGATATGGGAGGAGAAGGAGACGAACAAGTGGATCACAAAGAACAAAAGAACAAGGGCGAGTATGGGTAGAGGAGGATGAGGACCGGCGAAGAGAGAAGCGGAGCGGGCGGTTGACGTTGGCAAAGGGTGGAGATGGGCGGTTGTGGCCACAGGGAGGTGACTCGCCTAGGCTGTCCGGTGAGTTTTTGAAACGTGGGGTTTGGGTTCGCCTGGTGGAGTGGGAGAGTTTGACAAAAGGTTTGTGGGGAGGCAATGAGAAAGAGAGAGAGAGAGAGTAGATATTTTAAAATCTAGCAAAACAAATTACAAATAAAAGGAACTGAAATTAAAAGGAGAAGAAGGTGCGAAGGGAATAAGATGAAGCAAATTTTAAAAAATAAAAATAAAATAAAAATAAAATAAAATAAAATAAAATAAAATAAAATAAAATAAAAAAATAAAGGAGGAAATCCGTAACCCTAACCCAAACAGACTGTCAATATATGCAAATTTCCTTACTTATTAACCAAATGATACTCGAACCAAAAAGATCCAAAATTTTCGGTTCAGTTTGAGTATTTTTTACACCCCTACTTGTACTAACTATCACAACCATAACAATACATTTATGTTATCAAGTGCAATGGTCTGCTTTTTGCTAAACTAAGAGATAAGTGAATTGACTAGGAAGAACCAATAGCCCATGGAGCGATGATCTGAAAGATCACGGGCACAGTCTGCATCAAAATAGTTTAATATAAAGTAAAGAAGAAAATTGAACAATTTTCCATATATAACTTGATATATGAAAAAGAGTATGTAGAGAGCCTATTTATAGAATTAAATAGAAGAAATCAAAGGAGATCAAATCAAACATGCATAACCAAAACACATATTGAAATAAGAGATAATATCCTAAATATCTCCAAGATAAATCTAAATATCCTAATATTACTAATATTCCCCCTCAAACCCAAGTTGAATTGAAAAAAATTGACTTGAGTTTGAATAGTAATCCAAACAATGTCACAAACTCTTCGATTAAAATAAGCTTCTACAGATACAAGATAAGGTGACACATATGATGGCTCCTAGATTTTGCAGATGAGAATAATTGAATATGTTTCTCGCTTGACAACTACGAGTTTGGTGAAGGTGTTGGCTTCTCGAAATAAGAAGTTAAAAGTCGAGAATCAAAGGAAATGGAGTCAAGTAGCATGTGTCTCTTGTGGTTGACTTTGCTATCGAGACAATAACTTAAACACAGCTAATGCGTTTGGCATAATAATAGTAAGCGAGATAAGTTAGGCTTTGCTAAGGGAAAAGTTACTGTGCGGAAATGCGTCTATATGGCATCAAAAAACACCTCTATAGAAAAGAAAAGTTCAAAAATGGTGACATAACACAACCATCGTGGTGCTTACTCAAACGAGAATGATGCACTTGGGTGAACATTGTCAAGTAGCTAGGATGGGCCAAAACCCAAAAAATTATAGAATTGGAAAATTTCTTAGGTGCACCTAGTGCGAAGTGCACCCAATGCACTAGGATTGTGGAATTTTCTGTATACCAAGTTACATATAAAGTAGAAAAGAGAGTTGAGGAATTTTTTGTATAATTCAATATATGAAAAAGAGTTATGGAGAGCTATTTATAGGCTTAAATAGAGGAAATCAAAGGAAATTATATCATATTTGTATAATTAAAAGATATTAAAACAAGAGAAAATGTCCTAATATCTCTAAAGGAAATCTAAATATCCTAAATATCTCTAAGAGAAATCTAAATATCCTAATATTACTAACAAAAATAAGCTTGGAGCTCTATGGTAGATTGAGCAAAAAAATGAAATCCGTGATATAAGATACCTTGACATAGCAAAAGATACGGAGGATTGCCACAAAATGAGTCATGCATGAGAAAATTGTCTAAAATTTGATAAACCCATTGCACCATTACCAATTCAATCATAAACATTTCAATTTTGCCAATTAAATGCTAAATATTTTCCTATTTTGCTAAAGTCCATCCGAGCAATTTTGGCGAGAATTCCCTAATGTGGACACCGATCGTCCTGTGTGGCACGACCAATGCTAATATGTATAATTTTTAATTATATTTAAATATTTTCTCAATTTTTTATTTTATTTTATTTTTTCCTTTTTTTCTCTTTCTTCTCTTGACCATGAACCATGGCTAGGCGAGCCAGCCTCGCTCGTCACAAGGGAAGCCTACTTGAACGAGGGTGAAACACAATGAGGGGAGCCCTCGCCTAGGCCAAGGCGGCAGGCCAAGCGAGGCCGCCTTGGCCTAGGCAAGGGCTAGCCTCCCCAAATCTAGAGAGGGTAGCTCTTGGCTGGGCTAGATCTAGCAAAGAGATGCAAATCATTACTTTCACTATCTTCTTACTTGCTTCCGTTGCTTCCCTTGTTAATTTTCTAGGTTTCATTCCATTTGTCTTTAAGAGCTCACGAGCTAAAATTCAATTGACGCTGTGATCGAAATTTGAAGAGGTTCAGTTTGTTTAGTTGATCAGGAGTGAGATCATTCTTGTAATGGCTGGAATTTGCTGCGGTGTGGTCAAAGAGTGTGAGCCGTAGGCTTCGATGGAGACAAGCTCCCGTTCAAGTTCGTCACCAATGTGACGGTGCCGCATCCCTCTGAGGACGGCCACATGAGGCAGATAATAAGCCGTAGGCTCCGATGGAGCCAAGCTCCCAGGGCTCGAGGCTGCGGATACTGGAGCCTTGGCAGATCAAGTCCATCGCCAATGTGGCAGTGCCGCATCCCTGGGAGAACGGCCGCATGAGGCAGAGGATTGAGGTATTGCCTAGTGAGGAAATTGAGAGCCCCAAGCCGAGGAAGGCCGGGGTCGAAGAGGGGAAGGGATTGAATGAGATCATGATCGCGAGGACGGATGGTCGTTGAATTCGAGGGAGAACCTGCAAGTTGCCCTGCAGGATTGCCTAAAGTTTGGGTTGACTTTGGTCTGGGGCCGGAGACGAGACATGGAAGACGCCGTTTCCGTCGAACCTTCGTTCTGCAGCGAAAGTCCATAGAAGCCTAACGTTTTGCATCTCTTAGACGGCCACAGGTGCTCTCATTAAAATCGTTAAGCCCTTGCCGATGGCTGGCCACCAACCACTAGCAAAAGAAAGAAGAAAGAAAAAAAAAATTCAAAAAATTCAAAAAATATGAAAATATTATCTATATCAATGTCAGCTACTTTACGTGGCATCACAGGTGTCCACATTAACAATTTACAATCAAATTAGCCAAATGAACTCAATTAACAGAAAGTGAAAATGTTTAGAACTCACTCAATAAAATTAAATATTTAGGAATTGTCGCAACCTCATTTTTCGAGTGCCCTCTTATGCGCGGACGCGTGCGAAGGCTAATGGCTCGCCAAGTTTATTAGGCGTAGCCCGGGCTCTCACAAGCCTATCAATTCACGACTTATAATTCGAATTTTTAACCTGTAAGTTAATTTCAAATAGGAGTCGACACTAATCGATTTAAGATGGGTTGATTAGAAACCCAAATGAACTATTGGGAGAAAAAATTCACCTCTACACAACCAGAGAAACTAAGGTCGATGACTTAATTACCCTAATTAATCACTAATACCCTCCCGGTACCTAATCTTGTTTAAATATTAAATAAAGTATTTATGCAACATTTTATACCGATCACAAGTTCTAGGACTTAATTCCTAATCAAACTGAGAAAATAGAAATCCATACATCACAAAGGCGCAATTGAATGTAGGAAATAAGTCAATATTTGCTTTCAAGATGTTAAATCCGATTTATTATTATTATTATTATTATTATTATTATTATTATTATTATTATTATTTGGGTTTCCCAAGGGTTTTCTATGCATTTACGGAGAAAACTAATCAAAAACCACATTTTTGGTCTTTTTCTGTTTTTGGAAAATTAAAAAAAAATTATTTTTGGTTTTTTTTTTATGATTTTAAATTTTTTTATTATCTTTTTATTAAATTAATAATATATTATAAAAAAACGACCCGAGTCAGATTCCTGGGTTAGGACCAACCCAGTTCGCTGAAGCCAGTGGCCCAGAATGGGCTTGAAGCGTGGGCCTGGCCCGAAATCCTCTTTTTTTCAAAAATGATCCAAGCCCATTTTACACAAAATTGGGCTCTCTTTTAATTAAAAGAAAGTGTCCGACCCAAGTTTTGAGTCAATCCAAACTCGGCCCACACGTATGGCCCGAATTTGCCAAAACCCTACCCAACTGGATAACCGCGTTCGACCCAGTTTGCGGCCGTCGACTCGAATCTCTCCCTTGTCTCTCTCTTCCTCTCACCCGATGGAGACGACCGAGGTGTGCGACGACAACTGGCCCAGAAATTTTGGATGCAGAGGCACCGTAGGAGGCTCAGCAGGCACAGGTTCCTCAGTCTCGGCTATGGGCACGCTCAGGCTGAAACGCGAGAGAGGCGGCGACAACGAGCAACGGCAGGGATCAGCTCGGCGTAAGGATGACGACAGATCCGCGAAATGGCAAGCGTCGAGCTAGCGAGCTCAACACAGCGGGGCTTGCGGCAGGTCACCGGGGCAATGGCATGTGAAGCCACAACGGCGACGGGTCGCCGGGACAAGTCCCGCGTCTCTCTTGCAAACCCAAATCTCTCCCTTCGCCCTGGTTTCTCTCTCCCAGACCTCCTTCTCTCAGATCAAACCACCGGTCCTTGGTGCTCTGAGCAGCCTCCCCCAGCCGAATCGACATCCCACCAGTCGAGGCGGCTCTAGTTAGGCCGCCTCCTCTACCGCATTGAAGACGCATTCCCTCCGTCTACGCCGCTCCATGGGCGTTGCCATTCTCTTCTTCTGTTCGGCCTCGCACGCGTCCGGCCTCCTCTGCGCGTGTGTTGCAAAGGCAAGGAGGAAGAGGACAAGAAGGAGGGGGTCGGGCCAAGGAAAAAAAAAACGTGGGAATGGGCCTTCAGCCCGTGTGGGTGAAAAAAGAAGAAGAGGAGCTGGGTGTGAAGGCCCAGTCCCCGCGGGCCCTTTTTATTATTATTATAATATAATTCTAGTTATCCGAAATAAGGTAAGAAAAAGGAAAATAAAAAAGAAAATAAAACTTAATGGGATACCTAAATAGCAAGTATTCAAACTCTGAAAACAACTCGAATGGGTCGAGTGTCAATAAGACAAAATGCCCGAACAGTGGCAGGTACTGAGGGGCAATGAAACACTTGGTCATACACAAGGTTTTTGGAAATAAGGATAGAAATATGCTTACCTAACAATATCTCTTATCTCTAAGAGTATGTCTCCTATTAAACAACACACAATATGTACACAGGATTGTACATACCGTAAATTCATGAGTTCAAATGGGATTCATGCATGATAATTTTGTTAATTTTATATCACCAAAGTTCCATCGGGAAAATTTTGAAAAACAATCTTCATTCAGAATGTGGATGTCTTGAGCGTGCTAGATGAGGGACTTTCAATCTACAAGTACTTTCCACTCACTCTCATGGAAAATGCCGTTTTACAGGATTTATAAGGATCACGCCATCTAATTGTCATCATGTTAGCAAGGGTTCGGGTATTCTCACAAGCGGTATGAGTTTACCAATTTGAGAGGTCTTTGTCGGGACTGTAATGTAAGCTTGGTCAACGGCTTATCAAAGCGGACTGTTCGTAAAATTCTAAACGCAAGTGAACATATCAAACAAGTAATATAATTATAAGAAAAAGTATTATCTCACGGAGATTGATCATTAACAAACTAATTAAATACTAAAATAAATTAATTCTAAAATTTATCTAACAAATCAAAATATAATTTTGAATAAATTAAAAACAAAATTTGGAGACTAAATGCAGTAAATCAATCAGATAAATATGTTAGAATATCTGATTTCACCATAACTACTAGATATGAATTTCAGATTGTTATGGGTACAAGAACAATATCAAACATGTGATAGTGGAATTTTCAAATCTATTTACTATCATATTTCTAGGTATAGCAAACCTACTCAGTTTATTAATCCACTATATCTCTATGTGAATTAAAATAAACATAAGTACATTAAAAACTATGAATATTCTAAACTTACAATAAGTCTTTTGGATCACCTTATCACAGAAAGCTACGTGGTATATATATATATATCCACGTTTAATTCATGGTTATATATTATAACGAGCAATTGCATATTATCACTTCTTAATCTCAAACATGTATATAAAATCATTCAAGTGGTGGTCAGTCACTCAAAAACATTATGCATAATAATATATAACTTGCATGAAATTGCAAAACATAAAAATCATGAAATTCACACCATCATGGTTAGGTGTGCTAGAGAGAGAAAGAACGGATGAGGTGGGGGGAAAAAGGGGCATGTGAGAATGGAAGAGAGGGAGGAGAGAGAAGGAATGTCGACTGAGGTGGGGCCTTCACGTGTGAGTTGCAAGACACGAGAGAAAGAGGCAAAGAAAGAGACGTGGAGGAGTTGCTAGCCGAATACAGGGAAAGAAGGAACGTCGGCTAGGGGGAAAAAGACACAAGGGAGAGAGACGTGCGGAAATGAGAGACCGGAGAAGGGGGGAGGAAAAATTTAATGAAATTTTCTATAATTACAAATCTTGGTCCCATAAGCTCTCATTCAATCCAATTTGGTCCCCAAAAATCCTCATGCTAAAATACTTGATCATAATCATAATTCCCCCAAATAACAAGTCTTAGGCAACAAAAACGGTCATTTCCCTCAATTTCGAATTTTAATTCATTTTTCTCGGAATCCGATTTTTGAACAAACCTCTCCGATTGAGATCCAATTTTGTTAAAAAAAAAAAATTCCACACAACTTCCTTTCACCAAATAACTCACACCGGAGGCCAAAAATCCATTCGATTTGGCCAATCCGAATTTCCATTTGTTTTCCGAATTGTCTGAATCGATTTTCTGTAAAAATCCGGAGCTCGTCGAAAATTCCTCGAAAAATGAGTCGACGATCCTAAAATAACTCGTAACATGAAAGAACTTTCAATTTTTGAATTCGGGTTCAAATTCGCGGTAAATTTCAACCTGACGCGATTTTAACGTGACCTAATCTACCGATAGCTTTTAGAAATTTTGGTGTAATTGACCCATGGTTGATTTTCTTCGAGCCACATGTACCTCTTTGACACATTGACGACTCTCGGTTGTCATGAAAACCTCAATGTTTCAAATACGGACACATGGCGCCAAAACAACAACAAAAATCAGTCTAGTGCCGATCGACGATAATTTTGCAAATTAGTAGAATCACCCATGTTTAGCCACATATCTCAGTTAAACTGACCTATCTCTAATCTCTCAACAATTCTTAACTATGCCGTAATGACCTTTGTAGATTAGCATGGTCGAGCAGTCAATTCATAGTCGAATTCTCAAATCTATTGCATTTATATTCCTTAACGGCTTCACCTGATAAGCTAGTTATCTCATGAGTGGCAATCTCTGAGAAAAGCACTATAGTCGCGTTGATGAAAAGCTCAACTTATCCAATCGAAATCAGAACCTGAAAATCAGGATGTCACACCACCTGCATGTGTGGCCTAGCTAGCATTAAAAAAAAGGAGGGAGAGAAATTGAAAAGAAAGTGGGCTTTGTGCGTGCGTGTGTGCGCCCAAAGTGAGGAGAGGGAAAGAGAAAAGAAAAGGGGGCGTTGCTTTGTGCAGACTAGAAGAGAGAGAAAAGAAAACATAGAAAAAAAAAGAGAGGAGATGACCGAATTATTCTGATCCGGATTCGAAGGCCAAACGTTGACGGAATTGGCTCAAATTTGAGTATGTTGTTAAGGAGACCGAGGGCTACAAGTTAATGGTTTTCGTTCATCGAGAACCGCCTTCGAATTCTCCAGTTGCGGTTAGAGTTTTTTTTGCTACGAATTTGTTTATCCACCTATATAATAATGAAATGCGATTGTAATCTTGATGTTGTGCCTCTAGTGTGTGACTAGAGAAGAATACTTTGTGTATCATGTATTCTTGGTGATTAGTGGATGTTTTGGCGGTCCATGATTTTTTCCACATCGGATTTTCCATGTTAAATCTTTATTTTCGTTATTTGTTTTATCTTCTTATAATTTCGGTATTATATTTGCATATTGTGGGGTTATATATTGCCAGTTGTTGTTGGGGGTTAAGAGAATTTCAGTCGATTTAGTTTCGAGGGAGAAATTGATCCTGGATTGCATTTGACTTGTGCTGAATTATTGTCCCCGAGTTCTTTTCAACAAAGTTTAAGGATCATATTAAACAAATTAAAAGTTCATGAACCATATTGTATATTAAGCCAAAATTTAGGGACCATTTGTGTCATTTTCCTTTTAAGAAACATAAACGAATCTAATTTTCATGATTGTGGGGCTAGGCAAGCAGATCTTTTAACTGAATTGTTTCTAAGAATTGCACGGAATTACAGAGCTTTCGTTTTGATCATTGGCAGTGTCCCTGAAGTTCTATTTCATTTTTTCCAATTACATTTTGCTATGTTCTTTTTATTGGGCGTTGAAATAGAGACGTGAAGAAAGATTGTAGTTGTTTCAACTTTGTGTGACCCTGTAATATGAAAATTTTAAAATTCATGGCATCTTTTGTAATGCCCGTTCAGGGACATGCGAGCATAAAAAATTAGTACATACTCAAGGCTTGACGAAACACTTAATATATAGCGGCACAGTTTATTATTTCAATGCAAATCCCACGGATGATGTACTCCATCCTGATCAGGGAAGCTATTAGCTTGGCAGCTACCGTAGTGAAGACTCCTACTTATCACGAAAGACATACTGGATCAAGATCATCCATTGTCTGAATGTGCAACTAATAAAGACTGGATAAAAGCTCGACATGAAGAGCCAATTTATTTAGTGGTAATTGCCCATCGGCTTTGTTCTCACTCTTCTGATGCTTCATGTCAATTCATAGAACTCATTAGGCAATCTTGGTGTGAGCATTACTTCGAGCGGCATTGCTTTGCAAACCATTAGTCCGTTGATCTCTGGTGTATCCACCGGCGAATTGTCGGGAGTTGATACATCGAATGCATGCAGGAGTCTACCAAGCACAGAATGCACCACTTGAAGGCCAAAGGATATTCCGGGACAAATTCTCCTACCACCTCCAAAGGGCATGAAGTCAAAATTAGGGCCCATCGCATCATTTTTTTTTTTATGGCTACTCAAGAACCTCTCAGGCCGAAACTTCATTGGTTCAAGCCATACTTTTGGATCGGTTTGAATTTTCCAAACATTCAAGATCAACCTCGTGCCTTTCGGAACCAAGTACCCTTTGATAACGCAATCTTCTATTGATACGCGTGGTGCAGCAAACGGGTCTGCTGGGTATAATCGAAGGGTCTCCTTCACTATGGCATGTAGATAAGTTAGGTTGGCAAAGTCTGATTCTTTCACATGTCGTCGTTTGCCAATTTGAGCATCAAGTTCTTCTTGAGCCTTCTTTAGAACGTGAAAGTTGTTTAGCAACGAGGAAACCGCCCAGGTGAGGGTGGCAGTTGTATTATCAGTACCACCCGCTATAATTGACTTCAAAGAAGAAATGCATGTCATTTGTAGGTGTGAAATATGAAGACTAAATAGACCAAATCACAAAACTATTAAGACCAAAGTGCAAGTTATATCTGAAGAAAAAAAAAGGGTAAAGATACGCTAATTGTAAAATAGCAAAAAGATAAACTATAAAAAATTCTATCGTACTAAATATTAAATATCTAAATTACAATCGCTAAAAGTTGAGAGAAATCACTTCATATCCTAACTTAATCTCTAAAATAAAGAAAGACAAGGAAATATATAACGATTATGATATTTAAAAATATACGCCCGGCTGGTTAAACGATCAGATTTCTTTTCGCCCATCACTTGTAGAGTTTTAGAAGAGACTTGAATGTTGTTTTATAAAATAGAAGCCCAAAAATATTGATCAAGTAAAACGACACATAGATTGTACATTCACTAGAAAACTTGCTAGCTGCTATAAAAGGTACGTCAATGCAACGTGTGCTAAACATCACCTTGCAATCTTAATCACCGTAGTAATACAAGAAGGTGCAATCGAAGTCAGATACTCATCTTACAAAAGTACTAAGAATTCCCTAATGTGGACACCGATCGTCCTACATGGCACGACCAATGCTAACATGTATAATGTTTAATTATATTTATATATTTTCTCTATTTTTTATTTTTTTCTTTCTATTTTTTTTCCTTTCTTCTCTTCCTGCCGGTGACCGGCCATCGACCATGGCTAGGCGAGCCGGCCTCGCTTGTCACAAGGGAAGCCTACTTGAACGAGGGTGAAACACAATGAGGGGAGCCCTCGCCTAGGCCTAGCCCAGCAAGGGTTGGCCTCGCCTAGGCCAAGGCGGCAGGCCAAGCGAGGCCGCCTTGGCCTGGGCAAGGGCTAGCCTCCCCAAATCTAGAGAGGGTAGCTCTTGGCTAGGTTAGATCTAGCAAAGAGATGCAAACCATTACTTTCACTATCTTCTTACTTGCTTCCGTTGCTTCCCTTGTTAATTTTCTAGGTATCATTCCATTTGTCTTTAAGAGCTCACTATTAGATATTCATATAATTCTTAATGCGGAAATACATAACAAATCAATGATCGTTTGATCTTCATGATTTTCACAAATAGATTAAGACATACCTTTATCCATAGTGCTTCACTTGATGATGATCGTTGTAGAAAACCCAAAGAACTCGAACCAAATGAAGAAATCCGATTTCTCTCCCTTAACCCACTAAACGGAAAAGTGCCAAAAAAGTCCTAAACCTTTTGTCTTTGTGCCAATTTAGTCCTAAACCTTTTTGGTGCCGATTTAGTCCTAAACCTTTTTTACGTTGTGCCAATTCAGTCCTTTCCGGCCAATTTTGACCGAATTTGCTGATTGGACGCCGCCGGGCGACGTGGCCTCATCGGCGCTAACGTGGACTATTTTTAATAATATTTTAATATTTTAAATATTTTTAATTTTTAATTTTTTTCTTCTTTTTTTTTTTTTTGTCTTCTCATCTTCTTCCTCCAGCTGGTCGCCGGACCTCGGCGAGCGGCGGAGGCGACGGCCGGCGAGGTCAACCTCGCCGGCCACCTCGCCGGGGCCGCGAGGGCGGCCTCGGGCTGGGCGGCGAGGCTCGCCCTCGTCGGATCTGGCGAGGGTCGAGCCTCGCCCTCGCCGATCCGGCGAGGGCGAGCCTCGCCCGCCCGGCGCGAGGCCGCCCTCGAGGCCTAGGCGGCGAGGGCGAGCCTCGCCAGCTCGGCGCATGGAGCATGGGGAGGAGAGCGAAGCCGACCGTGGCGAAGCTCGGCGAAGGAGATGACGCGGAGCACGAGCCGAAGTCCGCGGTGCCGCTCGGCGGCGCAGCGACGACGACGACGACGACAACGAGGAAGCGAACGAAGATCCGAGCCTGAAAATCGTCGAGAAGGCGCTCTCGGCGCGCGCCGCGGCCGCCTCCACGCCGCCGGGCGTCGACGTGTCGGAGGAGGACGACGATAGGCCTCGGTTCCGTAAGACCTCGAGGACCGAATCCGGGAATCCGGCCGCCTCCTCGCGCCGAGCTGGCGAGGCTCGCCCTCGCCGGCCATGGGCGAGGCTCGACCTCGCCCGATCCGGCGAGGGCGAGGCTCGCCGCCCGGCCTCGAGGGCGGCCTCGCGCCGGGCGGGCGAGGCTCGCCCTCGCCGGATCTGGGCGAGGTCGAGCCTCGCCGGCCATGGGTGAGGCTCGACCCTCGCCGGATCCGACGAGGGCGAGCCTCACCGCCCGCCCGAGGCCGCCCTCGCGGCCACCGGCGAGGTGGCCGGCGAGGTCGACCTCGACCTCGCCGGCTGGAGGAAGAAGATGAGAAGACAAAAAGAAAAAAAAAAATTTAAAAATTAAAAATTAAAAACTAAAAATAAAAAATATTAAAATATTAAAATATTAAAATATTATTAAAAGTAGTCCACGTCAGCGCCGATGAGGCCACGTCAGCCGGCCGACGTCCAGTCAGCAAATTCCGGCCAAAATTGGCCGGAAAGGACTGAATTGGCACAACGTAAAAAGGTTTAGGACTAAATCGGCACCAAAAAAAGGTTTAGGACTAAATTGGCACAAAGACAAAAGGTTTAGGACTTTTTTAAGGCACTTTTCCCCCACTAAACCTTAATCTATTCAATCGATGGAGAAGAGAATATCAAATTCCTTTTGTTATTGTTGTTCGTTGTGGGTGGAGAGAGGACCGGACTCTATTTATACGTTCATTAAAAAGGTGCCTTCCATCAAAGCGATATACCATTTCGTTTTATTAGAGTCATACCTTCTCGTAACCAATAATTATTTATAGCATTTCAA
This sequence comes from Eucalyptus virginea, assembly GCA_014182375.1. Classification (NCBI taxonomy): domain Eukaryota; kingdom Viridiplantae; phylum Streptophyta; class Magnoliopsida; order Myrtales; family Myrtaceae; genus Eucalyptus; species Eucalyptus virginea. The sequence continues at coordinate 20,011,544 of CM024523.1, read as the reverse complement.
TAATTATCAAACCATATAATAAATCACATAATACGGGCCACAATAATTCTTACACTCACGAGCTAAAATTCAATTGACGCTGTGATCGAAATTTGAAGAGGTTCAGTTTGTTTAGTTGATCAGGAGTGAGATCATTCTTGTAATGGCTGGAATTTGCTGCGGTGTGTTCAGAGAGTGTGAGCCGTAGGCTTCGATGGAGACAAGCTCCCGTTCAAGTTCGTCACCAATGTGACGGTGCCGCATCCCTCTGAGAACGGCCACATGAGGCAGAGAATAAGCCGCAGGCTGCGATGGAGCCAAGCTCCCAGGGCTCGAGGCTGCGGATACTGGAGCCTTGGCAGATCAAGTCCATCGCCAATGTGGCAGTGCCGCATCCCTCGGAGAACGGCCGCATGAGGCAGAGGATTGAGGTATTGCCTAGTGAGGAAATTGAGAGCCCCAAGCTGAGGAAGGCCAGGGTCGAAGAGGGGAAGGGATGAATGAGATCATGATCGCGAGGACGGATGGTCGTTGAATTCGAGGGAGAACCTGCAAGTTGCCCTGCAGGATTGCCTAAAGTTTGGGTTGACTTTGGTCTGTGGCCGGAGACGAGACATGGAAGACGCCGTTTCCGTCGAACCTTCGTTCTGCAGCGAAAGTCCATAGAAGCCCAACGTTTTGCATCTCTTAGACGGCCACAGGTGCTCTCATTAAAATCGTTAAGCCCTTGCTGATGGCTGGCCACCAACCACTAGCAAAAGAAAGAAGAAAGAAAAAAAATTCAAAAAATTCAAAAAATATGAAAATATTATCAAATATTATCTATATCGGTGTCAGCTGCTTTACGTGGCATCCCCGGTGTCCACATCAACAATTTACAATCAAAATTAACCAAATGAACTCAATCAACAAATTGTGAAAATGTTTAGGACTCACTCAATAAAATTAAATATTTAGGAATTGTCACAACCTCATTTTTCGGGCACCCTCTTATGCGTGGACGCATGTGGAGGCTAATGGCTCACCAAGTTTATTAAACTTAGCGTGGGCTCTCACATGCCCATCAATTCACGACTTATGATCCGAATTTTAACTTGTAAGTCAATTTCAAATAGAAGTCGCCACTAATCCATTTGAGAGGGGTTGATTAGAAACCCAAATGAACTATTGGGAAAAATAATTCACCTCTACGTAACCAAAGAAACTAGGATCGGAGACTTAATTACCTAATTAATCACTAATGCTCTTCTAGTACCTAATTTTTTTTAAAATATTAAATAAAGTATTTATGAAACATTTTGTACCGATCACAAATTCTAGGACTCAATTCCTAATCAGACTAAGAAAATAGAAATCCATGCAGCACAAAGGTGCAATTAGAATGAGAGAAATAAGCCAATATTTGCTTCAAAGAAGTTAAATACGATTTTTTTTTCTTTTTTTTTTTTGGGTTTCTCAAGGGTTTTCTATACATTTACGGAGAAAACTAATCAAAAACCACATTTTTGGTCTTTTTCTATTTTTGGAAAAAAAAAATTCTGATTTTTCTGATTTTTGGAGAATATAAATTATTTTTGGATTTTTATGATTTTTATTTTTTTATTTTTTATTAAAATAATAATATATTATAAAAACGACTCGAGTCGGATTCCTGGGTTGGGACCGACCCGGTTCGCTGAAGCTAGTGGCCCAGATGGGCCTGAAGCGTGAGCCTAGCCCGAAATCCTCTTTTTTTTTTTAAAAAAAAAAGGATCCAAGCCCATTTCACACAAAATTGGGCTCTCTTTTAATTAAAAGAAAATGTCCAACCCAAAGTTTTAAGTCAATCCAAACCCGGCCCACACGTATGGCCCGAATTTGCCAAAACCCTACCCAACTGGATAACCACGTTCGACCCAGTTTGCGGCCGTCGACTCGAATCTCTCCCTCGTCTCTCTCTTCCTCTCACCCGATGGAGACGACCGAGGTGTGCGACGACGACTGGCCTAGAAATTTTGGATGCAGAGGCACCGTAGGCGGCTTGGCAGGCCCAGGTTCCTCGGTCTCGGCTGTGGGCACCCTTAGGCTGAAACGTGAGAGGGGCGGCGACAACGAGCAACGGCACGAATCAGCTCGGCGTAAGGATGACGACAAATCAACGAAACGGCAAGCGTCGAGCCAGCGAGCTCAACACGGCGGGGCTTGCGGCAGGTCACCGGGGCGACGGCATGTGAAGCCACAACGGCGCCAAGTCGCCGGGACAAGTCCCGCGTCTCTCTTGCAAACTCAAATCTCTCTGTCCGCCCTGGTTTCTCTCTCCCGGACCTCCTCCAATCTCTCTCTCTTCATGTGTGTGTTCTTGGCCTCCCCCCCGACGCCCTATTTATAGGCAAGGAGGTCGGTCGGCGGAGGTGCTCAGACCACCGATCCTTGGTGCTCCAAGCAGCCTCCCCCAGTAGAACCGACATCCCACCAGTCGAGACGGCTCTAGTTAGGCCGCCTCCTCTACCGCATTGAAGACGCATCCCCTCCGTCTATGCCGCTCCATGTGCGTTGCCATTCTCTTCTTCTGTTCAGCCTCACGCGCATCCAGCCTCCTCTGCACATGTGTTGCAAAGGCAAGGAGGAGGGGGTCGGGCCAAGGAAAAAAAAAAACATGGGAATGGGCCTTCAACCCGTGTGGGTGAAAAAGAAGAAGAAGAGGAGCTGGGTGTGAAGGCCCAGCCCCCGCGAGCCCTTTTAATTTATATTATATAATTCTAGTTATCCGAAATAAGGTAAGAAAAAGGAAAATAGAAAATAAAACTTAATGGGATACCTGAACAGTAACAAGTATTCAAACTCTGAAAACAACTCGAATAGGTCGAGTGTCAATAAGACAAAATGCCCGAATAGCGGCAGGTAGTGAGGGGCAATGAAACACTTGGTCATACACAAGGTTTTTGGAAATAAGGATAGAGATATGCTTACCTAGTAATATCTCTTATCTCTAAGAGTATGTCTCCTGTTAAACAACACACGATATGTACACAGGATTGTACATACTATAAATTCATGAGTTTAAATGGGATTCATGCATGATAATTTTGTCAATTTTGCATCACCAAAGTTCCATTGGGAAAATTTTGAAAGACAATCTTCATTCAGAATATGGATGTCTTGAGCATGCTAGATGAGAGACTTTGAGTCTGAAAGTACTTTCCACTCACTCTCATGGGAAATGCCGTTTTATCTTGACCATTAATACAAGATTTATAATGATCAAATCATCTCATTGTCATCATGTCAGCAAGGGTTCGAGTGTTCTCACAAGTGGTACGATTTTACCAATTTGAGAGGTCTTTGTCGAGACTGTAATGTAAGCTTGGTCAACGGCTTATCAAAGCAGACTGTTTGTAAAATTATAAACGCAAGTGAACGTGTCAAACAAGTAATATAATTATAAGAAAGAGTATCATCTCATAGAAATTGATGATTAATAAACTAATTAAATATTAAAATAAATTAATTGTAAAATTTATCTAATAGATCAAAATATAATTGAGAATAAATTTAAAACAAAAGTTGGAGACTAAATGCAGTAAATCAATCAAATAAATATATTAGAGTATTTGATTTCACCATAACCACTAGATATTAATTTCAGATTGTTATGGGTACAAGAACAATATCAAACATGTGATAGTAGAATTTTCAAATGTATTTACTATCATATATATAGCAAACCTACTCAGTTTATTAATTCACTATATCTCTATGTGAATTAAAATAAACATAAGTGTATTAAAAATTATAAATATTCCAAGCTTACAATGAGTTTTTTGGATCACCTTATCTCCGAAAGCTACACAAATAACGTCATATATTATATATATATATCCACGTTTAATTCATGGTTATATATTATAATGAGCAATTGCATATTATCACTTTTTAGTCTCAAACATGCACATAAAATTATTCAAGTGGTGGTCAGTCGCTCAAAAATATTATGTACAATAATATATAACTTGCATGAAATTGCAAAACATAAAAATCATGAAACTCACGTCAATCATGGTTAGGCGTGTGAGAGAGAGAAAGAACGGATGAGGAGGGGGGAAAAGGGGCATGCGAGAATGGAAGAGAGGGAGGAGAGAGAAGGAACATCGACTGAGGTGGGGCCTTCACGTGTGAGTTGCAAGACATGAGAGAGAGAGAGAGACAAAGAAAGAGACGTAGAGGAGTTGCTAGCCGAATACAAGGAAAGAAGGTACGTCGGCTAGGGGAAAAAGACACAAGGGAGAGAGACGTGCGGAAATGAGAGACCGAAGAGGGGGGGAGGGGGAAAGGAAAAATTTAATGAAATTTTCTATAATTACAAATCTCGGTCCCATAAGCTCTCATTTAATTCAATTTGGTCCCCAAAAATCCCCATGTTAAAATATTTGACTTCCACTTGCTTTCTTGCATCATAATTCCCCCAAATAACAAGTTTTGGGCAACAAAAATGTCTATTTCCCTCAATTCCGAATTTTAATTCATTTTTCTAATCCGATTTCGAACAAACCTCTCCGATTGAGGTCTAATTTTGTTGAAGAAAAATCTCACACAACTTCCTTTCACCAAATAACTCACACCGGAGGCCAAAAATCCCTTCTATTTGGCAAATCCGAATTTCCGCTCATTTTCTAAATCGTCCAAATCGATCTTCCATAAAAATTCCAAACTCGTTGAAAATTCCTCGAAAGATGAGTCGACAATCCTAAAATAACTTGTGACATGACAGAACTTTCAATTTTTGAATTCAGGTTCAAATTTGCGGTAAATTTCAATCTGACGCGATTTTAGCGTGACCTAACCTACCAGGTAGCTTTTAGGAATTTTTGTGCAATTAACCCGTAGTCAATTTTCTTCGAGCCACACGTACCTCTTCGACATATTGACATCTCTCAATTGTCGTGAAAATCTTAAGATTTCAAATACGGACACAGGGTGCCAAAATGACAGAAAAAATCAGTCTAGTGCCGATCGACAGGAATTTTGCAAATTAGTGTAATCGTCTATGTTTAGCCACACATCTCAGTCAAACAGACTCATCTCTGATTTCTGATCAATTTTTAATTGTACCGTAATAACCCTTGTAGATTAGCATGATTGAGCAGTCGATTCGTAGTCGAATTCTCAAATCTATTGCATTTATATTCCTTAACAGTTTCACCTGATAAGCTAATTATTTCATGAGTGGCAATCTCACATAAAAGCACTATAGTCACATCAATGAAAAGCCCAACTTATCCAATCGAAATCAGAACCTGAAAATCAGCATGTCGTACCACCTGCATGTGGGGCCTAGCTAGCATTAAAAAAAAGGGGAGAAAAATTGAAAAGAAAGTGGGCTTCGTGCGTGCATGTGTGTGCCCAAAGTGAGGAGAGGGAAAGAGAAAAGAAAAGGGGGTGTTGCTTTGTGCAGACTAGAAGAGAGAAAAAAAAAAACATAGAAAAAAAGAGAGAAGAGATGATCGAATCATTCTGATCTGGATTTGAAGGCCAAACGTTGACGGAATCGGCTCAAATTTGAGTATGTTGTTCAAGAGATCGAGGGTTACAAGTTGATGGTTTTCGTTCATCGAGAACCACCTTCGAATTCTCCACTTACGATTAGAGTTTTCTTGCTACGAATTTGTTTATCCACCTATATGGTAATGAAATGCGATTGTAATCTTGATGTTGTGCCTCTAGTGTGTGACTAGAAAGAATACTTTGTGTATCATGTATTCTTGGTGATTAGTGAATTTTTGGCGGTCCATGATTCTTCCCACATCAGATTTTCCACGTTAAATTTTTGTTTTCGTTATTTGTTTTGTCTACTTATTATTTCGGTATTATATTTGCATATTGTGAGGTTATATATTGCCGATTGTTATTGGAGGTTAAGAGAATTTCAGTTGATTTAGTTTAGGGGAAAAAATTGATCTTGGTTTGCATTTGACTTGTGCTGAATTATTGTCCCCGAGTTCTTTCCAACAAAGTTTAAGGATCATATTAAACAAATTAAAAATTCATTAACCATATTGTATATTAAGCCAAAATTTAGGGATCATTTGTGTCATTTTCCTTTTAAGAAACATAAACGAATCTAATTTTCATGATTGTGGGGCTAGGCAAGTAGATCTTTTAACTGAATTGTTTCTAAGAATTGCACGGAATTACAGAGTTTTCGTTTGGATCATTGGCAGTGTCCCTGAAGTTCTATTTCATTTTTTCCAATTACATTTTGCTATGTTCTTTTTATTGGGCGTTGAAATAGAGACGTGAAGAAAGATTGTAGTTGTTTCAACTTTGTGTGACCCTGTAATATGAAAATTTTAAAATTCATGGCATCTTTTGTAATGCCCGTTCAGGGACATGCGAGCATAAAAAATTAGTACATACTCAAGGCTTGACGAAACACTTAATATATAGCGGCACAGTTTATTATTTCAATGCAAATCCCACGGATGATGTACTCCATCCTGATCAGGGAAGCTATTAGCTTGGCAGCTACCGTAGTGAAGACTCCCTACTTATCACGAAAGACATACTGGATCAAGATCATCCATTGTCTGAATGTGCAACTAATAAAGACTGGATAAAAGCTCGACATGAAGAGCCAATTTATTTAGTGGTAATTGCCCATCGGCTTTGTTCTCACTCTTCTGATGCTTCATGTCAGTTCATAGAACTCATTAGGCAATCTTGGTGTGAGCATTACTTCGAGCGGCATTGCTTTGCAAACCATTAGTCCGTTGATCTCTGGTGTATCCACTGGCGAATTGTCGGGAGTTGATACATCGAATGCATGGAGGAGTCTACCAAGCACAGAATGCACCACTTGAAGGCCAAAGGATATTCCGGACAAATTCTCCTACCACCTCCAAAGGGCATGAAGTCAAAATTAGGGCCCATCGCATCATTTTTTTTATGGCTACTCAAGAACCTCTCAGGCCGAAACTTCATTGGTTCAAGCCATGCTTTTGGATCGGTTTGAATTTTCCAAACATTCAAGATCAACCTCGTGCCTTTCGGAACCAAGTACCCTTTGATAACGCAATCTTCTATTGATACACGTGGTGCAGCAAGCGGGCCTGCTGGGTATAATCGAAGGGTCTCCTTCACTATGGCATGTAGATAAGTTAGGTTGGCAAAGTCCGATTCTTTCACATGTCGTCGTTTGCCAATTTGAGCATCAAGTTCTTCTTGAGCCTTCTTCAGAACGTGAAAGTTGTTTAGCAACGAGGAAACCGCCCAGGTGAGGGTGGCAGTTGTATTATCAGTACCACCCGCTATAATTGACTTCAAAGAAGAAATGCATGTCATTTGTAGGTGTGAAATATGAAGACTAAATAGACCAAATCACAAAACTATTAAGACCAAAGTGCAAGTTATATCTGAAAAAAAAAAGGGTAAAGAAACGCTAATTGTAAAATAGCAAAAAGATAAACTATAAAAAATTCTATCGTACTAAATATTAAATATCTAAATTACAATCGCTAAAAGTTGAGAGAAATCACTTCATATCCTAACTTAATCTCTAAAATAAAGAAAGACAAGGAAATATATAACGATTATGATATTTAAAAATAGACGCCCGGCTGGTTAAACAATCAGATTTCTTTTCGCCCATCACTTGTAGAGTTTTAGAAGAGACTTGAATGTTGTTTTATAAAATAGAAGCCCAAAAATATTGATCAAGTAAAACAACGACACATAGATTGTACATTCACCAGAAAACATGCTAGCTGGTATAAAAGGTACGTCAATGCAACGTGTGTTAAACATCACCTTGCAATCTTAATCACCGTAGTAATACAAGAAGGTGCGATCAAAGTCAGATACTCATCTTACAAAAGTACTAAGATAGAGTTTAAATTTAAACTTGTAGAATAATCAGTTTGATCCATCTTTACTCACAAGCTTATCTTAATAAGATTTGGACCAACTAAATTTATATCAATTGTTTCACACCGCATAAATTCTTCGATGTGAAACTCTTTTCGCTTCACACTTATATGCCAGCCGATCTCCATCTCCTCAACGATAAATTGCTGGTTGTTCTGCTAAATACCCTATGCTTGCAAATAAGCAAGCATGAATTATGCACACACACTGCACATTTGAAGTAGAAAGCAGTAAATTTCAAGAGTTGGAAAACAAACTTACCGTGAGTGTCCCTTTGATAACTGTATCAGCATCGAAACCTCCGACTTCAATTCCCTTAAGGGTCGAAAGCATGATATCTATGAAATCTTGATCGCCCCTATTCTCACTCGAACTTTTGCTGTTCTTTTTGTGCTCCTCTAACCAACCACTGAGGATCGTGTCAAATTCTTTGGCGATCTTCTTCATGGACTTCTCATGGCCACCTAAGTCCAACCATCTCAAGAAAGGAAGAGCATCCGCCACCGTAAACATCCCAATTAATTTCAGGAATTCCCTAGAGGCATGCTGGCATCGCTGCTTCTCTTCCTCATCCACTATGGCATTGCCGCTGTAGGAGCCCTTACCGGCTACAACTTTGAGGACAATGCTGATAGACAACCTTCCGAACCACTGATTCAAGTCAACTAGGATATGGCCTGGGGTATAAACGGGCATAATGTTAAGACTTTTTAAATCGAGAACACATTTCTTTTTAAATCGAGAACACGTTTCTTTGTTTACTGTAGCAAATATTCAGTTTACTGAAAATGCTTGGCTTGGTTTGTTTCTCTACAGCAGTAGTTCGATTGTTCCATAAAATATTTTCTCCTCCAATTTGAGCCTATAACTATGTTATGATTGAATACACTACCATGTAAACTGGAAAATAAAGCATCTTAAACTTTCGTTATATACATGAAAGTACCTGAATCCTTCTTCTTCTCTGTCCAAATCTTGTGCAACTCTCTAATGGCAATATCTGTGGCCGAGGCTACTATAGGGTTGAGCAACGACTCAATCCTTCGGGCAGAGAGCATCTCCGAGGTAACGATTTTCCTCATGTCGCGCCAATACGGACCATAAGAAGCCAAGCCAAAAGAGGCAGAGTTGTAGCCCATGACCTCACTGGCTATTAGCTGTGGCCGAGACGCGAGGGCATGGTCGTGCTTGGTGCAACATTCTTTGGCTATCTCGGAACTGCTAACCACTACAGCTGGGAATAACCCGAGCCTGACGGTAAAGATTGGTCCATACTTTCGGCCATGGACCCAAGGGTCTTGTGAGGAAGATGAGATTTTGCTATTATGGGCAAATGCCCTACAACAGGCCATGCACCTACAACTTCTGGTGGTGTTTTGAGCTTGTGAGATGACCTTGATTTGTACCTTACATGAATTGATAGGATAAGGATGGCAAGCATACACAAGAGGGTGAAGTTCAGGTCTTGACGCAGAAATTCCATTAGCAATGAAGGAGTCATCATAAAGTTGAGTGAAATTCCGAAGGAAGAGCTTCCCATTTATACACCTGCCCCTTCTTCATGATTAGGATGTAAGAAAAGAGGTGTTCCAGCCTAACCACGTGAATCATCGGAAGTTGGGGACGCATTAATAGTATCTTATTGAGCATGGTAGAATACATGATAAAATATTTAAATATTAAATTACGCCTTAATCTAATAGGTTGAAATTTTAGAAAAGTTAGAAATGATTCCACAAAAACCCACATAATATTAGAGCAGGAGATCTTAAGTTTGAATCTTTCTATGCCCCTATTTGTCTCCTTAGGGCACGTTTGGTAACGATTATATTCTCGGAAACAATTTCTGATCAGAAATGATTCCTTTTGATTCTGTTCTCGGGAACAATTTCTAAGTATTTTAAGCTGTTTGGTAACTGCCAAAATTTCTGATTCTGAAGTAGAATTGCGTTTGGTACCGTGCTTAACATTTCTACTCCAAATCATTTTCTTTTAATTTGTAAATATTTGTATTACTTTATTCCTTTTTCTTATTTTCTTATTTTCCTTTCTCTCTCCTATTCTTCTTCTTCAAGTGGCCGGCGACGTCACCAAAGCATCATCGGCCCTTGGCAAGGCCGACCCTCGTCGACCAAGCCTCACCGGCAGCTGGGCAAGGCTCGCCTAGCCCCACCAAGCCTCGTTGGTGGCTAGGTAGGCCTCGTCGGGGCTGCGAGGCCCACTTGACCATCAGCGGGGCTCAGCCTCGTTAGATCACGAGGCTCACCTAGCTTTGCCGGTGGTTGGGCTTGCCTCCGACCAGCTCGCCGGACCTCGCCCTAGCCTAGTGAGCTCGTCGGATCGGTTGCCGGCGACCGGTGGCGATGGGCCGAACGAACGGCGGCACAACGGACGGACGGCAACTACGGCGATGGCGGTAGGGGAAGAAGAAGAAAAGGGAATAAGAAGAATAAAAGGGCTTGATTCTTAGATTTGTTCCCAAGACCAAGAATCAATTTTTTTATTATTATTATTCTTGATTCTGTTCAAAATCTACTTCCAAGAACAAAAAAAAAAAAAAAAAAAATTGTTTTCGGGAACAAAAGTTTTACCAAACATGATTCTGTTCCATAATTACTCCCGGGAACAAAAAATCAGAATCTGGCACTATTGTTGAAATGATTACCAAACAGGCCCTTAGTGAGATATTTCAAGTGTTATTAATCTTTTAGAATTGTTAATTTTGAGCCATTGAATGAAGTCAATAGGAAATTCTTTTGGTACATTCAGTTGACCGAACATTTGAAACAACAGCAACTTCTTACTAGAGCTAGACGATTAAGTCGGCCAAAAAGACTTGGAAATTGATTTCCATGTTGGAGTGGATGAACAAAGAACTTCCTAGTTTAACATGTAAGGATACGTTTTCCATGGGGTTTGTTTTGGTGCCATTGTTGATGTAATTAGGCAGAGTTGCCTTCTTGGTGGGATTGGATTTTGCACGTTATTGGTGCAGCACTTGTTTATCGTGTGGATTTGTCTTGGTGCCGTCGTTCATATAATTAAGCAGAGTTGTCTTCTTTGCGGGATTTAAGTTTACGCCCAAACAGCGCAGCACTTTTCATCCCATAGAAAATTGATTTGTGGTTCTATAGCCACACAAAAGAAGACGACAAATCGTTCGAATATTCGGTGCTTCTTCCCCATGGATTATACTCGATAATTTTTGCAGTACATCCAATTGAGATCGCTTGTCTCACTGAAGGCGGGAGTATTTGGAAGCCGCAAGGTAATTCTCAGAGTATTGAGCAATTACGTGAGGCTAAACACTGTGGTTTCGGGTGTAATTTAGGGTTGAGAAATACTTGAGTGAACAAATGTAAGCATATAGTTCTTCAATTGATTGGTAGATTTATTGTATGTGACTCTCTTTGTATAATAGGTACCAATTCTCGAATTGAATCGCAAGAGAAGTTGTGTTTAGTATAGTATTCTTTGGTTATCTCGAAACTAATAACCACTATGTACAGGATCAACCCGAACCTAATGGTGAAGACCGGTCCATACTCATCAGCCAATGATGCCAAGATTTCGTGAGGAAGATGGGATATCGCTAGCGTGGGCAAAATCCCTCCGACGGGCCATGCACCGGCAACTTCTGGTCGGTGTTTTGAGCTTGCGAGATGGGGTTAATTTAAACCATATATGGATAGGATAATTCCATACAAGTGGGTGACATTCAGGTCTTGAAGCAGAGATTCCATTTACAATAGCTTCATCGAGTTGGGTGTTAGTTTTTTTGAAGGAAGAGCGTATGACGTATACACCTTCTCTTCTTGGATTATTAATTACTTCTATAGAGTACAATCAATATAAAATAATGTTCCAATTGAGCTGAAGAAAGTTACAGAGCCTCGAAGGATTATTGTTTACTTCCCAATTGCTCCGACAAAAGCACATCCCTCATGTTATGAGAAAACGATTCCTACGTAAGTTGGAGAAATTGGACTTTTGTTCTTGCTGACACTCAAAAGCACGTCCGCAAGGAAGTGGCCGACTGAGTACGGAAAATGGCACTATTTACACGATGAAAGAAAGACACTATGGCTCCCCCCAATTTGAAAAAAGGAAAAATTTTGGGAAGATTACAAAAAAAACCATAAACTTAATTCAGCGATAAACCTTTTTAATTATGCTTATTGTGCCTTAAATATTTTCACATTTTGTTAGTCATTCCATTTGATCAATTTTGGTTAAAAATTACTCACATGGATATCGGTAGTCTTACGTGACTCCGACCTGCACTAATATAGACTTTTTTAATATTATTTTTGTAATATTTTGAATTTTTTATTTTTACATTTTTCCTTTCCTTTACATTTTTTTGTTCTTTGGAGTGAAGGCTGGTGACTCTTTTTGGCTTTGGGTGAGGGCGTTGTCGCAGCGCTCATTGACCACTAGGCGAGGCTCATGGCCCTCACCGGCCAAAGCGAGGGCTGCGATGCCCTCACTATGGCTACTAAGGGCTTGGATGAGGGTGCAAGAGTCCTCACTCAAAGAATAAGAAAAAAGTATGATTAGGTAACATAGCTAATTTTTCTATTCTAAAAATATTTAGTTGTTGTGTTATGCTTAAATGAATGATGGTGAACTCAATGGGAGGGTAAGAAAGTGCATATTCAAGGCTATGCACAAAGTGATTGAGATTGTTGATTATAATGTCCAAAATTAAATTCATCTATTGTCAGTAGAGAATATATATTTGATGAGTCTTCAACACTTTTTGGTTGGAGTGATTGCGGCATTGTTCGTAACAAATCTGGACAGTATTTAGCTCCAAATGGAGTTACAACCAGAAATTCTTGAAATACCAGCCTAGCCACCTAACACAATCATCACAAGTCGGGGACACTTTATTAGTATTTATTGAGTATGTTAAAACAAGTCTCGCGTTTGAGCCTGTAAGAGAAATCTGATCTAAAGCCCGGCCATTGGATTCAAATAAGGAAAAAAGTTCCGTTGGACTTCGCAACAACGACACTTGCCGGAGTTGTTTGATTGAGTCGGGAAAAAGACGTGGAAATTGATTTTCACGTTGGAGCCGGTGAGCAAAGAGATTCCTAGATTAAAAATATGTATGTCGGGTTTCATTTGGTGCCATTGGTGACGGAATTAGGCAAAGTTGTCTTCTTCGTGGGATTAGACTTTACGCTCACTTGGCGCAACACTCCTCATCCCGGAGAAAGATTAAATGGAAAATCATTTCCATGTTGGAGTCAGTGAACAAATAGTTTCCCAGTTTAACACACACACATATACATGGACCTGTGTATGTACTTATATTTATTTATTATCATGGGTTTGTTTTGGTGCCGCTATTGATGTAAATTAGGCAGATTCGTCTTCTTCGTGGGATTTGATTTTACACCCAATTGGTACAGCTCATTCGGTCCTGGAGAAACGAATTAGTGAATAGAGAGGGAAAAGTACCTAAAAAATCAAACGTTATTTATTTTTTTACCAAATGACCGAGAATATTTTTGAAGTGATTTCCAGATCTCAGCCAAATAGCGGAAAATATAGTCATATAGAAAATGACTTTACAGAAAATATTTTACAAAAATGTTATATTTTTCGTGAAACAAAATGACTTTTGTATATGTGCGCAAGCGATCTTGTCCATCTTTTAGTTAATGGGCATCCTCTCGGCACAAGAATGAAGTGCACATTTGGTAGTCTTTGAATAGTTTTCTAATAATGATTCCAATAAAAAGAAAAAAAATCAAGTATTAATGATATGGAGGCAATGTTAGAGTAATCCGGAAAATAAAATTGATTGGACATTACAACTCGGTCAAATTTGGGAAAATTGAAAGAGGGTAAATGTGCCGCATGTGTATCAATTTAGGTTTTTTATGATCGAAAAAATTAATTTAGAGTAAATTTATCATAAATATACCAGCTTTGGGTAAATTTGTCATAAATATACCAATTTGGGGCTTTTAATGGTATTAAACTTATGAATTTCCACATGGCTTGCCACGTCAGCAAAGTTAACGGCAAAATCGAACGGAAAAGTTAACGGAGGATAGATGTGTTACATATGTACCAATTTGGGGTTTTTGGTAGTCAAAAAAATAGTTTGGGGTAAATTTATCAAAGGTGTACCAGTTTGGAGTTTTTTAGGGTATTAACCCTATATTTTATTAAAATAATAATATATTATAAGAATGACCCGGGTCGAATTCCTGGGTTGGGATCGACCCAGTTCGCTAAAGCTAGTGGCCCAAAATGGGCCTAAAGCGTGGGCCCGGCCTGAAATCCTCTTTTTTTTCAAAAATAGGAACAATCCAAGCCCATTTTACACAAAATTGGGCTCTCTTTTAATTAAAAGAAAATGCCCGGCCCAAGTTTTAAGTCAATCCAAACCTAGCCCACACGTATGGCCCGAATCTGCCAAAACCGTACTTGACTGGATACCCACGTCCGACCCGATTCACAGCCGTCGACCCGAATCTCTCCCTCGTCTCTCTCTTCCTCTCACCCGACGAAGACGGCCGTGACGTGCGACGGCGATTGGCCTGGAAATTTTGAATGCGGAGGCACCGGGTAAGCAGCTCAACAAGCCGAGGTTCCTCGGTCTCGGCTGTGGGCATGCTCGAGGCTGAGATGCGAGAGGGGCGGTATAACGACGAGCAATGGCACAGATCGACTCGGCGTAGGGACGGCGACAAATCAGCGAAGCGGCCAGCATTGAGCCAGCGAGCTCAACACGGCAGGTAGCCGAGCCGATGACAAGTGAAGCCACAGCGGCGACACGTCGCTGGGACGAGTCCCACTTCTGTCCTGCCAACTCAAATCTCTCTCTCCTGGACGTCCTTCTCTCAGATCTAATTCTAGTTATCTGAAATAAGGTAAGAAAAAGGAAAATAAAAATAAAAAATAAAACTTGATGGATGCAAATAAAAACTAAGACCTAGGTAATGCGAAAATCATTTTTGTTAGTTCGAAATCGGTCCCTAATTTTCTTATGCAATTTAATTCAAAATACGTAACCAAAATTTAAGTGTCAACGGGACTAAATTGGCAAAAGTGCGATAGGCTTATCATTTTTTGGACAATTTTCCAGTCATGCATAGCACAGACATGAAATGGTTAAAAATGTGAACAACATAGGTGATATCCAAGCACAAGTGTTAGTAACATATGAAGGCTACTGACTAGTTGTCAGTAGACTGCAAGTTTCCTAATATGAGTCTCATTTGTGTTGCCAAATTTGGCATTTGTCTCAATTGAAGTGGCAGCAACCTGCTATTACTACTTGTGGAAGAATAGTAGTGTTGTACTTGGCTTGCAAAGATTATAACCATATGAATCAAAGCAACTTCCAAGCCTCGAAAATAATTAAGTTTCTCGAGATCCTTCATTTCAAACTGTAGGTCAAGATACTGTGTGAGTGCTGCAATGCAAATGATCACAACACCAGTAATGATCAAGTCGTCTATAGCATGATAAATCCACAAGATGTTTTCCAAACAAAGGAAGCATGATTAGAAGGACTAGAAGTGAACTGAAGGCGCTCCATGACAAAACTAAACTTGGCATACCACGCATAAGGAGCCTACCTAAGCCCATATGATGCTCTATGTAAATGGCACACTTTGTTAGATGAATATGGGCCCAAGAGAATGCTCTATGTAGACTTTGTTGAGAAGACTATAATTGAGAAATGCAGTTTTGGCATCCATTTAAAATAGGATCACTTGCTTAATAGATGCAACAACCAAATACTCCAAATAGGGTAAGACATGCCACAAGAGCAAAGGTCTAAACATAATTAATTCCATACTCAAAGAGTGAAGCATTTTGCTACAAGTTGAGCTTTGCAGTGTTTCATGATGCCAATGGCCTTCATCTTGATGTTATATGCCCATTTGCAACCAACATCATTTTCCATATGCTATGCATGACGAATGACCTAGAAATAGACATTTAATTAAACGTGATTGAATGACTTAGAAGTCGAAATTAAACTTGCGAATACAACTTTTATAATCCATGTGGATCACTTTTTGGAAAATGAACTATTCAAATGATGTATTAAATGCAATTTTAGTACAACCAGCGTCCTAGCCACCTAATTCAAATCTAAAATTCAAGAGTCATTTAGACGACATATTTAAGACTAGAATTATCATTCTAGCATTACAACAAGCTAAGTATATCTGATTTATATTTACTCAAGCAAGCAGCATAATGATGTTTTTATCAATTCCAAATGAACATTACGACGTCCTAACATGCATTTCTAATCGTGATTCAAATAAAGGGGGTTGGGACTTATCTCGAAAGCACGAGACATTATTAAGAAAGAATCCAAACGCGGCACATTGTTTTGGCGAGGGCATGGAACGTATACAATTTCAAGACCACTCGGTCATGGTTGGCCGTGGACGGTAACTTTGTCACTTTCCGGAGCACACATGCCTCTCGCCTCCCAGTCCCCTCATCGGTTACTCCACCTCGTTCCCCGATTTCCTTCCTCATTGCATGGTCCCCAACCACATGACCCACGCACTCTCCCTTGGACTTCTGGCGTGACTCGAAGGCAGGCTCCATTTCGTGACCCCCCCGATCACCAAACCCTCTATATTTATATCTCCCTCGCTTCTAACTCCCAATGCACACCATCTTCCTACTCTCTATCTTAATCGCACTCGCTCAATGACTATGACGAGGAAGGGACCTTCTCCTCTTGTCACCTCGCTTCTCGTGATGGCGCTCATCCTGTCGAGCCAACTCGCGCCAAGAGCGGAGGCCGTGTGCAACGCTACCCGGCTCCTTCCCTGCTTGCCTGCGTTCGGTTCCCCATACGTGCCGCCGACGGCTGAGTGCTGCGGCAGGCTGAAAGAGCAGCAGCCGTGCCTCTGCGACTTCATGAAGAACCCGCGCTACAGAAGGTACGTGGATTCTCCCAGGGCCAAGGTAATCTTGCAAATCTGTCAAATTCCCTACCCTCGGTGTTAATTGGACAGGCCCAAAGAAAGAAGGAATGCTCCAACGTAGCACGGGAGTAATGACAATGGGATTGCATTTGGGTGAAGAATGAGTGATTGTAATCAGACATTTGGATATGAATAAGATATATGTGCTACAACTTGGTGCTTAGCTTGCGTAATTTGTGTGCATGAGAACTTTGACGTCGATGCTTATGCTGAATTGGGCAAAACATGGCTGACGAGCCGCACTGACCGTCCGCCCAAATGATTATGGAGCATTAAGTTTGTTATGAGATTGATGGGCAATTTGCGATAAATAAGTGGCGAATAAGGAAAATCTAACCCTAAAATGTGATCTGACCGGTGTGATATACATTCATAGGGAGAGTAAGTAACAGCGCTAAGAAAAGTAAAATCCACAGGGAAAGGCCATTTTGTAACTTTCAAACCAACTTCCAAGTACGTCCAAAGCTCAGTCAATGTTTTTCAGAGTCTCTAGTATTGTTTCCTCGCAGAAACTCATAATAAAGTGAACCCTAAAATACTGTCAAAAGCTCTGAAGTAGGTAACACAGCAAAACCCTCGAAAATGCACCAAGCGCTGGAAACACGAGAAAATGACGCCTTTAGGCGCTCGACTTGCTGGCCGCCTGGCCATACCAGACCAAGACTCTGTGCTCACTGGGGATTCTACGGCATGGTCGAGCACCAGATGATTGATTGCCACAGTAACTACCAGGCCATCCTCGGGCGTCAAGGATTGATTCTTCAAACGCTTGGTATCGAACTCAGACTTTTCCAAATCAATTTCCTTGCTCTGGTCTGCAACTCACGTCAGTTTGAGCCGCGTCTTCATCAAAACATTAGTGTAGCACCCAGAAAATTCCAACCTTAGAGCTCAATCTGTAAAACCGAAGGATCCTACACTTCCCAATTTTAGGTTATGATAATCTAATAAAGGATCAGAGTCTTAAAATGTTCGTTTTAGACTCACCACCGATCTATCTTTCGTGGATCGATGAAAAAGCTCGATCTTTTTTATCCGAGGGAAGTCATATAACCACTAAAATGTGAAATGCATTACAACTTTTTGTTTTGGGACGAAGACCACATGCTCTCTTCAAAATGTATAGAAATCAAATTTGATTAAGCATGGTTTGAGGATCTGTTATTTGATTTTGAGTGTTACTAAATAAACGATTTCTTTTAAAAATAAAGAAAATCAAAAGATAAACCGCCATTTTCGCATGATAATCATGCACAAAGCGTCAACTGGTATCTAACAAATCGTTCGTGAAATCACTGCCCTTTTTCAGCGTGAAATGAGAAACGCTTATTAGAGAAATTATAACAATAACAAACAAAATAGATACGAAGTATCGTCATAATAAAAACCAAAATGGTTAATGCAAAAATGTTAAACATCAGCTGGCTAATTAAGGGCTGGCGTTTTGTAGTACGAGAAAGGTGAGACGTTTATGTTGATCGACTCTTATCCAGTGATTAAGTAATTCAATAGAAGGAATCCAAAAAAGGAAAAAAAAAAAAAAAAGATGAAATAGTATTACTAAAAAAAGTGGACGTTTATTATTATTATTATTATTATTATTATTATTATTATTATTATTATTATTATTATTATTCATTTTTTTGCCATAAAGATAATTCATTCACAGTGGTTAAGTTCGAGTATGCATACTAGGTCGCACATAGGATCGAGTATAATTCACCTTCTGAACAAATTTTATTTGGTAGAAAGTGCATTTTGACCCGAACCATAGCAACACTGGCTAAATATCACAGCTACATTCTAGCACTCACTAATTTTCAGGAAGAAGTATTTAAAAAAAGCCCTAAACCTATTATATCGAAGCCAATTCAGTCCTAAACATTTCAAATAGACCAATCTTAAACATTTTTTTCACATTAGTACCATCTGAGTCTATTTGGCTAATTTAGACCAAAAATTACTAACATGAATGTATGTTGTCCTATATGATACAGTTAGCGTTGATGTGGACACTTTTTTTTTATGAATCTTTAATCATTTCTTTTATTTTTTAATTTTATTAATTTTTTTCTTTTCTTTTTCCTTTCTTTTTTCTTTTCTTTCTCTTTTCCTTCTCTTTTTTTTTTTTTTTTTTCACAGTAACCGGTGACGATTGCCAGAACTCATCAGCCACTAGGCAAGTATCACACCCAAATGTAGGCGAGGCACAAGTGGTAGGGACAAGGCTACCTCGCCCAAATATGGGCAAGGCCATGGCCGCCTTCATCCACGATCAACGAGGCTAGCCTTGTCTACGGCCACTTGACCACATCATCGTTGGGAGCACACAGGACCCGCAGATTTCCTCACGGCAGGCATGACGAAAGGGAGGGATGAGTCGATCTTGTTCTTGATCTTGATGAGGGCGTCAAGGACCATGGGACCAAACTCCTTGAGGTTGATCTAGTAGTCTAGGCAAAAGACATAGGACCTCGTGGAGTAGGATTTCTTGTGTGCATGCATATTAAAGATGGGATTTTGTGATCAATGAGTTTCCTAGGTAAGGCAATGCATCTAGATTACATTTGTTGTTAAAGTGAATGGAGAACCACTTCCTTACTTCTAGCCAACTCAAGTATTCTACTAAGAGCGAGCATATAGAACCACCTGAACTGAGACTACCCAATTGGACCGAGCCGGTCGGTTCTAGGGATTCTCGGAGGTGTTGGTACAATTCTCTACTCCAAAAAATTGGAACCGGTGACTTTCGATTTAGAACCCGATTCCAGGGTAAAAATCAGACCACCTAGATCAAGCCGAATTTTTTTTCTAAAAAAAAAATTATTTCTTAAAGAACTATAAACCTTAGTCACCTCTCACACCTCCCCTTTCCCTCTTAGCTCTCACAGTCATGTGACACGGCCCACGGACAAAGCATGATCCAAGATCATCCATGACAGGTCGTGTCACGCACAAAGGGCTACCCGAGAACAGCCCACGGTCAACCCATGATCAGAACAAGCAAAGGCCCATGCACAATCCATGAGTGACCAATGAGCAATGTTCAGCCAGCCCACGAGCAGCCTATGACCGTTTGGCTAATTGCGTGTCAAACAGGCCTGCAACCCTGATCTTGCTTCTGACACACGACCCATGATCTTCCCAAGGGCCTGCCGTGTACAACCATCGAGTAGCCTACAAGTAGCCTTATAATGATGATACGTATTTAAAATGCACCGTTGGATCGAAGGGACGATCAACGGCTAAGATATGATCCACTCTTGTATAAATAGGGATCCTCTCCCACTTTGTAACGGTTCGTTCACAAGTTGAATACACTCTCTTTGCCTATATAACTCTTGTGTTCGAGCGTGTGTGTGTAAGGTTGACTTGGGATCACGGATCCTAAGGCCGCGCGGTGTTTGATCAACCGAAATTGATTGACCCGTGACAAATGGTATCAGAGCCAGGTTCCAAACGCAATGGCCGATCCTCATGTTGATGCTCCGATCGTTCAAGGCGATGATCATGAAGATCTTGGGCGTCAAACCGAGAGGGCCACCCGGTCGAAGAAGGCTCATGCTGCCTCGTGTGCGAGGGATCCAAAGGGAGACCTGGAGAACCAAATGACGGTCATAGAGGAGACCGTCATGGACATCCAGGCGTTGATGGACGACCTGCACCAGGCCGTCGATGGAGCAAAAGCCAATAGGGAGGAGTTCTTGGCCGAGGTGCAAGAGCTCCAAGCTGGCATGGGAGAGCTCCGTGTCGAGGTGCAAGGATCCTTCATGCACAAGCTGCAACAACGAGATGAGACTTGGGAGGCCGCGATGGCGGCCATGCGTTCGAAAATGACGGAGATGAAGGGTAAGCTCGTCGAGCTTGAAGCGGCACGCATGAACGGGGTGATCACCGTGCAATCCCGTGCCGATGCACCAAAGCCGAAGGAGTTCAAGGGCTCCTGGGTGGCAAAGAACGTGGACAACTTCCTATG
Organism: Eucalyptus virginea; assembly: GCA_014182375.1. Lineage (NCBI taxonomy): Eukaryota > Viridiplantae > Streptophyta > Magnoliopsida > Myrtales > Myrtaceae > Eucalyptus > Eucalyptus virginea. The sequence goes on along the minus strand of CM024523.1, from coordinate 19,990,706 downwards.
GTACATGGAACGCTATTTCCAGACCATGGGAACGACCGACGACATGATCCGAGTGAACACCGCAGCCATGTATTTAACTGATGATGCACTGCTATGGTGGAGACGTTGGTCGGATGGTAGGAATGGTGACCCTATCATGACTTGGGCTCGGTTCATCGAGGAATTTCGGCGGACCTATTATCCCGCTTATGCGGAGGAGGAAGCCCGCAAAGAACTCAAGCGCCTAAAGCAGAAAAGCGGAGTTCGTGACTATGTGAAGCGGTTCTCGGAGCTGCTGCTCCAAATCCATCTATGACCGAGACGGAGGCATTCCACCAGTTCATGAGCAAACTCAAACCATGGATCAAACAGGAGCTCAAACGGTGCAACGCAACGGACCTCTCAACGGCTACTTCCGTGGCCGAGTCCCTTGTGGAGTATAGGCCGGCATCCACCGTCAAGCCTAACCTTCGACCGAGGGAAAAGGCCACTGGTGGGGAGATCGAGGCCGGTTCTCTCATCCGAATGCTGGCAAACCACCTTCGGCCCCTCATAGGAATCAACCCAAGTCAAGCCACGGAGGATACCAATGCAAGGTACGCACATACAAATGCTTCTTTTGTGATGGTCCCCATATGACTTGGGATTGCCCAAAGAGAGGAAAGTTGGCGGCCTTGTGCAAGGAGAACAAGCCGCAGGAGGAGGCGCGGTTGAGATCGTTGCGGATCCTTGGGACGATCAAAACCAAGAAGGCCAAGGAACCTAAGGGAATGATATTCGTGGATGTGAAGATCGGGGGTACCACAATGAGCGCACTCATGGATACCAAGGCATTCGATCTATTCATATCCAAAGAGGCCGCGAAGAAGCTGCATCTTCCGATCGTGGCGAATGATGCCGATTGGCTTAAAACGGTGAATTCCAAAGAAGTCCCGACTAGCAATATGGTGAGAAATGTGGAGTTTCACCTCGGTCCATGGACCAGTGGGAAGATATCGAGGTAATCCCTCTCCACAACTATGATTTCATACTCAATTTGGGATTCCTTGACCGGATCAATGCGGGTGTCATGCCCTTCGCAGATTGCATATATATCCTAGACAAGCGGTGCCAATGCATGGTCCCGATCTACCGCGAATCGGGACACGATAAAAAGATGCTATCGGCCATGCAGCTATCTAAAGGGCTGAAGAAGGGCGAGGTGACGTTCTTGGCAACATAGAAGGAGGAGGGCACTAAAGAAAACGAGGTACCAGAAGAAGCGTCCCGGGTTCTCGACGCCTTCCAAGATGTGATGCCGCCCAAGTTGCCCAAGAAGCTGCCTCCTCGGAGAAAAGTCGACCATCGAATCGAGCTGGTGCCCGATGCTCGACCACCGGCCATGGCTCCCTATCGCATGGCCCCACCCGAGTTGGAGGAGTTGAGGAAGCAGCTCAAGGAGATGTTGGATGCTGGATACGTTCGGCCATCCAAGGCCCCGTTCGGTGCCCCGATCTTGTTCCAAAAGAAACATGACGGATCCCTCCACATGTGTATCGACTACCGGGCATTGAACAAGCTGACCATTAAGAATAAGTATCCGATCCCTCTTATAGCCGACTTGTTTGATCAATTTGGGAAGCTTGTTGGTTCTCCAAGCTCGACCTTCGATTAGGATACTATCAAGTGCAAATTGCCAAGGGGGATGAGCTGAAGACAGCATGTGTGACTCACTACGGATCATACAAGTTCCTCGTCATGCCATTTGGCTTGACCAATGCACCGACTACCTTTTGCACACTCATGAACAAGGTACTGCATCCGTTCCTTGATCGGTTCATTGTGGTTTACCTTGATGATATTGTTATATATAGCCGAACGCTTGAGGAGCAAGTGGAGCATTTGAGTCGAGTTTTTCGGACCCTTCGAGAAAACAACTTATATGTGAAACGTGAGAAATGTGCCTTTGCACAAAGAGAAATCCGTTCCTTGGGCACATCGTCGGGGGTGGACATGTGCGGATGGACACGCGACCAAGATCCGTGCCATCGTTGATTGGGAGCCACCAACGAAGGTGACCGAGTTGAGATCCTTTCTCGGCCTAGCCAATTACTATCAGCTTCATCCGGGGATATTCGTGCCTCACCGCGCCACTCACGGACATGCTAAAGAAAGAAAGGCCGTGGGAGTGGACAGATCGGTGTCAAAAGACGTTCGAGCGGTTGAAGCGGGCCATGACCGAGGAACTGGTGCTCATGCTACCCGACTACACCTTGTATGAGGTAGAGACCGATGCTTCTGATTTTGCCATCGGTGGTGTCTTGATGCAGGAAGGTCATCCGGTGGCCTTCGAGTCCCGAAAGTTGAATGATGCTGAGCGACGATACTCGGTCCAAGAGAAGGAGATGACCGCGGCGGTGCATTGCCTTCGCACATGGAGACACTATCTCTTAGGATCCCGGTTCATCGTGAGGACCAACAACGTGGCTACGAGCTACTTGCAAACTCAGAAGAAGCTCAGCCCGAAGCAAGCTCGGTGGCAAGACTTCCTGGCCGAGCTTGATTATGCACTGGAATACAAGCCCGGAAGATCCAATTCTGTGGCCAACGCCTTAAGCAGGAAGTTTGAATTGGCCAATGTGGTGAGCCGACCCGATTGTCCGTGGGTTGATCGTATCAAGGAGGGGCTAAAGCATGATCAAACAACCCAAGCCCTCCTTCGATACACTCAAGAGGGCAAGACAATGAGATTTTGGCTCGAGGATGATCTTCTCTACACCAAAGGACGGCGACTCTATGTGCCGCTCCACGGGAAGCTTCGAAAGGAAGTCCTATGAGAGTGCCACGACTTCAAATGGGCAGAACATCCGGGAATCCACCGCACCATGGCACTCATTGAAGATCAATACTATTGGCCGCATATGTGGGACGACGTGGAAACCTATGTGCAAACATGTCTTGTTTGCCAACAAGACAAGATAGAGTAACGGTCCCTCGCGGGGCTCCTTGAGCCATTGCCTATCCCGAACGTCCATGGGAGAGTGTCTCCATGGACTTCATCGTGAATTTGCCGAAATCCGAAGAGTGTCGGACCCTCATGGTTGTGGTAGATCGCCTCTCCAAATATGCAACATTCGTGCTAGCAACAAAGGATTGCTCAGCCGAGGAAGCCGCCAAGCTGTTCCTCAAGCACGTCGTCAAATATTGGGGCGTTCCGCGCACGATCGTGAGCGATTGCGATCCTCGATTCACCGTGCGGTTTTGGACTGAACTCTTCAAGTTGCTGGGGACGAGTCTCAACCTTTCCACCAACATGCATCCCCAAACCGATGGACAGACGGAGCGGGTGAATGCATTGCTGGAAATCTATCTTTGGCACTATGTGAGCAACACGCAAGTGAATTGGGCACGGCTGATCGATGTGGCCCAATTTTCTTACAACTTGCAGTGGAGTGAGTCCACAAACCAAAGCCCGTTTGAGATCGTGACCGGGCAACAGCCGCTCACGCCAAGCGCGATCGCCTTAGGGTACCGAGGGAACAATCCATCCGCGTACAAGCTCGCCAAGGAATGGGATGAACACACCAACTTGGCGCGGGCGTGTCTAAATAGAGCCGCGAAACACACGAAGAAATGGGCCGACAAAAAGTGACGACATGTGGAGTTTCAAGTCAGGGACTCAGTGCTAGCCAAATTGCACCTCATCCTTCGATACAGGAACATAAACAAATGGGCTGATCCGTCACTATGAAGGCCCTTTCCGAGTGATACAGCGGATCGGGAAAGTGGTGTACAAGCTGGACTTGCCGTCCAAGCTCAAGCTACACCCCGTGTTTCACATGAGCATTGCTGAAGCCATTCCATGCGGACGAGGACGATCCGGATCGGGGCACATCGCAACGAGCACCCCTTGGGGCGAAGACCTCCTATGATTGGGATGTTGAGTACATCATGGCCGACCGGATCATATGGAAGAAATATCGGACACCAAGGAAGGAATACCTTGTCCGGTGGAGGGGCCTTCCCAAGAGTGAAGCAAGTTGGGAACCCTCCGAGGCTCTGTGGCAGTTCAAGAAGCACGTCGAAGCCTTCCATGCCACAAACGTGACGAGGGCGTCGCCTGATTAGGTGGGGGAGAATGACACAGCCCATGGACAAAGCATGATCCAAGATCGTCCGTGACGGGCCATGTCACACACAAAGGGCTACCCGAGAATAGCCCACGGTTAGGGGTGATCGGTTCCGCCATGACCCAAGAACGGACCGGGCCGGGAGCGAAAGGCCCATGCGCAACCATGAGCGACCATCACTTGTTTTCATTTCAAATGTTTGGGAGCACAAGGCGCCGCGGGTGGTCGGCAACCATGTACCGGCACGTCCCGGTCGAGCAGGCCTTCAACGGCTTCCGTCGATGACTCCTTCCTCCTCCTTCGGCTGGAATCGGACGTGTCGACGAGGCACTCCGCAACCCCACTCGATCTTGGTGTGAGTGGGGCGTGAGGTCGGGCGTTGGGGGCGTCGGGCAAGGCGTCGAGCGAGCACAGATTGAGAGGGAAAGAGTCAGATAGACGCCCATGGGTTGTAAAATTTGGGGAAAGGGAGGTTGATGTGATGGTTTTTGTATATGAGAGCGAAACTAAAAAAATAAAGGCCTGTTTCGGTTGCAAGAGGGAAAAGGAAAATAAGAATTGAAAAATTGAAAAAGCGATGTGACTCTTCTTGTGAAAGAAACCCTTTGATGATCTTCCCAAACCCCCAAACCGGGCCAACCGGTCACCGGTTCCAAAAATAGGAACCTAAGACCGGACCGAGACCCTCTAGAACCGCCCGAAACCGACCGGTCGAGTAGCCTACGAGTAGCCTTGTAATGATGATACGTATTTGAAATGCACCGTTGGATCGATCTTACTTCGACACACGCCCATGGGCAGTGTACGATCAATGGTAGCCTTGAATGATATGATGCTTGGATCGGAGGGACGATCAATGGCTGAGATATGATCCGCTCTTGTATAAATAGGGATCCATCTCCCACTTTGTAACGGCTTGTTCACAAGTTGAATACACTCTCTTTGCCCATATAACTCTTGTGTTCGAGCATGTGTGTGTGTGTAAGGCTGACTTGGGACACCAATCCTAAGGCCGCACGGTGTTTGATCGACCGAAATTGATCAACCGTGACACATGCCTCTTTTACTCTTGCCTCTCACATCTCGCTCTTTCCCTCTCTTGCCTAAATCATGTCCCTCTCACTTAACTCTTAGACAATGTCACCCTCTCTCACCTGAGTCGCATCCCTTTCACTCAAACTCAACACCTCCCTCTCTTGCTCTGTTTTTTGCATATCATCAAGGTAATATTCAATGCTCTATCTTCTGCCAACTTTTGTGTTGCATTTCCCATGTTTCACCATTAATTTTCGCAAAATTTGTCAGATTCTAGCTAAGTGTGTGCATGCTTTCGTTGTCCTCGTCTATCGTTATGCTAATTCCACAAACCTCTATGCTTTTGCTTGGTAATGGCTGTACTGTGAGGTGTCCTTTAAATTTGGGTTGCGATTTTCATATGCATCTCTGAATTAGATTCCCATTGTATCGTGCTTGATAATCCCATTTCTAATTGAATCATTCCATGTAGCTGGGTTTTAGCTTATCCTCCATTTTGGGACACAGGGACCCTTAGAGTGCCATAGCTTGGCAGAAAGGGATACTTAAGTGTCATAACTTACAAAAGGTACCCTTAAGTGCCAAAATCGAAGCAAAATGGATCACTTGAGTGCTAATTCGGCCAAAATCCGACCAAAACACTGACGTGTCAATTTTCCGGCGAAGCAAGTGCAAAACGGCATCGTTTTGATACGACGTGGTAAAAATTTAATATAAAGATTAATTTAATTTAATTTAAAACTAAATTTATTTAAAACATTTAAAATATATATTAAAAAATGGAAGATTTCACTCACAAAGTACTTTTGATCGAAAATCAATCTTTCGTACCCTTCGCTCAATGAGAAAACAATTCGATTCTACAGGATCAAACCTATGGGACTTAAGGAATGATGGAAGGGAATAAAAAAGAAATCAAAAAGAAAAGAAATAAAAAAATAGAGGGAAAAATAATAATAAAATAAGTAAATAAAAATGAAGTAGAAGAACCTAGATTTCAAATGAACAAATTCAAACTTGAAAAGGATCTTTCTAATTCTCAAAGAATGAGGGGCAAGGAGATTGATCGAAAAAGATCTCTTGTTTTTATTATAAGATTGTGATTGGATCCACGGATGTTTGGTAAAAAGAAGAATCTTCTCCTTTGAGAATAATCCAAAATGGAAAGTGTTCAATTGGAACATGAAAACGTAATTGAATTAGTCCTAGTTACTCTTCGGGACAAAGTGGAAGAAGGGAGGAGATTCTCGAACGAGGAAAAAGACCCAATGACTTCGAAAGAATTGAACTAAAATAAAAAAATATTTTAAATGTTTTAAATAAATTTAAAAATCTAAAAATCTAAAAAAATTTTAAAAATTTTAAAAATTTAAAAATTTAAAAAAGTTAAAAAATTTAAAAATAAAAATTTTAAAAATTAGAAATTTTAAAATTTTAAAAATTTAAAAATTAGAAATTTTAAAATTTTAAAAAATTTAAAAATTAGAAATTTTAAAATTTTAAAAATTTAAAAAATTAGAAATTTTAAAATTTTAAAAATTTAAAAAATTAGAAATTTTAAAATTTTAAAAAATTTAAAAAATTAGAAATTCTAAAATTTTAAAAAATTAAAAAATTAGAAATTCTAAAATTTAAAAAATTAAAAAATTAGAAATTCTAAAATTTTAACAAATTTAAAAAAATTAGAAATTCTAAAATTTTAACAAATTTAAAAAAATTAGAAATTCTAAAATTTTAAAAATTTAAAAATTAAAAAAAAAAAAAAAAAAAAGGAAGGCGGCCCCGACCGACCCTCCCCACCTTCCGACGATGGTGGGGAAGCGGCGGCAGCGAGGGCTTTGCCCTCAATCGCTGGCTGCCTTCCTCCTCCTCTTCCTCCGTTTTTTTTAAATAAATATAAATTATATTATTATTTTGTTTTAAATTTAATTTAATTAATTTTCATATTATATAAAATTCAAATTATGCCAAATCAACATCGTTTTGGCCGATTTAAGGGCTCTATTCTGGCCAACACCCGAAACGACATCGTTTTGATGCTGACATGGTAAAAAAATTAATATAAAAATTAATTAAATTTAATTTAAAACTAAATTTATTTTAAAATTTTTAAAATTAATTTTTAAAATTTAGAAAATTTACAAAAAATTTTAAAAGAAATTTAGAAAAGGAGGCGGCCGAGGGCTAAAATTTTTTGTAAATTTTTTGTAATTTTTTTAAATTTTTTGTAATTTTTTGTAATTTTTTAAAAATTTTAATTTTTTAAAATTTTTAAAATTTTTTAAAATTTTTAAAATTTATTTTTTATATGTTTTAAATAAATTTATTTTTAAATTTAATTTAAATAATTTTTATACTATATTAAAATTAAATTATACCAAAACGACGTCGTTTTTGGCCGATTTAAAAGTTCTATTTTGGCCAACACCCGAAACGACGTCGTTTTGGATGAATTGGCGGACTCGGCTCTCAATGGCAGACACATCGGCGAATATTAATATTTTAATGCCACGTATGATTTCCGGCCAATTTCGCCGGAGATGGCACTCAAGTGTCCTACTTTTCTTAAAATGCAAGACTTAAGTGTACCTTTCGTAAGTTATGGCACTTGAAGCGTTCTTTTGCCCCATTTTGATTAGTAGACTTCAATTTTAATTTCTATTTTTGGATCTTGTCAACCACGGACGTAGGGATATTTTAAGTACGAGGTGATTTGTTTTTCTACTTAGAAAATAACTGCAGCCATAATTTGTTCTAGTTCTATCTTGCTATATTTTTTGACAGAAATGTAAATGAGGGATTTGAGTTGATTACCCTGAGTATGCAGTTTCTACTTAGAAAATAACTGCAGCCATAATTTGTTCTAGTTCTATTTTGCTTGATTCAGGTAATCTATTTACACGTCAATAGAAGTGGACAAATCCAATAATGCGATGACTCTAACAATGGACTCACTAGAACATGAAGGTGAAGAAGAACTCCAAGAGGCATCCGACAAAAAGAAGATATGCCATACTTGTCCTTCTAGTAAATAAAAATTTGCAGTCTAACTTCATTTTTGCTACCTTTGGAGCCCATTTCATTCATTCTTTTTGCTTTCTTCATAGCCTATCAGAACTTAAAAAGCCCAACCCCTGGTCCCTTTTACTTCTCTGGCGCACGCTCACGTCCATGAGCAAGAAAGGGACGAGCAGTGACCGAAGGAATGCGGTGAGATTTCTCGTGAGAAACAAGAAGTGAAATGAGCAAATCCAGGAAAGGTTCTAGAAGGCATGAGCTAGCGTATTCGGTTAGATAACAGAAAAAGATTCTATTTTTGGGGCGTTGGCTCACCGAAGAAGGAAGAGGGGAACGCTCGCAGAGGAGAGGATAGGGGCTGCTAGAGGTGGCTCTGGCCAAAAGAAAAAGAAAAAAAACACAAAGAGGGAAGAAAACAGGAGGGAAAAAAAAAAGATCTTGAATAGAAGACGAGATTTTTCTGAAAGTGAAGGAAAATCAGCCGAGTTCCTTTCGTTCCGGTCACCCTCGCTTGGTCGAAGATTACAATTCGTGACCATCGGTCACCTTATCTGTCCGTGGCCAAGTGAAAGCTTGCATCCCTTAAGCTCATTCCTCAGACGAAGAGGAAGGATACCACGCATCTTCTAAAGTCTCGACGGCGAATGTACGGCAACAACGACTCCATTCCCGATCAGGTAGGTTCGTCTCTCCAAGTGCTCTGAACTTGCCCTGTTTTTGGCTGAGAGGGAGATGTTAAGTTCGAGCGATGAAATCATGAGAGAATCCTGATAGAATAGGGCTAATTCGTCAAGGAATGACGTGATGTGAGTGTCCATATATCTTTTCTAGATTAAGAATCATTTCAAAATTGGATTGGAAGCTAGCCTCAGTGCTACACATCACTTATTTGATAAAATGCCTAAGAGAGGACCGAAAAGCAATTCATGTTTAAACTCAAGGAAATTCGTACGTGCTTTTGTATTTGTTGAATCATGTCTAATTTTCGTGTTTTCGATATGTTTTCATGTGATTTCGTGGAACAACCACTCATCAATGAGTCGGCCATATATCCTACCCTCCGCTGGAAGCCTTTCCCTCATCGGCAAAGCCAGCAGTTCGAGGCCACCCTAGTTAGCTTATTTCTCCTCATTTTAGTATGTTCATGTTTCTTTGTTTGCTGGAATTGCTAGTATTAAAAGTACGGATTCGGTGAGCCTTTTTTTATCGGAGTATATGGCCAACGGTTTGACCATCACCGAAGTGGGCGGCCGGCAGTGATCGACACTGGTCAAAGTGGATGATCGGCAGATGGTGGTGGTTCGACGGCAGGGTGCCAACGACAACACAATTGGAAGATGGTGTTGCTAGTTCGGGGAAGAGGAGCTATCGCTAAGAAGAAGACCAAGTGCGTGGAGAAGAAAAAGAAATACAAAATAGAAACATAAAATAAAAATTAAATAAAAAGGTTGGGTTGGAAGTTATGGACTGAGTAGACTGAGACTGGGCCAGGTGGTGTTCATGGGCTAGGACCAAATGGACTAGTTGAATTTTAATGGAAGATGGGCTTAGAATATCACCGGCTCGGTTAAGAGATGAAATTTTGGGTTAAGGATTCATCGGGTGGGCCAGTCGAGCGAGAAAGATAGGTTGGGCCAAGAATCATAAAAAGGAAAATAGGTTGAATTGCGAGTGGGCTTAAAAACTTCACGGGCCATTTTGGTCAATTTGGAATGGGCCTTATAATTGGTTCGGATTTTGACCCAACCTAAACCGATAACGTCCAGGTCAGCTAGTTGGGCCAGATATCTTGACCCCGTCCAAATTCCCTTTTCTTAATAGTAATAAATAAAATCATTAAAAAAATTCAAAAATATCAAAAATTCAGATAATAAAAAATTTAGAAATTCATTAAAAATTATAAAACTCTAAAAAAATTTATAAAATTCAGAAGAATCATAAACCGTTGGAAAAGGTTTAGAAAATTAGTTTTCAAGTAGTTTTCTCTATAAAAAAAAATGGAAAGTCCCCTTTAATTTGAAACCCAAAATTAAATAAGTTTTTAGGGCCTTTACTATAAGGGATTTTCGAGTGCTTCTTCTCAGAGACAATATTAGGTTATTCATGTGTTTACTTCAATTGCACTTGATTGCACACTTTAAAATATCTTACGTGTTACTTTTGTTTTTAGAATAGTTAGAAAGTCTTTGATAGGTTGCCTTGGCATTAGTTAGCATCAATAAAATTTAGGTACCGAAAGACCATTAATATTAGGATTGATGTAATTAAGTCCCCATTCCCATTATATCTTATTGCACAAAAAGCTAGATAATTTCCCATATATTACTTGGTTTCTAGTCGAACAAAATAAGTTAGTGCCAACTATGTAGAAATTCACGTAGGATTAATTGAATAAAATTGAATGTCCAATGTCACGCAAGATATGGAAATGGGGGAACCTGAGTCAATTGAAGGCGATTGGCTCAAATTTTGCAATACCTCTAAACCTATTTCTCTCCCCCATGGGGTAAGTCGCAACAAGGTGCATGGTTCATATATTAAACTTGATTATGAGGGATGACTTAATTAAGGTACGCGATTCTATTGTACGGATCCAAAATGTAGTTAAGTATGTAATGAATTCTCCCATGAGAGCTAAATCATTACAAGCTTGCACTGAGAATACAAGGATCACTTATGAGGGTTCAATTTGTCTTTATGTCACTGTTTGGTGCAACTCCACTTACCTTATGTTGGAAACTACCTCAAAGCTAAGAAAAGCTTTTAAAAGGATGGAAAAAACAATCTTTCTTTCTTACTTAGGATTGACTATGGAAACTCATAAACATAAAGATTGGGAAAATGCAAAAAATCTTTCCATATTTTTGAAGAAGTTCTATGATGCCACCAACAAAATGTCCGAGACTCTATATATCACTTCAAATAATTATTTTGAGGGGATAATTGCTTTATATAAAAATCCGAAATAAGCGGAGAAGGTTTCGGATCCTAGGGTGAAAGCTATGGTACAAAGATGAAGGATGAGTTCCAAAAATTTTATGGAAGTTTTAAAAAAGCAAGTAGAATGTTGTTGATTGCAATAGTATTGGATTGAAGAAAAAAGATGAATTACGTGCGGTATTATTATAGACTAATCTATCTTAATAGTGCAAAAGTTGATGAGATCTATGAGAAGGTGAGTATTGCCAAACGTTTGTTTCACTTTTATGAGAAATCTTCTTTTGGTTCTACTTCTTGCAACAAAAATTTGGGTGGTCAACTTTTGATTGATACTAGTAGTAGTTGGGATTTTGATAACCATGAGGAGGCTAACAAAGACAAGCAAGATTTCAATGTGGTTTTTTATTTGAAAAAGACATACGAAGGCTTTCTTGACGATGAGAAAAAGGTGTCCAATGGTAACTTATCTAAGCTCAATACATATCTTAAAGCCGAATGTGAACAAGCTCATGATCCTGGTCTTTTGATGTGGTGGAAAACTGCTAGCCAAAAGTTTAAGATCTTCTCTTTGATTGGTCGTGATATTTTGTTTATTCCAATAACAATCGTTGCTTTGAAGTCAACTTTTCAGTACATTTGGTCGTGCACCTGACGGCTATCAAAATTCTTTGACTCCTATAGGAGTGAGTATTGATCCAGCATCAACCTTGGATTGGCCCAACCTAACCGATCCTAGTCCTATTCCCAAGGAATCTAGGCCAATCCTTAGTCCTAGGACCCCTAGACTCTACACTATGAGGGTTGGTCCGTGACCAACCCTATGTATTGTGACCAACCCTATCTATATGTAATATGTAATATATATTAAATATTATATATATCATATATATTGTATAATATATTATATATTTTTGTCTACTTTTAACCCTTGCGCCTCTGCCTTTGTTCTTTCTTTTGTGATCCTACCATATAAATTAGAAAGTAGAAACCTAGCTCAGATTCAGATTCAATCATTAAAATAAATAAAAAATAAAAAAAAAGAATAGAATCCCTCTTCACTTGCCTCAGCCTCACTCGTCTTGCTCGCCACTCGCCTCGTTGCTCGCCTCTCGAGTGCAGCTCAATTAGTGAAATCGCTCGCTTGTCTTAGCCCGCCTCACGAACGCAACTTAACAATCACAAATGAAGACTTCTGATGTTACCTTATCTTAAATGTTTGATATGTACCGGTATTCATAATTTGATTACTCAATGCCGTAGTTAATGGATATGTAATTTAAAATAGTATGTTTGTCCTTTCAAGGAATATAAAAAATGAAACAAAAAATAATCGGTTGGTCCCAGGTTGACCTTGGAACCAGACCGAACCCACCAATCCTCGATTACAAGCTTAATAGGGTCAGTTCCTGATCCCAAAAATTGAGGACCAATACTATGCAAGTTGGTCAATGGGTTAGATGCTAGACCAACCCAACTCAGATCATGCTTACCCTAGACTCATAGAGTGGTGAAAGTTTTGATTTGCACTCAAGATTAGTTGAGAGTGGTTACCAAACCGATTAATGTCGAAGAATGCATCGAGAATGCGAAAAATTTTGAGTAGGGTAAGTCATAAATATATTTTTTTATCTTATAATTCTTTTGTATATCTAATGAATGAATGCTTTATTTAATATCTTGTTTTTGTTAGATATGGATGATGTTCACTCAGAGCTTACTAGTAAATAGAGTTTACAAGTTGAAAAAAAGGAAGGAATATACTTGGTGAGATTTTCTATTAATAATTTGAGTTCGATTTCTATTAATTATAATCTAAACTCATGTTCAAAGATCATATATACGTAAGCTCCCTTGGCTATGATGTAATTTTCAAAAGAAGTGGGAAAAAGTTATGTTTTCAAAAAGTATTTATTTATTGCTAAATTTATGCATTATTTTAACCCTAACTAGATTTTTTTCCAATTCTAATTTCAGTGAAGTATGAATATGAATTATAATTTGATGGGATATTTCCTTATTGTTCCCATATCACATGGGAATACTTGACTTTTAGATACAAATTAGTGAAATTACTATAATGATGCAAACTGCAAACTAGCAGAAAAGCAAGTTTTCTTTTTTACTATGAATCTATGATCTATGCTCACCGGAGGTCTCTAGATTGCATTATAAACAAGCTTGAGCTTTGTTGCTATAATGCATTTGTCCCAAGTTTTTCTTTTGGCCAACCATCTAGGAGTTGGCATAATTAATTATGTCATATGAGCAACTCAGCTTACAATGCAAAATAGACTCATATGAGTTGATAAAACTCTATGGATTGTGACTTTATAAGCGAATCTTTACGCTTCAAACATTGCATTGTGAAAGTTGTTAGGTAGATGGTTTTTTTAGGTGCCCAACCAAAATCTACTTTTCTTGCTTTATAAAGGTATGAGGACTTATTATTGTGGAATTTAATGCATTTAACACGTTTGAAGAATATGAATTATTATGAATCCACCAATTTTGTTGGACAGTTAGGGAACCAAACCGGATCAATCCAAGACCAGGTAGTCCGATTCCCAATTTTAGAGTGGGAAGCGGACTGCTCGAGAGTCAATCACGCTTATATTAGACAAGGGGATCCTTTGTCCCCCTACTTGTTCATAATTATGGCAAATATTTACTCATATCTATTGGATCAAGCAATTGAGGATGGAAGCATCAAAGGGATTAAATTGAACAAACATTGTCCTACACTTTCTCATCTTTTATTTGCAGATGATGCAATTTCTTCTTGGATGGGACTATCAAGGAGTACTAGAATATTTGTTGAACCAATGCTACTTCGCCTTGGGTCAAGCCATTACCTTAAACAAATTGGGTGTCTATTTCAGTAGTGGTTGTCTCATAATCTAAAGAGAAGTATGGCAAATGAGCTAAGAGTTCCAATCACTGAGGAGACTAGAAAGCATCTAGGCATTCCTTCAGACTGGGGCAATCAAAGAAACAAGCGTTTGTCAATATGGAGTTAGAAGGGCGAAAAGAAAAACCGATATCGAAATCTAGTAAGGAGTTATTAATCAAGTCGATGGCAAAAGATTTGCCCTTACCATGCCATGCCATGTCTATCTCTAAGATACCCATTTATATTTGTAAAGCGGTCAAACAAAAAATTGTCTCGTTCTGGTGGAAACAAAATGCTTCCAAATTGAGAGCACACTAGGAATGATGGGTATTTTAAAAATCATGAAAGACAAAGGGGTCTCGACTTCAAAAACCTTATTTCTTCTAACAAGGCATGTTGGGTAAATAAGCATAGAGATTGTCATGGTCTCCTTCAACCCTATAGAGTCAAATTTTAAAAAGGAATCTACTTCTCGAGAGAAGATTTTTGGAAGGCAAGCAAGGGTTTCCACCCCTTCTGGGATGGCAAAACCTATTATTAGGAAGAGATGTAGTTAGCCAAAACGTGAGATGGAGGGTGGAAATGGAAAGAGTATCAAAATACTCAAGGATAGATGGCTTTCAACTGGTTTGGTTGGTGGCCTAGCAAACCATGAGGTGCCCCTATTGGTAGTGGATTTAATTGACCAAGAAGAGAATGAAATGTCAGAAGCTGTAAACACTCTTTGATGAACACGTTATATAAGAGATCCTAACTATTCCTCTTTGTTCCAATCCAATCAATGATAAGCTTGTTTCGATAGGCAATAAAGATAGGTCCTTTACAATCAAAAGTTGGTACAAAGCTCTTCAGTCAACAATCAAGGAATCAAGCGCAAAACAAGCACCATCTTCCTATCAGCCTCCCCACGTGCTATGGTCTATTATTTGGCAACTGAATATCTGTTATAAGGATGCTTCCTTATGTGAAGTGTGGGTCTGAATGCACTACCTACAAAAGAAAATTTGTACAAACAGAAGCTAATGTCTGATCCGATTTGTCCCATGTGCCGACAAGCTCCAGAAATAGTCGAACACCTTTTTACCCTATGCAAGTGAAGCAAAGTTATCTGGTCAGACCCGAGGATTAACATCAACACCTCTCCGCAGAAAATTACCAAATGGAGAAATGGGTTTTTGAATATTGATCGAGGATTCCAACGCCTCCTTCAAGAGATTTTAGTCGCGAGCATACTTTGGTCGATCCGGAAAACCCGAACTCCATCTTTCAAATGCACAAGCTAATCCCTCAGTCGATCGTGGACGACACCCTCGCAATGAGCAGAAGCTTGATTACTCGGTCTCTAGGGTCGAAACAAGCAGAAAAGGAACGGATTTTCTTACATGAGAAGTGAAGGCCACGGACCAAGGCTCTTGGAGTCTAAACGTCGATGACTCATGGGTAGACAACTCATCGAAAGACTCAATCGCTGGCATATGTAGAGACACCAATGGACTGCTCGTCATTGGCTTCACGAAGTAAGTTCAAGTAAAATAGGCCTCAATGGCGGAAAACTCAAGCAGTTCATGAGGGTCTTCTTTGTCTGTCAGAAGCCGTGAGAACTGATCTATGGGGAAGAAAATTGAACTCCATTCTGACAAATTATCAACGGTAGAGCTCTTATCAAGTGAAGCCCATGGTCCTTGGCCCTCTAAAACCTTATTGAAGAGTGCAAGGGCCTTTTGACCTAGCTAAAAGGATTGATAATTGTCTATTCTCCACGAGGAGCAAATTGATGTGCAAATTAGATCGCGAAGGCCTAGGGTACATCCCTCCTAATTAGCTTTGTAAGCCCCCAACCCCGTTGTTATTTTCTATGTTTTGATGCTAATTATGGTTATTCTACCAGTTCTGTTAGTTAAACGAAGTGGCTAGTTTCGACCCAAAAAAATTGGTAGTAATAAAAATTGTTTTTCTTCGATCACGAATCGACTGGCTTATTGACATTATAATGCTATTTGTTGTTAAGAAATCATTCATTTGTGCTTTTAATTTTGTCGGAGGGTGAAACCTAATTCCAATTTCTTTATAGTCAAAGTCATAATTCTTCATCAGAAAACTTGCCCAACCATATTGAATTATGGGATTGTGAATAGTATTAATGACTTTCTCCATGGTCAAATTATATAAAATTTTAATATTGATATTTATAATCTTGTTTAGTCTTTATGATTTTAAGATTGAAAGGAACAAAAGAAATAAGTCCCAAGTTGAGTTTCTAACTTAAAGCACATTTTAAGGATGTTTTTTTGCTAAGCCGAAGAAGGAAGTAAATTGTTCACTTCCAAAGGGAATTTTTTTTTTTTTTTTTTTTGAGGTAAACTGAGATAAGAAAGTAGCGATTTGTGGATCAAAATTGCCTAGAAAATGTGTCATTAAATAGCAGTTCATGCTAGACCTCAATTGAAGGTTAATTTGGTCAATCATGTTAAAAAGAGTGTCTTTTTGCCCAAAACGAAAAAAGGGTGTGAAAACAGCTTCACCCATTTGCATATTGCGGAACATATACGGAGCAAACAAAACCCGAAATCAAAATTCTTCAAAAGATAATGACAGAAAGGGAAAGAAAGGGCAAAGAGCAAGAAGAAAGAGGAAAGAAGTTTCAAAGCTTTCGCCCAACTAACTTGGCTAGCTATAGCGGTAGCAGGCACCATCATAATTACGACACTAATTGACGATGAAGAAGCAGTTGAATTAGCAGGTCATTGAATTGATCTTCAACCACCTCCTCCTTCCTTTAACCATGTGATGAGTCTATTTTACCAGAAACTAGAAAGAAAGCAGCTTCACCTTTTTCCCTTTTTTTTAAATGCCGAATCGCATTATTGTTTAGTTTGACTTCCATCCTGATTAGCAATTATGCCAACTCACAAATTGGTTCCATCTCAATCCTCATTTCTAATTCCACCATTTTAAAACTTATCTTTTGAGGTATATTCACCCATAATTTTGTTTTTTCAATATCGTATCAAAATCTCCATTGAATGGTAATCCACCGTACCATCACGTCGCTAACATATAATAATTGAATGAATGCCAAATGAATGTGATCTCTAATGACCTCGAGGCATCACAGTAATTTGGTGATGTTATACCTTGGACAAGAAAGACAAACATGCCTGTCGCTTAAACGACTCTTTGAGCGGTCTCGAGTCATGATAATCCGCGATATTCCGGTGGTTAGCACATAGCAATCCAGAGATGGTAGCGTGCGATCGCGGAAGGACGCGGGACGGTTCGATTCCGGGGACAGTTGGGAGATGAACGAATGGCACTCGTCCTTTTAGTTAATGACAGGCCCCGTCTTCTCTCCAACCGCACCTCAGGACAGAAAACCCCATTAAAAATCCCTTGTCTTGTTCAACCTATGACACTTGGAACTCACACCAAGTCAACCCGACGTACATTTTTTCCCAGTCTCTTTTTTCTTGGACTATTCTTCAAACCCAGGTCATGTCACCCCTTCAGCTCGCCTTTTATTTCCTCTCTCCAGCATCCGCTTTCCCATTTCGTGGTGAAGCACGATGTCCGTTTCCTGGGCTCCTCCTCCATCCTCGTCTCTTGCTCTACGCTTGCTGTTTCCGCTGTTCTTGATCTTGATCAAGACTCCTCGTTCCCAGGGCGTGGATAACTACACGAGCTGCAGCGGCACGTTCAGCTGCGGGGATGTTGATGGCGTCGGCTATCCTTTCTGGGGAGGCAACAGGGGGAGCTCTTGTGGGTATCCCGAGTTGGAGCTCAACTGCGAGAACGGAAGCAACGCGACGATGGTGATAAAGGATGTGAAGTACCGCGTTCTGGGGGTGTATCCTTATCCTACTCTGGTGCTGAGGATCGCGAGGGACGACTATATGCAGGGACTCTGTCCCACGAATTTCCTCAACACGACTCTCGACCCCTCGCTGTTCCAAATCACCGATGGCTACACCAACTTCACTTTACTCTACGGTTGCCAATCGGTTTTCCCGGCCCTATTCTCGTGTCCTGTTCAGGGGGTTCAGTACACGGCGGGCTATGTGTCGTCATGGTTGAGTTATGGCATCGGAGCGTGCTTCAAGAGCGTGGTAGTCCCGGTTTCTTCGTCTATTGGGAGTTACATGGGGAATAGCTTGTCCAGTTTAGGTGACTTGCTGCAGCATGGTTTTGAGGTTCAGCTGAAGGTGGATAGTGAAGCATGTGTTGAGTGCACTCAATCGAATGGAGTGTGTGGCTACGATCCCGCCGCGAATCGGCCCACTTGCTATTGTCCTGACCAGTTATTTGGTTCCAAAACCTGTAATTCATCGACACCGGCTGCGACACCAGAAGCAACAACTGCTAAATCTACACAAGGTGATTCGTCTTAACTTTTCTTTATCACTTATTTTACTTTGCCGTGCAATTTGGGAGCGCGGAAATAGGATGGAAAGAAAAGGGTAGAGGAAAACATGGGGGAAATTAAATATGCCATTGTTTGGAAGAAGACAGAAAATGGAGAGAAATGAGGCGGAGAGAAAGATTTCGATTGGATCCCACAAGAAACAATCTCAAACGAGGTCAATTTGAAGTATCGAATTTTTATTTTACTTGTAAATTTAGATGTTTCTATTCACTTCCATCCCTCCATTTTCCTCTCCATCCAAACAAGGTCGAGAAGATATGTTTTCTCTGCTTCCAATCTCAGTTTCTTCTTATTCCCCTCATCATTTTCTTACCTTCCTTGCTCTTTTTTTCCAAACGTAGGGTTAGCCTCTTAAAAATATTAGGAAAAAAGAGACCCCTTTGTACTTTTTGACCAGAGTTTGGCTGGTCCGGGTAACTGCTTAGCTTCCATAAGTTTCCTCTGGACTAAAGCAAAGATTGGTTGTTGGAAGGCTCACCCACACTTGAGTGATTTTAATAAACCATCACTTTCCCCATGACTTTAGTAATTGATATTTTATCGGCCAGCCACATCTAAAATGATGCTCTAATAGATATCCCTTAGAGTCTGCCAATCGATGCTCAACGGAGAAATTTTTTTTTTCTCCTAATTAAGATATGGTATCGTTAGGAGGAAATGGTGGAGAACATGGAAAGTTGGTAAAGGTTGATATCTCTGTACTTAGTCAAACCCATCTATCACATCCAGCCTTTTTAAAAACAAGAACCTTGTAGGTTATGAGTCATGATACTGAGTAGATGACATCGAGTAATTCATTGAGTTTCCCTTGAATTCTGTCCAAGAAAGAATCAAATTTGGGGGAACAACTTTAAGTGTTGCCCTGTGGATGTGAGGGGAGGCAAATTGTGTTTTGACCTGATTAAATTTGGAGAGAGCATTTACCATCAGATGATATTCTATCATGCTGAATCAATATTTATCATGTTTGGTACATTGCTTCAGATGAGACTGGTTCTTTCTAATGATTATCTCTGTTTTTTCTCTTGAATAAACTTGAAAATCTAGGAAAAGTTGGATTTTGTGAGATGATTACCATAGAATCTTTGCAATTTATTTGGCTGGAGAGCTACTTAAAGACAGATACATGACTAATTGTTTTTTTTCCCTTGTCCTGTCTGATCACTCTCAAGTTCAGGTGTCCTTTCTTATTCTCTAGAATAATTACTAGGACATGTTTAGGGCGACAAAGCCACTTAATTTCTTATTAAGAACAGAAGAATTTGGCACACTCCAGTTTCAAAATAATGTTCACCAATTGATGCCATTATAACTTTTTGTATTCTACTTCAATGTTCAGCAATTGAAAAGTTCATTTTGGTCAATCCAGTAAACAGTTTGTTCTCACGGGTGATTTTCCAAACAGAGGTTCTTGAGACTTGGAGGTAATGTTGTTATTAGAACACGTCATATTGGACTTAAAGTATTTGCCTGATTCTGAAGTTACTGTTTTATGGACTGTCGTCATGGATGTGGATATGAATTTGCCTTGAAAACTAATTCCATTCTTAAATACTTGTATTAGGATTAGAGAACTCACATTTTACTTGTCTGTTTTCTTGCTCTTTTAGCAATTGTGATTCGATTATTAATTCTCAGTCTTATCTCTGACGCAGGGAAGGAGTCTAAATCACTCAGCATAGGTAATATACTCTCTGATCATGAGCGAATTAATGATGTCCAATAAGTGATGAAAAGTGAATGTTCATTCATATTGTGCAGGCCTTGGCATTGGCGGAGCTGGTTTTGTGGCGATTCTGCTAGGTTTCTTGTTCATCTGTTTAGTGCGGAAAAAGAAAAAGAAAGCTGCTTTCGAAGTTCAAACCAAAGATCTTCACAGTACTCCTTCAAGCAAAAACCTTCTCATATCGAGTAATTTCACTAGAAGCATACCATCTTATCCTTCTTTGAAGTCCGACCTTGAGAAGGGAAGTACCTATTTTGGAGTTAAAGTCTTTGAGTACGTAGAACTTGAAGAGGCAACTAAAAATTTCGATCCTTCTCGAGAACTCGGAGATGGAGGTTTTGGGACAGTTTATTATGGTAGGGGGATGCACTGTTAGTCATTTAATATAATGAATCATGGGAATTACTAGCCCGCTAATCAAAGTAGTAATGATTGTGTTGCAGGTGAGCTTCGTGATGGGCGAGTAGTTGCAGTCAAGCGCCTGTACGAGAACAATTTGAGACGTGTTGAGCAGTTCATGAATGAAGTAGACATCCTAACACGCCTGCAACACCAGAACCTAGTGAAGCTGTATGGATGCACCTCAAGACGGAGCCGGGAGCTGCTTCTTGTCTATGAATATATTCCAAATGGAACAGTGGCCGATCATCTCCATGGAAAGCAAGCGAGTTCTAATTTTCTTCCTTGGCGTGTTAGGTTGAATATAGCTGTTGAGACTGCAGATGCACTCACTTACCTTCATGCGTCTGATGTCATTCACCGTGATGTTAAGACTAATAACATTCTCCTAGAGAACAATTTCCGTGTAAAAGTGGCCGATTTTGGTCTTTCACGGTTATTCCCCACAGATGTCAGCCATATATCTACTGCTCCACAAGGAACTCCTGGTTATGTGGATCCAGAGTATTATCAGTGCTACCAACTTACAGACAAGAGTGATGTATATAGTTTCGGTGTTGTCCTATGTGAACTCTTGTCATCAAGACCTGCAGTCGACACTAGTAGGCATCGTCAAGACATTAATTTGGCCAACATGGCTGTCAACAGAATTCAAAACCGTACATTGCACGAACTGATCGATCCTTCTCTGGGGTTTGAAACAGATTATGCAGTTAGGAGGATGATAACCTTGGCGGCAGAGTTAGCTTTTCAGTGTTTGCAGGAGGAAAGGGATATGAGGCCAACTATGGAAGAAGTCTTGGACTCTCTGAAAAGAATTGGGACTGAGCAGATAAAAGAGCAGAAGGCCGAGGTTATGGACGAAGTTCTAGACACCTTGAGGGGATTTCAGTACAAGAATGCAACAGTGAAGAAAGCCGAGGTGATTGACATCAGGTCAGATGATGTTGGGCTTCTAAAGAATATGCCTCCCCTGTTTTCCCCGGACTCGGAGGTCTCGCCTATTTGGGGAAGCAGCTCAACCCCACCTAATTCCATTTAGCGATTAGATTTGCTAGTTTGTTTATTTCGTAAATCTTGAAGCAGGAAAAGTGATTTCATGTATGATGACCATAAGCTCTCTGGCCTTCTAGTCTGGTGGTGATTACGCAGGTGGACAGGAGCCATAAGAGCAATGTACATAGTAAAGGTGGCCTGCAGTACTTATCTGTTTTATGATATTTTCTGATGAATACACTTGCTGTCTGTTCTCTCTCAAAAATCTTAAGAAAACCAGACTCTGCAGCGCACTTATCTTGAGTGATAATCATCCGGCATCACAGGAGGAATTCATTCCAAGATTGTCCAAAATGATGTTATTTTACAAGCTACTACTAATGTTAATGGATTTACCATGCTAGTATTTGGTGTTGCTGATGTATTAGGAAGCGTGTGATGGTGTGGTCTACAAATGCAGAAGCCAAAGCATCCTCCTTTGTTCAGTTTTCCAGTTGTCATTGTTGTTTATGCATTTTAGACTGAAAAAGCAGAAGTAGCAGGAGAAAAAAAACTACATGGTTTCGTTTTGTATGTGAACTTCAGTTGATATTCATTGGCAGGGCACACGTCTGGTCCCTCCCTCGAGGTATGGTGGCTGGGATTATAATTCGTCGTATGCACGTTTATTTTTCCAGTTTAGTTGCAGCAAGCCAGTTAAGCCTACTGTACACGAACAGCTCCAACTTGGTGGTTCCTGCTAATCCTATCAATCTGAAAAAATAAGAATTAGTCATCCGACATATACTGCTTGCCAAATTGTGACTTGGTCGCAGGAAGTGACTCAGCTAAATCAGAATGTGGCAGCAGTAGAACACGATACATACGACCCGGCTTCTCGTGTTGCTTTCCTTAAAGATGTATCGATTATTCAGTGATTGACATTTTCTCCTCCGAGAGCTCATCTAGGAAGGCAACTACAATGGAGAACTTGCATCATTTTGCAAGGGAAACGATCGCAGATGTTCGTAGAACAAGTTTTCCTTAGATTCCCATAAGAAGTTATGGGGGTTTATCAAATAACCGATACACATTCAGTGTACGTAACATTGTTAAATTTGTATTCCCTAAATTGCCTGTTTTATGACCTATTCATGTTCTTTCAGTCGATTCACGGCAACGATTCCCTTCAGATCAGACAAAGCATAGGAAATTTTTAAACTTGATGGTCTTAGATTTGTCCACTATTTCTCTAATATGATCAATGGTCTTAGGATGGATAATTTTAATATGATCAATAGGAAAAAAAAAAAAAAAAAAAAAAAAATCATGACTTCTGATGCATGCAAGATATCATGGATCAATTATTTTAAATTGTCATTAACCATATATTAATTTATTTTTATTTTTATTTTGAATTCCACGTTTGCCTTTCTTGCTTTAGAGCCAACCAATGTGGAAGATACACTGACCGCCCTATATACTTTGCTCAAAATTTAAGAGTTTAATTAAGGTATCACCCACGAATTATAATCATTTAAAATTTGTAATTTGTTAAATGAACTACTCTGAACTGATAAAATCATATATTTGTAACTTTTCTGGCATATTTAGATATATATTTCAACACTCCCAGAATTATGCATGTCAAACCTTTGAATCACACTTATACTACAATTAAACAAATCCAATTTCCACTTCGACCTCAATTTTCTCCAAAACAAAATTCCAAGAAAAAAAAAAAAACATGGACAAGTTTTAAATATCTTTTCACCACACATAATTATAAATGGACCACTGATCCAAAATGAAAAATAAAAAAATAAAAGAATTACAGATGAACAAAATCGTATTTTACGATAATCAAGATAATTGGCAAGTAATCATTAAACTTCTTATTGTTTAAATTTACATTCACAAAAATTGCTGAGTATCCTACAAATCTCTCATCTCTCGTTTAATAGACAATTAAATCGCATTTTAAAAATTGATCAAAATCTATATATACCATGTAAGTGGCCTCTGTCCGCTGGCTTTCATGCGAAAGATGTCTGGCAAGTGGCAACCAGAGAGTATCGACTAAACATTGATTAACGGGCGGTTAGCCCGTGGGCCGTCGGGCGTCTAGTCTCGAATCGATTTGTCCGAACAGAGCATTTCGGACCCACCGTAGCTTCTCACCTTTGGTGCTCATTTGGATATCTCCGAACTCAACTCAAAGTGAGAAAATGGTTGAAGATGTCTTAAATCTATGGTACGACGGCTAATTAAATTTTAAATTTTTTTATTTTAATATTTTTTTAATATTATCCTTCCAGTCAATTTTGATCAAAGATTGCTAATTGATAATCCAGTCAATCCAACTTTTCAACACAATATAACCGACACTGACATCAACAATTTTTTATAATTTTTTAAATTTTTTTCCTTTACTTTTCTTTGTCTTTTTTCCTATTTTTTTTCCTTTTTCGCCTATGGACAATCTCAGCGATGACCGGCAATTGGTCACGGATGAGGGGCATGCTTGCCACATCCGAGCCAATTTTTTATAATTTTTAAATTTTCTTCCCTAATCTCTCTATCAAAAACCGTCTCTCCCAAAAAAACCCCTCCTTCAAAGAAACTTCAATTGCAAGGTCTTGGCTTCAATTTTTGAAGTAGAGAGATTGGTTTGCACTTTTCTTTTATAGAATTTGATTTTCTTTTTTTTTTCCCTCTCTCGATCTAATCTGAGAGTATTTTTTTTTTTTTTTTCATTTGGTGTCTTCTTTCATTAGTTGTTGCTTTTGTTCACTATTGCAGTAAATAAATCTGCTTGCAGCTAAAAACTTTGTGAGAACATTGTCACCAGTCCAACTAGCAGAATACTCAAAAGGTGGTTCTGACTTCCGAGATTCAATAAAGTCCCTCTCCCTCTTTAGGTCTAGATCTAAATTGGGAAGCTTTTCTCTCCCAATCCAAATCTAGATCTCGGAGTTCCTTAGAGATGTTTGATCTGTAATAGTTCAACATGTTGTTGTCATCTCCGCATCACCACGATGTTGAGGGTGTCGAATTTAGACACACACTGCATGTCATAATTTCTAGAGGAGAAGATCTTGACATATGCGCATCACTATTGATTCTAATAATCAACCGACAATTGACTTTTTATACTATGATATATTATATCTTTCGAGATGAGAGCGTATTCATAATTGGAAACTGTATCCTTTCATTTTATTTTATTTTTTTGTTTCGTTTTGTTTTACAGTTCTTTGGGACTTGCTTTATTTTGAAATTTTCTATATTCCTCTTGTGCTTAAACTTGATAAACGAATGAAATTTTCCTTCAATCCAAAAAAAAAAAAAAAAAAAGTCAGTTCAAACTAAATGGAGTCTTAACTTTGAGCCACGTTCGATAATAAGATAGCCAATGAATATGCTGAGCCAGCTGCCTTTATACTGTATGCGATTGAGATGTGCAAACCAAATTGAGATGTCAATACTCCATCTCTAATTTTTTTGTCGAGAGAAAATTATATTTATTGCTCAAAATAATACATGAGAAAATTATATTCAAAATATAGAATACTAGAGAAAGAAAACCAAGTCCGAAAAATAACCAAAATCAACATAGTATCAATAGGATTAAGCACATGCTCATTTTACACACAAAAAAACTGTCAAGCAAAATATTCGATGGCCAATCACTAGATCTAACGTTCTCATTACAAACAAGTATAGCTGGAAACTCCATTATGGTGTTGCTAGTTGGCAGTGTACGCCTTACTTCAGCTTTTCCAACACTACCTTCATATAGAAATAATCAAAACAAGTTAAATGAACACAAATCTAATATTTGGAAAAGCAAATTTCCGTGGTTCAGCAAGACGCCAAAGCACCAAAGCTCCTAAGCTAAAAGCAAACAACTTCTGCACGGACAAGACACTAAAGTATCAAATCCCCAAAAACATAGTTATTAACTCCCAAATGTTAATTAGGAGAAGATAGCTCATGGATTTAGAATTAGATCATAAGATTTCAAACTCTCATATATAGAACTAAATCGAGATAAGAGAACCTCAAATCTAAATCAGAAGAAAAGGAAAAATAAGAGAAGAACAAATAAAACAAGAGGGGAAGGGAAGGATGAGACTAGCTCAAGCCCTCCCATGACGAAAGGCTGAAGAAGACGACTCCATTTGCGTTTGGTTCAAAGATTTGAATGGACTTTGAGTCCAATGCAAATGCTGAAAGCCCACTTGGAAAATGCAATTGTGTTTGGTAAAAAAATTTTGCAAATGGACTTTGAGTTGAATGTGCGTTTGGTAAAAAAAACTTTTGCAAGGGGCTTTGATGGGTATTGTATATATTTTTTTTTCTTTTTTCTTTTTTTTTGAAAATTCAGCTAAACCCTTCGCCGGACCGGCGAAGGGCTGCGGCCGCCGGCGAGCCAGATCTGGCGCCGGCGGCCGTCGGGCCGAGGTCGCCCGAGGTCGGGCGACCTCCGGCGAGGGTCGCGCGACCAGTAGAGGGCCGCCGGAGGTCGCCCGACCTCGCGCGACCCAGCCGAGGGCCGCCGGAGGTCGCCCGACCTCGCGCGACCAGGGTCGCTCGACCCAGGGGCCGCGAGACCTAGGCGATCGCCGCCTGGGTCTCGCGGTCGCAGCGGCCCTCGCCGTCGCGCGACCCTCGAGCGACCCTCAACGAGGGTCGCGAGAACCGCCGAGGCCGCCTGAGGTCGCCCGACCTCCGCCCGGGTCTCGCGGCCCCGGGTCGAGCAACCCCGGTCGCCCGAGGTTGGGCGACCTCCGACGGCCCTCGGGCGGGTCGCGCGACCCTCGCCCGGCGCCGTCGCCCTTCGCCCGTGAAGGGCTGCTCCTTTTCATAAAAAATAAATAAATGCGGGGGCAACGGTGGGTTTTCAAGAAAGTTTTGGGGTAAAATAGGGAACAATATTTTCATTAAATGGAAGTTTTCAAAGATTCGACCAGAACTTTCACTGAAAAGGAATCTAATCTTCGCAAACACCCCTATTTAGGGTGAAAGGGCTTTAGGGCTTGGATGGGCTTTCTAAATGCCCATCCAAACGCACCCGGCCATCCCTCCTATAGTTGCTTTATTTGAGGCTGATGGTTATAACGACTGCGACATGTCATTCCCTAATTGGTGCATATATTATACCCATGTAGACTCAACCACACATTATAACTCCATACATCAGTCGCAAATCAGAGCTAATCCCTTCTCTCTCTCTCTCTCTCTCTCTCTCTCTCTCTCTCTGGTTTTTTTCCGCACTCCCTCTCCTTGTCGCCCTCCCTTGCAGCCCCGTCGACCACCGCCATTTACCTTGTCACCATTGATTGCCGCTTCTTCTCCCTAATTTCCACGGCGAAATCATCATCAACGAGAGACGGCAGAGATGGAATTGGTCGTGACGGGTCGATGGAGGTCATGGCTATGGTGCCCAATACGATGAATTTTCTTGGGAATTAAATTTTAATTCTGAATTACTCATAGATGATGTACATTGCTTACAAATTCAACTCCTATAATTATTCACTATAAATTTATACATTGACCTGACGGCTTAATTGTTTTACTGGATACTATTAACCTTTTTATAGCGTGAATTTACAAGTGCAGTTTTGTCATAAACGTATTAGCCCTCTGTTAATTGAATCCTTAATTTTTTCAAAATTAAGCCCTTAGCTTTTTGGTCTTTTTTTTTTTTGGTCATAAAACTGAAATTTCATTAACTTAAGCTCCATTCATTTCGCGTATCTGTCATAGACGTATTAGCCCTCATTAATTGAATACTTAACTTTTCAAAATTAAGCCCTTAGCTCTTTTGCCTTTTCTTTCGGTAGTAAAACTGAAATTTCATTAATTTAGACTCTATTCATTTTGTAGAAAATGCTTTCCAAGAAAATGTTTTTCGGATTTTCCAATATTCGTTTCATGGAAAATGAATTAGCTTGGGAAAACATTTTCTGTGGAGGGAAAATATTTTCCACTTTTCAAATAAGTGAAAACATTTTCCTCACTCAACTCTCTCTTATCTCAGACTCTTACTAGTCCCTCCTCTTTCTCTCTCTCTCTCTCTCTCTCTCTCTCTTTTTTTTTCTTTTTTTTTTTTTTTTTTTTTTGCCCATTCTCCTTCCTTGGCTAATCGCCAGCCACATGATGGCCAGCAACCGGCCAAAGGCAACCTTGACCTTGCTAGCTCGCTAGCTCTTTCGCCAAATTGATCACCAAATTGGCAAGTGCAGCCCTCTAGAGAGTCCCAAGGCCAACGAGCGAGAGGGCCCGCACTCGCCGACCCCGATCCTCACTGATATGGTGAGCAAGAGGTCAACAAGTGAGCTCGAGCTCACCAGCAAGCCTGAGGTTGCCTTTGGCCGATCGCTGGCCGTTGCATGGCCGATGATCAGCCAAGGAAGAAGGAGGGGCAAAAAAACAAGGAAAAAAAGGATAAAGAAAATTAAAAATCAATTTTTTTGGAAAAAATAAATGAAAAAATTATTAAAGTGAATAGCATGGAGGAAAATGAAATCAAATTTTAAAATCAGACGGCGAAAAATATTTTCTAGTTCATTTTCAAGTTTCAATCGAACACTAAAAAAATATGATTATTTTCCTTTAAAATGGTTTTTTGAAAAGCATTTTCTAAAAATGACACATCTTTTGTGAAAAGAACGGAGCCTTAAAAAAAGTCTGCTCACATTGCAAGATAAGATAACCAACAAAGGTTTTGGAGGGCAAGAGAGGCAATTTGAGGGGAATTCCTTCTTTCATTAGGCTTTGGCTACCCAATCGGTAAGACTATTTGCATCTTGGGGACATTGGGCTAGGTTCACAAAGTTCAGTTGGGTCAGATTTGCTTTGCAGTCATCAATCCAGGCCCGTAGAGCTCATGGGTTCCGCTCTTCTTGCATAATGCAGTTAACTAGCGAAGTACAATCTGACTGTACTTGAATTTGAACTCCACAGAACTCTTCACATTTGCTTCTCTCTTTGATAAATCGTAGACCAATGACCAAAGCTAAGGTTTCAGCCGCTTCGACTGATCCAGCCAAGATAGAATTTGCGAAACCATCCACCAACACTCCTCTGCAGTCTCGAATCAACCCTGCTACGGCTGCTTCCGACGAGTTCTCCGATTTGGAGCAATCAACGTTAATTACCAAAAGACCCTCCCTCTGGTGGCTGCCATGAAGAAGATAAGCTTTTCCTGTTCCTAATTGCACTTTTCGGCCTTGGATTCCATCTCAAGAAAACTGGCTTGCTTTGTAATTGCAAGATCCAACGTTCTGCTCGAGTTCAGCTAGCGAAAGCTAAAAACAAACCCATTTTGTGCCCTCCAAATTGACCACCGGGTGCTTGCAATTTCCTCATGCGAGACCCGGTATGTATTAGCTTCAAAGCACTTCAATAACCATTTGTACAGTCGAGTGACGGGTATGTCTAAAGATTGTAACTTGATTTTTTCATCTACCCATATCAAAGCCGTCCAAGGACAAAGCAAGAGCGTGTGCTCAATAGTCTCCAGCACATGGTGGCATAATGGGCACAAGGGGTCTGGTAAGATCTTCCTTTTATAGAGGTTTTCTCAGGTGGGTAGGGCATTTCGGCTAGGGTGCAAGGTTACTGAGAACCGTCAAACCCACTCAAAACTAGACCGGACCGGCCCAGAACCTGTGGTTCCTAAAGGAAACAGTCTAGTTCCCGGTTCTAATTTATTGAAATTAATGAGTACCAGTCCGATTTCCCATTCCAAGTGAGGAACCGTCCACTCACTCGTCCGGACTGAATTTGTAATATTGTGCATTTGCATTTTTGGTATTTTATCACAAAGAGTATACCATTTTGCATCAAATTCGATGGTGATAATGTCAAATATGGGAATTGAGATGGGCACAAGATAATGATTGACAGAGGATCGATAGAAATTCGACGATGGACAACCTTGCACAAGCAGACTGGAGATTTGATTGCATTCGATAATCTACCTGAGTTGGAAAAAATGCAACAAATATAGTCAAAAGATATTTGAATAAAGAGAATTTTGAGGTAAGAATTGTGAATGGGCTAGTGAGATATTTGAATGGAGAGAATTTCAATGGATGGATTTGGGAACAATTTTGATGGGAAAGACTGGTGGCAAGCGTTAATCGGTCGACACCAAAAAAGGAAAAGAAAGAATTTTTCTTTCCAACTTGCAAGGACAAATCGCAATTGATGCAACAATGGAAGGGGGGATTTTGATGGACAAAAATCAAGATGGAAAGTACGCATCGAACAGTACAGCTTGGGCGATCTTCTCGCCCTCAATCCCGGTTCCAATTCCTCTCCGAATTGTTGGGAGGGGGAAGGCAAAGGACGCCGGTGTTGTCGGATTTGCGTCGTCGAGATTAGGTACGTCAGGAGGAACTAGGCTAATGCCACCCAAGCCCCAGCAACATTGGAAACCTGCACAGTGTTAGTTAATGATAACAAGTCTAATAATGCTGATGGAGGTCCACCGCTGACTGTCACGGTGGAGCACTAAAAGTCATTGGGTTTGCCGTAGATGACTCAGCCAAGGCAGGGATGTTGTGTAAAGTTTGGTAGGACTAGTTTCATAGATCTATTCGGAAATCAGACTCGACCGATAGTCCAATTCTTTGATGGATCCATAGAATTAACTAGAGGTTCCTGATTTCAAATTTTCGGAACTAGTCTTTAACAGGTGAGTTTTCAATTTCAAGGTAAAAATCGCTCACTTGGACCATACTCACATCTACTTTCGGCAAACTCTCTATAGGAAGATGAGAATTTTAAGATAAGTATTTAGTTTCCATAGCCGCATCCAAAAGGATCTTTGGGCTTGGAAGGAGGTAGAGGCTGAAGTTGGTTATTGCTTTTTGTCGGATGGATATAGTTTACTGTAGACGCTCTTGACTGTATAATGCCTGGTTTTCTTCCCTGCCTAGACCAAATGGTCTTCCTCAGAGTTTCTGCTGAGAGGAATTGCTAGGATTTCATTAGCCACAATCCCATCAAACATCTTCCGCAACACATGCTCACTTCAAGTTCTATCCTCTTGGTTAATGAGTTCCTCCACCCGTTGGGGCTCTTCAATATTTGCCGGTCCACCAATAATTCCCCTTTCTAGCCACCTATCCTCTCTTATGTTGATCTTTTTTCCATTACCCACAATCCATCTAATGTCTCCATAAATTGAGTCCCTACCAATAAACATACTTTGCCATCACCAAGAGGGTCTTGAACCCTTTTGTGCCTTCCAAAATTCTTCTTCGGGAAAATGTATTCCTTTGAACAAACAGCTCCAAAGAGCTATCGGGACTTAAAAAGTCTCCAAGCCTACTTGCCTAACATTGCCTTATTAAAAGAGATTAAGTCTCGGAATCCCAATCCACCACTATCCTTCCTCATTTTAAAAGTTTCCCAATTCTTCCAATTAATCCCAACCTTTGTTTCTATCATAAGGTGGCAATTTTTTGTTCAATCGCTCTACATATCGAGAGTGGGATTTTAAAGATAGACATGACATATTGAGGCAAGGCTTGCACTACAGTCTTAACCAACATTTCTTTTCCAGCTTTTGATATTAACTTCTCTTTCCAACCCTATAGTCCCATGTTCACCCCGCTAAGATCCAAGCAAACATTTGCTTCTTCATTGCCCCAATCGAAAGGTATTCTTAGTTACTTGCCTGTTTTGTCAATTATCGGGACTTCTAAGAGCATGTTAGGTAATGCTTCTGCTCTCGAGAACAATTTCTAATCGAAATTATTCTTTTTTATTCGATTATTGAGAACAATTTCTAAGCATTTTAAACCATTTAGTAATTGTCAAAATTTCAGTTCCCAAAATAAAATTGCGTTTGACATTGTCCTCAAAATTTCTACTTCAAATCATTTTATTTTAATTTTTAAATAGTTTTATTACTTTTTTTTCTTTTTTCTTCTTTTCTTTTTTTCCTTTCTTTCTCTTCTTCTTCTTCTTCAAGGCCGCCGATCGCCGGTCTTGGGATGATCGACGACCAGCCGGACAAGGGCCGGCAACCTCACGAGCATTGCCGGCCAAGCCTCGCCGACAGCTGGGCGAGACTCGGTCGAGCCATGGCTAGGCAAGCGGCCTCACCCAAATATGGCAAGGCTGAGCCCCATCGGTGGCTAGGCGAGCTCGGCCTTGCCCAACCAAGCGAGGCCCGCCGGTGGCCAAGGAAGGTCCGGTCGAAGCAGCTGCCACCACCGATAAGGCTTAGCCTCGCTAGATCTAGCAAGGTCGAGCCTCACCGGTGGCTAAGCGAGCTCGTCGAACCTCGCCCTAGCCTAGCAAGCCTCCAACAAGCTCATCAGACCTCACCCAACCGGTCACCGGCGACCGACGACGGTGGCTAGTAGATGGCGACAACGGCGACTAATGGCAACGGCGGCGGTTGAAGAAGAAGAAAGAGAGAAGAAGATCAAGAAAAGAGAAAAAAAAAGAAAATTAAGTTGGTTGATTCTAGAATTGTTTTCGAGAATAAAGAGTTAACTTTTTTACTTCTTGATTCTGTTCTAAATCTACTTCTAGGAACAAAAAATAAAATTTTATTTTTGAGAATAAAAATTTTACCAAACGAATTTCTATTCTAAATCTACTCCCGATAATAAAAGAGTAGAAATTATTACTGTTAGCAAGTTGCCAAACGGATCCTAAGTTCTTAGGCCATATATCTTTTCAAGTCTTTTTGGGTGTGGCAATCAACGTGATTCTCCCTAATCTCCCTTTATTCGGGAAAATTATCCAATCAAATCATAAACATAGTATACGAATACTAATTCAATAATAAACTTTTCAATTCGATCAATTCAATTATACTAAACTTTTGCATGGAATTCCAATATAATCCTTCCAATCAATTTTCACTAGAAATTATTAACAAACGGTCTAGTCATCACCGACTGTCTTGCATGACACACCGTTACATTAGTGATTTTCAATGAAAACTGGCCAAAAGAATTATATTGGAATTTTGTGCAAATATTTTAAACTAAATTGGAAAAATTGGAAAGTTTTTAATTTACATTCATACAATAAGTTTAGGGTTAATTGAACAATTCCTCCCCATCCATTCTCATCGAGATCTTGCCGCAATGGCTCACTCTCTAATAAAAAATGTCATTTCTTCAAATTACAACTTACAATTCTTGTTTTATATTTGAGTGTAATTTAGGGTTTGCTTAGTTGCGTTTTGATTGGGGTTTGGAGGGAAAGGCTGGTGCTCCTCATTTTTGGGGAGAAGAAGTTTTGCTTGCCAGGACATCATTGCCTGTTTCTTTTTTTCTTTTTCTTTTTTTCAAATTAAGAAGATTTAGATAAGCAAACTAAGATATTAAGAATTCAATTGATTGAAGTAAAACATTAATGACCCGATTGGCCGATGAATAAAACGCTTAATTGACCAAGCTAGAATATTAAAGACTCGTTTTTTTTTTTTTTTTTTTTTTGTCAGTCCTACTCTATTCCTACTCTACACTCACTCTCAGACTTTTGCCCTGCCTCTTGCAGGGCGTGGGAGTCGAAACCCACTCCTGAATATTAAAGACTCGTTGACGAACAACCAAAATGGTTAAGAAACGATTCTATTCTTGTCCAATGAATCTACCGTTATGACTTCTACTATTCTTTTTCCCTTTGCGTAATGTAGGCATCATGTTAGGCTCCAATGTGGCAATTTTTTTTGGTCGAAAGTGAATATTTCATTTATATCTCAAGATGATATATGAGAGATTTCCAAATAAAGTATATCCCAAATAACAAACTAGAACAATAAAGCAAAAGTTGCTATTAGATGCTCCCTCTCATCTCATAACAACATGTTTGTCTTAACATCAAAACAGAACAAACGGCAGTCGATCAGCGAATCTCACATCATCATCATCGGTGAATATTTCATTCGCATCTCGGCTTACCTCATGGGGCAATGTATACCTAGGCTCAATATCCTCAACACCATCACCATATGAAAACACCGAAAACAAGTTGAATATACTTCCAGATCTAGATTGAGAGAGGTTGGACGAGTATGGAAAGGCCTCTAAGGAACTCATAAATCAAATTCGGGAGAGAAGAGTTCCCAAATTTGAATCTAGATTAGGAGATGAGCGATTCCAAAGCTCGGTTAAGTCATATAAACGCTTCCGTCATGAATTGATTGTGTTCCTCTTCAATCCCGTCAGACTTCTTGGTTTGAATGATCTAAAGCAGCACGTTGATCCCTAACAATGGAAGCGATAAATACGCCTAGCGAGCGAAGAAAAGTATTAGTTACAAGTAAAGAAGAAAACGCCAAAAAAAAAAAGAAGAAGATGAAAACAACAAAATTCTCCTAGATTGGACCAGGAGAGAAAATCCCAATTCAAGTTGAGGAGATGGAGCCTCCCTCGACCAAAAGTCATGTCTCGGTCGAGGGAGGGTCAGAGGGAGGTTGGAGTGGAAGAAAAAGCAAAACCAAAGAGAGGTGGCTGAAAAGAGGAGTGTTCAAAAAGAGTATCTGTCAACTTTATGTTGACATTATGGACAAGGCCTATTTCTTGCAAATTCTTCCTTTTAGTTTCAATATTCGCTCCGAGGGAAATAAAAAGATCTCTTAAAACTATAAAAACCCTCATGCATGATTTTACATATGGATAATCATGTACTTTGGAATAAGCACATATGCATACCTTCCAAATGATCCATGTTAAATAACAATCGAATCACATAAGTCTCAAAATTAAGAAAAGGTTAAAAATAAAGATAGAAAAGAAAGAAAGTAGATTTCACTCCAAATAGTCATACCACTGTGTTTTTAGCTAAATTTATTGAGATACAATCATAATGAGATCACAGACGTGCCAAAAATAAAATGGCGCATCACTTCAAACGAAAACATGGTATCGAGATTTGGACCGTCTCCGCGGTACCATCAACATCAAAACCAGCTCAAAGAACTGTCATTCCCTGCGGAACCCTGGGAAAGCATCAGGACAAGTGAGAAGATAACAAGCATCTAACGCCCAAAAAAACAGATTTTGGGTTTCTTCCTTCGCAGGATAGGAAGGCATCTAAGGAATCGAAGTTAACCCATTCTCCAATTGCGTCTTTCCGTCACGGGCTGCGCATCGCATTCGTGCAGTCCCCATCGCAGCAAGCATCTTCTCCTCCCCCGCGGGCCCAAAAAAAAAAAAGAGGAAGGACATAAATTCCCAAAATTCCGACGGCCCGCCACGTGTCAGCAAGGAGCGCATGTGCGGAGGAAACCGCTAAAGCCGTCCTTCGCTCGGCCCATTCCTTTATCGCCTTCGCTTTCCTCCTCCTCCTCCTCCTTTCTTCCGACTACCCTCTCGCCGTCCGTCCGGCACTGTGCTGCCGGAGAAGGAGCCGTCGTCGGAGTGATTGGGGATGAAATTGGCTTGCTCTCTTCAATCGGATCTTGCCCATCTCCGTTGAACGGGTCGATTCGAGCCGGGTTTCGGTCTTTTTCTGCTTCTGGGAGCGAAGGGAGAGATGACGACCCTGCAGAAATTCAAGCTGCTGGCGACGCAGTGCGCCGTCGTGGGGAGCCCCTCCCGCAGCCCCACCACCAGCCCCGTCGTCCACCTCCGCCGCCGCAAGACCCTCCGCATGCTCCTCAACCGGGCGGATCGCCGCCGGCTGCCCCGCCGCGAGGGCTCCCCGGAGCGGGACCTCCCCCGCCAGAGCCCCCCGCAGAACCCCGGCAGGTTCCGGGCCCGGCACAAGCTGCGGGACCTGTTCGTGTCGTCCCCGCCGCCGCCCCCGCCGCTCGACGGCGCGGCCCGGTCGGAGAGGAGGCTCGACGCGCGCGAGCGGCTGCTGGCCGATGCGGCGGGGACCGAGACGATGGGCGGCGGCGGCGGGGGGTTCGCGGCCCGGCGGGGCGGCGGCGGCTCGATCAGGCCGCTGTCGGCTGCCTTCCGGTACAGATTGCTCAGGAGACCATGGCGGCCGGTACTGGTAGCGATTCCGGAGTAGCAATGTGATGTGAAATTCAAAAAATTTTCTCTTCGATAAATAATATTAAATTGTATTTCTTGAAGCATGTTTTCGTTCATAGTTTGTCTTCTTCCTCCATTTTCTTCCATGTACCTCCGCACCACCATGTATACGTTAGATTAGAAGAGAAGCTTAGGGCAACGCCGGGGCGCGGCGCCGGCGCCACGGGAGAGCGGCGAGGGCGGTCGAGACGTCGAAAGAGGGGCGTGACGTTCACGGCCGCGGGTCGCGCGTGGCGGTGGCGGCGCCACCGAGACGGGAAAAGACGCGATCAGCGCATTGAATTTTCCTAACGCGGGGGGGCAGAATTAGCGATGGGGATTTTTTAGTCAACTGCGAGACTGTTGTGGTTAGTTTTGAGTGGGTGGGAC
This sequence comes from Eucalyptus virginea, assembly GCA_014182375.1. Taxonomy (NCBI): domain Eukaryota; kingdom Viridiplantae; phylum Streptophyta; class Magnoliopsida; order Myrtales; family Myrtaceae; genus Eucalyptus; species Eucalyptus virginea. The sequence goes on along the minus strand of CM024523.1, from coordinate 19,954,813 downwards.
AGGGACAGTGCTGGGTCTTTGGAGGAGGAGCCATTAGATCGCGAAGACAAAAAAGGTGTCCGAAGACAGGGACGGGATGAGGATGATGATGACGATGATGATGATGATGATGATGATGGCCTCCGCTCCTTAAATAAACAAATGTTGGACGAAATGACTGCTGTCGCCCTCTTGCGGCCTCCATGCGCGCCCGCGCTTTGATGGGTTTTCGTTTGATTGAAATTGAAACTTCTTGGCTGCTTTCTGTCTCTCCAATGGATTGTGTGGAATGATATGGGTTTTGCCTTAGCGCCCGGGACGAGCTCTGTTGTAGGAGGGCGAGGGGATTTGCAGAATTCGGGGAGGTGAATCGTGCCGGTTGAGTTTTGTCCTTCTGGTTCGCGGCTTAGTCTGAGATTTCTGTGAATTATGGTCGAATGTTTCTTGATGGACCGGCCAGGTCTTGTCACCGGAGTCGAATTGACGCGAGAGGAGCGGTGACACAAATGATGGGTGGACGAGCTTGTGTGATTTGAATCGGTGCAGAGGGAAGGAGGAGAAAGATCGAGTGTGTTGTAGTGTGCTCCTGCGCCATGATCCGGTCGTCCCAGGCATGATTAGTCGTGAAGCAAAGCGGGCATCATGGCCCTGCATATGTGGCGATTTTAGGCAATGATTCTTGATTCAAGGCATGGACTGCAGCTGGTAATCATGCTTTTCCTTGAGACTTCGAGTTGGGGCTAGTGGGTTCATTGGAATGATTATCGCATGAGTGGTGCAAAATTTCAGTTTCGGTGCATGCTTCAGGGCGGAGAAGTGTGGTGGATGAGAGGACTGACTGTGGAGAAAGCCCATCATCGGTCGTGCCGGGTCGAGAACTGAGATTTAGGCCGCATGCAGATGTGGATTTCCCGGTTTCCTCTATGTCCTCTTTCTTCGCAATTGCAAGGTTTGAGAGATGACACAAACTTGACCCTTGGTGCATTATTATTTGAAGGAACGTCCGCGAGGATGCTTATATAATCCGAGTGTTTCCGAGTTCCTGATTACTAATCCACTTGCAAAAGGGTCGAGGGACTTATCAGTGTGTGTTTGTTCGAGCGAAAGAATTCTTGTACAAAATAGATTTCCGAACTTTCACGTGTTTGGTTTGCCAATAATAATCGGTTGATGGAAAATCATTTATGATCAAAGAAAATATGCATATTTAACTATTAGAAAAATGAATTCTTTAACATGAACATGGAAATGATAACTTGAAAAATAATTATGTAAAAAGAATTTTCTTTTACCGTGAAGTTATCTTCCAAACAAACACAACCTTGGATATTGGAAAAAATCTTCCAATTTAGCCTAGTAGTCTAGTCCATTCTAGCTCTCGTTGGTTACTTGGCTTCAAGATTGTGACTACAAAGTAGGCTTATGTTTAGAGATTTCAAGTGGTTGGATCGGGTATGAATGGATGGGAAATAAATTTAATCCATATCGATCCATTTTCATCATATATATATATAATTTTAATAATTCATATCCAACCCGACTTATATGTAGCTCATTCAACTCAAAAAATTCATGTTTTTTTCTTTATTTTGGTAGAAATAATTCATATTATAGAGGCATTTTAAACCTATTCTTTTTCCTTTTTATAATTTTGCCATTCCGAGGAATACGAGCCCCACTTACTTTTACACTTGCGCTCAAACTCTTACTATATTATGGGGCCACGTGGACACACATATCAAGGAAAGCAACGGTTTCTTTGCGTGTGGAACACAGATCTTTTCTATTATGAGTTTGATTTCCTCTTCCACTTGACACCCAAAGCTGGAGACCAACAGGAAAAAAAAAAAAATTTACTCCTACACTTATTATACAAATATAACAAAATCATAAACTTTCAATTTATCATTTTAATCCTAAAATTTTCACCAAATTTTGATAGCATAGTCCTTCCGGCGAAATTTGAATGTAATCCTTATAATTAATTTTCACTTGAAATCATTACATATGAATGCCAAAAATAAATGAATCATTATATCAATAATTTCAGATGAAAATTAATCAGAATTATTATGTTATAATTTTGCGTAAAGATTTATAAATAAATTGGTAAATTTATAAAATTTATAACTAAAGTGGTGTTTGCAATTGATTGGATAGTTTTTTGGGGAAAAAGAAAGCATAGAGAACGAAAACCAGAAGAAGAGCCACTCAGGTTTTGTTTTTTATTTGTCAAATTCCTTTTATTTTTTTCTCTTCCATCTCAACACCAAAAGCTAGATATGAAAAAAAAAAAAAATTAGAAAAAGGGGAATCAAAAGAACGACAGTCCCTCGAATCGGTTGTGTATGTGTATGGATTTGAGAAATTGATTTTGGCAAGTAAGAGCAAGAGGAATTATTGCTCTCTTCCCTCTGATTTTGGCTTTAGTTCTTGGTTACTTCTTTGTGTTCAGCGGAGACAGAAATCCGGTAGAAAGGTGGCAAGGATCGCATCGCCCTTGCCATTGCCGCCTATGCCATCGGCGGAAGAGGGTTGCTCTATCCATACCGCACAAGTGAGGCCTCGACTCTTCGGCCAATATGTATAGGATCACACGAACTAGATTTGGGATGCTCACTCTCTCCGTTGTTGGCGATGATGCGAGGTAAATCTGCTTGCATCACCATCACCAACGTCACCATTGACTTTGGCCGGCAAAGTATGTCGTTTCAGTCTTCGCCTTTTGCGTTTTTATGCTTATTTTTTCCTTAAATGAATTTTCAGACCTCAAAACCGCTAGAAGTGGTATTATGCTGACCACTGCAATTGGCCATGTGGTCTTCTCAACTACAGCGTCTATCGAAGGGTGGAGAGCGAGATGCCCTTAGCATGGCTTTTCGCTTAACTGAGTTTAAAGCGGATTCTTTCCAAACCCACTAGAACCCATCTTTAATAAAATTTAGCTTTATTAGACCCATTTCATATTATCTTTTAAATTCTAGGTCAATTCATATATCACCCAACTTAAAATATGAACTTGTCATCCATTTTGCCCATTTGCGTAATGGGCTTATGTTTGGGAGGTCAAGCCCACTCGATGGCGTCTCTCAACCTCAAGGCTCTAGGATTGATGAAGTAAGACTAGTCATAGCATACCGGTACTGTAAAAAGAATTTTATGCAAGTGACTTCATAAATTATACATCTCAAAAAGTTAATAGTTATAATTCTCATATCAAAAGTAAATAAAGTTGCTTGTGCAAGATATCCTACACAATGACAAGAATACCCTATTAAAATACAACAAGTATTATAACTTTTATATGATGTTCATTTTAGGTGTCAAAATTTTTCAAACGATCATTTAAGTGTCATATTGGTGAAATTTTGTTTATTTGAGTTTTGGGGAAATTACCAAAAAAAGTCATAAACCTATTATATTTTATGCTAATTTAGTTTTAAACTTTTCAATTGTGCCAATTGAGTTCTAAACATTTTTATATTTTATCAATTGAGTCTATTCGATCAATTTTGGCTGAAAATCGCTGATATAAACGTTTGCTATCTCACATAGCACAACCAGCATTGAGGTGCACATCTTTAATCATTTTTTTGTTATTTTTTTTTTTTTTTTACTTTCATTTTTTTTTTTATTAAGGCCAGTGCCAACCATTAGGCGAGGGCTTGTGGGCCCTTGCTATGGCCAACAAGGGTTCAGCAGCTTTTGCCTAATGCCTTCACCAACTTAAGCAAGGAAATGGTGATACCCTTGCTAGATCTAAGCCGAGTGTTGCAACCCTCGCCCCAATTTGGTTAGGACATCTCCAGTGAGAGTCTATCGACAATCCTTACTGGTCTTCAATTAAAAAAAAAAGTAAAGAAAAGAAAAAACAAAAAAAAATAAAAAAAAAATGTCACATAGCACTGTCAACGTTCATATCATCAACTTCCATTTAAATTGACCAAATGGACTCCATTGACAAAATATGAAAAAGTTTAGAACTCAATTGTTGTTTATAATTATAATTGTGGTTTATGTGTTAAATGTAATAAATTTATGAGTTTTTTTATAATTTCCCCATTGAATGTTTATTCTAGCGATTCGTCTTATCGTAGTTTATTAAACTAATTTCTTACTTCAATGTGGCTTTTTAAAATGAAATAGAAACCCAAAGTGGAAAATTCTTCATTCAACGTGGCATAAGTAACCAAAATGACAATGTTTGATTTAGAGTTGGGGGAAACTCTCTCTCTCTCTCTCTCTCTCTCTCATAACATATACAGCATCTACATTCATTTCTTCAATCTTTTATCATTTCAACGGATTCGATTTTTCCTGTAGGGATAAGTTTCAAGAAGGGAAGGTGAAGACTGTGAAGAAGACAGAGTCCGAGTGGAGCAACACAAGACGAGTCTTTGTTGCAAAAGCTGAAGTTGTTCGATTTTAAGGATTTAATAACGACCATAGGAATTGCAACAATCGATGCGAACACATTTCGAAAGAAGAAAGTGGTGATGCAGGTCGGCTATGTGGGTACCACTTACAAAGGTAAAAGCTTGAAAGTGCTTAAGTAATGCCAACTATGCTCCTTGCTGATGATGGTTTCTATGCCACGAAGTTCAGGGCCGAGGCTACAATGACGCTGCATTAACTTTCTTCTTGGCTTTGTTGACAAAATCGTGAACTGTTTCTGCTCTTCATTGCTAATTTGATAAGGTGGATTTGCCCCAGTATAAGAATTTGGGGTTATGGATCCCCCAAAAATGTTAAGAGTATTGCCCCAATTCATTAATTTACGGGAAAAGGATCTAAATAACAAATGCTTAGAAGCTCACTTGCTAGCTTCATCTTGTCAACCTAAGTAGCACTGACATCGACACACAACATAACATTACACGCCAACATGTCTTTTCTTAAAAAAATTGAAATTTCCAGCATGTTATATATTAATCCACCATTTGTTAATATCATTCATTGTTTCAAATTGCCAAATTCAACCACATCATATTCCAATAATCCATAAAACTAGGAAGTGAGTCATGTGAAGTGAGAGTCATAAGAGAAGAAAAGATTAAGTTTTTCTTCTTTCCTATTTTATTTTTTTATTTTTTCCATATTTATATTCTGATCATTCATTTATCGAAATTTTTTAAAATTGACCCCATAAGTGTTGAAGTTCTAAACTCGCATGTCAGAGCTTGTCGAGAGAGTGAATCACGTGTCGGATTCTTCAACAACTGTTAATCATATGTTAGAGTATATCGGACACGTGTCAGAATATCGGACACAACATGAAGACTCCGAAAGAGTGTTGGTACTTATTATTTGTCAATAGTCACATCAGACGTTATAGGATAAATTGATGACACATTTCCAACCGCTCAAATAGCTAAGTGATCGATGTTTTACCTAATTGAAGTAAGCGTTGCATGAAAATCATTATACTTCTAACATCCTTTTTTCCCATTTTTTTCATTAAATAAATGATTAATATCATGAGAAATCCTAAACCGATAGACCTATAACCACTACCAAAAACCTTAAATCGGTATACATATAATAAATTTATTTTCCATTAATTTTCGTTAAACTTTATTGTCAAGTTATTTAGTTGAATAATACGTGACAGTTGACACGTAATTTAAAACCCTCTATTTGTAAGAGATGTACCGATTTATAATTTTTCGTAATATTAATGTAACATGATGGAAACTATATCAGTTTTGGTGGTGGACAAAAAATAAATTTGAGATAAATTTGTATTTGAGATTTTTTTATTAAAAAATTAATTTAAATAAATTTATTACAAATATACTTATCATGAATTTTTCATGGTATTAACTCTTAAATATACCCTTGTCCCTCCACTCGACCAAGAGAATCCAAACCGGCTGGCACACTGGCCCTTTGCATCGATCATCCCAACAATTTCCAATTTAGATGCAAGGTGGGACCAAATCCCACTAACCCAATTGACCAAGAGGAGACTCTGGCCCCTCTCTCCTGATGGGATAGGGGGGGACGTTTGCCCTCTTCTTTAAGTAATCCTTTTCTCTTTCAAGATAAGAAGAGACTTTTGATTTTTCCTTTTTGGCTTTTGGAAAAAGGAGAAGATACTTATCAATTATGGAGGACTTAGTGTGCTTCTCTCTCTTCTCTCTCTCTCCTTCTTTCTTTCTTTTTTTTCTTGTGTTTTTTTATTCCCCTTATGGGACCCCCCCTGATTCTGGACTCCAATGATTCTAACTCCCATGTGGACTGCACACTGCACTTTGGTGCGTTGGTGTCCGGAATGTATGGCCATGACACCTGCAAAATGTTGTGCTCTTGTCATTGTCACCGCCCTCCCTCCATTACTGCTACGTGATGAGAATCTATCCATCAGTGGATGGCATTAGAACCCTCTTATTTTATCTTGGCCATAATTGTTGTAAACATATATGTATGTATATATATAAATTTAAGTAATTATAAATTGTATGAATTTCATGATCAAAACTTATCGCAAGACATTAAATCGGACTATAAGAGGATTTGCTTCTCTCTAAAGTTTTAAATTCAAATCTTGTCGAGCTGAATCTGATGGAGGAAAATGCATCTTTAAGATCTCAGGGAGATATAAGCTAGTCAAGGTGAGCAAAGACTAATCAAGACATCACTTGACTACTACACAATAACCAAAAAAAAACACAATAACCAAAAAAAAACACAATAACAAAAAAAAATAGTGTGAACTTCTAATAGTACAATAATAGAAATATAAATTCATCACCGTAACAGTACTTTAAACAATTTTTAAAATTCTTCCCCAATAATTTTCTTTACTTATTCTACCGGTACTTGTTAGAGCTTAAGTCATAATAGCACTACAACGTATCAAGAACCATCACTATATAAAAAATTTTTAACATGATGTGAATCACTATAATATATTCTTCTAATCCTTTTTTTTTTCTAATAAGTAATATATAGAGAAATCAACCTAGAAAAAAGGATTGTGGAGCTGGACTTGTATTTCACTTAACCATCTCACTTCCCTTCGATCCAAGTTCTCATTCCTCGAGCGTCATCGTGCGTGCAATCTTAGCAAATTCGCTCACTCTCGCCCTCACGCAAGCACTAGTATCTTTTCAATTCGTTCCTTGGCTCAAGCATTATGCTGCGTGCGCTCGCACAAATCACTATTATCTTTTAAAAAATTCGAACCCGAAATTATAGAAACAAGACCAATTTGACCCCGAAGTCCAATCTTTCCGTGGAAGCCTTCTCTTTTTCCAAAGTTCGCGACGCTTTCATATTGAGACAAGAGAAAGTGGACATTTACGCATATTTTTCCTCGTCCACGGTCCTTGCTCTTCTTTATATAAAGCGGACGTTTAACTACCAAAAAGCACTTGTTGACAGTCACGTCTCTTTTTATCCTTCGTTTTCCCAAGGAACGTCGAGTCTCTGTTATCGAAGACCGAGCGCTCGGTGGCGGGGGACATCACGGGCGGGCAAAGTTGCTCTCTCTCTGTTTCTCTTTCTTTCCAATTGGCTAGCAGACGCCAAGATCGATTTGGAACATAATTCTCCTAATTGCTCACATGACTCATGAATCAACCCACAGTTTCCGTCTCCAATTTTTGAGACTGAAGATTAACCCTGTTAGGCTTGGTATCGAGATTGGATTGACCCTACCAATTCAATCCAATTCTAAGATTAACTTAGAACCAACGGATTCTTTATTTTTTTTTTCTTTTTTTGTATTATCTAAAAGGACAAACGTGCTCTTTAAAACTACATATTCAGCGACAACGCAATATTAAGTAACCAAACTATAAATATCAGTGCAAATCATATAGAAATATAACATAAGGGGACGACAACAATTTCCACTTGCCAAAAGTAACAATAAATTGAAAACGGACATGTGAAATAAAAAATACGTAATGTGTAGACCATGAATTATACATATATATACACAAAGTTGATTCTGAATGGACAGGCTTACAAATATTACGAAAAAGGAGGAATCGCTAGGCACTTTAAGTTATATACTAGGGTTTGGAAAATATGTCTACAATGTTAATCTAAATGGAACTAATCTTAAGTCTCGACATCAAGGACCAGCCCATATAATGAAAGTTCCAATGACTCGAGAATTAGGGACAGGCCAAATTAGGCTGGTCTAAGGTCCCGATCGTTTATCTTGGACCAATGCTCATCCTTAACGTACCCAATTCATTGAAAATGCGTTATCCTTTTCAGCTAATGCACATTGATCGGATTTGACTGGTTTTCCGACAAAAGTGGTGATGAGGAGGATAGATGATAGCAATGTGATGTCAAGTCTGGTGGTGCATTAAGAATTCATCGGGAATTGCTAGACTAGACTGCTGACGAAAGGCATCAATTGCAAAAATGAATAAAATGTCAAATCCATGGTGATTGAAAGCAAATCTACCGGAAGCGTGAGATGTATTTAATTTAATTTATACAAAAGTAGAATAAAACACCTCCTCGTGAAAGTTCTTTGTATATTTTGTTCACATGCCGAATCCTTTCGATTTATTTCATAAAAAATAGACGATTTGAAAAATATTTCAAAAAATGATAGCTCGTATTAGGGATGAGCAAAAAGAACAGTCCGAATTAAATGATTCTAGATAATTCTAGGAGTCACCAATCTAATTCAGTCTCTAGTCTTTGCTCTTCTTCAATTCAGTCTTCTTGCTCCACCTCCAACCCCTAATCTCACGCATGCTCTTCAATGCAGTAACCACAACTCCAACTCGACAACTCCAAGCCTTAATCGCGCCTCCCAGCCTCACCTAAGTTGCTCTTCCATCGTTTTACTCGACTTTCTCACTCGAGCTGAGTCGCTCGCGCCTTCAACTCAAAGCTCCATTGCGCCTCATGCCCTAAGTCCCTCTCACTTTGAGTTCGGACTCTTGCTCGACCATCTTGCGTCACTCTCGCTCTATTCTTGGCCCCAAATAGCTCGCAACTAGCCCGCCGCCATCTAGGCATATTATGTTCAGTTTTCGCATCTCAACGCTCTGTTTGATCATAACTTATACCAAAGTGAAATACTTTTCCGCATCTCTTGTTGTTTTATGATTTTTCAGAGGTGACTACTAACAAAATTACCAACCTAGAAATCAGTCCCACCGATTAGCTCCCGATTCGCGAATGAAAATTGAATTGCTCGAAGATCGATCATCCTTATTTCAAATCGCTTGAAATAATTAGTTGATGAAAAATATTTTTAGTATTGACAACAATTTGATATCTAAACATTTCCGTGGATAATATAAATATTTTTCGTTCATTTTATATGCGATTATTTTCAAATAAATATTAAATTTCTTCCATTTGATCTCCCTTCATCCCCATCATCAATCTGCCTAGTCTTTTTCTTTTTCTTTTTTATGTTTTTGGCACCAGTTAAACTGGAATATACTAGAACCTGAAATTCGCCGTCAGGCGACCATCCCAACGCTACTCTCTCTCTCTCTCTCTCTCTCTCTCTCTAACGTTCGATAAAACCTCCACGCCTCCTCCGTCCGCCGTGCTGACCTCACGCGCCGCCCCTCTTCTCGACCCGCCCTTCCCGGAAAACAGGAATTTATCCGGAAAAATCCTGCCCGTGACCCGACCCGCCACCTCACGGACTCCACCGACGCGCCGCCGCCCGCCCCTCTTCATCCGAAGCGAAATCCTCATCCGCTCCGAGGACGGCGGGCCCGCTCTCCGATCCACCGCTCTCTTCCGGAGCTCGAGAGATTCTCCTCTCGGGATCTGCCGAACAACGTCCCCCCGGGGTTGCATGAATCGGGCGCCTTCTCTGATGAGAAGGAGATGGGCGGGGTCACGTCGTCCATTGCAGCGAAGTTCGCCTTCTTCCCGCCGCAGCCGCCGTCTTACACCGTCGTCGAGGAGGACGACGGCGGCGGCGTCGGCGGCGGCGGCGGGGGCGGGGGCGAGGGGGAGCAGCGGCGGAGGCTGCGGATACCGGAGTGTGCCGACGGGGACGCCGCCGCCCCCATCGACGTGATGAAGCTGAGGACGCGGCGGGGGAACGAGATCGTGGCCGTGCACGTGGCACACCCCAAGGCGTCCGCCACCATGCTCTACTCCCATGGGAATGCCGCGGATTTGGGGCAAATGATGGAGCTTTTCGTCGAATTGAGCAAGCGCTTGAGGGTCAATATCATGGGGTGAGTTCAAATTGGATGGGATTCAGTTCTCTGTAGAGAATTTGGAGAATTGGAGCTCGGCGATCTTTGCTTAGTTTGATGCTTGCTCATAAAAAGGAGCTATGTGGTTGTGTCACTTTTTGTTGTAAGAATCTGCTATTTTTCCGGCTGATCAAGGGAATTTCATGGCCTTTTCAACTGACCTTGTTTGTTTTTTGAACTCTTTTTGAATCTGGATGGAAATAGAAAGATCAAGACTCCCAATTTTCGTTTTCTTGGTGGCTGAATCTGTTGCTTCTTAGTTTGATGAAAAACCAATGGCAAACTTCCTTTTTGGGGTCATTTGTAGGTGTAGTAACTGTTAGCTTCTTCAACTAGTGCTCCAGTAAGTTTCTGTAAGGAGAGGCTCTTTGCATTTTCTTTTCCCCGAGACACCAGATAACCAATTTTGGTTTGGATATTACTGTGGAGAATGTTATTCCTGAACTGAAGATGGTGGGCTGGATGAATTGGAGGATGCTGAATCTCTCCTGCCTGCCCCATGTGAATGATCTGAGGATTGCTCCAATATTGATGTCCCCAGATCATTGGGAGGGGAATGTCTAATTTGTGACCCTTATTCATTGTGGCATGTTGACATGGTGTCATTCATCATAACCAGCCAGGGTGTTTGACTGGATAGCTAGCATCACGTCAGCATGCCACATGGTCTTAGCATTACATCCTAGTCTTTCTCTGTTAAGACCATACTCAATAAGGATAGTATCTCTTCCTTAATTTGTGAGACCACAGGATAAATTAAAAACTTCTTAGTTTATGTGCTGGTCTTTGCTCTTGATGTATTATCCACTGTGATCAGCCAATGATTGATGTAAAGGCTTGCTCACTGTTCCTCTGTTGTGTGTTTCAGGTATGATTATTCTGGTTATGGGCAATCTACTGGAAAGGTTGGTGGATGGTCCCTTTATAGCTTTTAGTAATTACAGAAGAGTATTTTGTCTCTCATTTTAGTAATTCTTCAATTTCTATTTAGTCAAGAAACTTATGATTGAGCTTCCTGCATGACTTGTTTAACATTAAGTGTAGTCGTAATTCTGAATATATACTCTGTATTCAAAGTCATCTGGCGAGCTCCATGTTTCATAGTAACTGCCATATCATCACCATGTTCCTCAAAAGTAACAAAAATGCTGTCAAACACAAACGCTTGTAATATATTTAGCATTATCATTGCGACAGATATCCAAATATTACAAGATAAATACAGAGTCCAGTTGCTGTATGATGAAAGATCTGTGGAAAGATTTAGCAGCTAAACATCCATATTTTATTGATGACTTTAGCTGACTTGGCATTTATTGGTGGCACAAGATGGGAATATTGTGCTACAAAACAATTTTCATCTAATGCATAATGAATCTGCAGTTGTTTTGTAGCAATTCACATTACGTCTGACACCCTCAGTGAAACTCAACAAAAAAAAAACAACCCCAATCCTAAAACTGAAATAATGACGAAGTAAATGTTATTTCATTTGGTAGGATCGAGTATATTAATTTTCATCAGTGCACTTGATTCTGAATTGTTTCTAGTATAACAATGAAAAGCTTCATGTCTTTCCTTGTTATCTCCTTCAAACTTTGTTCTGGGTCTATCTGCAATTCTTTTAACTTGTAATGTCCAATTTTCATTTTGATAAACCTTAGTGTTCTTGGCCACACCCCACTTCCCTCAAATAAATTCATTTATATTTTCATCTCTTGTGAGGTGCCGACGCATCCAAAGATGCATTGTCCTCTCTAATGCTCATTTGTGCTTGTCTTGGTGTTTGACCATCCAATATTCCATAACATCAATGTGTCACTGATCTTACTACAGTCCTATAGAGTTTTTCCTTAAGTTTTGGTGAAATTCTGTGGTCGCACATGGGAGTACATGGGACCACATGCACTTATCTACTTCAACCATCTAGCTTATACTATAAGAGGAGATGCTTCATCAACTTCCCGATCCTTTTTCAAAATGGTTCCAACATATGAAAGAGTGCACTCTTCTATATTTCCTGATCTCCGATTCTAATTATTATCTTGTTTGAACCTCTCCTTCCCCCCAACCAAAAATGACGCCACTGGCACAGCTGCAAAATGAGACCCATTCAAAAACTTAGAGAGCAACAGTTTCTTCTGACAAGAAGAACAGCAACTACGTAAGGTTGGGAGAATGAACGAGATAGACCTAGGAATATCTGGGTCCAAAATTGTAGAATACACTGATAAATCTCATAATCACTGTGACTTTTACTGCCTCATGGGTATAATTTGCATCTACATTTTTCTTTTACTCTTAAGTGCATCCTTTATTTATAATAACATTCAGAGCTTCCTGACAAAAAATTTTGAGCCCATTTTACTCTGATTTTTGTAATGTGCTTCTTTTGATCACTTGATTTGCGAAATATAATATCTCTCTGCAGAGGGTAAACGTGCTATTAGAACAACCAGATAATATTCTTCAGATATAATTAACTCTGTTCTACGATTTACATAAATAGCTATCAGGCCACAAAATAATGAGAGTCCAATTCTTTGTGTTTTTCCTCATCAGCCAACTGAATATAACACATATGCCGACATCGATGCGGCATATAAGTGCCTTCAGGAACAGTATGGAGTTCAAGATGAAAAGTTAATATTATATGGCCAGTCAGTTGGCAGTGGACCTACTGTCGACCTCGCATCACGTGTTCCAAATTTGAGGGGTGTTGTATTACATAGTCCTATTCTTTCAGGACTCAGAGTATTGTACCCGGTCAAGAGGACGTACTGGTTTGATATCTACAAGGTAATGTTTCTATACTGATAGTTTTCAACTCGCTTTTCTTCCCCGATACAGGTTACTGAGCTTTGTTTTCCACAGAATCTTGACAAAATAGGACTGGTGAATTGTCCGGTTTTTGTAATTCATGTAAGTCAACTTCCCTTTAAATACTGCAATCTTGTTGTCACCTCTCTGTCTCTGTCTCTGTCTCTCTCTCTCTGTGAACATATGAACAATTCAATATCCAAATTATAGTACAAAACCAACTATTTTTCTTTTTTTTTAGGCCATAACCTTTTTTTTCTTATGAGCAAGAGATTACACCAACTAGATAATGATCCAGGGATGGATACCTAAATATTTGTTCGACATTACTTTTTAGAAGTTATGACCCCACAATTTTAGACACCTGAATTGGCCATTTAGAGTTTGACAGAGCCCAAATTCCAATAGAGAATATGTCCAAAGATCACATTTTAAACAAGTGTGAGCGCTTGAAATTGGTTAAAGATCCTCTATCCCTGTATCATGTATCCATTTTAACAATTTCAACTGCTAACTACGCGATCACAAATGTCAAAAGATATATATTGTATTCACATGGTAATAGTGTGGTAATGATGATAGGAACACGATACTGAGACACAGACTTGAAATCGATCAATTGGAAACAAAATAAAAAAATGCTACGCACCATAGTATTTCTTCCAAGCTTAAAATGGGGTTGGCAATTCGTGTTTTTGTGTCATATATGTGTCAGCTATTCGTGTCATTTCATGTTATTACGTAAATGTCTCAATTTGTCTACAATGTGCTTTTCGTTAAAAATGGATTAAAACATGTGAATGTATCAATGTGGAGTTAAGTCGTGTTGACTTCGGATTTCTCTCTAGTAATATATGTCATGTTTGATATGTTCTCATGTGGTTTCAGAAGTTGCCACCTCTACTTAAAAACAAATGAATTAAAAGGGAATTTAAAAGAACCACCAAGTAATGTTCTGGTTCTAATTTGGGAAAACAGTACTTTCTTTTAATTTTCAACCGGTAATTCCTATGAAAATGCTAGCACCAGTAAGTGATTTTAAAGTGCTTTGATGTAATGAGAACTTATCAACGAGAATCTCCTTCTACAATGACATGAAACTTCGTATTTGACTGATGATATATTACTTGTCATTAAAGTTAAATCTAATTGTTATGACATCATTTAAGATGATTGCAAACAAATTATGACAAGGTAATTTGCTCTTATACTGTTGATCTCACTGGCGAAAACTCCAGGCTCTGTCCCTGTGATGATCTTTAGTTTAATTCTCTGTTCTTCTCAATTCAGAAAAGATTGTTAAGCAAACTAAATTCTAGAGGAAAAGAATCAACAAAATATGCTTGAGATTTGGGAGAAACAATTAGAAGTAATGACTTAACGCTGATAGTTTCTTTCCATCCCCTGACAAGCATTGCAATAATTCAACCTACGAACTGGTTGGAGGAACTCTTCAGTGTACTTTCTTTGGAACTAGTTCATACTTTTGCATGAAAAGATGGAAATTTTGCCTCTTGGGATGATTATTCTTGGGCCAGTTATATGTGAGATGTTCTGGGTTGTTATTTCACTCTTTCTGGTTTTTCTTGTGTATCTCTTTAGCTATGATGGTGGTGGTGTTTCAAGCCGCATCTTCGCCATGATTGGAGGCTATTTTTGAAGAGTAATTTTCTGATGATCTCTTTCTCCTTCTTCTCCTTATTCAGGGAACTGCAGATGAAGTAGTTGACTGTTCACACGGGAGACAGCTATCGGAGCTTTGCAAGACTAAGTATGAACCACTGTGGATAAATGGGGGTGGACATTGCAATCTCGAGCTTTACACAGAATACATTAAGCATCTAAGAAAGTTTGTACTGAGCTTGAACAAAGCAAAAGTCACAACAAACAATACAAGGGAGAACAATGGAGACTCTGAAGCCGAAAAGAAACCACCAGATACTGGAGCTTCAGATACTTTTGAGTTGGCTCCAGATCTTCCTGAAGTTTCCAGGAACAGCTTAGATAGTCGGCTGGAGAAGTCTAAGAAGTCAGTAAAGCCTGAACAATCTCGCATGAGCACTGATCGTCTTGAATGGTTTAGGAGGAAAAGGGGCTTAATTTGGTGAAAATACAGCTGGCCATTTAACTCGCACCAGAACAGGTTTTTGGTTTTCGTATTTACTCACCCAAGAAGGTATATATTCTTTATTTGCTCTGTAACAATGTATCAATGTAGATGGAAACAAAACACTGAAGTGTGATTTGAGCTAAGCTGTAATCTGTATGTGTGCAATGTAGAAGTTCAATTGAACATAATAAATCCTTTGTACTCCTTTGGAGGTAGTGCATAGTTGAAACTCAAAGGGAATGATTTCATAATTAGACAGATCATCTTCTTCTATATACGCTTGCCCATCTTTGTTCTTGTTTGTTCAAATGCACTCCTGTCTCAGAATCTTATCAGTTCTTGCAAATTTTGTGCAGAGCAACTACTTCGGAAGGTAAGTCTCTCTTTATCTACTTTTGAAGCAATGCCTGTCCTTAGAGATCCCACCATGTTTTACTGCACTTTTTGGGTCAGAATAGAAGGAAACACATACTTGACCATTGGCAATATCTTGATGAGGGTACTGTATTTTGTGCTTCTGTTATATGGGCGATGGAGCAATCTCTTTTCAATAAAATGATTTTGCATCCTCCACTTGTGCTTGGATTTTGGGATAGTTTCCAGGTTAATCAGCTTGTCCAACCATTTCTCATTAGATACATAAGATGCTCTCTCCTTTTAGAAAATACAGGGAGGATTTATCTGAAGTGCAACTGTGTTGACACCTAAATATCTGCCTGGAGGTCATTTCCGTATTTTTTCAAAAAAAAAAAAAAAAATGGAACTTATTTTCCTTTAAAAAGTATTTTATTCATTACGTGTTGGATTCTTGCATTTTGCATCACTAGGGAATTTACTAGAAGTTTCAAAATTTTGGTTAGATGGTTTGAAATTTAATCCCAGCAAGAAAAAGAGAAGGAAAAAAGTAAATACTATGTTTAATTTAGCACATCACATGTACATTTTTGCATTTAGAGATTCTTTAGGTCATTATTTTAGATCCTTTAATTGAGTGGGGTTGATATTGAGATTTACTTGTTGGAGGTTTACAATCAGGAGAGAATTGCTGGTCAATTTGGTCTTGGATTCATTTTTGTGCTAGTTCCACTTTAGATTATGAAATTGCTGATCGGAGCATGCTAACCAGTTCAAATCCAAGATTGAAGAACTTGGGCAAGCATGTGTCCATGTGATGGCTCGTCATCTGATTTGGTGTACTTGGATTATTCATGCGTCTGGTGGTGTCACGAGCTATGTAGGATCAGCATTTACATGTGGCGTTATAATTTTCATTTCGCCTTCAGCTCGGGTTCATGCACTCAAAATAATTTTTCATGCATATTGTCGTTCAAGGGTCCTGCCCTGGGACAAAATTAGGAGGCAATGTTGACTATTTACTCTTAGTTTCGGATTTTTTTAGCTGTATTCACTTTTAGATTAGGGCATATTAATATATTGAGAATCTCAACGAAGTTGAAAAAACAAAAGTTGTATAGGGAATTGGGAGTCGAGGCTCTCCTTAGAGATATTTTTTATCACAAAGATAAACAAATCCAAGGAAGGTGCATCACATATTCATGCATCTACACATGGGATCGTCAGGATGAGGCTTCGTATCAATTTTGCTCGATATGGCTTGGCCTGAATTTAGGGATGTTTGGTTTCTCTTACTAGTTTAAATATGCATTTATTAGCATTATTTGCATTAATCGTTTCATTTTAAGTTTTTATGCACTTGCGTAATGTTGTATTGATTTGCATGATTAGGAGTAAAATTGAAAAGATCATGTGAACATGCATTTCTTAAAAAAACAGAAGGTATCGGAAACGGACATTAGGTAGAATTAGCAAAATCAAGTCCTCAAAGTAAGTTGCTCAGCTCTTAACTGGCTTGGAATATATTAGTTACAGTTCTATTCTCATTTGATTGATGATATTTGAGAAGTCAAGTTGAGATTGGTAGAGCACGGGAGAGTTTCTGTGAAGTGTAAGCAGCGCCTTGGGAGTGGACCATTCACATTCGCCTAGCAATGCATGTTCATCTCGGAGGATTACGAGACGACTTCTGGTGGCAGTCTCTTGTGTGAACCGTGGATCTCTTTCTCCTTTCTAAATTGATCATCCATTGACATTCAAGTGAAATGGTGGCAACTATAACTAGAAAAGAGAAAATCATCAAATATTCCCAATACTTTACATGAGCCACTAGAACATATGAAATTCACAACTGAGGCTCCCTGTTTGTCGTCGCAGTCCCAAGACATACGTCGCTACCTTAAATGTACTGTCTATTAAATTAACTGTCTCACTGTCGAATTGATTATTCAAATTGAATTTAAAAAAGGAGAGGAGTTATAGAGTACCTCAAGGGCTCTCATTATAGAGCCGTACGAAGCAACGACCCTTTTTTTCTTGGAGTAGGTTTTTAGAGTAGGCTTCACTGAGAGGCTGCACTCCTGCACTTCGCCCGTTGTTAGGATGTGAAAAGAGTGAAGAGAAAGATGCTGAGGAATTGTCTGTACGCGTCGTATTATGCTAGGGTAATCACATATCAGCATATGATACTGCTTAAGTTGTACATAGCAATGCAAAGTTCTTACATACGTCCTACATTGTGATCAATTCTAAAAGTCAACACTACCGGTAAAATGAGTGCAACTCGCAGTATTTATTGAAACAAAATGAAAGAAAAGGATAGAAAGCAAGGAAGATGCTGTCTGAGAATGTCTCAATACGTTCCATGCTTGAACAAGCTGTCTGTTAAATATGGGAAAGAAACCTTTCTAGTTTTGGAATTTGGTAGATTCACTCTTTCGGTTCTTAGCATTTTGTCCTCGTTGCGATTTGCGTTCGCAACGTCGGTCTTTCTAGCTGAAAGGGGCAGGTGGGGTTGGGTCAGGGTGCACCAATTTCTGTCGGAAGGATGAAACTTTCTTCCATTTGAACCAGTCAGTCCTTCAACTCAAGAAGAGTCAAGAATGTGGGTGTCCTCGAAACAGCTAATTCCTTGTCCTTGGAAGATATTCTGGTGCGGATTGCTTCCAAGCCAGAGTACGTTTGGTCTAACTTCAAACCTTTTCGTTTCTAGAGTCATGAAGACGTCAATAGAATCTTGCAATTCAAATCAACACCAGAGATATAAATAAGGAATGATAGAGAAACTAGAGACTTACGCGATTCAATCTGAGTGTCGTTACTTATATCACTAAAAGAGCTCGCAGTTATTAATAAACTATAATCAAAGTTATAATTATTCATGTGTTTGAGTATTTTTTAATATCTAAATTACACCTAAATTCACAGTGAATTTTGTCACCGCTCGAAACACTTACGTCTTCATAAAGAAAACGCCACAATTTTGTGTGTAGACTTCTCTTTGCACAAGCCACCGTGTGCTGCTCGAAGAAAATGTCCCTATACGTATCTTTTGCTGAAGAACATCAGAGCTGCTGGCGGCTATTTTAGTTGTCCCCATCTTTTTAGTCGGTGAGGTTTGAATGATGGATATTCTCCCACGCGTCAAAATCTTGTAGACTCTCCTAATATCAGCAAAATATATGCACCTCTGGTGTTGACCTTCGTCATTTGTCCCCAGTAGAAAGTCCAACGCCCAGCAAATCCGAACGATTAAAGGGCACACCAAGTTTGAACGATTCAAGATGCTTCAAAACAAGTCGGGCTTTCTGGAAAACATCGAAGACGTGATTGGTTCTTCTTTCCCCCACCACAAGACCGGTCGAGGAGTCTCCCTTCGCACCGTATTCCCCCCATCCTAAAGCCCCGGCTTCGGCCTGCGAAGGATTGACATACTCTGTCCTACCATTTTACAAACATGGTCAAGAGCCGCGCCCGCGTAATCTCCAGATGCCACCTCCATGAGCGCGGACCTATATGCCCGGATGACTGTACCGTGCGCGCGAAACGACAGGATCACTACATCCGACCGGATTAGCTGCGCCATCGAAGAGGAGGAATTGACACTGGTCCTTGTCCTTTTGAAGTGTGCCGTCGGATTAAGAGAGTCAAGCAAACAAATTTGACTCCCTTTGATCAAGTTAGAGAGACAAAAATGATCTGAGCGTGGCGTCGAGCAGCGCCATAAGCATTCTTTGACCAGTCCAGCTTGGCAACTTCTGATGGGTTCGGCCTCAGTTTTGATCGTGACTGTTGATATGACAACAGGCCACGGCTTCATTTCCACGGCACGAGAAGGCGGGCCACTTCCTTGACATAAATGATTCGAAGAATCGACTCAAATCAAACCCAAGTTACCAAAAGAAAACGATCAGCGAGAAGAAGCATTTCTTCCGAAGTTAGCCACAAAATCTTCTCTCTCGAAAGCCGAATCCTCCTACTCCCCCGTTGGAGTAAACTGACAGATTCAGCAAATGCCTCGCCCTTCCATTCCCCACCTTCTTGCCGCTGCCGGCGCCTTCCTCTCGACATTTCCCACATTCTCGGCTGCTGTCGATGAGCGGTACGTCGACTGCGGGCGCCAGTTCAGCTGCGGGAACATCCGGAACGCGAGCTTTCCTTTCTGGGGTAGCCCACAGCCCTTCTACTGTGGCCTGCCGGAATTCAAGCTCCTCTGCGAGGATGGGGTTGCGACCATGGAAATCGCATCGCAGAAGTACCACGTCCTCGAGATCGACCACAACAACCACATCCTGAGGCTCTCGAGATCGGACTTTTACGATAGTATATGCCCCCCGAGGATCGTCAACGCCACCATGACCTACCTCTTCAAGCCTACTAGCGACTTTGGTAATCTCACGCTCTTCTACAACTGCTCGTCCGTGAACACATCCGTTGCCTCCGGCAAATTCAGTTGTTATGGAAACGATGCATACAACGAGAGCAATTATTACACGATCGGTTCGGTTCCAAGTGGCGGAGAATTCGGTTCTTGCCATGCCAGTGTGACCATTCCGGTTCTTCCGACAGCATCAGAGACCCTGATGGAGAATAAGACATCCTCGCTTGGCGAAGTGATCAGAGAAGGATTCGAGGTCCAGTGGGTCGTGGATCACACGGCGTGCACGGAATGCCAGAGCTCCGGCGGACGATGTGGATACAACACGACCTTTTTCCAGCCCATCTGCTTCTGTCCCGATCGGCCTGATCTAATGAGATGCCTCTCCAAATCAGGTACCAGCTGCTTTTACTTTACCACATAACTCCTCGTCTGCATCAATGCCCAGTTCGGACATGGTTTTTTCTGGGATGCGAAATGACGACGTCCCGCAATTTTTTAAGGTTCAGGATCCAAGGTGAGCATGGAAGCTGGAGTTCTCATAGGTAAACTGATCTGATCTGTCGATGGCTTTCTGATATACTTTTTCACCTAATCCACGAAAGCAAAGCATTCGTGTTTTCTACTTTTGGAACCCCGAACTTACGGATTCTGCATTTTAAGGTGCGATAATGCTTGGACTCGGAAGTATAGTTGGGACGATATTCCTCGTCCATTACTTGATGAGAAAACCGATGTCGAAGACTGCGATGTTCTTCTGGAAGATGAAATCATCAGGCACCTACAGGGTGGAGTCGTTCCTAGAGAAATGCGGAGGGTTCGCCCCGAAACGGTACAGTTACAAAGATGTCAAGAAAATGACCAACTCCCTCAGAGATAAGCTAGGTCAGGGAGGCTATGGCAGCGTGTACAAAGGGAAACTGCCCGATGGCTCGCTAGTGGCGGTGAAGATATTGTCCGAGTCCAAAGGCGACGGGAAAGAATTTCTCAATGAAGTCGCCAGCATCAGCAGAACTTCGCACGTCAACATCGTTACTCTACTCGGGTTCTGTTCTGAGGGGTCGAAACGGGCTCTTGTTTACGAGTTCATGCCTAATGGATCATTGGAGAAGTATATATTTGCACAGGATCAGGCAACGGATGTTGATCAACTGGGATGGGAGAAAATTTACCAAATTGCGATTGGTGTCGCCCATGGACTGGAGTACCTGCACAGAGGATGCAACTCAAGAATACTCCATCTTGACATCAAGCCGCAAAACATCCTTCTTGATGAAAATTACTGCCCCAAGATCTCTGACTTCGGTCTTTCAAAGCTAAGCAACAGGAAAGAGAGCACCATGTCTATGATGGGCGCCCGAGGAACCGTGGGGTACATTGCCCCGGAAGTCTTCTCAAGAAATTTCGGAGTAGTTTCAGACAAATCCGATGTCTATAGCTTTGGGATGATGATCCTAGAAATGGCGGGTGGAAGAAGAAACATTGAGGCTGGACTTCCAAACAGCAGCGAAGTTTATTTTCCGCACTGGGTGCACAGCCGAATGATGTCGGAGGAGGATCTGAAACTGCAACGGAATATGAATGAAACAGGAAAAGAAGTAGCGAAAAAGATGATTCAGGTGGGCCTGTGGTGTATCCAGACATATCCGAGGGACCGGCCTTCGATGGATGAGGTGGTCGATATGCTGGAGAGAAGGCATGAAGTTCTCGAAGTACCACCGAAACCATTTCCTTCTTCTCCTCCTGCGTCGCACATCAAGCCTGCAACATCTACTACTACTCTTCATTCATCACAAGACAGCACAAAGCCTCTTTCACATTATTCACAGGACTAGGAAGGGAGTCGATTGCAGATAACCTAACCACTGTCCAAAACTTCTGTCTCAATGATATACATAAAGATATTCATATTCTTTATTCTGCCGATCCAGAACACTAGAATGTAAAAGATTGCCACTTTTGATTCATGTGCTGGTGTATAAAGAAGACTGCAATTCCATAATACCACATAAGGCTGCATCTGCAGCTTCAGTCTGCGCTCTCTCTGTGAATTCATTTTAGAGAGATTTTGACAGCTTAAGTATAGTCCCGTTTACACTGCATACATTCACGGAGAAGCATTGCTTCTGAACCAAAACAACGAACCAACCCCACTTTATCATAAGAAGCTTCGCTTTATTGATTCATCCCCATCACATATAAATTCGACCATCAAATACTTGAGACGAGTTTCAGGCCCCTTCCGAGACAGAGAAGCCAAAGTATCTGAACATACAGGCAAGCCAGTATTGCTCGCTACAGCTTAAGCCACTCAGGATCTACTTTCTCTACATTCTGTTATTTGCGTTGACAATGGACATCGAGCCTATAACACATTGATGGCTATTGAGAGACAGATAATTTGTAGTATAAATCTCCTCTTCTACTTTAAAAGTCTTTGCTAGTCCAGGATACCAAACAATCTCAATAGGGACCAACATTTACAAGCAAGTACTACGATTAAGAAGCAACGCAAATAAAAATTCAAGTACCCAAGTCAAATAAGAATTTGGACAACAATTGGCACAAAACCCTTCATAAATCACATCTCCTTCTTGGATCCATCATCCATGGGGTCTCGGAGTGTTCCAAACATCCAGTCCATCCAGATGGTGTAGTGACCATAATTGTGGCGATAGGTGGTATGGTGGATGGTGTGATAACCAGCGCCCATCACAGGCCAAAGCTTACCATGGATGCAGTCATGGATATTTGCTGTCCATATGGCCTCGAGAAAAAGGAGAGCAATGTGCGTTGTAAAATGGGTTGGCACAAGGAATAGTGCCATAACATGTGGCACTGCCTGCAGTATCCCGTCTAGAGGATGAAATGCCAAGCCTAAAATGAAGAAACAACTTACAATTAGTCTTGCACTTTATGTATACATGAAAACACGAACAAAAGAGACAAAAAGGAGAGGACTTGTATTACTGGCAAGGTGAGGGCTTGGAGAAAAACATAGCATGAGCGTCATTCAAGGTGAGACGACGAACAAGAAAAAAGCAGTGCACGAAGAAATGGGGAGACTAGGTGAACATTAAAAGTAACTAGTAACACATATAATTAACGTTAATGGATGGGTAAAGAATTTGGGGAAAGATAACACGAAACGGCTCTGATAAACAACCCATCAGAGCAACCATTTTTCAGATTGCCAAAATCATGTCCATAATCTGCAGATGCCTAACCTGATATTCTTGAGAAATATGGATGTTAAGTAGGAATTACACTGGGAAGAGTAATCGAATGAGTGTATTGAGGATTTATTTCCAAAGAAAACCACATCTTGGGTACAAAAAGCCCCAGGAGACTCATTCCTTGGATGAATAGCACTCCAAATTGAAAAATCACAAAGATGACCAATATACAGTGCTTCGACATGCTAGCGCCTCCAAAGTAATTTTTTAACCTCTCAGACATTACTGCACAAAGTACTCACCTGACAAGTGCGCTACACATCTTACCAGGGCAAGGTGGCTCAGAGATTGTGTCAACGCAAACCTATATTTCCCTCCTAAATATGTGTGATTTTTCTATGCAGCTAGATTTACATGAGATTCACTATACTTCATACATCATGGGTAGCTCCTAAAATGTCACCCAACTTTTTTCAGCAAACTACAGTTTGCCTAGATAGGAGGTTTATGGCCCAACTTCTGTTTCTGCCATCTAATTGGGATCTAACTTATTTACAGCATCAAAAACCAACTTCTGAAGACATAGAAGTTGAAGAAACACCAGGGCCAGCAGCTTGTGGCTGGTTTTCTTTTGAGTAAACATAAAAGTGAAAAGTATTAGAATTATCATTCTGAATAGTGTAAAACTAAAACATATAGTCCAACTTTATTAGTTTTTGATGAAGTCAAAGATACGACAATTTTAAAAGATGCAGCTTTGAAACATATGCAGGCCATAGCTGATGCAAACGTCAAACCAAAATAAAACCAGAAAACTACACCTAAAATTTTGAGTCATTGCAAGAGACTTGACCCACTCTCTCTAAAGAGAATGTAGGTCCTATGAGCTCAAAGCAGTACTTTTGTCTTGTGATGTCATTGCAAAATGGAGGGTGATGATATACATTTGATGAACTTATCACCCTATCCTGCTTTCAAAGTATTTTGCATTGGTGAGAAAAGTCTGCAACTTGTCCTTTGATATCAAGATCTATGTAAGGAGAAGTACTTAGCAACATTTATCTAGAAGGGTACTTCAATTACATAAGAGCGGCAACAAGGGGCCACGTGTTTGACACAAAAGAGGAGTGATTAAGATATACAATATCACATGCCCACGAAAGAAAAAGTGATCTTCCATAACATCTTCTAAACATTTCTCTACTCATAACTAATAAAACTTTTTTTTTAGGTTCGGTTGCATTGTAGTATCTAAAGATCCAAGGACACTGTATGCTAAGTTTTCAGAATGCATCAATCGGTACAAATTAACAGAGCACGAGTACAAAACCATATACTGTTAAAGTAAGATCATGCAGTAGCTGGCTGTGGCACTCAAATTAAGCAGCAGCAGAATATAATTGAAAATCTTGGATTTGGACTTTCCACAGTAAAAGTAAGCAATTGTACGGTCATTTGCTTAATTCTGCTCATTGAACAAAAATAAAGTCTACCAACAAAAGGGCATGTTACTGCACTTAGCAGACTGAGAACTCACCGGCAAAAGGAGAAAGTGTGTTCTGCTTATTGTAGATGTGATGTGTTGCATGAAGATGCTTGTAAAGAGGTTTAATGTCATGCAGCTCTCTGTGCATCCAATATATCCCAAACTCCGCCAGTACAAGATATATTGACAAGTACACTAGGTAAGCAAGCCAACCAACATCGCTTATTCTTGAAAAGCATTTCGTCCATCCATTTTCAACCATGTATTCGGAAAGTGTTGGAAGAGCACAGTACCATGGCATTGCCTTCATTGCAACATATATTTGCAGCAACATTGCCTTCCTCGTAGGAATCTCATCTGCAGCAAGAGAATTTGCCAGATCCAAGATAAATCACAGAACAGTCTAGCACCTAGATTTCATTACTGAGTTTACATAGACAAAAATACTGTAGGCTAGCCCAACTAAAAAGTGCGTACACCATAATCTCATGCTGAAAATAATGTATAAAATTCTCTCTGGGAATAATACCACCAGCAAAGAAGCAGTCATATAGTAGTTTAAGCGCTGCAAAGAATGTTGATGACTGCCATTTGTTTGACAAAAGATAGTCGACAGGGATCCGACTAGCAGATTTGTTTGATGATCAGCTGAACATTATCACGACTTTCAAAGCATGAAACATTTCAAAGTGTCTTCTCGATGAATAAAAGCATGCATTAATAAGCTCAATCATAGCCTGTTAAATGCGACCCGGTTAAGCTGAGCCCAAGAATGGTATAATGTCAAGATCCAGAGGGCATGAAATTATTAATATTGAATATTGATGCTTGCTGAATTAGCAGCACTTCCCATTTGAATGGATGAAGTAGATGACCTGGAAGTTACTTGGATGATTTATAGCAAGATACCAGGAAATTCCAAAAGGAAAAAAAAAAAATATGAAATATCTGGAGGACACATCTCACAGATCATGAAGGAAGGAAGAATGGACAACACTACATCTAAGAACTAAACCAAATATTTCGAAGAAATGCATCAAGGCACAGAATCTGTTAAATAATGGTCCGGCCATTTAAATATCTAGGTAAAAAGGAAAACCCTTCAAGGTCATGGAAGTAAATGTAAAATCAAATCTTTTAGAAAGCATAAAGCGACTATCAACAGCAGTTACAGCACCTGAAATTCTAAGATATTCTGCATCAACCATTTTAACAAACCATTTTAACAGGAACAGATGAAATCATTGAGGAAACTAATCTAGATCAATTCCAAAAGAGACAAAAGGCAACAGTATTCCCAGGAATCAGCCAATAGAAGTAAAACCAACAAAAGAACGTCCGAGTGACAGTGGGTCGATTCACACACGCGCAAATAACACATCAGCACGACATCTCTGTAGCAAATTACATTCCATCGATCGCAGAACATCAAGTTACCCACTTTGTCCGTGTCGAGGATTACCGAAAGTAGAAATAACAGAAACCCATCATGCCATGAGAAGAATCAAGAAAAAATAAAATAAAAAAGAACACTTTAAAGAGAAACCCAAAATGAAAAAGAGGAACCTACCCTTCGGGACGTAAACATTACGCTTGAGGTAATAAATGTAGAAGCACCACAGGAAGCCGGAGAGGAAGTAAATTAGGGTTCCGCCGATGTAGTTGCGGAGCCAGGTCTGGAGCAACCGGGGCATCGGCTCCCAGGCCGAGGCCGGCAGGAGGCTGCCCAGGACAATGCGGTTGTACAGGGAGGTCTCCTCCGTGAACAGGCCCAGGTAGACGGCGTCCATCGCTCCGGCGAGCTCGGTCGGTCAGTCGGCCGGCGACGTCGCCGGAGATTTCGTGCCGGGAGAGGGATTGGGTGGGAGCAGCCGGCGCTGGTCTCGGATCACGGAGAGCGAGGGAGTGGGGGCGGCGCAGTGGAGCCTTGACTGGTGGCGGACGAGGGAGATGACGAGGACGATGATGAGACGGAGAGACAGGGAGAGAGACTGACAGAGGGGGAGGTACAGAGACGGAGACGAGGAGGAATATTTCTATACGTCGGACTTTGGGCGGAAGTTGACAAATGGAGTGGGCCCACCCGCTCCCAAAAGATCTCTTCCCCGAGTGCGTGCACTCTACGGAGCCACCGCGGTCGGAGCCAGCGCACATCATTGTGCCTGGCCCATTAAAAAGTGGAAAAAAATTCGAATAAACATCCGAAAAAATCGAGTGAATTTTATTTCAAGCAAGAGTGTTAAAGTACTTTCATATTTTTTAAATAGGATTTAAAGTGAACCACTGGGGTTTGCTTGCAGTGTGGTACCACCCTTCCAACTTGGAAGGGGTTAGAGGTTCAAATCCCACATTCTCATGGGGGGCAGGGTGGGGACGATTTCATTTTAGGAGTGGGTTTCGACTCCCACGCCTGAGGAGGAGAGAGCGAAAAAGTCGAGAGTGAGTGTTAGAGTAGGATTAGAGTAGAACCGACCAAAAAAAAAAAGGATTTAAAGTGAATCTTATTTTTAATGATTGCATCAAATGGTCGTGTCAATCTAAAAAATAAAGCATATGATTTTGTGAGTTTTTTTTTTTTTGTTTTATCCTTTTTTTCTTTCTTTTTTTCCTTTTTCGATTTTTTTTTTCTTTCCATAAAAGGACAAACTTAGAAAAGAAAAAAGGATAGAACTTTGAAAAAAATCACAAAAATAACAAACAAACAGCCCTTCCGCCTTAGGCCATTGGCCCATCGTTAGTGGGGCGACAGCAATAGCCAGTGATTATCAGACCTTGCACAAATCTAAGAGAGGATCATGACTCTCTCCCATTCTAGCAAGCCAGTGGGCCCTCGCCTCTGGTCGACAAGCGTTGCTATCTGACACCTTTCGAAAGTCTTTGTATTGTTGGACACTCTACGCGTCAAAAAATATGACACCTAATTAACTCTTCCGACACTCTCTAACACGTAAGTTGAGAATTTCGACATGTATGGGGTCAAATTTTAAAAAATTTCAATAAATGAATAGTCAAAATGTAAATATGTAAGAAAATAAAAAAAAATAAGAAAAGAAAAAAACCTAACTTGCTTTTCTCTTCCGACTCTCACTTCCCATAATATACAATTCACCCTCAAGTTTATTTTTTCATCTTCTCTTCCAATACGCTTTAACACGTGAATCCATAATGTAGATTGCTTATTTTTTTCCTCCAAATTTTATGGATTATTGAAGTGGAGTTGAATTTGTCAAATTAAAACGATGAATAATATTAACAAATGTTGGATTAATGTTTCTAATGTATATTCATTCTACACTCTTATTTATTTATTTATGAACTCGAATCAAATTAATTAATTAAAATAATCATAAAAATGATAATTTATTATGTATATAAAAAAATATACATTTAATAAACAACGTGTCGTAACGTGTAAGAATTCTCTATTTATTGAGAAACGACGGGCAATGTGTCATATCACATCGTGTCGTGTCTCATGTCATCTGTTGATATTGGTGCTACTTAGGTCTTTAGTTCTGGCCAAGGCACTAGCAAATCTATTGACAAACCTATTGACCATGGTTAACACCCCTATAGTATGTATGTATGTGAAGTATTTGAGTCAAGTTTTTTGGAAATAAAAAAGAAAAACATATAAAGGGAAAAAGAAAGAAAAGAGGAAAGATTTTAAACTGACATTACTACTTTAGTCTCTTATTGAAAACAATGTTACTTCAAACTTTTATTTATGAAAATAAGGGCATTTTTAGCTATTATTTGAAATAATGTCCATTTTATAATCATATTTGAAATTTTTTCTAAAAAGTGACAAGCAATCAGACCCATTCTACTCATAATTGGTCCAAATCGGCCTTCCTCGACTGATTCAAGAAGACGGATCTAGCTTTCAATACCCAAAAACCGAGCCCAGTTCCAAAAATTGGAAATCGGTCTTTCCTAATTTAGGTTATCCGAGAACCCATAATTAACAATGTTGAACTTGAAACTGAATTGATTTTGACCCTGTTAATCCCTAACACTAATTAAGTTCTTTTACTTTTTCTTTATAATAGAAAATCTTCGTTGAAATTGAACATGTTGGAAATATTTATGAAGCAATATATATATCATATTTAAACAAAAAATACACCAAAAGAAAGAAAGAAAAATGCCCCTTCTTAGGCCAATTTGGTTCCAAGCCAATTCCATGGCCAACGAGGTTGATTCTCAAATCCAAAAATTGAGAATCAACTCTAATTGGGCAGGTTTCAATTCCAGTCTAGAACATATGCACCCAATCAAACTCCACTAGGGACTAAATATTTTTAAATTGAGTTTATTCTCCTTGGTGATATGAACTGTTGATGACGTGTTGATATTTCGTTCAAGAATTCATTCTTTAAATTTGTTTATAGTAAGCTTCCATGATATACCAATTTATTCATGTCAACATGACCCCTTACACTTAGATATGTTAAAAAATGTTAATATACGTCTAGATACATTGGATGAAAAGATGTTGATTCATCATTTGTGGGTTTTTACGCATTTGTATTAAAAAAATTACATCTTAAACATGTCATGTTGTGTGACCCATTTGATCATTTGATCAACATATCGTGTTTTTCTAGAATATCGCACAATTTGATGTATGTTATTCAAATTAAACCTTAGTATGAAGTGAAACAATTATAACACGACGATTTAAATCTTTCCCCCTAGTTGTTGGAATTTACTTGTCAAAATTAAGTGTTAGACTAACAAAACCAAGAGTTTGATTATCTTGCAATTGTAAATCCAACTTGTGATATTTTTGCATTAGATCTGTTGGAAGATATTGCTTTGAATTGGATAGAACGGAATTAGACTTTGAGATGTGATGTCACTCCCTTTAAAGAATTATTTGCCCCACAAAGTTGTTAATGGTCAAAGGTAAATTTATTCCATGACAACAAAGTCTCAACTGAAAATATTATATAGCAATTCTAATATTTCTCTAGGGTCTTTCTAGAAAACAATTGAAATAATGGTTGTAGTTTTAAAAAAAAGACTTGAAAATACTTAATTCACATTCATTCCAAACTAACACATTTATTGGTGTTAATGAATAGAGGCAGCCTTTTGGGACAGGTTGCAAAGTGAACAAAGACATTCCTTAGGGAAAAGTTACAAAATGAACAAAGAATCCCTTTAGGAAAGTTGCAATGTGAACAGGTGTATTTTCAAAAGCTATCTTAAAAAGAGATAAAAAATTTGGAATAAAATATAATTAATTAATTTTTTAATAATTAAAATCCCGAATTTCATAATTTTCGAAAATACTAAATGAACAAATATGACATTTCCACTAATAAAGGTTAACAAGATAACCGTATGAAATAAAATTAAAAATAAAAATAAAAGAGTTGTGCTAATTAGACTGCAGGCACACAAAGTGAAGTATTGTAAGGTCCAACCCACAATCCATTCTTTTTTTTTTTTTTAACAAACTAGAAGAAGCTCACACTCATAAAGTGGCTCATTTTCCTCCCAACTTTCCTATGTGGGACAAGGAAAAGCACATTTTGTTTGTTTTACAAACAAACAACCAACAAAATGTGTCAACAAATATTAGGTAATCCATAAACTATTCAATCCATACTATGTTAGGACATTAGAGTACCAACTTACATTGAATCTACAAATCAGATGGTTGATGAATATGTTGTTGACTTACTCACACTTTTTCAGTATGATGCTCCGCAAGCAAGGAGAGCCATTTTGATCCCCTTGCGAAGAGAAGCTAATATGTCTACTTCACAATTATTTCCCAAACTAATATTTCAATTTTATCGGGTACTATTAAAGCTCAGCGATTTTGTCAATGTCATGTCATTATTATATCTTTGAAAAAAGTTACCAATGTGAACAATTGTGTAAATTACTAGGGATTGCCCTAGTAGCCACCTTTCTCGCATGGGAAAGGGGAGGTAAGAGTTTGATTTTGCACTTTCTCATGAAAATTGGGGTAGGAGTTTAGTTTTAAATGTTTGACTCCCAAACTTTGCAAAGTGGCAAACAAAAGCCTAAGAGTAATAGTAGGACAGACAAAAAAATAAAATAAAATTATTGTGATGAGTATGAGTATTTATTAGGGCTTATAAGTAAATGTGGTGATTTGCCAACTCTACACTAGTAACTACCATTCAACTACTAGTTGGTAAATATTGATCATAAAAATATTTTTATTCATTTATTTTTATAATCGATATAAGCTATCATTTTAAAAAATATTTTTTTTCTAAATCATTGATTTTCTCTGAAATTACTACACTTTGGGAAAATTATCTAAAAAATGTTCTAAACCTATTGTAAGGCAGTTAATTGAATTTTAAAATTTTTAATTTGATTAATTTAATTTTAAATCTTTGATGATTCTTGATATAGTCCTTCTAGCCAATTCTAGCAAAAAATTACTAACGTGGCGATTCAATTCTGATTGGCCATCCGAGACCCTGGCAATCGACAAAGGGAAATAGGAAATGTGTCATTGCTTGAAGCAATGGTAAAAATCAATATATATTTTATAGTTCTGCATAATATTTTGTAACATCACATATTAGTAATTTGCCAACATAGTGGTAATTTTACAAGCAATGGTTGGCAAGTTATAATCAATTAGACATTGGTGTATTCAAATATGTATGATTAAGTTCGTAACCTACATATAAATCATAGTGGTAAATATTGATACCCGTGACTGCTAAAAGGATATGAAAGCCGGTAGGATACTGTTCAACTAGACTAATTATCTAGTATGGATGCAGTTTTGTTGTAGTTGTATTGTGAAGTGCTGAAAACGTGTATGTTTGAAATTAAATACTTTAGAGTACAATACCTTAAAGTTGGGTGAGGTTATTTCCCAAAAACTATTGTAAACTGCTGTGTTGGGAGGGTACCGCAACAATGAGGAGATTGTCGACTGTCTTATATTAATTACAATACACTTTTTCACAGCTATAGTTATAACAAGCTCATTGTTAACTTCCAATGTGTTTACTAACTTCAGTGGATATTTATATGTGGATAATCTTGGTAATTTTTTTTATAACCACTAGCATAATTCAAATATGAATTGCTAACATGCAAATCAATTAAATTTGGTAAATTTGAATGTACACATCTAACAAGAGAAATGGGAATTGACAGAGGTAATTTTTGAAATGATAGATTGGCATTGTGGCAACATGAAGAGAAGACGAAAGAGGACACATAATTTTGAAAAATATTTGCAACTAAAGAAAGATAAAAGGAAAAAAAAAATCAGCCTAAACCAATCAAATATAGAAATAGAAATTGAATCGAAAATACACAAACAAATTTTCGTATAATTTCATGTGTATTTTCAAGTAGAATCTCTTGTAACAAATCAATATTTTAAAAGCAAAACAAGATCCAAATAGAAGAAATTGCACCTATGTCATTAGCCGTTATAGTTTGAAATTACTATTTGAGATTTACCAAATAAAATTTAAAAAAAAATTGAAACGATAACCATATAGACGTCAATAGATAACGTCCTTACAAATTAAATGAAACTATGTTCGATGGAATGAAAATTACCATGGAGAATAAAATTATACTTTTCAAGCAATTTGCATTAGTAACCCAAAGTAAAATAAACTGTATCTCCAATGACTTTTTGGTAACGTTTTCATTTAAAAATTGTTCTGGGAAACGAAATAGAAAAAAGTGTTTCTACATTCTAACAATTTTTGAACAAAAAAACGCTTTGAACGCGTTTAGAACGGTATAAAATTCTGTTTCGGAATAAAAAAGAATGAAACACGTTTGAGAATCGTACAAATTTTCTGTTTACGGAATAAAAAAAGAAACGAAACACGTTTGAGAATCGCACAAAATTTCTGTTCTAATTTGTTTTTCAAGTGTTTTTTTTTAATAAAATGTAAACTTGGTATTAAATTATCATTCTCATGAAATGCTCATCAATTTAATTATGTTTATAGTAAGTGAAAACAAACATTCTAAACATGATCATATTTGCTTACTTGGAAGAAAATTTTTCAAGTTTGTACCAAAATTTTCCCAATTGTTTTTTTTTTAATAAAGTGTAAACTTGGTTTTGAATTCTCATTATCATAAAATGCTCATCAATTTAATTTTGTTCATGGTGAGTAAAGTCAAACATTCTGAACATGATTATAAGTGCATACTTTGAGGAAAATTTTATAAATAAACTTTGTACCAAATTTTTGTCACGTGCCTTTTCTTTAAATAAAGTATAAACTTGGTATTGCATTATCACTTTAATGAAATGCTCTTCATGGTGGGTGAAGACAAATATTCTGAACATGATCATGTGTATATTTGGAACAAAATTTCGTAAGTAAAATTTGTACAATAAGAGCTAGCTAAAAGAGGAATATCTTATAGATCTCTACATAGACCCTTTCATACATAACATCACAATAATTAAGTAATAGAGTTCATTGTTCAACTTCATCACATTGAATTTGATAAGTGAGTACTTAAAAACAAAATTACAAAAGTCGGAAACACAAAATCATGAAATCTCAGGCATATTATGATGGTCGATTCTGCTTCCACAGTTTCGGCTTTGATATTGCTCAACTTTCGGCTTTGATATTGCTTCAACAGTTGCTGATTCTGCTTCCTGCATTGAGCCACAAATCGAAGTTAGCAGGACGATGGAACCATTGAATCCAGCTCTCTAAAATTATGCACAATCAAGCATCACATGCGCATGACATCGCATGCGCATGACACAAGGACAATTCAGTCAACATAAATGTTGAGGACTAATATTATGTACATCTTCGACATCAGTTAACACAGCAAATGCACACATGAACCGCGAACGGCACATCAATGACACAACTAAACAATTCCACACACCAAGACATATGAACAGCAAGCAAAGAAATATCGATACTAAAGAACAACCTAACTCTGGACGTCTTTACAAACAAAAACACACAGAGTTTGGATCGATAGAACACAAATAAGCAACTGGGCAAAGTGATTAATGTTGGAAATTGGTTTGATGGTGGATATCTAATATCAATTATCAAACAACAGAACTTTGCTAAAAAAAAGAGAACAATAGAGCAATACCATCCCACACGTGATTTACTTTTTTTTTTTATATTATCACCCTCAAAATCTATGCTCAAAAGGTCGTAGGAAAGTGGCAGACAATCAGGCCCACCCAAAAATAGAATATGCAATTCTGACCAAGGCAAATTCCAGATTTCAGAATGGATTAGAAAAAAAAATGTTAAACATGGCAAATGATGGTCGATTCAGGCATGCAATATGTCATTTTAAAGCTGGAGATGCCTATTACAATTATCTAGAAGACATTAAGTCCTAATAACATCATCTACCAGTTCATATCAAGTGATTTACACAGAAGGGACCAGCTCCAGCATATCAATAGAAACTCAATCACATGGAAATACTCTCAGTTCACATTAACAGTATGTATAGGATAGACCCGAAAAGAGGAACAAAGCAGCTAATTTTAGGTCTGAGTGTTAGGATCAAACATCTTAATCAAAATCCATACAGAGAAACTCACACACACAAAAAACAGTAAGCTGAACCCGTTGTTCTAGCGATCAATATTTCAGCAACATTGACAGATTGCAGCATAGTTTCAAGTATGCAATTGATAGGGAGAACAAAGGTCAATTGATGCAATCCGTATATTATTGAAAAGTCCATGGAATATACTATGACTTTCACAGAGATCTCGAGACTAAAAGAGCATGTTTAACAGTTCATCCAAGACAAACAACAACCAAGCCATAGGCAGGACAGAAGGATGATTTAATGAACATTTTTCTAATCATATCAACTCCAGAAAATCTAAAAAAATCTGTATGTTGTAGCCAAGGATAGTTCAAGCAACTTTCATGAAGCACCAATCCAGGAATTTGAAGCACCAAATTCAGTAGAGAATTGGAAAACAGACAAGGCCGAGTCAATGTATAATAGTAAACTGTTATGTATCAGTTTTCCAGAATCCCTTCTTAACTTTCGAAAAGGATTTCAGATAGCTAATGATCTCGGATCGGGACGTGCTATAACTCGTTGGAAAGCTAATCGAACTATCTTCAACTCTCATGAAGGCATCAAGCACCAAAAAGCACATATACAAACTCATTTTCAGGCATATGCGCAAAGAGGTCAGAGATACGAAATTGCAGAACAAAGCCCATCCAAGTTCAAAAATCATTTCAGATTGCAATGCATCCTGGCCCCGAACTTTCGAAAAGGATTTCAGGTAGCTAATGATCTCGGATCAGGACGTGCTATAGCTCGTTGGAAAGCTAATCGAACTATCTTCAACTCTCATGAAGGCATCAAGCACCAAAAACACATATACAAACTCATTTTCAGGCATATGCGCAAAGAGGTCAGAGATACGAAATTGCAGAACAAAGCCCATCCAAGTTCAAAAATCATTTCAGATTGCAATGCATCCTGGCCCCGAACTTTCGAAAAGGATTTCAGGTAGCTAATGATCTCGGATCAGGACGTGCTATAGCTCGTTGGAAAGCTAATCGAACTATCTTCAACTCTCATGAAGGCATCAAGCACCAAAAGCACATATACAAACTCATTTTCAGGCATATGCACAAAGAGGTCAGAGATACGAAATTGCAGAACAAAGCCCATCCAAGTTCAAAAATCATTTCAGATTGCAATGCATTCTGGCCCCGAACTTTCGAAAAGGATTTCAGGTAGCTAATGATCTCGGATCGGGACGTGCTATAGCTCGTTGGAAAGCTAATCGAACTATCTTCAACTCTCATGAAGGCATCAAGCACCAAAAAGCACATATACAAACTCATTTTCAGGCATATGCGCAAAGAGGTCGGAGATACGAAATTGCAGAACAAAGCCCATCCAAGTTCAAAATCATTTCAGATTGCAATGCATCCTGGCCCCGAACTTTCATTGTCGAGTGTATTTCGACACCAGAAGCCCTCGCCTCATCGGATGCTATTAAAAGGATTTTCGTTTTGCTTACCTCGGTTGAATCTGCAAAGTGGATGAACAAGCAGCAGCGAGCGAGCAGAGTAGCAAGCGAGCAAACGCTCGCTGCTGCTTGCCACGCCGAGCGAGCAGACGCTCACTGCTCTGCTCGCTTGCAGCTCGAGCAGGGCCTGCTGCTCTACTCGCTTGAGTAGAGAAGCAAGCGAGCAGACGCTCGTTGCTGCTCACGCTCGAGCGAGCTGCGAGCGAGCAGAGCAGCGACCGTCCGCTCGCTCGAGCAGAGCAAGCAAGCGAGCCCCGCTCTGCTTTGCAGCGAGCAAGCAGAGCAGGGCTCGCTACAACCAAACTTTCAATCTAGGGCACCGTTGCTCGCCAGATCTGGGCGAGCATGATCGTCCAAATCTTGAGCAAGCAGACGAGCCGCTGCCGCAGATCTAGCGAGCAACGGTGCCCCCGGATCTGGGCGATGGCTGGTCGGAGCTCGAATCGCTCGAGCTCCGACCAGCCATCGCCCACATCTGCGAGGTCCTTGTCAATTGGTGAAGAAGAGGAGTGAGCAGGTTCACCTGGTGAAGGAGCAGCGGCTGTCGGCGGCCGGAGAGGACGACGGTGGAGAAGCCGGATGGTCTCGAGACAGAGGCGGCTGTCGGCGCCGGAGAGTGGGATGCGCCGGAGAAGACGGCGGTGGAGAAGATGGAGGAGGAGGGGCTGCGGTGTTCGAAGGAATGACCAAGAAGTAGAAACGAAACACGAGTGTTTCTCTTTGTTTCTCTTTGTTCCTCTTTTGTTCTTCAATTGTGTTTCAGAAATAAGAAAACACAAATTTTGTGTTTCTTATTTCGTTCTACATTTGTTCGCAAAAGAAAAAAAGCGAACAAAACGCGCCCAAACTCGTTGTTTCTTTTTTTAAAGCTCCTGCGAACAAAAAAATGAAAAAGTGTTTAAAAACAAAAAAGAAACGAAAACAAACGGGCCCTTAACTTCTTCTTCTTTTTCGGTCATACGATGACTTAACTTTGATGACGTGCCCCGTAAGTTAAATTTGAAGTGGATATTTCAACCGGAAGAAAGAGACGTTATATTTGAGTACATGGATAGGATTCAAACATTGAAATGATTAAAAAAAGAGTACACCTACTACTCAAAAGATTCTTGCGTGACACCCTTAACATTTTCTCTCTCTAGCTCTTAAGGGAGCAAATCAATGTGACTTTAATATGATATTACAAATTGAGAGCCATCATTTTCAAACTTTATATTGTATATTTAAAATATTATATTTAAAATATTTCCACGCAAAGCACGAGTCGGCAATACTTGAGAGTAAATAAAAGAAGATAAGTGTACAAAAAGTTTTAAAATTTATCAAATATTAATGTCATTTTTTTTTTATTTTTCTCTTTTATATAAGTTTTTTTAATTATTTTCCCTCTTATGTGTGCTTGATCTTACTAAAACATTAAACGACTGTTTTGATCCAAATCTTAATTTTTCAACCAAAATTTTTTTTTCCAACCAAAGAAAAAAACAAAATCTTATTTTAATTAAATTAAAAAAATAAAAATAAAAAGGGCTAACTTTCTCTGAAAAAATGGACCACAAAAAAAGCGCCAAGGGCGGTGGGAGTGCCCCACCATTGCCAAAAAGGGACGCTAGTGGTTGCAAGGCCTTGCAAGCCCTACTGAAAGGGCGGTGGGATCGGGGCCTACCCCTTTGTTTTTTTTTTCGTTTCTTTTTTGTTTTCTTTTTATTTTTTAACCTAATTTAATGGAGATTTTCGGTAAACGGAAAAAGATTTAGACCAAAACAATGTTGCTTTAGTCTTATATTTCATATTTTAGTAAATCGTAAAAATAAGCCTAATTAGATAAAGTTAACAAAAAGATTTGATAGCATCAATTTAATAAATTTTAAAACTTAATTGTACCTTTTTAAAATATATAAATTCAATCGCACTTTCATAACGATTTTTTTTTCAATGCACTAATCTCTAAATAAAAAGTATAACCATGTTTGGACCATTCACCGAAACATAGACTCGAATTATTGAGGCATGCCATAGTTTCATGAGCCCGAGATTGATCAATTTTTAATGGCCAACTTCATCTTATGGCATCGAGATCTGTTGACTTTTGACTGATTGTTGGCATTTTGCTTTCTAGCCCACGGGATCCAAACATCGCCCAACTCAATGACAGCAGCTTCAAGCATGTAAAATGAAGTTTGGCACGTGAACTCAGAAGTGATTCCATCATACGGCCCATAGATTTTTTTTCGCGACTGAAAAGGACGAAGAGATAAGGCTGGCGTGGCACCCTAAGCGTCCACATAAGATTCTCATACTTGTGAACGAGCGCTCGGTTTTACATTATAAGTGCCCGACACCGTTGTAATACACTAATTTATCCCAACTTGGCGAGGCCATCGCCAGTAATTTCATGAACACGCCCATAAAATTAGAGGGCCAAACTAAAGAGATTCGACTGACCAAAAAATAAATAAATAAAGAGATTCGCTCCCGATGTGATTCGAATTCGTGATGAATGCTGGCCTGACACGTGGTGGGGGGCATAGCCAACAGAGTTCAAGGGACCAGCAACCCGGTTTTGTTTCTGGACCATAAAACCTGGTACTCAGGTCAGGTGGCGAAACATTGAAGAATGAGATAGCCTGGTTCTGCAATTTTGGACTCACGTTCACAGGCGCCGCATGGTGGTCAACTGGTGGTGCGGGGTTTAGTCGAATTGATTGCAAATTTCTGATCCCTGGCGCAACACGACAGGAGCACGTTCCGGAAGCTCCGGAATCTGTCACTCACATGATTTCGGCAAGGGTGGAGATGGATTCCAACCCCAACTTTCTCGATCACATGATCTCCATTAGGGGAAAATGACGTGACTGATTTTTAAACTTTATTATAGTATTTAATGTGATCTTTGAATTTTTAAATATTTTGATATAATCTAAAAATAACATTAAACTTTTATCAATAATTCAAGAATCATTGAGAGAAAGTTCATGAAAGACATCCTTATCACATAATTATTTGTACTATTATCAATCGTTGTTGTTGATACTAGTTTTATGATAATATGTAAGATGACATCATGTATATGGGAGAGTCCATAGTAATTCTTGAGGGGGTACTTCACCATTTATAGTCTCCATCTCCTTGTTTTGATTTTGTAACCGTTGGATCTTTTTTCCCATCAATTGTCACAGCAAGCAAATTAATTTTCCCAATTAACCACCGACCTTCTTTTCAATTACCATATGTTTAAATTACTTTCAAAACTCGACCCTTTTTTGGGGGGGAAAGTATTGAACCCCGAGGGGGCTATTACCATATCTTTTCTTTGGGTGTGGATAAAACACACTGTTAAAGTTGATTAATCAAATTATCTTTCTAATTCAATTAAATATGTATCCATATATAACAATATATTTTTGTATGCAATTATGATCCATGAATTGCTACTTTTATGTTGAATCGAATTCTTGTCAAAGAGAATAATTTAAGTTCTTCCTTAAAAAAGGAATAAAAAAATGCAATAAAACATGGATTTAGTTAGGAACTCAATTTAGGATGCATTACTTTTGTTCCTTCCAATCTCACTAAACAAGTTTTAAAAGTTTAAAAAAAAAAAAAAGGATTCGAACTATAGATTTTTATTGTTCTACCATGAAGAAAGTCACCAACACAATCCCATAACTCAAGATATGTGGGAACCCTTTTGAATTCTAACTTCTCGCCTCAGGTGTGGGAAGTTATTATACCAACCATACTAGGAGGTAGCCACTTCCGAAAAAGTGACGCCAGATTTGCCTTCCCTATCAAAAGCCTCCAAGTTCCTCATTGTATCTTTATCTTCCCAGGAAGAGGGAATACTCCCTAAGTCTTTATTGTCCAAGGGATGGTAAGGCCTGCACAAGGCCTCAGACAAAGTAATCTAAGGACTTACTTAGGTACAAAATTGCATATATGTAGAGAGTAAGTAAATTTTTTTCTAATGAAGTAATATGGGTTTGAATGGAATGCCCACCACTTGTTTCTGGAGTAAGGAGAACTGGACTATATGAGGCCCACCAGCCAAGCCTAACTGAACAGTGCTCAAGGCCCAAGCCCAATCCAAACGTGGGCCGAACAGTGACCGCTGGCGTGAGGATTGCAACGTTTCCGGGGGGGCATCGCCGAACTTCTCTGTAAGCATCTTTTGGCGCAGAGAGAGAGAGAGAGAGAGATGGAGGAAGAAGACGTGCGAAGAGAAGCGGCGATAGCTTCAGCCCCCTCTCTGCAACCCAATTTCAAGTCCCCCGGGATCACCAAGGACCAGCTCTCGAAATTCCAAGTATGCCCATCATCCCTTTTTCTCGATTCTGGAAGGAAGTCCGTATCTTTTGGGGGTATGGATTGCTTGATTTCATGTCGTCGTTCTTGATCAGGTTTTCGCGCCTCAGGCTTGTGAACTGGGATATCTGTTTCGCATCACTATCTATGCGTTGGCGGAAGGAAGTTCGTAACTTGAGCTGAAAGACGTGTGAATTACATTACTTCAATTTCAGACTCTTGCTGTCTAATCCTTAGACGTGTATCTTAATGAATGTGCCTGCTTGGCATGCATTGCGAGCCTGTTTATTAATGGGTTCTCTGTTTCGGAGAATGGGTAGTAAGTATGGCGAAGAGCTAATTTTTATGGACTCCATTCACGAGCCAGTTTCTTGCTGAGGAATATGTATGATGCCCGCCGTGAGATTGTTTCTTTATGGCATAGTATTTTAGGACAAGCCATCGCATGACAAGCTGATTGTTTCAACATATCTTACTCTACTCATGTGGATTTCAGTTGGATGCTGGCAGAAAGCCCAACAGCACCACGAACTGACAATGTTTTTTTGTTTGCCATCAACTGCTTACTGATTTCAACGAATAAGATGGAAAAATCTGTATAATGGATGAATCAAGAATGGTTTTTTTGGTTTGAGTCGCTAACTTGGAAAAGAGGCTGCAAACCTTGTTGGCTGTTAAATTATGTCTATTAGTGGCTCTGATTTACTAGCTCAGGCAAGGATCAGGAAAGACTACTTTAGTAGATGGGTGCCTTTATGTTGTGGTGATCAGTTAATCACGCAGTAATATTTCTGAGGTTTTCTCCTTCAGTGATGAGTAAACAATGATGGTATATATGTGGCTGGGCTCTTCTGACTTATACTTCAATTAGGCATTAGTTCTTGAGATATCATTGGCCTTTCTTTCTTTGGTGTATTTGTTTGTATTATCCTCTGATTGATGTGGCTTTGTTAAGAGCCCTAAAATCACTCTACCTCTGGGTTCTATGTTCTGATGATAAATGGCTGACAAATGGAAGTTTTGATATTTGATGTCATTGATTCAGCATTAACTTATTAGAGAGGACTGCAAAATGACTAATAACTGTGATGAAGGTCTAGCTATGTCAATAAAACAAGTCTCTCATTTATAGGAGATCATCAGGAGCGTAAGAAATCTTCTGGTGTCTATTTATTATTGATATCTCTTTCCTCTGTAAGTTTGTTAGTCCGACTCTTCTGTTGAGGTCACGTGCATACTGCCAATGTCAATTTCTAAAGATATTACATGGGTCCATTGTGCGCTTAATGCTGTTCATTCGAAGTAGTTTGTAACAACTTAGTCCTTATCAAACCTCCCCAAATAAGTAATAAGGGACGACTTTTGGGGTTGAGTTTTCAGTTATTCATTGGTTTAACTCTCTCCTCCCATATGAACTAAGATGTTTATACCTACTACGGGCTGTGTCTGTTTCCTTTACTATTTGACAGTTCACATGAGCTACATGAGAGGCAATGGGCTCAGCGCTCTAATTCCCATTGCTTTATCAAATGGGGTGCTCTGTGCGTTCCTCCATGCCAGGAGGCTCAATGTTCTGATGCCAGTTATTACAACGTAGCCCTGCTCATGTCAGTAGAATTTCCATGTATTCAATCGATGGCATTTGACTGGATCTTTATTTATATGTCACTTTCTTCATGTGGGAATTTGATCATATAAAGTCTGTTAGACATATGAAGCTTAACCTGAAAGATAAAGCTAATAGCAAAGGCCACCATGGACACCATGTAGTTATGATATTATTTTTATGTCCCATTGTTCTAGCCTACCATTTGTGTTTTCTTGTCTGAATCTAAATGTCCTACATTTAGATATGTATATAACCCAAAACCAATGTGACATATGCATTCTCTGCCGCTAAACCCATGTCCAAGTCCAATAACATAGCTTTGTAATTTTTTGCTTCTCTCTTTCTCCTGCTAAACTAAATACTAGATGATTCTTCCCTAGTATTCCCTTCATAAATTCACCAATTACCTTATGTACTATTTGGCCAATCAAAAGACACCTTTTGACGTTCTCTTTTCAACTGGCAGGAGCTGCATAAGAAACGCATGCAAATAAAGAAAAAGTCAGAGCAAAAGAGATGCAAAGGTCTCCTTTTTGGCTTTGGTGACTTTATTTCATAATTTAGAGCTTATTATTCACCTGACATTTTTGGTATTGCAGATGAGACCAGGAAATTCATAAAAAAGCCAAATAGAAAAATAGGATTGACAAAGATACATCAGTTGAAGATTCCAGTTTGTCAAACTCCGGTCTCAATAGCAAAGAAAATTCCTCAGTAGAGCAGCAGGATAGGCAACAGCAGATTACATCGATGAAACGCCAGAAGTTACATTGGGGGTACCACTCACTTTCTTCCATATTATCTGCTGAATCAGTGCTGCTTTGATAGTAAAATTCAGGAATTCAAGTTATTTTTGTTGACCAGAAGAACAGTTGGCTATTCTCATCTGATTTGAAAAAAATGAAATTACCACTCTTGAGGAGGGAGTACTTGCAAGTATCTCAACATTACTCCTGGCTTCTCTGTTCAAGTTTTCTGTTAATGAGTCATCTTAAAACACATGCCCATCACGAATCCATGGCCTTAATATTTTCATTGATCTTGCCTCTGCAGTGTGATCTAAATAGTGAATGTACATTTACCATGTTGGCTGAATACCCATGTTATTGAGGTGTTCTTTGTTCACAAGAGTTGATCTTTGCTTTTCTGATCTTGATAGGCTTGACGTGAAGGAGAGATGGGAAAGGAAATCCAACATGTAGAGTTGTTTCTTCCAGCAGAATGCAGATCGAAGCGAGCATCTGCCAAAGCATTAAAGTCAGTCACATGGATGATCGATTCCAAGGCCACTCAAATATTTGTCAAGTCTCCCTTCTTTACATGCCGTGAGGACATCGGGATCACCAACTTACTGCCATGAGATCTCTCTCCCGAGTATCCAAGTACTTGTATGCGCAAAGTGCGAGAGAAAGTTTAGTCTGAGTATTTCTCGAGCAATTCTCCTATCTGGGACTTGAAAAGGATTGCTATTTAGAGACTGTACATTGCGGGCCTTGCATTTTGTGACCATTCTACGTTTGCTAATGTCTTTTCTGACTAAGATTTGACTTGTACTGTGACTCATATTCTCAGAGGAAGATGGATGAAATGGAAGAAGGCTCGGAAATTCTGTTTTCATCTTTCATCTGCCGATACTATTTTGTTGCTCAATTTTTTGTGTATTTATAATATAATTTTTATGAATAATAATTTATTATAATTTTCTGTTCAATCAATATTCAAAGTCTGAATTTACTTTCGTTGCTTGATATCCAAACATGACAAATAAATAAAATTACAATCAGCTTTTAGCAAAAGATGCACATAATATTGAAATTAACATAGAATTTTACTGTTTCATTAATGTAAACTCAATTAGCAAAATGAGAGGCGCCTGGTTTTTTATTTGAAAAATTCGAAATCAAAATAATAAGTAAATTGCTTCATAATAAATCAATCATACTCAATATATTAGATACAAGTTAAATTATTATAAAACCAGCATAAATTATGAATAAAAAGGCTTTAGGAGAAGGTGGTAGCTTGTCCAGTTTGGCAATATTGAAGAAAACTTAAGGAAATAATGGTCCATGTGAAAATACAATTAAACTCACCAAACAACCAAGCGTGTTTAGTCGTTTTTTAGCTTAAACTATTAATATTCTTTTTTTTTTAAGTATAGTTAATTTGTGATAGATGAATTTAATCAAGAGTTGTTGCATAAATCGATTTAGTGGTCAAGATGCGATTCTAGGACAATAATACAACCTGTAGACAGGACCACGAAAGATGATTACAAATGCATCATGGAAGAGGCCTTTTCAAACCTCTTATTTTACAATAGTATCATGATATGACTGACAAGCTTTCTTAAAGATGCATTGCGGTGAGCGCCTACGTCCCTCCCAGATGAACTGGTTTTCATCCGAGTATTCGGCACGTCTCATCTGTATTGGCTGTAAAGAAAGCTCTAGTTTTTCTAGGCCAGGACCATTTGAACTATCCGGGGATACTCGACTCTTGTTGGCATTGCTAGTGCAGGCATCAAATTCCTTGCGAAGATTGATTGCCAATTGTGGCAATTGTCCATAGGGTTGTAATTATGTTTTTAAGGATTTTGAGAAAGTGGACCGTCCCAAGAGACTTGAGATGACCGTGAATGATCTTGAGATGGTTAAGGATGATTTAGTATCAAAATTACCACCTACCAACAAATAGTTTTTCTTTTCATTGATTTTAACATTCTCAATAATTATAGAACCTAGACAACAACAACAATTTTCAGTGAAAATTAACAAAAGAATTTCAATCTATTGCTGCTCACATATTCAATGGAAATCGTTTATATCGATGCCCATGTCGCACAATTACACAATTTACCAAAAAAAGTTAAACCTATCTTAAACCTTTCAAACCTTTTAATTTGACCAATTTAGTCTTAAATATTTTCACATTTGTATCAATTTAGTTCATCCAGCTAAATTTAATCGACTAGCACCGCCATAGAGGTCGACCGATTGGCAAACGATGATGTGAAAATTTTTAAATATATTTTTATTTTTTCAAATTTTTATTATTTTTTCTTTTTCCTTTTCTTTTTCCTCTTCTTCCTCTTGGCTTTCTTCTCCGGCAGTGATTGGTGAGCCTTTTAGCGTTTCCATGAAGCCCTTGCCTAGTCCCGCCGAGGGCCATGAGCGAGACC
Source organism: Eucalyptus virginea (assembly GCA_014182375.1). Lineage (NCBI taxonomy): Eukaryota > Viridiplantae > Streptophyta > Magnoliopsida > Myrtales > Myrtaceae > Eucalyptus > Eucalyptus virginea. The sequence goes on along the minus strand of CM024523.1, from coordinate 19,910,163 downwards.
ACCCTTGCCATGGCCTTGTCACGTGTGAAGGCGGCCTCACCTAGATCTAGGTGAGGCTCGCCTAGCTTGCAACCTTGGGCAAGGCCAAGCAAGGGCAACGAAATGCTCGTGGGCAACAAGTGAGGGCCACAACCATTGCCGGAGGCTTACCGGTCACTATAGGAGAAGAAGGCCAAGAAGGAAGAAGAGGAAAAACAAAAATTAAAAAAGAAAAAAAAATTAATTAAAAAAAAAAAAATTACTTTAAAATTGCCACGTTAGCCTTTGCTAGTGGACGGCATCTACATCAGTATTGGGCAGCCAAATTTGTTTAGATTGACTAAATTTGTATTAATATAAAAAATTTTAAAATTAAATTAGCTTAATTAAAAGGTTTATAATTAAATCGATACCAATGCCATAAATTTAAGACTTTTATTTGGTATTTTTGCCCTTTTATATTGGATTCCAATAAATTGATAATATATTAAATTTTTAAACTGATTCAAAACATATTTTGAATCTTAGATTACAAAAATAAATATCTAAATTCCAATCAACTGATAATGTATTAAATATAAAAATTTAAACTATGTTAGCTGGTGCGTGTTCGGATTTGGGAGATTTTGAATCTTAGATTACAAAATAAATATCTAAAAAGTAAACAGATTTTAGTTATGACTAAAAAAAAAAACCTTCAAAAAAAAAAAACTCATCTTGTTGTTGTCACATATAATTCTTTTTAATTACAAGATATCAAATGTCCTCTAAATAAAATAAAATAAAATCATATATTCCCGACTGTCCAATAATATAACATTTACATATATTGAACCATGAGTTTTTATGTCTATATGGAATTCTTAATGCATATATATTTATTTATCACCGAATTGTGTTTATTTTGTCCAAGTAAATTACCAAAAAATTTTACCAAAAAAAAGTAGCAAGTCATTTTTATATATTATATCCCTGCATTACGTGAAAAAGAAAAGGATGTCTCAATGATAAATCTCAGTCCCTGGGCCGTAGCAGCGCAAACGAAACTGCTCAAGAAAAGGCTTCCGACGCCTCCAATCCTCAAACCGTCGTCATCGGCTCGCCCGTGCGTCGTCGAGTCTCTCCTCCACTTTCAGTGAAAAGGTCTGTTTTTGCCCTTTTGGGTTTGCAGTCTTCTCTTCTAAGCACGTCTCTTTGCGTTCCTTCAATGGCCTCCGTGCCTTGGAATGCAAATTTCGACTCGAATAGGACAGGGAAAGGTGCCCCAGTCTGTGAAAACAAGGGAGGGTTCTCGTTTACCTTCGAACTATTTATCAAAAGCCGAAGATTTTGTGAAAAGTACCCTTTTCGGAATGCAAGACCGAAGTCTTGCTCAGCTAGTTATTTTTGGGTTTCAGCTCTTTTAGGGAGATGATTTTTGGGTCGATGAGAATTGTGGGATTAATCGTAAAATGTTCTTGTGTTCTTGATTAATCGTATTGGGGAATGATGGCTGAGCTCTAGGGGCAAAAAAGTTCTGAATTTTGGGCGGCTGAGAATTTTTATTTTTATTTTTCAGGACCATAAGAGCTTAACCAAGTAATTGCGTGCTGTTCTCTGAGTATAGGTCGATGGTGTGTGCATTGTCTGCCTCCAGTACGAGCATTTCCTTTCGAAATGAGCCTCACTCTCATCGCTTCCAGAGGAAACGTTTTGTTTCAATAAGGGCTTGCACGTCTGCTTCATTGCCGCCGGATAACATCAATGGGTTGAAAGTTGAGTATACGCCTTGGCTCATAGCTGGTTTGGGAAATCCCGGAAATAAGTACTCTGGTACTAGGCACAATGTACGAGTTGACATTGGAATTTTCCTCAAGTTTTGATGTCATTATATCCATTCTATTCAGTTATTTACATGGAAGGTTCTCCCTTAGGTTGGTTTTGAAATGATCGATCGAATATCTCAAGAAGAGGGCATCATAATGAACATTATCCAGTCAAAATGTTTGATTGGCATAGGTACTCTTCGACTGCGATAACACACTGTTTTTTCCTTGCTTCTTTTTTCATCATCAGAAATGAAATTAGGGATCATTTCAGTCTCTGTCCAGTGATAGTTGATCTTCTTGTGTGATAAATGCAGGTTCCACTGGAGAGGTGCCAATTCTGTTAGCAAAGCCTCAGACTTACATGAACTTCTGTGGAGAATCAGTAAGTTGTTCCATTCTGTTCTTTCAATCACTGAAGTGGCTGCTCTGTTGCATCGAGATGTAATCATTTTTATGAACATTTAAATGAAGAAGCCAACGTTTTGATAGAGAAGAGTCATTATCTCCATGTGAGACTTGTTGAATTTTAATCAAAAGGCTGCTGAAGTTTTCTTTTCATATAATTGGAGGATGATGAGCCAAAAATATTTCAGTTATGAGATTGCTCATTGCTTGAATGATACTGACAGAACTTTGTTTATATAAATCATCTTTTGTTTGACTTTTTTTCATTTTTTATCTTACTGAGATTTATTCCTTTGATACCTACAGTTAGGTCATAAAAATTCACTCAGAGATGTATTAACTATTACTGCCTATCTGCAAGTTAGATACTAATTTCAAGGTTAAGGAAAAGATGTCCTTATGCTGTAACTAATATCTACATCTGGTTCTAGTTTCTAAAACTTGTTTTGAGGTTGGTGCACCTCATGGTATTGAAGAATTTTTAACAGAGAAATGTCACTTCTTTTTGGTTCAGATAGAAATGCCTGTTAAGAGCCTGGGAATTTGAAGTTTGTGTGAATGGGATGTGGTCGGTTTGGCAGTGTCTCCTACAAGCACTGGGGTTTTTGTTTCTTTGAGTGAATGAGGCAAACTAGTAGTGCAATTTGTTGGGAGTGTGAAAAAGTACTACGGATTGAGGGGTTTTTGTTTATGGAAATTTCTCTACCCATTTACCTCTATCTGACATCTTAAGCTCAAAATCATGTAAAAGGCCCAGGAGGAGTACTGAGTGTTTAATATTAGATTTCTACTTATTAATAGTTTAAAATCTTTTTACCACTTTAAGGAAGACTTGGGAGATTGCAGATCATCCACTGTCTCATTCTCAATGCACTTGTTGAAACATGAGACCCCTGAATGCAGAAGACTGTGGACTCACCAGTCACCCCAATAGACTGCAAAGTCCTCAGCCATTACCTTGTTACCCGAAAGTTGTCCTGGTTATGCTAAATGGCCTTGGGATGCTCTGTTGCCTATAATTCGAGAGCTTGTGGCTTGATATCATTGAACCATTCTAGATAAAAATGACATAGATTAAGCTCCAAAAAGAGTATGTGATTGTTTCTCTGTTAAAAATTCTTCAATACCACATCCCATTCCATGAATGATTGTTAGTAATTACTTGTATTTCGATTCTCCCCTTTTTATTATCTTTCATTTTTTTCTGGTATTGTCTTTTGGAAGGGACCAGAAAGAGGGGAGGGGGCTGGTGGTTGGCATTTGATTTCTTCCGCTTGGTTTTTTCTGTCAGTTTAAGTCACTTTTGATTGCGTACTCTTCCCTCTTGGTGATTGATGTTTGCTTCCATTTTTTCTAGATACATGCTGAGTATTTCTAATTCTAATTTTTTCTCTTTTATCATTGTTAATCCGGAAGGTTGGGGCTCTGGCGGCATATTATCAAGTTCCCCTGCGTCATATCTTATTGGTATGTGCATGTATAATGCCTACAAGAATGCAGGTCTGGGAGAACTAAGTTGCATCTAAATTCTACAAGATTTTCCATGTTTTCTCATGTAGGTATATGATGAGATGAGCTTGCCGAATGGTGTTTTAAGGCTACAGCCAAAAGCAGGGCATGGCTATCATAACGGGTATTCAGTCTGCATACCCTGATATTCAAAATTCTCTTCATGTCATGATATTCCCCAGCACGCATTTTCAGAGTATTCTGTCAAGCTGCACAACTTATTGTGTTTCTCTCACCTTGCAGAGTAAAAAGTGTGATGGCCCATTTAGATGGCCGCCGCGAATTTCCTAGGTTGTGCATAGGTTGGTTCGGTGCACAGTTTAGATCTGTTCCACAACTCCTTTCTTCGGTCTGATTTTGTTTGTCATGCAGTGCCATTTTATGTTGGCTGTTTGCAGGCATCGGAAATCCACCTGGCACCATGGACGTGAAAGCTTTCCTTTTGCAGAAATTCAGTTCCCTCGAGCGACAACAGGTACGCAACTTGGGTAAATTGATGCTTAGAAGTGCTGGCAGGTTTGTGACTGTTATTGGTTACCTGCACAGATTGACATAGCACTCGAGCAGGGAGTCGAGGCTGTGCGGAACCTGGTGCTCAATGGGTTTGATCAAAGCATTGAAAGATTTAACTTAGGACAGAAGTACAAGTTCCACAAGGTTTGAAGTGCGCAGGTACTTGTAAGATCATGTTAAATGGAGGATGTGACTTATTATTTGCTCCTTTAGTTGATGACCTATGGGTCATTTACTTGGAGAGAATGAATCTAAGATGGAAATGCGCGAATGACCAAATGTAATCAAAAACGGTCCAAAGAGGTCTCTCTATCAATATGGTTCTACTTAGAAACACGCTGTTTTGCAAGCGGTCTGCGGAGAAGACGATCAGTATCTCGCTTTGAGGCAGCTGTGGGAACAAACCTGAATCTTTGTCTTCTCGATCTTCATCTTTTTCCTCAAAAGAGTCCATTCTTGATATCTTAACTAGACATGTCAAAATGAATTGTAAATTCATTTCTTAACTCATATTTAATGGGTTGAGTTGTTATATGAATTTATTATTTTTAGTAAATGGATGATAAATTAATTTTAGAATTGCAAAATCCAAAATAATATAAGTATTAAATGGATGTACAATCTTATTTGGATTCAATTTACCTTTTATGACTCTTTACCCTTCTTCAATCTCTTGCTCACCTATTTCATGCTCTTATCTTAGTTTGAGCATGAGTTATTTCTAAATTGAGTTGAGTATAAGTGGGTCGGAGATGGATTACTAAATTTATCTTGTATGGAAATAAGTTAAAAGAAATTAAATGGGTTATTTTATGTCGGACCACTTTTGATCCGACGAACCTACTTTTGATGCGGGTCTACTCCAAATTAAGTCTATTGGCCCTACTTTTTTCTTTTGGATGTCCTTCGGTACCACAACGCTAGAGAGATGAGCTGGGCAAGACTAATAACTTTCAAAACAGCCAAAGAGAAACAAGAACTTAAGCTCATATAAAAAGAAAAAAAAAAATGCCACCAAAAATTTCAAACTATACTCAGTATAATACAAATACCCTAAACCTTTTTTTGTCTTATAAAAACTTCTAAACTTGCCTATTATGATATATATATGTCCTTAACATTTTTGCATCATGAAAAAAGTTATACATGTACGACATATATATCATTTATTTCAGTTCATCTATGATATATTTATCATACTAATATAAGTTTGAAGTTCTTTTATAATGAAAAATTATTTGGGGTATTTGTGTCTTAATTGGTAGATTTATGATTTTTAGTAGCAAAAAAATTGAGCCTTTGAGTCATGATAGGCATAGTTTTGGATTTTTTTTTGTAAATTAATTTTATTTAATTTGGATAACGTAAGTTATTCTGAATATAATTTACAAAGCTTTCAAATTTACCAAATCCAGAGTACAATCCGGCACTCTTGACCAAAGTAACATCCTTCGCGATTCTATCCAATTCCAATCGCAGGTTGTCCACGTGTCAGCCCACATTGCCGTCGCCGTGCTGATGTGATGTGCACGGTGACGGGAGGGATTTTTTCTTCGAACGATGAATTATGACCTGAATGAATGGTCGAATTCTTCAATTAATCGTCGAACCAAAATCTCTCTTGAACACACTTCAATGCCAAGTCCATTGTGTAACTTCTTTGATTTGATTTGAGCGGAAGCTAACTCATTCTCACCTTTAACAACCCAATTTCTATCCTCCAAAAGGTATTCAAGGGATCATCGTCATCTTCAAAGAATCAACACCAATGCCATCTCATAGTGTGGGGGAGGGATTTTGAAACCCTAACTCCCCAATCTAAATTATCAATATGGAATCAATTGATTTTCATCAAACAAACTTTTTAAAAATAAATAAAGGTCAACTCTATTCCTTGCGGTTTTTTTTTTTTTTTTTTCGAATGAATCAAAATTCTTGGCCTTTTTACAATGTTTGGCTCTAAGTATTGCGTGAAACTACATTAAAAAAATTAAAAAATTTCTATATTGATCACTTACAATTTTGAAATCGAAAGCCTTAATCTATCATTCCATGTCATATGTAAATGAACTAATTTTAGCCGGCCTCTCATCCCCCAAAACTACAAAAAAACCAAAAACCCACTTCTCAGATTTATTTTTCTCCTTAGCTCTTTTTTAATTTCTATTATAAATAAGTATATTTCCTCCTGAGCTAGTGATTCTGTATTATGCACGAGGCACAACAACAGTTTGCTTGTACATCATCCATTCATCCCACGGAGAAGGAAGTCGTCATGGTACTTCCCAATAAGATCCCAGCTCAGTCAACTCCACGCACGTGTGTAAAAAGAAAAAACTCCACGGACACGTGGGCCCACAAAATAAAAAACGCAACAGAACGCGACACGTAGGACGAAGGGTTCGAAAAAAAAGAGGAGGAAAACAACTCTCCCCTCACGGACAGACACAATCATAGAAACTCCCACCGAGATCAGACGGTTGGTATAGGATCCTAAGAGATCCGGGAGGGGGGGCCCCACCTCTCGGCCTCCTCCGATGATCCGAGCGAGATGGGGGTGGGCGGGCCCCACCCCAAAAACGAACGTTGGGTGAGGAATTCCGAAAAAAACAGGAAAGAAAAAGAGTCGGCGAAAAGCAGACGACTTTCCCTCTCCCCCTCAATAATCAGACCGTTGCTGCTTCACTTCACTTCACTTCTTCTTCTTCTTCTTCTTCTTCTCATTGATCTCCTCCTCCTCTTCTTCTGCAGCAGAAACCAAAGAACCGATCCAACCCCTGCAAAACCCCTCTCTCTCCGTCTTCTTCCGCTGCTACGAGTCTCGCCACATCCCATCGACGATGGCGGAGAGCAACGGCCCGCCTCCGCTCCACCCGGCGAGCACCTCCCAAGCCCTCCAAGCCCTCTTCCACGCCCTCGACCCCGTCTCCCTGCTCCGCTCCCAGACCGCCGGGAAGGAAGGCAGGACGGAGCAACGCTGCCCCGCCCCTCAAGTCTCGCCGTCGACGGCCGCCGAGAGCGGATTCGACGGCGCGGCTCCTCCCCAGCGCCGGGAGCGCCGCCCCGGCCGTTCAGCCTGTCGTCCGCACCGTCGACCCCGTGTCTCTGCTCCTGTCCCAGAACTCCGCCACCGACGACATCGTCCCGCTGACGCTCACCACCGACCACTACTTCATGGAGAGAGGGCCCCGGTACAACGCCTACGCTCGGCTGAGGGAATCCAGATTGAGGATGAAGCACGCGAGGCAGGAGGAGCCTGAAGAGAGGGATCTCAAGCTCACCCCGCCCCCAAGAAACAGGTCAGGTTCCAGGGGAATTTGGGCGGCGGCGGCGGCGGCGGCGAAAATTTGGGCCGCACCCGAAGAGGGTCCGCTTCTATTTTGGCTCAGTCCGTCCCGGACTTCTCGGCAGCTCTGAGGAAAGAGAACCGGAAGCCCACTGCGCCGCTCCCGTCACTGGCCGAGATCACCCCGCCATCGAAGAGCTGGTCGAAGGCAGGCAGCGGCTCCAATGCTAGGGGGAGCAAGTCGGTCGGAGCAGCGGCGGGGGAGAAGAAGGGCGGTCTGATGGCGAGGAAGAGCTACGCGAGCATGGAAGAACTGAAGGGGCTGTCCTGTGCCGCCGCGAGCGCCATCAATGGCGACAACAGAGGAGGGAGGATCGGGAGAGGGAACGGGATCGGGCGGACCGTCCTGGGTTACCGGAAGTTCTGAAAAGTGCCGTGATTTAATTCAGGGTCTGGGGTCGACAGTTAGTTCTGTTTGTTTTCCGACATGTTTGATCGAGGTTTCACAAAATCTTTTACACGTTCTGAGGAGGTGTTTGATCATCACCGTCACCGTCATCTTCAGAGCATAATGAATTCTTTACTATATTCTTTTTCCCTTCTTTCTTCATAAAAGAAGCTATAGAGCTTTCATTGTTTCTGGGGTTTGTTTCTGATGTAATGAATGGGAACTTTGGCCTTCCAGTTCCAGTTGAGTGATTGTGGAAGCATAAAAATAGCACTGTATATAATTGTGGGTGAATCAATTTCAATGCATCAGCATACACTTGCATTCATAAATGGATGAGAGAGATTTAAGGCTATTACATTTAATAATTGCAGTAACTATTCACTCAAATACTATTCACTGAAATCTTCTTACAACAAAAGCACACCTCTGGTAAAATAAACAGCAACTTATGAAAACCGAAACAGGAACATCTTCGACATTTGACAAACGGTCCATAAAAATGGCCTTAAGGGGGAGGGGGATCATCTGACCTAGAAATTCAGTTAGTGTCTTTGCATAAAATGCTCATTTACAAATAATTAGCCTCCACCGCTAGCCGTTTCGGCATTTTGTACATTAGAAATTGCAGCAGCATCATGGACACGCAAAAAGAGTTGGCCGGTCTAAAACCCAGCAATGACGTTCGTCCTCAAAGATCTATCAGAATTTCCTCTACCAGATTACAGAGAATATCCTCGCCCAGTTCAGCACCGTTCTCAAATGCCTCGATGTCGAAATCTGTCCATTTCCCGAGGGCGTGACTCATCTCATATTCGATTATCTCGTCGGGAGTCATCCCAGCTAAACAGGCCCACCTTCTCATCTCCCCTCCAAAATCTCTGATCAGCTTCTCTACATTCAAGAGCACCAATTGTCTCATCCACCCTTGATATCCAAAGTTACAGTATCTCCGGTACTTCAAATCCAAGCACTCCAACAAACAGTCGAAAAGAAACCGCCTCAGCTGATTCCACTCTTTGGCTTCCTCCGATCCAAAGAAAGATTTCATATCTGTCCAGGAAATGGCAGCAGCATGTTCGAGTTCGTCAAGGAGAAAGTGGGTAATGACAAAATCTTCCGTCCCATCGGAATGAAGTTGAGTCAAATCTGTAAAGAGCAGTTCAGCTTGCAACATCACATCCTTTGCATATGTGCACCTGCTCCCAGCCAATCCCAACACCACAAGATCTCGGCCCCCTATCACTCTAGTTATCCGGTCAATAAGATCAATCAACACATTTCGGGAGCTTCTTCCCTCATCAAGTGATGTAGCAGAGTCCAAAAGGTCAGCTCCCGGATTGAGTGGTTGCAGAGGATCAGGATAGTCCATGAAGTCATAATGCAACTTCGATCCTGAAAACACTATAATTTGTTTAGTCCAGGGAAGCCGATATTCAGTGAGAAGTACATGAAGATTCCCATAGGGTGGTTTGTGAGTGAAAACAAAAGCAACACGAGTCCTAGTGTGTTACCTGTGCCATCATCCAAGCTACTGGAGATGCAGCTGTCATTGGAAAAGGATGCATCTAGGACCGAACCTGGGCTCAAATGATTCACATCACTCGAAAGTCCAATCAATGTCCCGTCCATCTTTGCCTTTTTCTGATAGGAAGAACAGTAGTTATTAGTCTAGCATGTTTTAAGGCATGATTAGAAGATGATGCATCAGTCTGGAAAACAGCATATAGCATAAACAGAACAGACAGGGAAGTTCAATCAAAAGAACTAAAATATAATGAAGAAGTATGTTTTTCCAAAGTACAAATCCCCATAGAAATATTAAATCAACCATACTAATCATTTCACGTAAGATCTGCCATCTTAGATTGTCCTCCAGTCAGAAAACCACATGTGATTACCTAAATGGTAGCATATTGGACCGCTTAACAACCATTGAGACTGAGAAAACCAACCTTAAAAGCATTTCCAGCATCAAGCACATTGCAATCTTGAGATAGAGGTGGAGCATCAGTTAAAGCGGCTATCAGTTCTTGGAGAATCATAGCAGTTGATCGCTTAGGTGTAGCACATGCCGTGCTCAGCTCATCTTCTTCTTGAGAAATCAATTCCTTCAATTTACATTCTAAAAGGGCACCTAGAGCATCTCCATTCCAGGGTAACTGCTTTTGACATGCTGCTTCATCATCACTTCTGTCGAATACCAGCTCTACGGAATCAGATGCCTTTCCACCACCAGGAAGGCTCTTCTCGGTTCTCTTGTCATCACTGCCCTCAGGAAAACTGCTCTTTTGCTTCATTGGAGATTTGAATGTAAAAGAAACAACACCGTTATTGTTAGTGCCACCAGCCTTAATTCTATCTGCTTCACCTACCAATTTACTTCTTTCACAACTTCTGTTGCTGGAGGAAGCGCGAGAGTTGACCCTGGTCCTGGGAACAGCATCGTACCGAGCATCATTTTGTTTACCGACTTCAGCACTGACAAAACTTGGACTCTCGACTGGTCCATCAACATTAGAGGACCTTATCTTCCGTACTGGAGATCTGAATTGAGACAAAGAATCAGGTCGTCTAACACGAGTCTTTCTGGCTGCATCAGAATCAGAGTTCTCAGCTTTGACAGGCAACCTGGGACGCGTTCGGCCACTTAGGCTGCGGTTCAGAGCTACAAAATCCTTGGCTCCAGTAGCAGAATTCCCACTTAACGAGGCTTTCCTGCCATTGGAATTGCTGCATTTGACAATTGGAGGAGTCCTACCAGTCTCTAACATCTCATTCTGGATGGCAGGACTATTCTTCAAAGCATTGGATGGCGATTCTTCCTGGTGAGGATTGCACTTATCACTTGGTATGCACGGCTGCTCCAGGCATTCTTTAGGAAGCGGTTTGGCATCCTCAAGGGGCACATTAAAGGCTTGAAAGTGGCAATTTGGTGGGGAGGACGGAGCAACGGATTCTTGTTGCCTTCTCCTATAAGTTACGTCTTTTTCTCGCATGACAGCTGCTGCTGGTGGTCTTGGTTTATTGGTTCCAGAGTCTTGATAAGAAGCATGAAAAGGATTCAAGGTTATGGCCGCATGATCTAGCATCTGTTGTGATGTGTTTTGTCTGAGGTCTATATCTACCAAATTACCACGGTTAATGCATGAAGCTTGTCCTGCAGACTCCGCTTCACTACATATGGCCCGTGTAAAGATATTTTGTGACTCGGATGGAGACCTTTCTGCTATACCCACCTCACTGGAAGGATATGCGGAGGTGGAGGAGGGAAGGGCACATCTAACCCTGTTTCTGGCTTGCAATCCAGGTTCTAGTATCCTAGTAGCCGCATCGAACAACCGAAAAGTCCGTGATGCATTCCTTGCGGAAGAGATTCTTGGGCTCTTCACAGGGGAGAGAAGCTTGGGATGATGCTGCTTCCTCGATTTAGTCAAGACACCTTTAATTTGCAAAGCCTCCGCTCCAAAGCGAGTAACAGCCCGTCTCTCCAATGGACCGGTCTTCTGAAGTTTCTGAGGCCTCGGCTCATGCTTTAGCTGTCCCTTTTCATTACTCAAGCCGTCTTCCTTTACGGACCCTTTGGTACCAAGGAGAAACTTCTCCGCTTTACCGTGGCGAGGGTCGGACGACAGAGGCCTGGTAACCTTCTTCTGCGCCGCAGCAGGCATGGAGTCAAGACCCATTAGCCTGGCAACCAACCCAGGAGCTTGAGTTTCATGCTTTGGCCTCTGTTCCAGATCAAGATTCTTATACCCATTTCTCCTCGAAGCAGGGAAACCCCCTTTGTTCTCATCGGCAATCTAAAAACTCAAGATATGCCACGTTAAAGAAAATAGTAAGCACAGCCAGTCGTGCTCGACGGCAAACCAACAGAAAGAAGATGAGGAATAAAGTTTCAGAAAAGGCCTACCAAATGTAGCTTAGCACCGGGCATCTTCTCGTCCAGGTGGAAGTTCCTCGACACTTGCTTCGCGCGAACTGACACATCGAATTTAAAGAACAATGTGAACATTGCAGGGGCGGAGATTTGCGCATTACCGAGAGCGACGGAGCAAAACCAAGCAAAGAAGAAACGTATGGCAGAACAAAGGAAATTACCAGGAGGAAGCAACTTCCTGGAGAAGAGCCTCTTCTTGGCGAACCTCCGTTGCCAGTCCAAGAGCTGAAAGAAGATGCCGACGCAACCGCCGGGCCTCGTCGGAGCCTGACGCTTCTCCGTAATCGCCAGACGCGACGCCGCTTTCCCTGCACCCTCGTCCATCATCTTCTCCGCCAAGAACCGAAAAAGAAGAACGCACTAGCCCGGTGGAAAACCCTAGTAAAACGACTCCGGCGCGTCCCAAGCCCAATCCCGAGATCTAACTCCAGCGCTGACCCAGCGAAAAAGAACGGACTCCCGGACGAGATCGATCCTCAGCGGCGTATCCAAATCAGTAACCACACCGTAATGCGCTTCGTTTTCGCTGAATTACTTACATTTCTCCAAATCACCACGCGAACGTTTCCAAATGCTCTACCGACAAAGCCCACCTCCGGAAACTAAAACGGTCGTCGCGGAGCATCATCGTCTCCGCAAAAAGCTTTACGTTTCCCCGGAATCCGAGCCTCGCCCTCTTCAAAAAACTTCGAGAACGGAGCAAGCAGAGCAGACCCTGAAACCCGAAAGCGACGGATCAGAGAAAAAGCCGACCCGGCGAAGAACAACGACGGCACGATCTGCACAGCATGGACACTGCACCACTCCTACTGCAGTGCACTTTCTCCCTTCCCCAGCCTCTCTCTCTCTCTCTCTCTCTCACCTTTTGTACTTCTCTTCACGCAAGGTCCAGACGCTCGCAGGCAGCCGTAAAACCTGGATAAAGCTTTCTACTGCAATGGCGCTGGCGGCAGGTGAAAAAAGGAACGGAAAGTGGGGGGAAGAAGCCAGCGACTGATGGATGACGACGACGACGACGATCGAATCAGTCGCGTCGAAGGAAGGAACGAAAAGGGCGAGGCGCAGCAGGGGCGAAGCGGATGGTCTCGACAGCTTTCGACGCAAAGTGCAACGGCGTGGCAGGAGCAGCTCCAGGCTGCACCATTCGCAGCCTATCTCTCTCTCTCTCTCTCAGTGATTAGTTGAGCTAGAGAGAGAAAGTGGCAGAGGGTGAAGAGAGAGAGAAGAGAAGGGAGGGGTGCGTAGGATAAGCAGTGGAGAGAGAGAGAGAGAGGGATGCACGGCCACGCGCGGTGGTCAGAGGGAAGGACCCGGGGGGGGGGTAGAGACTTTCACGAGGAGGTGGGGGAATCGGAGGGACGGAGGACGGAGGAGGGACCGGTGACATTTGGAGAATAGAGACAGATCCGGAGGAGCGATTTTTTGTCCGGTTCGACTACTCCACACGTGCGAAACCGTAGCTTTGCATAATTGGGGTTGAATTTTTGAATTTTTGGTCATATGATATTTGATAATTTTCACTTGTTAAACCTTGGATCGAGGATACAGATAAGCCGGGTGGGTCACGGAAGTTCTTTCTGTGACAAATGATACGAATGATCCATAAAATGATCCATAATCGTTGACTCAATATACAGTATAATCTTTAATTTTTTAATTTATTTAATATTATCCCTAAATTTTTAATACATATTTAATTAATTTAATTTCTGAATTACATGAAAAGATTTAAAGATCATTTATATCATTATCACTTTTTTAAAATATCTAAGTTAACTCAATTGTAATTATAATGATTGACGATATGCTTTTAGTACATGAATAGACCAAAATCTTTTTCAATCACTCAATTCAATATATACTACAAAATCATAAACACTTTTGATATATGCATTTCAAATGTTGGCAATTTTTGAGGTGGTATATCGTGATTTTAAAAAAGCAAATTGACTTAATTTACTTTTGATAGAGTATCAACATTTATTATGTAGTGTTTTTTTTCAGCCAATTAGGCAAAGATAAGGGGAATTGGATGGGGAAAAACTTAGGTTAGCACTTAAATCATGAATAAATAAATGAAAATTATCAAGTTCTAAACTTAAAAATTGTAAATCATTAAATTCAGTCGAAATTCTCAAAGACTTTAAATTTCTCATAAAACGCTCGCTATCACATGAAACTAAATGAGATAAGATTTCTTATATCTTACGATTTATTTGGTTGTGGTTGATTCATATAAAGTTAGAATTTAAAAATATAAATTTATGAAAGAATCGAAAGTAGAAATAAAAATAGAATTAATTAGTCACACCGCCATCACTTCACCACGGGAACCGTGCGGTGGTGGTGGCCGAGGGACCTCAACTCAACCACTACCAGACGGTGGTTGTGTCCTCCAAGTCAACGCATCATGAATTCTTTGGGTACGCTTCACGTTTCCATTAAGCTATGGAAATAAGTATTTAGGGCTTAATATAATTAAGTATATTCGATAATCAAAATCAGTTTCGACTTTAAAAAAACTGAATTAAATGAAAAAAAATATCTCAATTTATTAAGCAAGGAGGGATTTACTTAATTTAATTGATTTAGCAACTGAAATTTTGCTTATTAACGTAAGGCCTACCGATAATATTCACAATTTCATATTTGGTAACCAACAAGTACTGTCCAATATTAATTTTTGACTATCATCAAACCACATTTTATTTCATTTTATAAGCGCTTAAAATGGTCGAAAATTAGGAATTTAGTACTTGAAATTTGGAGTAATTACTTTTTCGCTGTGTCAAATGGGCATGTACTTACTTTGGTCACAACTTATTTTCACAGATGAATTAAGTTTGGCCTTGCCCAAAAAAAAAAAAAAAAAAAAAAACAAACAAACAAACAAAGTTGAGTCAAGTTGAAAGTCAAGCTATGTTACATAAGGTTTGATTTGAAATTAAATGTGCAATCTTTGCTTTAAGCTATTAGGGTATAGTCCTGATCTTGACAATTTATTTGGTTTGACATATAGCTCTTACTTGACAACAGGGCTTGAGTTAGATTCATGAATCTGCAGATCAACAAATTCTCCCCATATGCACAGGCTTGAGCAACACATAAGTCCTCGAATATGAAGCAGTCTGTATTGAACACACATCATGTACCTAGATATTTATGTAAATACCATCGCAATCAAACTTCTATTTAACACGAATCGCTTAAAAGATTCAAAATACGTACAATATCGTCACATAGATAATTATACTATTTTTTCATAATTAAACCTAGTTTTTACAAATGTTAGACATCTATTACATTTTGGAAAAAAAAAACTATCAAAAACCCTAAATTATGCCCAATGTCTCATGTGACCAATTTACCAAAAATTTATACTTATGTGATACATTTATATCAAATTTTGAGGTAAATGTGTGGGATAAATACAAATTTAGGATTTTTGATGTTACGCAAAGAATCGTCGATGGTAAATGTGTCACACTAATAAATTTTGGGTTAATATATTACATAGGTATAAATTTAAGATTTTTTATGTCACAAAATCTTTTTGACGTAAATGTGTCGTAATGAATATAATTTAGGATATTTGGCGACTTTCTTTTTTTAAGTGCAACCTACTTTTTCATTTTTCTTTTTTTCATGAAAGGATTGCATACACAAAGATTTCCTTTTATTTTGAAAGAGGCAAAGGGCACCCCACGCTAGGGAAAAGGGCCAAAAACAAGGAGCCACCTTCTCGTTTACCGTCGAGTCCACGTCTCTCTCCGCCAGATGGCGCTGTCGAGGAGCGTTTGCCATCATCTTCTCCCTTTTCCCGAAAAGCCCCGAAAAGACAAAATCGACCCGAAAGTCCCAACCTCACCCACTCACCTCGGTCGGGGAGAATCCGGGAACTCGCCCGGTCCGCGCGCCACGTGGACTCGCCGGGGGCAATTCCGTACATTCACAGTTGCCGATCGTTTCCCGAGGGGCGAGGCGAGGCGCGGAGGAGGGACACGTGGGCATCGGTTTCGGGGCTGCTGGCAACGCGCCGGGGGAGCGCGTGGGTCCACGTGAGGAGACAGCTAAGCAGAATCCACGAGGCAAGTGTCCCGCTCTGTTTTTGTGCGTGCGTGTAAATGCGGTGCTCGAGTTTTGAAAATGACAAAAAACTATCGCAAAAATCTTGGATTACGTCCCCCATATTTACTTTACATTTTTTTTCTCGATGATGCAAAAAATTATAAACTTATACTTATTAAATAGATTAAGATTTATCTGACGATAAATTTGTCAATAATAACAGACAAAAATTAGTTTACGTGGACTTTTAGAAGCAATAATATTGATGTGGCACCCATATGACCTAACAAAATAAAAAACAACGTTTTTTTGGCTGAAAATTATTTAACGAAATCTTAGCGAAAGGTGAATGTCCCACATAAGTATCAATTTAGAATTTTTTTTTATGTCATGAAAAAATTTAAGATAAATGTATCACTAATAAATGTAGTTTGAGATTTCAATATCACAAAAAAAAAGTTTATGATAAATATATCATAACAAATATAATTTGAGTTTTTTTTACTTTTTCCCTTTTGAAACTTTGAAGAAAAAGCCAATTTTTTTTTTTTCGAAATGATCCGATTTGTCGGTAATTATTATTCATATTCATGGCACGAGAGAATAGCTTGTGAATTGAGAACCGTACGATCACCTTAATTAATAGTCCTTGGAAAAATCAAAATGTCCTCAATTATGTGGGGGTAGAGAACGCGTTCTCTAGACTTCATTGACGCGTTTTCTCCTTTTTTCACTCAACCGCGTTCCCTTTCTTGTAGCATCTCACCAGTTCAATTAACATATATTCATCAAATGTTAACCATTTTAAATTGCAGCTATTAATATTTATCTTTTGAGTTTAAACAACGAAAAATTCTAAATTTATATATCGATAATAAATATACTATGAATTAATTTTTTTTACTATAAAAACTCCAAACTTTACATATGTGTAACAATTGTTTTCCAAACAATTTTTTTGAAAATTCAACTTAGTACACGTATAATAAATTTATCACAAAATAATTTTTTGAATACTAAAAATTTTAAATTATTACATTTGTGACAAATTTACTTTTTTGTTAATTTCTATTAAAATTAGATTAACAACAAAAATTTCAAATCGATACATTTATCAACTACCGCGTATCATCCAACTCGATAATTTGAAAGTAAAATTTAGTAAGAACTAACGAAGGATAAATTTATTATAAGTATATTAATTTGAAATTCTTCGTGATATGAACTTTTATTCTTTCATAATATTAATATTTTGGATAATTAATCCTTACCAAAAAAAATATTTTGGATAATTAATTATACATTATTCATAAAAAAAAAAAATAACGTGGAATGAGGACAAAGGGTCTTGGATTTGAGTGTTGAGTGTTTGACCTACCTAATGCCTTTTGTTAGCTTCTGCTTGTGTGGGGCCCCGCTTCATCGAATGATGAAGCAATTGAAAATGCGCTCCTCCGCACGTGCCATCATCATCATCATTATTATTTTCACCAAAACAAAAAGGAGAAAAGGAAGAGGACTTTTAGGGCTATCTCTAGGTAGAACTGCTGTTTTCTTCATTCATTATGAAGCCGTTTTGTCTGTGACTCTGTCCGCCTAGTGTCCCCTAGACTCCTAAACTTCACATTTTGCGGTGATTTTTGGCCCAAGGTTTCAATTTAAAACTTTTTTTTTTTTCAGAATGAATGCCTTTGGAGGGGCATTAACTTAATATAAAAAGGGTTTTATTTTCAATACACGAATTACGCATTTACTATCATATCTCCCTTGTATTTACCATTCATGTCGAGTTTTTAATTTTTTGTTAATTTTTGAATGGGATAGTAAGCTGTTGACCGAGGGACATGGCTATCATGAAAAGCCAGTCACCATTTAGCTTATCTCCCTCGAAACCGGATGAAGCAAGCCGATGTGAATGATAGGTCCGATGGAAATTCTTATATATATGGTCTGCCGTCTAAAACGGGTTCTTACGAAGTAAACGAGACAATGCTCGATTCCTAGATACAGCTATGCGATCAATTTATATTGCGCTTAGCACATCTCAATGGTCAATTTTATTTTAATGGTAATGTTTTATGGATGGGGTTGTTGTAATACACTATACATTATAAGCCACGGTCCCATCTCGCATCCCAATCATGTAACACTTACAGTATATCCATCAAGGCCGTCCAAGGAAGGAGGAGATGATTGACTAGTCCTTGATTCATATGGCTTGACCTGAATCGATTGATTTGAGGACCGTGATTTGTTAAATCAAGTATGGTTATTGAAACGATGGAAATTGTTCTTTGCAACTTTCGTGCAATAACTTGATCAATCCTCTTAAAATTTCGAAAATTGAAGGACGTAGGAGCCGAAAAATGATATTCTGCATTTTCACTTCATGCTTGTTATTTTGCGCAATTGGTCGAGGGCTTTTGTTACCCATGCAGTGATGTTTATACTATCAAATTTCGTGTCCTAGTTCAACATGTACATTGAGAACTAAGAACTTGAAATTTTCACTAAAGCCCTGATAAAGTACATGAACATCATTTTCAAGCTTTGAAGTTCAATTTCTCCGGTTGTTTACACAACAAAATTAGTTCGAGGGCTTTTTGTCTTTCGTGATAACATGCTTCATTCACAAAGATCCATGGTGGATTGTGATTCAGATCATGAAAATTCCAGTATGAAAGTTTTGATCTTACCTTGAGATTGAATGAGCATCTTTTAATTGAGCGCTAATTTGTTGTTTCATTTTGAAATTGACATGCAAATCTTGCATCACGTTTGCCATTTTGATCTAATTTGATGCCCAGTTTCATATGAAATCTTGTTTACGTCGTGCGGTTTGAATTTTTCCGGATGTGTCGGCCTTTGGGTTCGAAGAACCGGCGGGGATATTACAAGTTTGTATGTGAATGAATACTTATTATTTGGAATTCAAAGAACCGGCGGGGATATTACAAGTTTTCTCTCTCGCCTATGTAGAGTTTTCTCTCTCGCCTATGTAGAGATTTTCTTCTCGTCTCTGTCGAGCTTCCGTCTTCTTCCTCTATCTCTTGCTTCTGGGTTTCTTCTTTTCCTGTAGCTAATGGAAGAACTTTCGGATGCTGACCCCTCCGAACTTGTTTTCCATCCATTTCTTTCGTGAATGTAGTTTTCTGACCACCTGGTCTTCTCCATCTTCTTCTTTCCCCCTTCATCTCCCCTGCTTTCTGGTCTCGTCGCTCTCTCACTCTTGTTTCTTTTCTGTTGTCTCTCTCAATTTTCTGAAATTCTCATCTTGCATGTTCCCGATTCACCATTATCTCTTTGCATGGATGGCTTTTCACTTTATTCCCTCTCCGTTCTTTGCTGATACCACCATACAGTAGAGTTTCTCTTCGGATGGCGTCTTCGTCTCAGGAAGAGGAAGCCCGACTTGCCGCTCTTTGCAGTCGGTTAGGTCGTTTATGGACTCCTAAGCCGATTGAAGTCTGGGAAGACGAGGCCCCTGCAGCAAAGCTTGAGGAATGTAAGTTATGTCTAATTGGGAAGATTCTCTCTACTTCTACTATCAATCTCCCTGCTTTTCAGCATACAATGAATCGTATATGGCGCACAGAAAATGTTGAGGTATCACAGAGGGAGGAAGGTCTCTATGTTGTCAAGTTTAACTCGGAAGCAGAAAAACAACGTGTGTTAGAAACTGGTCCCTGGTTATTTTCTAGTAATCTGGTCATTCTTAAGCCCTAGACTCCGAATACTCCCTTTCACTGTTATGACTTCACATGCTGTGCATTTTGGGTCCAAGTCTTTGGCCTTCCTCTAGAGCGATGTACTCCTCAACTTGTTAGCAAGGCTGTGAGTGAAGTGGGAAAGGTTCTGGAGGTTCGCATAGAATCTAAGGATAAGTCACCAATCCGAGTTGTGCGAGCAAAAGTGGAACTCAGCCTCTCAGAGCCGCTAAAACCTGGAAAACTTATTCGCATAGCGGGGAAAAACATATGGCTCGATTTCCGTTACGAACGTTTACCCCACTACTGTTATTCTTGTGGAATTATTGGTCACTATGCATCATATTGCAAGGATATTCCCTATGAGGATACTAAATTTGATAGCAGGGATCAACTATACTATGGGCAATGGCTTCGGGCTGATGTAAGGGAACACAGTCCTTTCTGGCAAGCCTTTTACGAATCTACAACACCTCCAGAAACTTTTGAAGAAACCGTACCTGAAACTCCTCCATCAGGTCAACTCCTACTCCCTGCTGTTCCTTATGAGATCCCTCAACAAACCCCTCCAATGGAGGCTCGACCAACTCAGCAGCTCCACTCCTCTCCTGAGCCTATGGTCTTGTTTCCCTCCCACCCTGCACCAGAACAGCAACATGATTATTCCAATTCCAAAGCAGAAGCTTCTTCCTCTAAGAAGACTAAACATTCGCACTTGCGTGCAAAACCAAATCCTATAAAAAAGGCTAAGCGTTTTTTGCCGTATCACTCTCGTTCCATCCCTATTGACACTCTTGATGAGAGTCTGCTCTTAGATACACCCATACTGGAGGCCCCAAGGGCCGAGGATTGGGCTGTGGTGGCTTGCCCGACAAAGCCACCTAAGGACAAATGAAGATATTAAGCTGGAACTGTCAGGGATTGGGCAATTCCCTGACAGTTCAAGCCCTGAGAGCCTTAGTGGCTCAAGATCGGCCTGATATTATCTTTTTGATGGAGACTCGGAACCAGGAATAGGTTATTATAAATATACAACGGCGGCTGCATTATCCTAATAGATTTGTAGTTAATCCTATCGGTTTGGCAAGGGGCATGGTTCTTTTTTGGCGAGACTCTGTTTCTCTCTCAGTTACTGCTCACAGTTCCTATTTTATAGATGCCATATGTTCGGATGATAGATGCCCTTCTCCTATGTGCACTACCTAC
Organism: Eucalyptus virginea; assembly: GCA_014182375.1. Classification (NCBI taxonomy): domain Eukaryota; kingdom Viridiplantae; phylum Streptophyta; class Magnoliopsida; order Myrtales; family Myrtaceae; genus Eucalyptus; species Eucalyptus virginea. Next base: position 19,889,294 of record CM024523.1, on the reverse strand, counting down.
CTACATGCTCCTGCTGTCTATAGCCAAAGACTCCCTTTTTTGGGTTGATTTGAGGCGGCTTAGCCTCTTACATACTCTGCCTTGGCTATGCATTGGTGATTTCAATGAGGTTCTACATCATTGGGAAAAGATAGGGCAGAAACCAGCAGATCAGTATCGCTTAAACTCATTCAGAGAAATGATCCATGATTGTGCTTTGTTGGACATGGACTCTAAGGGCTGTGCCTATACGTGGGTTAATCAGCGTAGTGGTGCTGCTATCATCAAAGAAAGGCTTGACCGTGCATTATGTACGATTGAATGGCGAGTGAACTTTGCGAATGCAGAAGTTATAGCCTTACCTGCTATTGCATCGGATCACAGTCCACTTCTACTTAATACTGATCAAAATGCAGCAAAGAAGAAGAGATTATTTACCTTTGAATCTTTCTGGTTGCAAGATCCTGACTGCCACAGGGTGGTTTCCGATACCTGGTCTTCTTCCTCTCTCGTAAATGCTACAATCTCCAAGAAGCTCCGGGCTACCTCGGCTGCCTTGTTGCGATGGAGTAGTCATAAGTTCAAAGCGGGTCATCGTCAACTTTCTCTCCTTCAGCAGCAGCTTCAGCAATGCACCAACCAACCTATCGTCAATCATAATTATATTCACATCAATTCTCTGAAGACGCAAATTCAGCACATATGGTCTCAAGAAGAGCACTACTGGGCGATGCGGTCTCGAATCAAATGGCTGCAGTGTGGGGATAAAAACACGAGATTTTTTCACGCTACGACTATCCAACGTAGAAAAAGAAATACCATCACCACCCTACAGGACAGCAATGAGAACTGGATCCGACACCCAAACCAGCTTAAATAGATGACTTTTGATTTTTTCAAGGACCTGTATACCTCCGAAGGCCCTAGGGATTTTCATCCTATTCTCGCTCAATGTCCTACGGTTGTTACAGCTGACATGAATGCTTTACTGACTGCTGAACTTACACGGGAAGAGGTTAAACGGGCTACCTTTCAGCTGGGCGCATCCAATGCACCGGGTCCTGACGGCTTGAATGGTCTCTTCTATCACCACCACTGGGATATTCTTCAGGAGGACGTTTATCGTATGGTCCATACTTTCTTCAGTTCGGGAGTTCTGCCCGCAGAAATCAACAGGACCTCCATATCGCTAATCCCCAAGACTCCAAACCCTGAAAGGTTAGATCAGTTTCGTCCGATTAGTTTATGTAACTTTAGTTACAAAATCATATCCAAAATCTTAGCAAATCGCCTGAAAACTTGCCTACCTAAGCTAATCTCCCAAGAACAGAGTGCCTTTGTCTTAGGCAGACAAATACAAGACAACATACTCCTTGTTCAGGAGGTTCTACATCAAATTAGAACTCGCACAAACAACAAAAAATTCCAGGGAATATTGAAAGTGGATATGAAAAAGGCCTATGACAGGGTGGAGTGGGATTTCTTGGCTGCCTATCTTTCTCAGTTGGGTTTTCATGCTAAATGGATCTCCTGGATTATGCATTGCGTCTCTTCAACATCTTTTAGTGTTAAATTTAACGGCGAAATGCTACCTACTTTTCAGCCCTCTCGGGGTCTACGCCAGGGTGATCCTCTTTCTCCTTATTTATTTATCCTAGTGGCTAATCTGCTCTCCTCACTTATCCTTCAAGCTGTGGACATGGGATCTCTAAGGGGAATAAGACTCAATCGATGGTGTCCTGTTTTATCTCATTTACTTTTCGCTGATGATTCTATCTTTTTTGTGGAGGGTACAACTAGAGAATGTCAAAATCTCGGTAACATCCTCAATCAAGATCTTTGCTTAGCCACCGGTCAAGCCATTAACAGGAACAAATCAGGTCTATTTATGGGGAAATCATGCCCTCAGCCTCTTCTAGTTAACCTGGCTAGTGAACTTCGGGTTCCTATTTTGGATAAATCTGGTAAGTACCTAGGTTTACCTTCTGATTGGGGCTCTTCAAAAAAGAATATGTTTGCTTGGCTCTTTGACAGGGTTAATGCAAAATTGGAGGGATGGAAAGAGTCTTTCATTTCTAAAGGAGGCAAGGAGGTTCTTTTAAAATCGGTTGTTCAATCTCTACCTCAGTACGCTATGTCTATATTTAAGATCCCAGTCTCAATATGCAAATCCATTGAACAAAAAATTTCCAGGTTTTGGTGGAAAACAAACAATAATAAATCTGGCATTCATTGGAAACAATGGGATCTACTCAAAGCCAAAAAAGATACTGGAGGTATGGGATTCCGAGATTTTCTAACCTTTAACAAGGCTCTCCTGGGGAAACAGGCATGGAGATTGTTCCAAGATCTTTCATCTTTGTGGAGCCGTGTCTTTAAAGGTTTGTACTTTCCTTTCAAAACCTTCTGGCATGCTGACAGAGGTCATAGACCTTCCTGGGGTTGGCTGAGTATCCTGTTAGGAAGAGATTCTATTAGTCCAAACCTTCAATGGTCAGTTGGGAATGGCCAATCAATAAAAGTCCGTGAGGATAGATGGTTACCTGCTGGAATTCTAGGTGGTCCTGCTCTCCGAGATGAACCCCACACCGTTGCTGGTCTGATAAGCCCCTCTTCGAATGAATGGAATATCGCTCTGCTCAATCGTTTCTTTGATGACTCCACTGTACAGCAGATCCTCCAGTTAAAACTTTGGCCACTTTCAACAGCAGATAAACTCATATGGACAGGCACACAGGATGGCATCTATTCTGTCAAGAGTGGCTACAACGTAATTCATCGTTCCACACACAAGCAGGTTACCTCTCAGGCTTCATCTTCCTACCAACCACCCAAACTTGTTTGGCAAAAGATTTGGAAAGCACAAACTTCACCCAAGATTCGTAATTTTTTATGGTCAGTATGTCAGAATGCATTACCAACTAGAGATAATCTATACCGCAGAAAGATCATTCAAACCCCAGTCTATGGTCTCTGTTCCTCTGCCTCCCCAGAAACTACAGAACACCTTTTCTTGCATTGCCCTTGGTCTCAACGCATTTGGACTCATTCAAAGGTACACCTCAATATTTTTACTTATACCCCTACCCGAATGGACTCATGGTTAGCAAATTTCCTCGATCAAAACAGAGGCTTACCAGATTTTGAGCAGGTTGCAAGCCTTCTTTGGGAAATCTGGAAGGCGCGGAATCACTTCATCTTTCGCCGCGTTCGGAAGTCCCCAGATCAGGTTATCGACTCTGCTTTTGCCCTGGCCTCTCTACAGAAACGAGTCCAGCAAAAGGATTTCAAGGGCCATTCCTCTTGGCTGAGCCCTAATCGGTCTTGGCAACCTCCCCCGCTGGGCACGATGAAGATCAATCTGGACGGCTCCTTTCCCACGGCATCTCACAGAGGATCGATTGCTGGTATGGCCCGCGACCACTCGGGTATACTGCTTGGTGGAATCACACGCTCTGTCTCTGCCTCCTCTGCCCTCGAGACCGAGATCCAGGCATTAATTTTGTCTCTTAACGATCTGATTCAGCAAGAGTTAACAGATTCTCACCTGCTTGTGGAGTCCGACAGCATCGTCCTCGTTGAAACCCTAAATCGGGGTCGCCTGCCGCCGTGGGAGTGCCGCGCCCTCTTCACCGAGTGCTTTGATCTACTTCGCCGATTCTCTCATCTTCGTGTACAGCATTGCCGTCGGGAGGCTAATACCCTCGCAGATTGGGCAGCAAAGGCCCATGGCCGCGGATCCCTCTCTTCCGCTTGGTTTGTCTCCCCTCCCCAAGTTATGCTCGATATTCTCTGTAAAGACGCCCTCGCTCAGGGTTGCTTTGTATTTCCCACGTGACTTTCCATCAATATATATTATCTTTCTGATCAAAAAAAAAAAAAAAAAAAAATGCATCGCTTTCTTTGATAGTGACAGTTTCGGTCTAAATGAGTGGTGCATCGTTAATTAGCTTAATTTGTTATACGTTAATCAAGTAGACGTGTTATGAAGGGACAAGGCATCAATAGTCTCGGGATATTTTCAATTTGTGCGATCAGGTGCTTGAATATGTTTTTCGACCAATTGGGTCATTGAATTATATATATTTTTTAATCCGAACTGGTCTTTCTATCAAAACAATAAACTAAAATGTTGACGTAGGCCCGGAGTTGCTATTAAGTGCAGCGGTGGCATCCCATGTGGCAAATAGAAAAGTTTCAAAATTTTATAAAATAAAGCAGGCGTTTTTCAAAATTTTAAAAAATAAACATCTGGCCAAAAAGAAAATGAATTATGTAACATAGAGAAGGACGGGAGAAGCCGTGAAAGACGGGGAGGATGAACTGTTGCATAAACGTAGACTTGCGAGTTCACATTCATTATCGCGTAATCAAATTTGTGATAATCACATAAACTGTTAAAAGTTCATTTCTATATTGTCTTTAAACACATATTTATTATAAAATACATGAATGAATATTTATCATATTCATCTTATCTAATGTATTTATTATGGTACATTTATATATTACATTCTAAGTACATCTCCCTATTCAATGAATACTCATTTCCCTATCCAATATATGTATTATTAAATATATTGACATTAATGATAAGTGCATAATTGTTTTATTATAAATAAGAGCTTAGTTTTGTCATAGTATATAGATAATAAAAATAAAATTTTCTCCTCTGACTTTCTTTACTATCTTTGATATTTATTTGCTTTCTCTACTCAATATCTTTATTCTCTCTATTATATATTTGTAACGCAATATTTTACAACACGTTATTAATACGAAGATCTACCAATTGAATAAGTAATTTTTGCAAGGAAAGTGTTCTCTTTGTTTTCATTAATCAATTTCTACTTCATATTCTCCTATCAATTCTTCATTTTTCTTTTTCTTGGCCTGAAACCAATTTCAATTTTAAAAGTATCCTTTGCTCTTGAAGTGGTAGTGGATATTTGGAAATCCTTCTAATTAATTTAAGGATTTATTTTTGAAAAAATTATGGTAAATATTGAAAAGCCCAAATTCTACATCCTGTAAGTGAGTGGGAAGAATTATCTATCTTGGTGCTTGACATGGAAATGTACCTCCAAGGGTAAGATCTCGCTAATGCAATTACAGAAGACGGAACCTCAAATGCAAAAGATAAAGTAAATGCACTGATTTTTATTCGTCGTCATTTGCATGAGAGCCTGCAAACTTAATATTTATCCGTTCGAGACCCTCGAATCTGTGGAAAAGGTTAAAGATAGATATGATCATACCAAGACCGTTATCCTCTCTAAAGCACAATATAACTAGCAAAATCTCATATTACAATATTTTAAATCAGTGTCTAACTATAACTCCGTTTTATTTGATATTATTTCTCGGCTTGAGTTATGCAGTATTAAGCTCATTGATGCGGAACCGTTAGAGAAAACTTTCTCCACCTTTCATGTTTCAAATATTGTAATACTAGCAATGTCAATTTGCCACATATTCTGAATTAATTTTTGTGCTCTTCACCGCTAAGCAAACTAATGAATTGCAGCTAAAAAATCATGATCTTAGATCTGCTAGCTCAAAAGTATTGCCTGAAAACACATGCTAACTTTGAGAAAGATACTGGCCATTTTAAGGGATATAAGAGCAGGCAATAACATAACCCTAGAAGGGATGACAGGAAATTTAACCGTTCTAGGAAATCTAACTTTGGCTCGAATCATGACAAGGAAAAGAAGTCAAAGAATGTGACTAATGAAAGTATTTGCCATCACTATGGCATGACTGGGCACTGGTCACGTACTTGTTGTACGCCAAAGCACTGATATTTGGGAAGTTATAAAGAAAGGGTTTGCTAGTTCGACTAAGATAGGGTCTATGGCTAAGAAAAAGAGGAAAGGAAAAAGTGTAGTCTCTAGGACTCCCAAAAGAAAAAGACCTATCCTACTGTTACAAGATGAGAATGAGGAAGAATTGATGAGAAGACTCTCTATGATATTGTAGCAAACATTGTTATGAGAGACCCTGTCATAGGTGTGACAGAATCTAAAGAAGAAGTTGAAGACAGTGAGAAAGATCAAAAAGAAGAGAGTGAAGAAGAAGAAGTGGGAGAAAAGGAAGGAGAGAAGGAAGATAAAGATGAAGAAGAGGAAGAAGGTGACCAAAATAAGGAAAAGTCTGACAAAGAAGCAGATGATGTTTAGGAGATGAGACCGAGGGAAATGATCAACAAAAAAGTGTTGAGGATATCGAAAAGGAAAGTGATATAGAAGGTGGAATATCATTGCTTAGACTGAAGGCATAAAAATGAGGAGTTGCTGAGTAAATTCCTCTTTAGGGGTAGGATGCAAAACCAAACTTAAGTGATGATATCAGCCGTTCTCTACCAAACGGAGAGGACATCTTTGTTTCTCATTTCCCCATGGATTCTATAGGCAACAAGGAACAACAAGCTGATATTCAAGGGGAGTAAAATATTTCCAAGGTACAAATTGATTTTCCTTCAAGTTTGAATATCCTTCCAATTCACTTTGTAGAGGCTAGTGCTCAGATGGAATCAAATTCAAATTATCCTCAGATAGTTGAAATCATTCTAGAGATTAAAGCGCAACAGTATGGCATAGAGGTTGAAATCCAAAAACTGCACATGTCTCTTGATACTACAGCACAATCTCTTAGTGAAAAGGTATAGTCCCTTGATGAAAAGGTTCAGAACGTTAACCGACAAGCCATTTAGAATTTGCTAAGGTCAAGATTGCCTTTGGTTAGTGCATGACCAAGCTTAAGGAGACCATGCAGAACTTAGAGGATTTCCATTTTGTTTGAGTTCCAAGAAACCCTTGATCTTTTCAAAAACCTTTATCTCTTAGTGACTTTTGTGTGTTTTGGTTTGTTTGATCTTCTCTTTTGCCATTGACAAAAAGGGGGAGACTATGTAGATTTTAAGTGCTTTGGTGTGATTTTGTAGATACTTGCAAACTTTTTGAGCTGGTGATCGCTTTTAATAAATATTATGTTTTTTTAATGACTACTTATTCACAAATTATATAAGTTGTGCTCCTTAAGTGTTGTTTTGCAGGTTAATATAGACTTTGTGTTTAAATTTGTACGAAATTTTTATCACCATAAAAAATGAGGAGATTGTTAAGAAAACTCATATCAAGATTTTGAAGTTGACAAAACTTTTTGTTTCTAATGCCTTTCTTACGTATAAATTATTTATAAGTTGTTTTTTTTTTGTCAAGGTCTATTCCTTTCCAGAAGCATATCCCACTTTAATGAGCCTAGAACGAGATCATGTCTAGAGCTAGGAAGAATCTAGAACCAGACTTAATGACATTGCAACGCAAATCTAGAATAAACTTTATTTGGGAACAATTTGTCAATGACTATCTTCTAGCTAAGGATTTTACTTACCTTATTCAAAAACATTGATGGAGTCAATTATATATTGACAAAATCAATCTCGAAGATAAGTTTCATATGAAAAAGCATAACTTATGAAAATCAAAATTCTGATTGTATGGGCGACTAGAATCAAATGGAGTTTCCATTTCTGTCTTCAACAGCCATAAAATCTCCTTGAAAGATTCTGTTCAATGGTTTGATTGATCTCCTCTGGAGAATGTCAATGGCTAATGTTGCATGGAGGAATATTTAAAGGAGGTCATTCGGTCAAGTTGAACAGGAACATGATTTTAGAATTCCAAAGTTTGAAACTTCTCTCTATTACCTGTCTTCGTCCGTGAGTATTACAAATTGTGATCAAGAGAAAAACACACAAAAAAGTGTCTTAGTGGGTTAGAGAGTTCTATCATTGAGTGTTTGTACTTATAAATTGTAATTCTTTGTTGATCCTATAGTGAAATCCAACTAGTAAGCTATCAGTGTGAGAGAGTGAACGTAGGCTTAATCTAAGCCGAACCACTATAAAATTAGTGTGCATTTTTCTTTCCCTTAGCTCTTTCATTTAAAATCTATTGCACACTTTCTGGTTATTGCAGAAGTCTAGTGTTTCGCAATTCTGATCATCTTCCAAACTTTGTTTACAACTTATTGTTTTACACATTTATTTGTCAAGATTCGAACACCTATTCACCCCCTAGTAAGTATTATTTCTAGCTACATCACTTTTATCATTTGCTACTTGTTCTTAGATTGGTGCATCTTTGATTGGCATTTTTCTGCAACACTTTCAGATAAATTATCACCATGGATTGAGGAGAAGGAGGAGCATCTATCCTATGTTCTTTATTCTAGTGCCGTATGTAGTATTATGTATAACCACTGAGTATGATATTTCACAAGTTATAAGTGTAATTAGTTGCTATATGAAGTGTCTTGGTGAAGTTCATTAGAAAGTTGCAAAGTAGATCCTTAGATATTTGAAGAGAACAACAGACTTAGATTTTGTATACCGAATGGATAATAATGGCAGTGATGCCAATGGTTTTGTGGATTTAGGTCACATTAGTGACTTAAATGATTGTAGATCTTTAGTGAGATACGTGTTTACACTAGCAAATGGTGCAGTCAGTTAGAAGGCATCATTACAGGGTCATGTTGTCTTATTTTCAATTAAGGCAAAGTACATAGCACTAACTTTTATAGTGAGGGAGGTGATGTGGTTACGAAGTTTGCTATCGGACTTTGAGTTAGATCAGAAAAGTGTTGATATGCATTGTAATAACTAAAATGTAATATATTTGGTGTATAATTCAGTTTATCATGCTCGAACAAAATATATCAACATCAGGTACCGCTTCATTTAAAATGTCTTAGAGATGGGTAATGTTATTGCGAAATAGATTGCACAACAAAAAACCCAACATATGTCTTGACTAAGCCTGTTCCTTTGACGGAGGCTTTTGTGAAGAATGATACCTTACCGGGCGTTGGGGAGATAGAATGGATAATAATTACGTGACTTGGCTTTAATTATCGAGTTAATGTGGAGAATTGTTAAATTAATGTCTTGAGTTTAAGTTCTCTTGGATCCAATCCATTGGAAGATTATATGGTATTCTCTCATCCAAATTAGATATGTTTTTTTTTTTTTTTTTTTCATTTTTGGGCGTTGATTCTCCATATTTATCCAGGGGTTCAACGTTGCAAATATGAATCAAGTTTGACTCGAAAAGTTTTGCACTAAAAGACAAAATAAGAGGCACACATATATATTATATATGGATATTTATATTTTCAAGAATATGGATCAGCATACGCAGCCTTGCCATTGAGAATTTGTTATTTTGTATCATCCAAGGGTAAAAAGGACATTGTGTGAGAAAGAAACAAAAGCAAGGGTTTACTTTTTACTCTTGGCTCTCCTGCACTAGTTGTGCCCATATGTAAAAGAAAAACAACGGTTTGTGGGTTCCTTCAGCCGAAGAGAAGTCCAATAGTGAAAGAGCTGCCGTATGAAGAAGGGAGAAGAAGGAATGTGCAACATTCTTGATTTTCAGCCGTACCAGAAAAGTTTTGCTTAGCTGAACACCACTGATTTTGTGCCATGAGTTTACATCCAATTGAATTATTTATTTGTAACACTTTGAATTTGGATTTAAATTTAAGTGTGTGAACAATTGTAATTATGATTTTTCGATCATAGTGGATTATTTCCTACTAACTTTTTCCGTGAATGTAGGTATCGAAATTTGGATCGAATCATATAAACCCTAATGTCCTATTATTCCTCATGTATTTCTTTGATATTTTTCGCATTGACTCTATTGATAAGATCCTATGGTTTCCACATTAATATTTTCAAGACAAAAGGCATCATCCTAGAGTCAAGAGGGATATCCTTGTAGCAGCAATAAGAGGGTCAACTGCGTCTCACACGGAAGAATATCCGTACTGTTCATAGGCCATGTACATTATGCATCTATATCTACCATCGATCATGTGGGGTTATGGTGAGATCCCCGATGTGATATTGGTATGCGCGATCCACAAATCATGCAAAATCTTATCCTCTTAACGCCTATGCCGTAAGGCCATTGCCTAGCACGCTTAAAGAGGGAAAAAAGAAAGATAAAAAGCATGTATGTACCTGATGTATCATAAGACGTTTTCATCGGCATGAACTTCTAGAACGACTGTTATTCATTAAGCCATAGCACACGATTTTCGCGACACAGAACGAGGATCACATGTGATTGTTCTTGGTCTTCCTACTCCCAAATAGCGAGCTCAGCCCGAACATATCCCCTGCAGGAACGTTAAGAACAACAGGACTAACTTGAAGAGCTCCTCTCTGTTGGTGATGAGACCCGCAACACCTGGACGAAGAGGCCTTTTGATTGTTCTTTGTCGCCGAACACTGCGGTGGAGGGAGTCCTTGCCGATGCTGCTTCATGTCCGGGGAAGATGACCCGCTCGAGTTGCTCCGCGGCATAAGCGGCAGGAAACACAAGCGAGCTCCGTGCGAATTCACCGACCCCAAACTGCTACTTCGCCTGAACCTCCAGAATGACCTCGACTGCTTGTCGTCAGCCCGTCCTCCTCTCGACCTCGCGTCCTTTATGTTCCCACCATGTGGCATGTCGCCATCGCAATTAGCTTCCGGATCCGGTGATATCATTTTAGCATGCCTTGTCGGATTGCAAGGTATACTCTCTTTAGGAGATGGCAGCGATGGCAGCGGACAGTTACAGTGCCTCCGTCTCTCAGGACCATTCTTCTTCTTGACGGGGGCTGCGAGAATCTTGCCATCGGAGAAGAGCTCATCTGCGGAGGACGACTCGGGTTCAAAGCTCTCCGAGAGACAGAACTCAAAGTCATTCCTCGAATCTAATGCCGGAAGACAGGTGGTAGTAGGGTTCGATGGAGAAGAGTGTATTGCTTTCTGTGCTGCATCCAAGTCGCAGAGATTGAAAGAGAACGAAATCCTCGGGCTCAAAGCAGAAACGTTCTCGGGGTTCAGCTGATCGACGGACATTTGTGCACCTAACTTCGAATCGATGGGAGGATTCTTATCATGCCATGAAGGGTGTTTTATAGACCACAATCTTATGATAGTCCACTCAAAATCAAGAACCAACAAGTGGGGGAGACTCAAAGAAAGCAAGTCGTGGAGTCACAGGATCTCTTTATACAGGAGTCACGAGAGATGTCAAAACTTTGGGTTGGATTTTCTCTCCTCCTTTTCCTGGTGTTTCCTGGAAAGTTGAAAGAGAAAGTTTTTGAAATGTCTAGAGAGAGAGAGAGAGAGAGAGAGAGAGAGAGGGACTGACATGAACCGAATCGTCTGACCGAGGCTTATCTTAGTGGAGCCGAAGTCCATCTGTTTTTGGTTACTTCGTTCGAGTCTTGGAGGTTGGCGAGTCGCTCTCACCTGCAAGGCAGCCATGTCCAGTAGATTTGCTACTTTATCAGAAACAAGCAAATCTCTCAACTTTTCTTTTGAAAACCCAATATGGTGACGGTGACAATGACGATGAGGTCGTCATCACTTGGTCATTCAAGCCATGCCCGACGTGCACAGCATCATCCCTTCGAATACATGGAATGATACCCACAAAAGATCCAAATTCGCAATTCGTCCTCCGACAACCGCTGAGAACATCGTTCCATGTCCAACCGACTAGTTCCACGTCTAATTTCGGGTAAGGGGTCTAGCATGATGCGATTAAATTGACGTCCGAGCTGCTTATTCATCGAAATTGACTCTACGAAGGCTCCAGGGCCAGAAAGAACGTGCTTATTGCCATCAGCACAGCGTATAATCTTTCATATTCATGTATTTTCTGAAGGTACAATTAGTTGTCATAGCTCATGCCGATAAATGATCTCACATGTTGCTATGTAGAATATTAGGAAGATAGATGTCGCATTGGCAGCTAAAAATGGCCGGCTTGTACGTCAATAGGGAATTAGAAGGTGCCTGTCCAGTTAAAGATTTCTCGTCTTGTATCGGGCCTCGTCGTCCCATTCAGAATCTTCAGGGGCTATTAAAAATTTAGAAGGCAATGAGGTGGTGGTGCTCCTCAAGCTGTTTGACTATTTCTAGGAGGAAGAGGCCACTCGAGATCTGTTTCTCGTGAAAAATTGCCGACAGCGTGCCTCGCTGCTGTTTCAACTTCTGCAATTGAAACGGTCTGAGAGCTCCCTTTCGTACCTCCTGAGAACGACAAGAGAATCGCGCTCGCGTGCTGACTTGATACCTTACCCGATGGCATGTTCATAGCCACTCGACTGTCGAATCAGCAAAGCGGGATTTGTTTATTGCGCGTATTGATCGGATGTGGCCTTAATTGTACCATTTGGCACAGGAAATCGGCCTCCGAAGACGACGAACTTCGGCCTATCTCCACTGGAAAAGTTAGCCGTTTGCCTTGACTACTCAAAAAGCAAGACTTAACCCGCATGAAACGTTAAACGTCCTCGACACGTTGAACCATTGCCTGTCATATTCTCGGCATATGGTACTGAATCCTGCATTATTGTGTTTGATGAACAGATGAGATGACTTCAAGGATGTCGTATATTGGCTTCTTAATAGTGCTACTCCATGATGAACTTACGTTAGAATTCAGATGGAGAGTTGTACACTATCGGAAGCTCTTAACAGCAACCTTCCAGTCTCGAATTGCATCAATGAGAGGACATGTGTAGTGGCAACTAATGTCTAAGAGAATCGCCAGGCGACGATCCGAGCGGCAGCACAGTTGATCGAAGATCGAATCAATTTTTCTCTTTCAATTACACTGAAAGATAATTAGATAGCTCTTCATATACAAAACCACTTAGCTTGTGAAGGGGAACTTTTAAATCCATTAATATTTTCAATCACTTTTCTCCTATTTTTCCCGTCCCTTAGTTCAAGCCTCTAAAATTTTGCCACGCTCAACTGGATTTTAGGAGGCACCACCTCCTCATATTTTTAATTTTAGGGAAAATGACATAGATGATCCATGAACTCTGATTCAATGTACAATATTATCCTCGTGCTTGTAATTTATTTGATGTGGCCTTTGAACTATTAATAAATGCTCAATTTAGTCCATTAATTATATGAAATATTCAATATTGACCTTTCATCGATTCAAAGTGACAGAAGTTGCTAATGCAGCTTCCAATCCATTAAATTTGAACATTAGACTAAATAGAAAATTCTAGATATAAATTATCCAAATAAGATCTCAAATCACAATATAACAATCAATGTGACATGTTAACACCATAATTTTTTTTTCCCTTTCTAAAGTAGATGAATAACATGGACTTGTCCACTCGTCTTTTATAGAAATTCAACTCAGAGCCACCTCATTAAATAACATTTGTTTTGTTGTTTGAGCAAATGAAGTGACTGCATTTATTTTTTACCAATAGTTCACAGATCATATTAAACAAATTAAAAATTCAGAGATAACATTACATATTAAACCAAAATTCATAGGCCATATATGCATTTTTCTTTATTTTTATCTTTAATCTACCTTTTGTTTTGCTCATGTGACATCACATCGAACACCATGACATGGATATGAAATAATTGGATAAGTGGAGTCATGTGGGCAATTTGATAGAGTCTCCTTATATCAAACCATATGTAATTTCAAAATACCTATCTATTCCGTCAAAAATCCTTCGACATGACCTAAAAGTTTTGTTACATAAGCCGAGCAAGTTTGTAAGGTTTATTTCCCGAAAAAAAAAATGGAGGATGAAGTGTACAAATGACAATGACATGAGGTAAGGGTGAGCACAGATCTATTTCTCAGGAGAGTTAAATACCTTAATGAGTAAAAAAATGAAGAAAATTATCAAAAAAATTTTAAACTTATTGTATTTGTGATAATTCAATTTTAATATTTTTAATTATGACAATTGAATTCTAAATATTTTGACGATTTGCCAATTTAATCGTTTTAGCCAATTTTGATTAGAAATTACTGATATAGATGTTGGCAGTCTTACATGACACGGTTAATGTTATTGGGAACAATTTTTACAATTTAAAAAAATCTAAATTTTTAATTTTTTTTCTTCTGTTGCTAGTTGCCGGCCCTCGGCGATGGTTGATGACTAGCCACAAGAAAGGGCTGACGAGAGCTTACCTCATTGGGCTCAGGCAAGGCTCAAGCTCGCCAAATCCCAGTGAGATCGAGTTGGCCTAAGGCTGGGAAGGTCGGGTGTTGTCCGCTTTTGGCAAGCTCGAGCCTTGCCAACCTTAGGCAAAGCTTCTTGCCAAATCTAGCTAGGTCAAGTCTCATCAAGGCTGGCAAGGTTAGCTATCACTTGTGGGCGATCGTCGCCATTGCCAAGGTCTATCGCTGGCGGATGAAGTAGGAAAAAGAAAAAGAAAGAAAAGAAGAAAAAGATAAGATAAGAAAAAAAAAAAATAAAATAAAATAAAAATAACTTTTTTAAAAAAATTATAAAAATTATCCACATTAGCAATTTCTAGCAAAATTCGGTCAAAATGACTAAATTTAAAAAAATCAAAATGTTTAGAACTCAATTGACATAATTAAAATTCGACTAAAAAAATTACCAAAATTAGACCAATACTTAGGTTTTTTGGAAATTAAAAAATCACAAATATATTGCACTTATACCAATTCGGTTATAAACATTTTAATTTAGGACAATTTGATTCCTAAATATCCCTCTAAATCTTCGATTTTAACCGTATTTTTCTAATTTCTAAAGAAAGAAAATATAAAGGTTCGATAAAGGAGATTCGACCTAAGTGGCCTGCAAAGCTTCGACGTGCTCCAACCCTTTTGTAAAGACAAAGCTAATGTACCGATTGTGTTAAAAATACATCCAAAATATCTTATAAATGAAAAAAAAGAACTTGCAATTGGGCTTTTAGGTCTACTCTAAATCCAGCTAATTCCAAAGGTTTGTAAGTGATTCTAACTAGGTAGGTTTTATATAGGGGTGTGCAAAAGAACTGGAAACAGCCTAGAACTGGACCCAACCGGCCTAGAAATGGCGGTTCCCATGGTAATTGATCCAAGCCCAATTTAAGTTTAAAAAAATTAGAGAATACTGATCTAGTTGCCAACTCTAGTGTGGAATAGCCCACCCGAATTAGACCTATATATATGTGTCTATTTAATCTTTAAGTTTTAACTTTTTAGACCAAAACCCTAATTTCATTTTTGTCTCTCTCCATCTCCTCTCTTACTCATCTCATGGTCATGCCTCCCTCTCTCACTCTCGCTCTCGGTGGCCTTCAACCTTGTCAATCCCTCTCTCACTCTTGCTCTAGATCGCCTCCGCATCATCGCTCCCTTTGTTACTCTCACTCTCGGTCACCTCCTCCTCCAACCTCGTCTCTCACTCTCAAGTTTCACACTTCTTCTAAAGCAAGGACATTTCGACCGTTTCCATTAATCACCCCATCCATGGAACCAATGGATGGTTCATTTTTAATTTTTTGGAATCGGTCCTTAATGAGTGATTCATGATTTCAGGGCAAGAGTCGCCCATCTTGAAACCAATCACCTCTAGTTTTAGGCTCTCCGTTGAGAACCAACCCATCAAGGAAAAATATTAAAAAGGTCCTAAATTTTTAGTCTTAAACATTTTAATAGAGCTAATTTGTCCTAAACCTTTTGATATAGTGCCAATTCAATCCTTTTGACTAATTTTGGCTAGATATTGTTGACATGGATGTCGGCTCACTTACGCTGGCATTGAAGTAGATAATTTTTAATAATATATTAATGATTTTTTTTTCTCTCATTTCTTCTTCTTTTGTCAGTAACTGGCCACTAGCCACAAGCAATGGTTGGCAACCGACCATGGCAGGGCGGGCTAGCCTTGCCTTTGTGAGGGTAGCCCTAACGTGGTCTCCCCTCGCCGAGGCTAGCTCGCCTTGTCATAGCCAATGACAAGTCATTGGCCAAAGAAAGAAGAAATGACTGAAAAATGGAAGAAAGGATTGAAAAAAAGAAAGAAAGAAAGAAATATAAAAATATGGAAAAAAATAAAAATAAAAAATTATTTAAAAATCATTATAAATTATCTAGATCAGCGTTAACAATATTACGTAAGCTGTCTGACATCCACGTTTGCAATATTCGGCTAAAATTAGTTAGAAGGATTGAAATAATACTAGATCCAAAGGTTTAAGACCAAAGTAACATTAGATCAAAAGATTTAGTATTAAATTGGCACCATTAAAAATTTGACTATTTTTAGGAGAAAGAGGTCATCTGAGATCTGTTTCTTGCGAAGATTACCGATAGCGGCCCTCGCTGCTGTCTCGACTTCTGCAATTGAAACGGTCTAGGAGCTCCCTTTCGTGCCTTCTTGAGAACGACAAGAGAATCTCTCTTGCGTGCCGACTCGGTTCTTTTCCCGATGACATGTCCATGGCCATTCGACTGTCAAATCAGCAAGCGGGATTTGTTGATCGCGCGTATCGATCGGATGTGGCCTTAATCGTACCATTTGCATTTGGCACAGGGAAATCGGCCTTCGAAGACGACGAACTTCGGCCTATCTCCTCCAGAAAAGTCAGCCGTTTGCCTTGACTACTCAAAAAGCAAGACTTAACCCGCATGAAACGTTAAACGTCCTCGACAAGCTGAACCAATGCCTGTCATATTCTCGGCAAATTGTGCTGAATCCTGCATTATTGTGTTTGATGAACAGATGAGATGACTTCAAGGATATCGTATGTTGGCTTCTTAATAGTGCTACTCGATGATGAACTTACGTTAGAATTCAGATGGAGAGTTGGAAGCTCTTAACAGCAACTTTCCAGTCTTGAATTGCATCAACGAGAGGGCATGTGTAGTGGCAACTAATGTCTAAGAGAATCGCAAGGGGACAATCCGAGCGGTAGCACAGTTGATCAAAGGCCGAATCAATTTTTCTCTTTCAATTACACAGAGATAATTAGATAGCTCTTCGTATACAAAACCACTTAGCTTTTGGAGGGAAATTTTAAAACTACTAATATTTTGAATCCCCTTTCTCCTAATTTTTCCCTGTCTCCTGAGTTCCCAATCAAAGCCTCTAAAGTTTTGCCACGCTCAACTGGATTCCAGGAGGCACCACCTCGCCATTTTTCTATTTTTAGGGAAAATTATATAGATGATCCATGAGTTTTGATCCAATATACAATGCTATTTCCATATTTTTAATTTGTTTAATATAGTCCATAAACTATTAATATATACTCAATCTAATCTCTTGATTATATGAAAATATTCAATGTTAACGGAAATTGCTAATGTGGCTTTCAATCCATTAAGTTTAAACATTAGAAAAAAAAAAAAAAATTTATATATAGATTATTTAAATAAGATCTCAAATCAAAATATAATAATTAATGTCATCAAATAATCATGGACATGTTAACGCCCTAATTCTTTTTCCTTTTCTAAAGTAGAAGAATAAAAATATGGACTTGTTGACTTGTCCTTTTTAGAAATTCAACTTAGAGCCATGTCATCAAATAATATTTGTTTTGTTGTTTGAGCAGATGAATTGACTACATTAATTATTTATCGATAGTTCACGGATAATATTAAATTAATTAAAAGTTCCGAGACAACCTTTCATATTAAACCAAAGTTTATAAGTCACTTTTGCCATTTTTCTTTATTTTTATCTTTTATCTATCTTTTGTTTTGCTCGTATGGCACCACATCTAATACCACGACATGGATATGAAATAATTGGATAAGTGGAGTCATGTGGGCAATTTGATAAAGTCTCCTTATATCAAACCATATATAATTTCAAGATAGCTATCTATTCCGTCAAAAATCCTCCGACATGATGTCAAAGTTTTGTTGCATAAGCCGATCAAGTTTGTAAGGCTCATTAAAAAAAAAATGGAGGATGAAGTGTTCAAACGACAATGACACGAGGTAAGGTTGAGCATTGATCTAGTTCACGGGTGAGCTAAATAGGTTGCTGGGTAAAAAATTGAAGAAAATTATTTAAAAAAAAAAATCTAAACTAATTGCATTTGTGATAATTCAGTTTTAAACTTTTTAATTGAGACAATTTAGTTCTAAATATATTGACAATTTACCAATTTCCAAATTTGGTTGGAAATTATAGATGTAGATGTTGACCATCTTATGTGATATGGCTAATGTTAATGTAGACAATTTTTACAATTTTAAAAGATTAAATTTTTAATTTTTTTAATATTCTTTTCCTTTCTTCTTTAGTTGGTTGCCAAGCCTTGATGACGGCTAATGACTAGCCACAAGAAAGGGTCGACGGGAGTCGACCTTGCTAGCCTTAGGCAACGCTCAAGTTTGCCAAATCTCGGCGAGGTCGAGCCAGCCCGAGGTTGGCGGGGTCAAGCGTTGTCCGATCTTGGGAAGCTCAAGCCTTGCCAACCTTGGGCAAGACTCCACCCCGCCAAATCTAGCTAGGTTGAGCCTCACCAAGGTTGGCAAGGTCAACTCTCACTTGTGGCTAGTTGTCAGTCATCGCTAAGGTTTACAGTTGGTGGAGGAAATGGGAAAACGAAAAAGAAAGAAAAGAGGAAAAAGAAAATAAAATAAAATAAAAAAAAATTGGAATTTTTTTAATCATAAAATTGCCAACTTCAGCAATTTCCAACCAAAATTTAAATGATCAAATTAACGAATTGTTCAAAGGTTTAGAACTCAACTGGCACAATTGAAATTTGACAAAAAAAAATTAACTCAATTAAAATGTTTATAAGTTATAACTGGAATTAGTAAAAGTGTAATATGTTTATGATTTTTTTGGCAATTTCCTAGAAAACCTAAGTATTGGTCAAGGTCAATTTGATTCCTAAACATCCCTCCAAATCTCATGTTTTAACCTTATTTTTCTACTTTGTAAATAAAAAAATATATAAAAGTTCAATAAAGGAGATTCGAACTAAGTGGCATGCAAAGCTTTGACGTGCTTCAACTCATTTGTAAAGACAAAGCTAGTGTACTAATTGTGTTAAAAATACATTCAATATATCTTATAAATGAAAAAAGAAGAAGAAGCAATTGGGTTTTCAGGTCTACTTTAAATCTAGCTGATTCCAAAAATTTGTAAGTGATTATAATTGAGTAGGTTCTAAATAGGGGTGTGCAAAAGAATCGGAAACCGCCCGGCCTAAAATCGGTAGTTTCCATGGGAATCGATTCGGTTCCCAATTTCAAATTAAAATAGTGAGTATTGGTTTGGTTCCTATTGTAGGAGTGAAATCGCCCATTTGGATTGGACCTGTACATGTGTGTATTTAATTTTTAAGTTTTAACATTTTTTGACCAAAACATTAATTTCCTTTTTGATCTCTCTCCATCTCTTGCCTCATTCATCTCACGGCTTTGCCTCCCTCTCTCACTCTTAGTGACCTTTGACCTCGTTGATCCCTCTCTCACTCTTGCTCTAGATTGCCTTTGGCCTTGTCACTCCCTCTGCCACTTTCGCTCTTAGTCACCTACTCCTCTGACCTTGTCTCTCACTCTCAAGTCTCATGCTTCTTCTAAAGGGGGGACATTTCGACCAATTCCATCGACCCAACCAATCTATGGAACCAACCTATAGTTCAGTTTCAATTTTTCGGAATTGGTTTTCAGTGGTCGATTCTAGTTTTGGGTTGAGAACCACTCATCTTAAAACCAATCACCTCTAGTTCTAGGTTTTGTCAAGAACCAACTTGTCAAAGAAAAGTATTCAAAAAGTCCTAAATTTATTACACTTGTGCGAATTTAGTCATAAACCTTTTAACGGTGCCAATTTATTCCTAAAACTTTTGACATAATGCTAATTCAGTCATTTTAGCTAATTTTGGCTGGATATTATTAACATAAATGCCGACCAACTTACATGACATTGCCTAGGGGCGATCAGTTTCTGGTCCGATCCAATTTCAAGGTGGAACCATGAACCAGACTAGGACGACCGATTCCTTAAAATCGGAACCAAATCATCGGTCCAATTTGGTTGGTGCAGGTTCGATCCAATAGAATTGATCACTTATTTCTTCCCACTACTTTTTTTCCTTTTACTTTTTTTTTCCTACTACTTGGAACTAGATCTAGATAGTGCTTAGTTCATGTTTTACTAATTTTTTTTGAAGAAATGATAAGATGAAAAAAATATATTTAGTTGGTCTGGTCTGGTTTCCCCTTAGGATTACTGGACTGCACGGACATCGATTCCGCTTTTAGGAACTGAAAACCGGATCGACACTCACGAGAACTAGTCCAAACTAACTAGTATGGTCTGGTTTGAGTGTTTTTCAGTTTAGGCGGTTCGTTTCGGCATTGAAGTAGATAATTTTTAATAACATTTTAATATATGTATTTTTTATTTTTTCTTTCTTTTTTTCTCTTCTTTCTTCCTCCTTTTATCGATGACCGGCCACTAGCCACAAGCGATGGCCAGCAATTGACCATGGCCGGGTGGGCTGGCCTTGCTTGGGCAAGGGTAGCCTCACCAAGGGCTCCCCTTGCCTCGGCCAAATTTGGAGAGGCTGACCCTCGTTAGGGCTTGACCTCACCATGGCCAGGTGAGGCCAGATCGCCCTACTATAGCCACTGGTTTGTCACTAAAAGAAAAAGGAGCAAAAGAAAAAAAAAATATTTATGAAAAAAAAATTAAAAAATTATTAAAACATAATTAAAACTTGTTCATATCAATACGATGTCGCATAAGTTGTTCCACAATGAAAGGTATGACTATTTCTCATAGGAAGAGGCCACTCGAGATCTGCTTCTCGCGACGATTGGCAACAGCGGCTGTTATTGCTGTTTCGACTTCTGTAATTGAAACGGTCCATGAGCTCCCTTGCGTACCTTCTGAGAATGACAAGAGAATCTCTATCACATGCCGACTTGGTTCTTTACCCGATGACGTGTCCGTAACTATTCGACTGTCAAATCAGCAAGCGGGATTTGTTTATTGCGCGTATCGATCAGATATGGCCTTAATCGGACCCATGTCGCGCGGGAAATCAGCCTTCGAAGACGACGAACTTCGGCCCATCTCCGCTAGAAAAGTAGGCTGTTTGCCTTGACTACTCATAAAATAAGACTCAGTCCGCATGAAACGTTAAACGTCCTTGACACGCTGAACCATTGCCTGTCATATTCTCGGCAAGTTGTACTGTATCCTGCATTATTGTGCCTGATGAGCCGATAAGATGACTTCAAAAAAATCGTGTGTTGGCTTCTTAATAGTATTACCTGATGATGAACTTATGTTACAATTCAGATGGAGAGTTATACGCTATTGGAAGCTCTTGATAGCAAATTTTCAGTCTTGAATTGCATCAACGAGAGGGCATGTGTCGTGGGAACTAATGTCCAATAGAATCGCAAGGGGAGCGATCCGAGCGTAGCACCGATCAATTTTTCTTTTTCAATTACGCAAAGAGATACTTAGATAGATCTCTAAATACAAAACCACTTAATTCTGGTGATCAAGAGCTTGCTCCCAGGTGGTTTACATTAGGGTGGTCGATGGTTCGATCCCAGGGGTACATCTTCGAAGATTAGTCCGCGACTTTGGTGCACAGTGGTTGAGTTTGAATGGCATAACGTTGGACTCGGTGAATTTGGCAAGGTGTATGAAGGGAAATTTTTACATCTATGGATATTTTCAATCCCCCTTCTCCTATTTTTCTCGTATCCCGAGTTCTCAATCATAGCCTCTATAGTTCCACCACGCTCAACTAGATTCTAGAAGGCACTACCTCCCCATCTTTTAGTTTAAGAAAAATGACACAGATAATCCTAGAACTTTGATCCAATGTATAATACCATTCATATATTTTTAATTCATTTAATGCAATCCCAAACTATTATTAAATGTTCAATCTAGTCCCTTAGTTATATAAAATATTCAATATTGACCTTTCATCGATTCAAGTTAATAGAATTGTCGATACGGCCTCCAATCCTTTAAGTTTGAACATTAGACTAAAAAGAAAAAAATTATATATATCCAAATAAGATATTCATATCAATTAATGATGGACATGTTAATGCTCTAATTTTTTTTCCTTTTCTAAACTAGATGGACAAAAATATGGATTTGTTGACTCGTCATTTTTAGAAATTCAACTCATTGTATAATAAGCCACGTTATAAAAAAACATATAGTTTGTTGTTTAACCAAATGGAAAGATTATATTAAATATTTATTAATAGTTCATGGATCGTATTAAATAAATTAAAAGTTTAAGGACAATATAAAATATTGGATAATTCATAGATCACTTGTGTTATTTTTCTTTATTTTTATCTTTTATCAATCTTTTGTTTTGCTTGTGTGGCACCACATCTGACACCACGACACGGACATGAAATGATAGAACAAGTGGAGTCATGTGGGCAATTTTGATAAAGTCTTATTATATCAAACCATTTATAATTTTGAGATACCTATCTATTCTGTCAAAAATCCTCTGACATGATGTAAAAGTTTCGTTGCATGAACCGAGCAAGTTTGTGAGGCTCATTTCTCAAAAAAAAAAAAAAAAAAAATGGAGGATGAAATGTACAAATGACAATGACATGAGGCAAGGGTGAGCATTGATCTTGTTCTCAGTGAGCTAAGCAAGTTCATGGATAATTTTTTTTTTTAAATCGTAAATTTATTACGCTTGTGATAATTTAGTTATGAATCTTTCAATTACACTAATTGAGTTCTAAATCTTATAATAATGTGCTAATTTAGTCATTCCAACAAAATTTGATTGGAAATTACGAACGTAGACGCCAAACGTCCTATGTGGTATAACTGATATTTTTATATATTATTAATTTTCTTTTTTTGTTGGTTGCCAAGGCTTAGCAACAACCAATGATAGGCTCGATGATTACTAGCCATAGGAAAGAGTTGGTGAGGGCCAACCTTGCTGGCCTTGAGCGAGGCTCAAGTTTGCCAAATCTCAATGAGGTTGACCCTCTTTAGCCTTGGGCAAGGCTCCGCATTGTCAAATGTGGCTAGTTTGAGTTTGGCCTAAGGTTGGGAAGGTCGGCTCTTGCTTGTGGCCGATCATGGCCATCACTGAGGATCAGTAACGAAGGCATCTACCCTAAATCCAACTTTTTCCAAAAATCTGTAAGCAATTCTAATCAGGTAAGTTTTAGGTTCTCCGTTGAGAACCAATCCATCGTTAAACAGGTCACTCCTAATATGAGGGTAGAATTGAATCCCAATGAAAAAAACAGAAAGATAAAAAGAACAAAAGGGAGGAAATCTCCATAGTCCGCAGTTTCCCAGCAAATGAGCTGCAACAAGCTCACGAGTCGTGAACTATATTAACATGCGTGACATCCAAATCGGTATTTTGAAATTAAAATCTCACGCTCACCATTCCAATTCTAGGTAATTCTTGTCATTGTGATATTAATGAGACATATTGATAACTAAATCAATTAGGATAACTAAGTCCTAATCATTTTGAGAGAGAGAGAGAGATTGAAACTCAAGATTTGTGACCTTTAGGATGTTGTCATTATTAAAAGAACAATTTGAAAATATAAAAAGTGCGGAAAAACCTCGCACGTTTTAATAACCATCTTGTGAAAAGTGGACTATGATTATCCCCTGTCTTGTTCCGTCTTATTTTTATTTTGTTCTTTTGATTGCTAACCTTAATATTTTATTTATTTTAATGCATTAGCACTTTATTTGTTTCACGAAAAATAAATAATTTGAAAAATATTTTCCAAAAAATAATAATTTAAAATAATTACTTATTAAAATAATTTTCATTATCAATAACAATTTTTGTCTAAATACTTTCGTGGACAATTTTTTTTTTCATTCCTTCATTTATTTTTATAGATGATACAAGGAATTATTTAAAAAAAATCTTCCAAATCATTCAGTTTTCGATCATTGGATTGTAAAGCAAGGCCAAGCTTTTGGATCCGATTCTAACGAAAGCGATTCATCACTTGTCTATCTCGCATCCCTGGTTCACTATTCATCCTTCAGCTGCTCCTTGTCAAGGTTCTCTATAGAACATGTTGCATTCCGTTATCCCTAGTCGCTCGAATAGTTTGATTAATTCGGTTTAAATGATTTATGACAAGAAATCCATGCCCTTCTGCCCTTCTGTGCAATATTTCTTTCAAAAACATCTGTGAGGAATATGTGGATCTTTCATCAAATCTATGACTTCCAATATGATCCAAAGGTCTTTTCCAGGAAAATTTATGTCATTCGGTTGTTTCACTTGTGCACAACTAGTTTTCTATTTCTATATACTGTTATGTGGATCTTTCATCAATCTTATGTTGACCTCGGTTCATCATGGATGGCGTGTTGGCAGCCTTGTTGGATTATGTGAGATCAACGTGAGACTC
Organism: Eucalyptus virginea; assembly: GCA_014182375.1. Lineage (NCBI taxonomy): Eukaryota > Viridiplantae > Streptophyta > Magnoliopsida > Myrtales > Myrtaceae > Eucalyptus > Eucalyptus virginea. The sequence goes on along the minus strand of CM024523.1, from coordinate 19,865,055 downwards.
ACAATAAGAGTTTTATATACTTTTATGAGTACTCAAGTAGAGAGAGATCTATGATTGAGATCGAGTAGCTATAGGAGATCCTTGTAGAGATCAAGAGCCCCTTCAGGGTACCTTAATCTACAGAGGATCAAGGCAAGAAATTTCCGTCTACCTCATCCCTTACTTTATACTTGACGACAGTCCTGGAGACGTTCTCCGGCAACTTTTCCTCTTTGAAAAATGTTTATCCTAGATAGTGTCTTATGGCTCTCTCTGTCTCTGTCTCTGTCTCTGTCTGTCTGTCTCTCTCTCTCTATTTGTGCCTCAAACTTTCTCATTTTGATGTATGCGTTACAAGATAAATTGATGCTTAGAATAGTCGAGTTGCAAGCCGGCACCAGTTCAGCCACAGAAGCTTCAATGGTGCTAGAATGGGTGTGCTTTGTCTGGTGAAGTAGATCCATAATTGCCTCGAGTGCCAACGTTGTTATTGTATCTGGAGTTACTGAGGGTGTAGCCATTCATGTCCGTACGTCGCAGCACTTGACTACACGTGAGAATATTCAAGGCTTGACAATCAGAATGCAGTAATAGCACTAAATACTCAATTTTAGTTCAAGATGACTTATACTTGAGTTCAAGCGTTAACTTTACTTCCTAACTCTTGAAGCAAATGTTAGTTTAAAACTCCACATGATGCTTCATTTATAAGTGAAAAGGCTTTAAAAGCAGCTGATGTTGCTCGAGTCGATTGTCGAGCTCAACGAGATCTGACACTCAACCTACTCATGCTCGGTTGGAATCGAGGCGAGTTCTTCGTTCGCAACTAAGCAATCACTTTTACTCTTACGTCTAACTCTAGAGATTCTTCAAGGTACTCTATCGTCGCTCAGATGTTTCCCTTCTTCTCTTCCATTTGAAGCTTGGCTCAATCACTTGATTATGTCAGCTCATGAATGGCTAGCATCCATGCAATTCCTTCAACATCTAGCTTGGAAGGATTGACGGAGTCATCTTTCGATAACCAAAAGAAACAGTACTCGTGGTGGACACACCCGGCATCATCAAGCAATTTGCACTCAGTGGAGGACATCAACAACGAAAGTAAGCAAGCAAAAGCAGCTGAATTCATTCATAAAATAAATCGGGTCTTAATGCAACGCATCTGCGAACTCAAAAGTAAACAAATATCACAGGACTTGGGTAATAAGGGAAAAATGGATCATTCGACATCTAGCTACAATTGAAAGGTTTGGAACGATGCCGCTTCGAGGGTAACCCCACGATCCACTATGACATAAGCTTGCTTAGTAGCCCGGGGGCTTGAAGGCGATGAAACTGATGCACTGCACTTGACGCTTGTTGTCGAAGCCGATGATTCTGACGAAAGCGGTGGGGTAAGCCTTCTTGCACTCCTCAAGCTCCTTCAACACCTGGGCCGAGTCGGTGCACCCGAACATGGGCAGCTTCCACATGGTCCAGTATCTCCCATCGTAGTACCCCGGGGAGTGGTGGTGCTCACGGTAGACGAAGCCCTTCTGCATAAACAAAAAGCGAAATCCCACCATTCCATCACAATATGTACTACGAGTTAAAGATCATATACCTAGGCAAAGCAATTGCATAATGGCGTTGCGACTTGTGTCAAGAACTTGAAATTGAAAAAGGGTGTTGAAGACAAGGACCTCAGTCTCAAATTCCAAGCAAGGAACCCAGCCCATGCGGAGCAGGTAGTCGACTTCCTTCGCCAATTGTGTGGGAGTCAGGGGAGGAAGGTAGGACAGCGTCTCGAACTTCTTCAGCCCGACCGGTGGCCACACCTGCCCATGTGCATAGACGTAAGTCTCAACTTATTCAGGACATTCAGGACATTGTTGCTGCTAATAACCTCACTGACTAGAATCGTCGTTAGGAAATTCTCCTAAGATGTTCATTTTCTACAAACAGCACGAAAATGGAATTAACTTCCGGTTGATTCTAATGAAGAATGGGCCCGACAACTCGCGCTCACGACGCTGGCCAGATTCACTCCCACCTTTTTTATGCACACCAGCAAAGAGAACGTTCTTCCATGTCAGCTGGAACTAAGGCTACTCACGAGAACTTCCATCTAAAGGCACATGTTATAGAAATCGATCTAAGCCTGAATTGTTTCGAGTGCCGAGAAATCATTCTGTAAGCTAAAGCTAGACGAGTATACCTGCATGCATTGCACTCTTCCACCGTTGCTGGGGAGAGAGGTGATGTCATTGCTCTTGCGGGTGACCGGGAAGGCCGAGGCAGACTTGAGGCCGGTGAACGGAGCCACCATGGCAGCCTGAGCCGGGCTGGTGCTCTTGACAGTGGCGACAGCAGCCGAGGAGAGCATTGAGGAGGCCATCTTCTCCCTCTTCTTCTTCTTCCTGTGGTGAGTGAGAACTGCTGTGCTCTCTTATGGAACTTCCACTGTGGGATTCATCCTATATATAAACACAAGGTCCCCCTTCACGTATCCTAGGGCCACAAATCCCCGGCCTTGACAGGCGGTGGATCCTGGCCGTCGGTTCTGATAGGTGATGACATTACCGCTTGCTGGCCACATAAGTGGGGAAGGTTTTTGATCTAGCCTTATCGCTACCAGCGCAATGACAGCGCCACGTGGCGGGCTCTCGGCGATCTTATCTCATCCTAGGGAGGACAATGAATGTGTGATGGTGGTGACTGGTGAAGTTGAAGTCTCTCAAGCTGATCCCCACTCCCTTGTAAGCACTGGTGTTGAGGAATTGAGGGATCTAAGCCATTCCATTGATGCCCCATCTGTCATTTTCAATCACATGTAGTCATCAACCCTAGAATTATAATAATTCAATCATGTATTCAATCGGATTTTATTTTTATTTCTCTTTTTGTGGACCTTTAACATGAGAAAATGTCCCCAATTTTATTTATTTATTTATTTATTTATTTTGGGGGGGAGAGAATTTAGAGAAGGGGTTCTTCTCATATCCCGAAATCATTAATTAAAAAATGGTGTAAAAGCTCAAATAAAAAATTGACTCGTGAAACGTAAGATGTGGTGTTAAATTTAGGAAAAGAGATATTTCCATTACATGTGCAAATAATATAGGCAAGTGAGGAAGGGAGGGGGAAAGAAATTTGCAGGGGTTGCATTTGATGTCGTGGAGTTGGGTAGGGATAGGCCCAAAGCCCAACCAAACGCGACCATCCTCACGAAAAAAGGAAAAAATAACAAGAGTATGGTACCCCTTTTTTTTTTTCTAAATAACAAGCGAGTGGTACATGTAATGTCAAGTGAAATACTAATAATATTGATTGACTTTGACTATACATCCTTCTCTTTTTTGCCTAATTAAGGAAAATAAGATGTATTATTCTTTATAAAACCAAAAGTGTGTTATATTTTACTAAACAAAGTCAACTTCTTTCTTGTTCCTCTATCTAATGCCACATCACATGCCGCGCATTATAGAGTCAATCTTGTGTGAAGTTATAGATATAATTAATTTCCTCATTTACATAGAGTCAATTTTTTACATGTTACTTTAGATATTACTGAAAAGATGTAATATTTTTAACTCTGTATAAAAATCTTCATTCTCAAAAAGTGAAGTTTACTCCTTATTGTCGTGATATTTGCCTCCAAACTTTTTAGTTTTTCTTGATAAAACTCTTAGATGTTTATTTATAAGAGAAAATATTCATTTCATTAAAACTGAGTACACATAGTGTCCGAGAGTCACTTTTAGTATATTCCATAAAATTTACATTTCATATTTTAGTAAACTACTAGTGTTTAGTACACTTATAAATTGCTAAAAGCTAATTAATCTTCCAAAGCCAATTGCATGAAAATTATCTTTCTCCCAGATTGCATTTTTGCCTAAATCATCGAGTACAATATGATTACACTTTGCATCTTATATTATCCAACCTAATAATAAATTATTACAATCGTACTTTCTCGATTATTTCCAGGTTATCCAGTATATTTCCATACTGCTGAGCAATCAAGTCGTTAAAATATTATTTTAGTCAATTAAGTCTTCAATGTTTGTCTAACTGGAAAGACTCATATGCCATTGCTAGCGTGTTGGCTGAAGGCCTCTGTCCTTGCCAAAGCGATGGGGTCCAAAACCAAGTACCCGAAAATAGTCATATAGTCAATTATGGAGAGAAGTCTTAATATAACAAATTTATGCTAATTCAATTCTAAACATTTCATACTAATTGAGTCCTAAATTTTTTGACAAGTTGCCAATGTAGTTTATGCGGCTTATATTGGTTGAAAATCCCTAACATAGACGAGCGGCCGACCTACATGGCACAACCAACACTGACGTAGGAAAATTTTTAATTTTTAATTTTTAATTTTACCAACTCTAGGATAGCGAGGTCATCGGCCAATCATAATTAGCCATAGGTGAGGGCGTCGTGGCCCTTGCAAGCATGGGCGAGGGCCTCCGTGCCCTCACCAAGAGCCAGGCGCCCATCACTTGCAATTGTATTGTGGTGGCCCTTCCCCAAACCAAGCAAGGGCATTGTGGACCCCATTGGCCAATAGGCAAAAGTTGCAACCCTCTCTTGGATCTAGGCAAGGGTTGGGCACCCTCGCCTACTGGCTGGCAAGGGCATGGAGGCCCTCACATAGAGCCTGTGGCAGTCGTCAACCCGCAATTGAGGAAAAAAAGAAAAGAAAAAAGAAAAGAAAAGAAAAAATTAATAAGAAATTTAAAAAATTATCGACGTCAGTCTAGGCCACACTATGTAGGACAACATTGTCCATGTTAGCGATTCTAACCAAAATTGATTGGATAGATTACATTGGTAAATCATCAAAGGGTTTAATGCTCAATTGGTATAATTAAAAGTTTCATGACTTAATTAGTATATATACGAAGTTTTTTTTTGGTCAAAAAATGCAATAGGTCTAGAACTTTGCTGTCAATTTTGACCATATTTTGCTCTCCTATCCGACATCTACTCATGCTGTTTGTGTTCAATAAGGAAGATTGTGGTGAATACATTCTCTTGAAAAAGTAAATGTTGATAAAACATTCATTTAAATCACTGTCATATTTACTGGACTAAGAACGGACGATTATGATAGAGAAAATCTAGATATCTAATCACGTTCATCCCTAGAATTGGAGCAATTTTCTTTTTGTTATTTGTCTTTTTTAATCTAGGTGAATAGCATGAGGATTCGATTATTTGGACACACTTTGTGTAAGTGGCTTTGACCTAGAATAGTTTGCACGCAATCAGTAACATTCGGACAGAACATCTCCAGTTTTTGAGCTGGAAATCTCGGAACACGGCTTCATTATGTATAGCTTTGCTAGTGCTGATGAGAGAGTAAGGTTCAGGGCGCATTTAGATAGGCCCAAAGCCCAACCCAACGACCATCCTCAAGAAAAAAAGTGGAGATGACAAGAGAATGGCACCTGGTTTTCTATTACAAAAACATTTCAATTACTTTTTTGTGAGGATTATTTTCAGATAATTCAGATTAGTTTAATTTTTATGATTAGTACGAGGCGAATCTCAATGTTTTTCTTGAGAATTATTGTTCTATGTTAAGTGAAATACTAATTATATTGATTGACTTTGACTATAGATCCTTTTTTTTTTGCCTGATTAAGAAAAAGATGATGTATGCGATTTTCATATAAATCACATTTTCCTTACTGCACCCTATTTGAACCCTACCTCTCCTTTCCATCAAAGAGAGATGCCACTAAATCAACATTTCATTCTCCAAATATCCTAGAAAACATCAAAACCTTGTAAAGTCGACCTTAAACACTCTACTTGCTTGCAACACATTTAGAATGATACTTATTGAAAATCCTTATGATGCTTCTTCATAGGGTTGAAAAGGGGTTCTTGCTACCTATGGCTGGTTGTTTAGCTCATGGGTAGTGGTTTGGTTAAGGAAATACTCTGGAGCCGTATGCCTTTTTACCCAAAAAAAGAAGAAGAAGCTATCTGTCTTTGTTCTCTAGTATACTTGCTCGTGCTGAGCATGCGATTACTTTCTCAAATTTATATAAACCTTATGTTTATTAAAAGTTCCTGTGGCCTCTTGCAAATATGGGTTATATGAAAATATAGTACTTTTAGAGGATGACGACGATTATGAAATTTTATTAGAGGGAAGGAAGTATCACTTGGAAATATATATATAACTTTGTTGGTAATTGAATATTATGAAGTCATTTGCGTTATAAATTCACAAAAAAATTTATAACATCTCTTAAGTCATATTTTATAAGGAAAAAAATCACAAAAAACCCCAACCTATGCCCACCGTGGCATATTTACCATAAACACTTTTCGTGACATAAAACTTTTTAAATTTGTATCCATGTAACATATTTACCCTCCACCAAAATTCTGCTATTGAGTACCATTAAACATAATATTGACCTAATGTTCATGTGACTTAAATGAAACAAAAATCACATTGTTTGTGGTTGGGATATCATTTGACGAAATCTTAGCTAAGAGTAAATATGTCACATGGATAAAAATTTTGGGTTTTTTATATCACAAGAAATTTTAGGGTAAATATGTCATAGTGACATAGTTTGTAGTATTTTAGGTCAAGAAACAAAGCTAGGACAAATGTGTTATAGTGGACATATTTTGATGTTTTTTGTGGCTTTTCTCCTTATAAATACTTAATTTATCACGGACTATTTCTATTTAGTTTGAAGCACACTGTAAGGTCACTTTCTTTAGTAACCATTGTTCTTTAACATATTTTTAATATTACATTTCTTACTACATATTGATCTTTATGAAACTAAAAGTGTATTGTATTATAAGGTAACAAAGTCAACTTTTCTCTCTCTAAATATTATTCTATATATGCATCAATAGATTTTCCTTTATCTATGTCACATCGCATGCGAGTGCATTATAAAGTCAATTTTGTGTGAAGTTATGGATATAATTAATTTTCTTTTTTATCGAAAAGAAATTTCTATTCATTACTAAAATGAGACATGATAAAAAATCTCAAAAGTCACAATAACAAGATAATCTCATAGAGCTTCAAAACAAACCAAAAACTAGAATTCAAGACATTCCATTAGAGCATGGTCAGCAAAAATAATCACAGACTCGTCTTTTAAAGAATAGATCCGTGACTTTAGATATTATCGGAAAGATGTAATATTTTTAACTTTGTTGATATCTTGAAAAAATTTCTCCGAATAAAAACCCTCATTCTCATAAAGTGAAGTATACTACTTATTATCGCGATATTTTCCTCCAAACTTTTTGGTTTTTTGATAAAAATCTTAGATTTTTATTTATAAGAGAAAAGAAATCATGTCATTAAACCTAAGTACACATAGGGTGCGTTCGGTAACGTTTATTCAAAAATTGTTCCAAGGAATAGAAATAATTTTTCTATTTCGTTCCTTGGAACAATTTTTGAATAGAAGAATGCGTTTGATAACTATACAAAATTTCTGTTCTGGAATAGAAAAAGATCATAAACATGTTTGGTAAACTTGTATAATTTTTTTTTTTTTAATTTTTAATATTTTTATTTTATTTTTTCTTTTTTTTTTTTTTTTTCTCTTTGGCCGATCGCCGCCACGGCCGTGGCCGGCGACCGGGCCGGGCGACATTCAGCGAGCCTCGCCGGAGGCCAGCCTCGCCGAGGCCGACTATGGCCGAGGCCGGTGACCAGCCAAAGAAAAAAGAAAAAGAAAAAAGAAGAAGAAAAAGAAATAAGTTTTGTGTTTTTGTTCTTTTGTTTTTTCAAATAGTGTTCCCGGGAATAAGAAACAAGTTTTTCTTGTTTCTTGTTTCTGTTCCCGAGAACAAAAAAATAGATTTTGAACAAAAGCGTAAACAAACTCGATTATGTTCTTTTTTTGTTCCCCGGAACAAAAGAACATAAATTGTGTTCCGAAGAACAAAAAAAGAACACAAACAAACAGACCCATAGTGTCCAAATGTTACTTTAAGTATATTGCGCAAAATTTGCATTTCAGATTAATTTAGTAAACTAGTAGTGTTTAATTAATATTCTTGAGCCAATTGCATAAAAAATTTATATCTCCAAGATTGCATTTTGCCTTCATCATTGAGTATAATCCGATTACACTTTGCATAGTGTATTATCTAACCTAATAACAAATTATTACACCTTAATTTCTTGATTATTTTGAAAATATCATGTAGAGTCATCTTTCAGTACTACTAAGCGATTGAGTCATTAACATATTATTTTAGTCAATTAAGTCTTTAACATTTGTCTGATTGTCTAATTGAGTCATAAATTTGTCACCGAAGCTATTTTGATATAATTGGAAAGACTTATATGTCATTGCTAGTGTGTTCGCTCAAGGCCTCTGTCTTTGCCAGAACGTGGGGTCCAAAACCAAGTACCCTAAAATAGCCATATAGTCAATTTCACGAAAAGGTCCTAAATCTAATGGATTTGTGCTAATTCAGTTCTAAATATTTCAATTGTACTAATTGAGTCCCAAATCTTTAGACGATTTGCCAATATAGTTTATCCAACCAATTTTGACTCAAAATCTATAACATGAACACCATACGTCTTCCATGACATGATCAGTTAGAACGCCTAGTATTGATGCACACAAATTTTATAATATTTTAATAATTTTTTTGATTTTTTTTAATTATTTTTTTAACAACTTTGGGCCAATGAGGTCATCAGCCGATCATTGCTAGCTGTAGGTGACGATCGTTAGCCCTTGCCTAGTCTGAGTAAGGGCCTTTTGCACCCTTGCCAAGATGCCCTTGCCTATTACCAGTGAGGGTTTCGTGGCCCTCGCCCAAATCAAGCAAGGGCGTTGTGCCCTCACCAGCCAACAAGCGAGAGTCGTGGCTCTCTCTTGGATTTAGGTGAGATAACCAACACCTATGACGGTGATGTCAGCCAAAATTAGTTAGATGAACTATATTGAATCATCAAAAGATTTATGACTCAATTGACATAATTGAAAGATTAATGACTCGATTAATACACATACAATATGTTTAGAACCTTTTTAATACTTTTCCCGTCAATTTCGACCATATATTGTTCTCCCGTCCAACATCCTATTCATACTATTTGTGTTAATGAATACATTCTCCGGAAAAAAAATAAACGTTGATAAAAGATTCACTTAAGATAACTTTCATCTTTACTAAGCTAAGAATGAACTATTATGATAGAAAAAATCTAGATATCTTATGACGTTCATCCCTAGTATTGGAACAACTTTTTTTTTTTTGTTGTCTTTTTATAATTCAGATTAATGGCGTGAAGATCTAATTATTTGGACACCCATGAAACGCGCCTACAAGTCCCATGAACCAATCAAATCTAGACTTTTGGTTTGTGGGAGTGACTTGACTTAAATTAGTTTGCATGCAATCAGTAACATTCAAATTAGAAAACCTTTTAATTTCTAAGCTGAAAATCCTCAAATACCGCACAAAATACTATTGGAGTGGTGAGGGAGCCTTTATGTGATGAAAAGCTCGATACGTGGGGGAAGTTATCTTCCCTCAATAAATTCGTTCTCTAGTAAAATCATTTTCAATAAAAATAGTTACTTTTCATTTGTTTGGTAGTTTAGAGAAAATGATTTCATTCTTTAGTAAAAAGGGAAGTCATTTTTCCTGATCGATTAATTTTTCACCATTCAAACACCGAAAAGTTGGAAAATAATTTTTCGGAAGCAATTTTCTTCAATCGAACAGATCCTCAATGGATAAATGTCGAACAAACCTCCAAAATTCAACAACCAGAAAAGAAAAAGGAAGATATTCTCACCCTCTTCAAGTTCCCTAAGGCCACCGCACTGTTAGAGCATCTTAAATCAACTTGGAGACAAAAAACCAGGAAAGATAAGCATTAGCGAATGTGGGATTAGATTAAACGACGAGTTGAGGATAATAGCGGTGAAAGCCGCGTCCTCCTTTTGGACCCACCAATGCCGACGACGGTGGTTGCTGGTGTTGCGCTGCGGTGTCGCCGCCCACGGTTCTTGGAGGGATGGGGAAAACCACCCCTCCCCCACCAAACAAAAACAAAACCATTCGCTGGTTTTGGAAGGGAAAAATAATATAAAATGAAAAAGGCGGTTCCGCTTCCAATTTCATTTCCTGAAAGTCAGGAGTCAATAATCGAAGCGGACCCCCGATGATATATGTCCGTATTTTTTCCGTCTCTTTTTCATTCACGACAAGTTGCTTATATTTTGGTGAAGAATATTCCTTCAGTTCTCCGTCTAGACACCATGTTAATAACCCTTTGGATTTTCCAAACGTCAGTAAGTACATAAGAACAAAGCCCAAAAGCAGGGATCGGACGGGGGTAGGGCAGGTGCGGGGAATTGCAACCCATGTCCGAGAAAATATTAGGTACGTCTTTGCCCCGGTCTCGTGCCCTCACGTGGGGCATATTTGCATAACCTCTAATTCCTGGCAGCAGATATGTGGATTTTACCTGCCCCACTTGTGTCTCTCCACGGTGACTCAGTTCCGATGAGATGGACAGCGAGATGCGCTTCGGCCAGCAGCATCAATCGTAGGAGTTTCTGTTCAAAAGACCTATCGAAGAGCGATGGATCTATTCATAGTGACGCAAGAGCTACATCAATCACCGGTCGTTGATTTACTCGGAATCTCTCATGGTACGGTTGGTCATCCTCTATAGAAAATTGTCATATGAAGATCAATCAAGATGACTGAGTTGATGATGCCTCTGTCATTGACAAAAAAAATACGATCATGGTACACGTGAATCTAATGACAAGGTCTAAATCGCCAAAACCATGGATGGCCGCAAGAGACGGCCGGCCAGGCCCACCTCAGCGACATTGATTAGTTTGGACAACTCACTAAACTTGGAGAGGAGAGTCGGGGGGGATGAACCTAAGCTTTAAACATAATGTAGATCAGTCAAATGATGACAAAGATGATACATTGGATTTCGAGAGACTACTTCGTGGAATACAACATAGGAGAATCCCATTTGATTGGTTCCCAAAACAGTGGGCTTTGGTCGACATGCCCCCCCATCACGGCCTCCCGCGTGTAAGCCGGAATAATGGCGAGTCGAAAAGTATCTTTAATCTTTTATTCATAAATTTTATTTTCTTGTCCACATTTCGAATTGACTGATACCAAATTGGGAAGAAGATGTTGATCTTTCACGGAAACATTCTAGGCCAAACAACTGTTTTTACCGTGAACACTCCAACCAGAAGGAACATCAGTTTTGTCCAGGTGCGAAAAGACCATCTCCACATTGTCTGGACCTCCCCCAGAGGATCCCTAATCCGATTATCTTCCGAAACAAGGAACTTCCATGTTATAGAAATTAGAAAGATTTGAACTTATACTCTCACGCTCTAATGTAATACGAGATTTTACGGGCCATTGCACACTTTGAGAGTATGTAGCGGAAGTCCGATACTTTCACCTAGAGGGATTGCCAAGAAGGAAGTCCGATCCATTAACATATCTACTTAGACCCATATTCACTGAAAAACTTAAGTTAATGAGTTATGGGTCAACTAATTATTCTATACCACATCGTTTTCCGTATGAGATTTCTCTAACACAATTCACGCGTATATCTTAACAATCTCCTCTTACGTGTAAGCTCAATAATTCATGTATTCTTTTGCATCGATTTCCACAATGTCCACTTACTTGGAAACCACAATCATGGGCTTTGAATACCATTTGTTGAGAGTCAATAGCAAAAGTCTGATAAGTAAGATTGCCAATAGAGAGCTCAAGTCCGAACTTGTCATCTTTACTCAAAAACTTAAATCAATGAGTTATAAGTTAATTACGATATATTAACTGCTTTACACCGTGTTAATTATTTGGTATGGGATTTTTTTAATACAACTTATACATATACCCTAACACAAATTAATTATAAATGATATATTATTAAAAAAATGGGTGATTTAACGTTTATATGCTCTAATGGATGAACAGCGCGAAGATCGAAAATGAGACCCTGATTTCTTTGTCACCTAGTGGCAATGATTAAAATATCAGAATGAAGATTATTGGCCATACATATCTAAATTACGAGCATCTTGGGCGTGTGGGTTGCAAGGATTGGATCTATCCGTTTAGGAATGGATAGACATTATCGTTCTACCCTCCAAAGCCGTGACATGTCGACAAGTAAATTTTTGAGGATTTTACATTTTGCCACGTCATCAGTATAATTCCGCCTCGCCTTTGTGGTGGCGACGGCCACGCCCTTGACGTACTTGTCTGTCTCTGGCGGCATCCGCATCATGGAGGAGCTCGTCCCATGCTCTCCATCTGCCTATTGGATGTAAGCTCATTGTCTATCTCCCACAGTTTTTTTTTTTTTTTTCGAGATGTAAGAAAAAAAATGTAAAGCCATAAAAAAAAGAAGAAGAAGAAGGAAAAGGATGAACATGATTGGAAGAAATTTATAAGGGAAGAGATCAATTAACCCTTCTAAATTTCACCTCTAATTGCACTTTATTTTTATATATTTTCAAAAACACAAGTGTCAGACAGCAATTAGCAACTTACATCAATCATTTTTGTGCTTTTTATTCATAATTGTCCTTTTGCCTAATATATAGTAAAACACCATTTAACAATATATACTGGCGGATATAAAATATATGAATAATACTACAAAAAACTCTAAATTAATACATATGTTACAAATTTACTTTAAACTAAGTTTTTTATCACAAAAAACTTCAAACTTGTACATTTCTAATAAATTTACTCTAAACTCATTTTTAATTATCAAAAACTCTAAACCAATACATTTGTGACAAATTTATAATCTATTAGTTTCTATAAATTGGATTAATATTACGAAAAACCACAATTAAATGGTAAAATCATGTTGTTACATATCATTCAACTCATAAATTTGATGATAAAATTCAATGAAAACTTATGGATGGTAAATTTATCACTGTTATACTAATTTGAGTTTTTTTGGTGGTTAAAAAATTAATTTAGGGTATATTTGTCATAAGTATACCAGTTTGGCATTTTCCTTGCATGTGGCTGGTGAGGTCATTCACCATCGCTAATACCTCGGTCTGACGAAGAGATATAGGAAAAATAGAAAGAAGAAAAAGGAAAGAAAATAAAAGAGAAAAAGAAAAAAAATTAAAATATAAAAAAAAATTGCAAAAACTGCTCACCTTAGTGCTAACATTCATTGGTCACTGATTATGCCATGTAGATGCTTGATATCTATATTAGTGATTTTTAGCTAAATTTGGCCGAAATGACTATATTAGCAAATTCTCAAAAGGTTAATTGCTAAATTGATCAAATTAAAATGTTTGTGATTGAATTGGCCATCGTATATTATGTTTAAAGTTTTTTAGACAATTTTCCCTATGATACAATCCGTCACAAAATTCAAAACCTTAATGAAAGTCACCAGTATGTCAACTAGGGGGTCCTTTGTCACGGATGGTGGTGTAATTGGAAATTAAAATTTTGCTCTTGCGGGATTTTAGTGGTGACTAATTTTTTTCCCAAATTGTAAAATTTTATCTTCGGAAACAATTAAAGGATGCAAAACTAAATAAGGATGAAGAGGACGAGGGTAATTAATCTTTTCACAAACCATTATGCAAGAAGGTGAGGAGAAACATGTGCAAATTGTTAAGATTATAAGTACGTCTACACTATATTTTAAGAAATGTGCAGTGATTCTTTTTTTTTCCCAAAGCTTCTTCATAAAATATAATCTTACTCTTTTAGAAGAAACTAGACTCTAATGTGGTTGAATATTCTCTCCATCCACACCTTCTCATGAGTCTCCCTCACCTCTATCTCGATACTCAATGATTTTGTCACTTTCTCTATAAATTTTGCTAAACCGCTAATCAAATTCCTTCTTTTGCACTTCATAACAACAATAACAACGATAACAAAAAATCATTAGGTCAAGACAAATTTGATTAGTTATGAACTCAATTTCATGTTGAATGGCTCGTAGAAAAGAGACAATTTCAAAGGACAAGATATGGATATATTAATCTAGGCAATGTTTTACATAGTTTATTGCGAGATAATTATAATATTTACTAATTTTCAATAAATCAAAAATTCCACATTAAATGGGCACATTTGAGATAATTATGAACTTTACTAATTTTCTATAAATTGAGATTCCACATTACATGGGTACATTCTTTCATATTAATGATAAATTATTTCCCTATTATTTACATTGTAAAACAAAATATGGACATAAGCATTGGGATATGGGTAACATCGCTGGCCAGGGAACTCACACGAGCTAGTCATTCATCATATTAAAGATATTTAGCTATAAAACTTACTAATATATAAATATTGATATTAAATTAAAATTCCAACGGGAAATGAAATGAGAGTGCGGTTTTTGTTTTATACTTTATATTACTCAACATGCAACTAGTTCTTGTATTTCCCCAAAAAAATGAGAAAAATAAATAGATAAAATTTTAGAGTGATTCGAAGTGATTTCACGTGATAATGTTTATGTGGTTTTAAAAAATCTTTACAAACCCTAATTTTTTTTTAATTTTCAAATAGAAAAAGCTAAAATCGCTGTTAAAAACCCGATTTTGTTTTGCACCTATGCTTAACTCTCGAATTGACCCCACCATGCCACTATTAATTAGAATGTTGGCAGATTTTCAGTTCGAAAATTACAGATTATTCATTTGGATTTCATTAACTGTGTGTTAAAGATTTTTGATGCAAAATTTGAAGATTACTTATTTGAATCTCATCAATTGTGTGGGAATCACTTTAGGTAAGAAATACTTGTGGAGACTAATGGGGTTATGGAGCGGAATTTCATGGGCATTCAAATAATCGGACCTTTAAACTCATTTTCTGGACCATTACAATTAAAAAAGGGGGGACGGGTGTTGGGTTAGGAAACGAAATTCCCAAGAAATGAGGAGAAAGAGCACCTCGAAGCAGCCGAGAAGAGCAGCTCCACGCGGTCGGCTTCCCAACTTGCATGCGCTCTCCCTGGACCCCCACCTGCCACGCAAATGTCACTTTGAATTCCGCGCAGGTTTTTATTTCTTCTTTTCTTTTTCTAAAATTTTCTTTTCCCATCTTTACGAGGGAATTTAAAAATCTCATTTTCTTTATTTATTCTGCAAAATTAATCTGCGCTTTGTCGTGAGGAAATTTAATACTCTTATTTTCATAATTGGTTCTGCGAGAATTAATCTGGGTTTTTGTCGCTACTCCACGTTGGGACAGGACAGGATCCGCTGAATTTTGGTGGGTCGCGTTAGGTTGGTGGGTCCGGTACCCGATCCGACCCGGCCCGAAATTGGAAAAGGCAAAGGAAACGACGACGTCGTGTTTGCGTCCCGATCTGGTCTAGGCCGCCCTCCGCACCACTGATAGGCTTTCCATCTAATTCTAATCCCAAGTTGGAAAATTTAAGTCCAACCTTCCGGATAAGATGGACCCCACCGCCACCCCCCACCTAGCGTTTTGAATATCTGTTAAATAAAATAAAAAATAATTAATTAAAGAAAGAAAAAAGAACAGTGAATCTCATAATTACAAGACAAGGAAACGAGTTCCGAAGTAATGTTTGAAGATGTTTCCACTTTTTACCTAATCACTCGATTCCTCCCCGCACCACCTCAGAGATAACTTTTTTTGATACGTTTGGTTCGTGAAAAAACTTAAAATTTTAAAAGTGTTTGAAAAAAATCACCTATATCATTTGAAAAAATATATATATTAATTTTAATCATTTAAGAAAATCATTAAATATAAAGATAATGAATTTTTTATTAATTAAATTTTCTAAGCAATATAAACAGTTATTTTTCTGAATTTTTTTCTAGATTATCTATTTTTTGTGAAATAAATTGAACTGAAATCTCATTGAAGTATCAAATCATTAATGTAGTCATTTTTTTTTTCCACCTAAGGTACAAGCGCAGGAGCAAAGATTCGACCATCTGAGTGACGTATAAAATACCTAGCGAAATCCATAAATTAATTAAGTCAATGTCTGACTTGGGCACCATGTGTGGATCCAAATTAGTCGGGATTGGCAATTCATGGGTTTTCTACACGTCGAGTCGGAGTCGCGCCGAACAACTGCCTCAATCTCTGGGTAGAGCTGAGAGAAAATGGACGGGAAGGAAAATGGGAGTCGCAAAATCAGGCGTATGTAATTTCTCGTTTTGTTTTCTAGAAAACAGAATAAATCCGATTTAATTTATTATTATTATTATTATTATTATTATTATTGATAAGGACTAGGAGTATGAACCCATGAGACGGTACATTGGAAAGCATGGAACTTAAAAGAAAGGCTAATCGAAGACGACTCCCATCAAATCTTGTGGGGGCAGGGGGTTGTAGAGAGAGAAAGAGAGAGGGAAGAGAGAGAAGCTCCAAATCCGTTGGCGAGACGGGGGGAGGCGGTGATGATATGCGCCCACAGTTCCCGCGAAGCAAAACCAGCTCCTGGTTTTCCCCTCTCTCTCTCTCTCTTCCAACTTACTTGAGATAGACTTCCCGAAAACCGGGAGCTCCTACCCCCTTTTTTTTCTTTCTTTTTTTTTTTTTTTTTTTCTCGAAAATTCAAACAGCTTTTGATTTTTTTAATGGGGGTGGGGGATCATTCTGTGTTCACGTAACAGATGTGGCGATTCGACCGCACCCTGACCCCCATAACGTGCTCGCCACGCGCCTCCCCTGTTCTCTCCTCAATTTTCGCAATGCAGCTCCACGTGTCGCCCCCGCCCCGCCCCGTTCCTCGTGATTAACCCCCCCTTCCTCCCCACTCTACCTTCCTTCCTCACCCCTCTCTCGCCGTAGGAAAAATGATATAGAAGATACTTAGATTTTGGCCAAATATATAATATGACTCATGCTCTTGACTATTTACAAGTATTGAATTTTAATTTTTTTTAACGTGATCCTTAAATTTTTAAGATGTGTTTAAAATTATCCTTAAATTATACAAAATATTCAATATTTTCTCGGAACTAAAATCAATGGAGGACTAAAATATTCAATGTTCTACGGTTTAGAGATTAGCTTAAACATAAACACAAAGTTAAGAGATTATATTGAATAAATCAAAAGTTTAGAGCGACATTACATATATTTGGTTAAAATTAAGGGATGACATTGAATAAAATAGAAGTTCAAAAATCATACGGTACATTTAATCAAAATTCACGATTTAATTTGTGTCCTTCTCCCCATAATAGTCTACAAATTAATTTCGTTATCAACATTCATCATTGGACCTAATTAAATTCTTAAAAGGCTTCTTTTTAATTTTTATTCGAATTTCGAGATCATCATAATGTAAATAACGATGAGGTATTCCTTCTTAATAAAAAAGAAAAAGATATAAGAATGATTAGGGATGTGATCACCAATATGTTAAAATAAAAAATATATCCGTGAAGCTCGCTGTCCTTGTATGTCAAACAGATAGGCAGTCCAGACTCTCGCAGAAACTGCTACTTCAGTTTCGATGAGTTTCTACCGCGGCAACACTTAATCCAAGCGGGAGGCTCCCTGCACGCGCCAAAGACCCGCGAGTGGGGTTGTAAGGAGGATTGTACGATCAGCTGGCTCTTATTATATCAGAGCGCAAAAAAAGGGTGGTTACTTCCTAATCCAAAAAACTGGTTTTCCTTTGTTTTTTTGTTTTTTTTTTGGGGTTATGAACACTGGAACGTGGAAAAACAGCTTGCTGCTCTCTCAGTCCCTTCCCCCTGTATAATCCAACCCCCGCACCCAGAAATACCCACAGGTACCATCGTCTCCCTCCTTCTCCCTCCTTCCTCCCCTCGTTTATAAACCCCCCCGACAATCTCTCTCCCTCCCTCCCAAGTTCCTCATCGCCCATCGCCTCCAAAACCCATCTCCCAGAATCCATCCCACCAAGGAAATCTCTCTCTCTCTCTCGTCCCTTCCTTCCTTCCTTCCTTCTTGATTTCCTCTCCGTTCTATAGCTTGTGATCCAAGAAAAACAGAGGTACCAGAATGCGGATGAGCTGTAACGGGTGCAGGGTGCTTCGCAAGGGCTGCAGCGAGAGCTGCAGCATCCGGCCCTGCCTCCAGTGGATCAAGAGCCCCGAGTCCCAGGCCCACGCCACCGTCTTCCTCGCCAAGTTCTACGGCCGCGCCGGCCTCCTCAACCTCCTCAACGCCGGCCCTGACCACCTCCGCCCTGGTCCGTGCTCCGTCCCCCCTCCACTTTCCGCATGCATTTCGAGTTACTGTTTTTTTTTTTTTTTTTGACTTCCCTTCGAGAAAAGAGAGTTCCCCCTTCTGATGGGTTCTTGTATTTGCTTTGGTTCCTGCAGCGATCTTTAGGTCCTTGCTCTACGAGGCGTGCGGCCGGATCGTGAACCCGATATACGGCTCCGTTGGGCTCCTGTGGTCCGGGAGCTGGCAGCTCTGCCAGGCCGCCGTCGAAGCCGTGCTCAAGGGCGTGCCCATCACCCCGATCGCCTCCGAGGCGGCGGCCAGCAGCCACGCCCCGCCCTCCAAGGTCTACGACATCCGCCACGTCTCCAAGGACGAGACCGCCGCCGCCGCGGCCGATCTCCACCGCGTCAGGGCTCGCTGCCGGTTCAAACGATCCTTAGCCAAGGCTAGGTCGTCGACGTCGTCCGCGTCGGCGGCGTCGGCGGCGGCGGCGGCGACGGAGTTGGCGCCGGTTCAGGACGAGCCGGCGAAGTACTCCGACGACGAGCCCAACCGGTCGACGAGCCACGAGTCTTCGCTGAGCCACCAGTCCGAGGTAATCGCCGCGGCGGCGGCGGGGGCGGCGGCCAACGCGGAAGGCGACAGCAAGGAGACGGTGAGCGCGGTGTCCGAGGAGACTGCCGAGCCGCCGCTACTGTTCCGGGCCGCCGAGCGATCGCCGGACGAGGCCGATCGCCGGCCGGGCGGGGCCGAGGAGATCGGGCTGGAGCTGACCCTGGGGTTTGAGCCGGTGGCACGTGCCAATCACGTGGTCCCGGTGAAGAAGAGGAGGTTCGAGGATCGCGGAGCGAGCTCTAAGATGGAGTTGGGCCTGCCCCTGGACTGCTCGGCCCATTTAGGCGGAAGCCCAAAATCAACCCTTTGAAGTCAGCAGCGTGCAGTTTTGACTCTGGACGGCTCTCTGTTAATTAACTGAGTTCCCTTTCTTTTTCTTTTTCTTTTTCTTTTTCCCCCTTATTTTTTTTTTCTTTTTTCCCTTTTTATTTTCGCCTCCCTTTTTTTGGGGGGTGAATTTTAGCTGTTGAGAAATGAGATGTACAAAATGCAAGTGTCTTTCAGATGAGTAAAACAAAGATGGAGACAATACCTTTTCCATGGTTGTGCAAAAGTGCAAAGCGACAGGTAGACGAGGCAAATTGCCTCGTTAATCAATATCGATTTATAATACGGCGAATCTGGAGAATCGGACCTGTGTCGCGTGCTGATCCTATGGGGGCGGATTCGAATCATCGGTGCATGTTCTAATGTTTTGCTTATGTTCCTTGCATAAAAGTGTCCATGGAGGCGGAGGATTCTTACTTTTCTCGAATTGGGTCCTCTTGCCTTTTGTAAAATCTAAGTTGGAAGCCGAATTTGTTTCTTTCCCAGAAAAATGTGCACGCGGCGCGATTGCGCGGGATTATTATATTTATCGGGAAAAATTAAAAAGGAAAAATAGATGGATAGAGACTTCAAGGAACTAAAGTAAATGAAAGAATTGAAAATATCTATGGGTAGGCGATCTTTGTGGAAATGCAAATGTGTAAAAGAAAGAATTACCAATTTTTTTTTTTTTTTTAAACCAAAACACGGAAACAAGAAGTGTACTCCTCTACAAGAGGAGCACGATGCACGTTTTCGCACACTATGCCAGTATGTACTTTCGTTCTCGCTCCAAAATTTATAATAAAAATGGACCGTACATTCTGCAACGAAGAAAATGAAATTTCAAATCTCTATGGTACCTTTCGAAATGGCTAAATTGACTTGAAAAAGGTTTAGATCTCATTGGTACTACTCTGCTCACACCCATGTTTATAATGAAATAACTGGAGCACGCTAATCGAATTGTCAAGATTGACGAATTTAGCGATTGTACTAAAAGTAATTATCAATATGAATTAAAAGTAGTGGAAAAAATTGGATTTCATTTCTAATCTAAGGTGTAAGAAAAAAAAATGATGGTGTAGAACAATCAAAAAGGTATATGAAGAAGGCCTTGGACATTGAAGAACAATCGCAGCAC
The DNA here is from genome assembly GCA_014182375.1 of Eucalyptus virginea. Taxonomy (NCBI): domain Eukaryota; kingdom Viridiplantae; phylum Streptophyta; class Magnoliopsida; order Myrtales; family Myrtaceae; genus Eucalyptus; species Eucalyptus virginea. Next base: position 19,844,783 of record CM024523.1, on the reverse strand, counting down.
GGCTAATTGGTGAAAATGGATAGACACTCATCCACTTTTTTGGGCTAGCAAAATGTTAAAAATTGGAAGAACAAAGTGGGCCTAAAAGAAGGGCCAGGGCCCACAAACAATTCAAGAACTATCTTGTCACAAGAAAACGGAGAAGGCTTTTGTTTTCCTTTTTTTTTTTTGGGTAAGGTAAGAAGGCTTTTGTTTTCCTTTTCTTTTTTCTTTTTCTGGGAAAATAGTTTTGATCCTCTTCTCCCAAGAATGTCTCCGCCATTGGAGAGTGACTTCACAACTTGCGCCAGCGACGCAATCCATGTGGAAGAAAATTTTGGCGACGAAAACAGACTTGGTCGCCATACGCCAAGCCTCGTTGCCCATTAAAGAGACCCACTGCCGTGAAATGCGAATTTCTTTGCCCTCGATTTACTGAGAAAGTATCATAAAAGTCCTAAAACAATTTAATTGATGTTAATTTAATTTTAAACTTTTTAATAATGCCAATTTAGTTTTAAATATTTTAACATAGAGTAAATTCAAGCATTTCAGCTAATTTTGGCTAGATATTGCTGATGTGGACGCCAACCAACTTATATGACACGGCTAATGTTGATGTGGATGACATTTATTAATATTTTAATATGTTTTCAATTTTTTTAAAATTTTTTTCCTTCTTCTTCTTAATTGTCGGTGACTAGCCATCGGGCCATGACTGGGTTGGGCTAGCCTCACTAGATTTGGCTCGGGCGAGGCCGAGCCTTGGTGAGGTTCGGCCTCGCCGGCCTTGCCTAGGCCATATTTGGAGAGGCCGATCCTTGCTTAGGCCAAGGCAATTGTGCCGGGCATTGCCTTTGCTCGGACAATGCTCGGCAAGATTGCCCTAGCCTGGGTGAGGATTGGCTTTGCCATGTCTGGTGAGAGAGTTCTTGTTGGTCCTCGCTTGGGTGCCCATGCCAAATTTGGCAAGGGGAGCACTTGTTGGGGCTTGCCTTCGCCCAGTAGGGCCTCGGTTGTGGCAGGTGAAGGTAAGTGTTGCCTAGGTGAGACTAGACCAGCCATGGCCGATGGTCGGCCATTGGTAAAAGAGAGAAGAAAAAAAAAAAGAAGAAGGAAAAAAGAAATAATAAAAAATTATTAAAAATTATGCACGTTAGCGTTGATCATGTCACGTGGGTCGGACAACATTCACGTTAACAATATCTAGTTAAAATTAGTTGAAATGATTGAATAGATATCAATGAAATTGATTTAGATTTTTTTTGACGCTTCTCCCATGACCCACCCTACAGCAGCATACCAAGACAAAAACCATTAGGCAAATGAAAAATCGTTTTTGCCGTGCCTGGGTTGAGCAAGAGGCGACGGCGTTTTCATTTTGCCGGACGTTGCTAATCATAGTTCCAAATGATGATTAAATGGGCAAAATTTCCTTCGAGCGACAGGGCGAGGCGATCGGAGGGGCGGGATGAAGTTGGTTTTAGTCGCGCCGCGCCGCGCCTCACCTTGCCCGTATGTTTTAAAACAAAATTATTTAGTTATAAATGATATACTAGAATTTAGATTATTATATCATTTAACTTAATATAATTTATTATCTACTTAATTTAAAAAAAAAAGATAAAATTAAAACATATGGCACCTAGTGAATAATACAAATACGTTCCTCCCTATATATAAGTAGAGTTTTTTTTTTTTTTAAGTCAAATATATGTAAGTACAGTTTAGCTTGTTGGATAGTTATTCTTTGTATGATTGTAAATAGTTTTGGCGAAGCTGCTATATTATGCTTCATCCTTTTTTTTTTTCCATGGGTTTCAAAATTGAACACTGAACCCATTTTTATATGATTGGATTTACTGAAATATTAGCCGCTGCTCTCGTACGTGCTATTCATGGTGTTCTTGTAGAAAATATTCATGGTGTTCTTGTAGAAAATACTATATTTGAAAATGGCGATGGCGCAAATAATTCAATGCTTTTAATACAACTCAAGCTGAAGAAACTTATTTAATGGTCACCACTAAATGCTTCTGGTCCCTAATTTTTGGGGTTGTTTTTTCCAATACACGTTGGTTACATTTATTCATGTTATCTATACCCGTAATCGATTCTTGGATGAGTGCTCTTGGAGTAGTAGGTTCGGCTTTGAATCTACGTGCTTATGACTTCATTTCGCATGAAATCCGTGTAGTGGAAGATCTTAAATTTGAAACTTTCTATACCAAAAATATTTTCTTAGACGAATGTATCCATGCTTAGATAGTCAAACTTTAACAAATACATATATTTTTATTGTATAATTTAAATAAAATTAATGAAAATTTTTCTCCCCATGTAGCGCAGGCATCCTGTCCTTTGCGAGGATATACCCCGAGCCCGAGCCCCACAGGATGAGGAGGCTACGGCTCAAAGCACCCCCAGTCGTAGGGACTGGGAATGTGATCCCCGCCCCCGGCTGGCCCCGTGCTCCACGCGTAACAAGTTGGCCGAGTTGCAATTGTAATGCTTATTCTACTCGAACTGTATGGCCCTGTGCCCATTCCCAACAAGTTGGCCGAGTTTCAAATTTTAATGCTTATTCTACTTAAGCCATAATCCGACACATGCGGTCTTGTTACATGGATCGGGTATTCAGGTTCTCTTGCATTCGATCTATCACAATGTTCAGCTGAAGTAGGTTTAACGCTTGATTTACCCAATCTAAGTAAGACCAAAATAAATAAACCCAGTTCACATAAACCAACCGTCAGACCTGAACAGATCTTTAAATTGCTCCACCCTAAATAGGACATCCCAGGGTGTCTCCCCCCACAACCCATTTATAGGGAAGTGAGGGGGAGGAACACGGGATAGGGTCCCCACAGGGCTCTCCGGCCACAGCGTTTCTAACGCTGGGATCCCGTCTGGAGGGAGGTCACTGCCTTCTCCTAGCATACTAGGTTGGTAAACCCCCAATGAAAGGTCTTGGAGGAGGGCTGCCCTCCAGGGTGGCCGGCCGGAATGTACGACCGTAGAGGATATTTTGGTCGATCTCAATCATTAGTTTATTCACCGGAAGAAAGCAAAACCATCACGGATCTCCAAGCCACATGCGGTATTTCGATTCTCCTTCTCTCCTTTGAAAGTCGATAGGTGCGTCCCAAAAAGTTGGTCAGCGTGTTGAACATAAAGTCGACTAGGGCAACATACATAAGGAAATCGTGTTTCATCACGCAAGATGTAAAGTGCATCGTTATGCATGCAGCACCAAAAGTAAGCAAGCGAATCCCCCCAGCAAGGTTTGAAAACAGACGGATCATCGAATCATCATCATGGACTCTCGCTCCTTTTGAATTTTGAGTCTAAACGTTCCCATCTCTCTATCCCTCGCGGAAATCGCTGAGAAACAAAAGTTAAAACTGAGGAAAATGCTAATGAGTGTCCCCGTCGAATTGCTTTTCCTTTGTTGACCGAGCCACCACTCATCGGCGATCTGTCCAAAACACGCGCAATGTGTACATTGTACGTGCTAGAGAACAAAAGACCAGAGCAGCTGTGCATAATAGTGTTGACAAAAAAAAAAAAAAAAAGACAAAAGAAAGTAAGAGAATGTGTTGACCCACCAATGTTGCTCTTTCTTGGTGGGACAAAAGAAATAAAAAAGGAAGGAGTATATTAAAAGTGCTGAAATTCTATCATGAAAGTGCAATTGATTTTTAACACTTATAAAAATTGTATTTAAATCTTAAAACTAGTGCAATCAATTCATTTTGTTTACTCTGTTTGATTAGGTTAACGGAAAATACTGATATCGCTTTATTTTTATTATTAATTTCTCTCTCTCACATGGCCATTTTGACGTATAATTTTTACTTAACCACGTGCTCGCTAAAACATAAAACATAAGGTTAAAATGACGTCATTTTGGGCCAAATATGATTTTTTAATATAATTTTTACTTAAAATATATTAAAATAAGCAAACTTAAAAAAACACACAAAAAAGAAAAACTCGTTGGGAAGGACCGGTGATGGTGGAGAAATGGTTGGTGGGGGCTACTAGCCCTTGCCCTAGTCTAGCTGAGGGCTACCATTGGTGGCTAATCTCGGCTAGTGGCGGCCCTTAACTAGACCTAGGTGAGGATTGTTGGGAAGGGCTAGCGATAATTCTTCCTTTTTTGGCTATATATTTGCAAATTTTTTGTATTTCTTTAAACTTTTTAATATAACTTAAATTAATTAATATTGGAAATTAGATTTAGACCAAAACGATGTATCAAGATAGAGAAAAGAAGAAGAAGAAGAAGAAGAAGTCACGTTAGCATTTTTCACTAACCAAATTGGATGGAATTAACAAAATGACTTGATTGTACCAATTTGACAAGTTTTAGGATTTAATTATATATATTTTTTAAAGTTTTAAAATTTGATTGCACTTTTTTGATGAATTTTAAGACTTATAATGCATTTATCCTAAAGAAAAAGAAGGACATTAAAACCACAAACTAAAATGTCTTGACTCCTATCCACTTCTACATTACGAGAAGTCCAAACTCTTTAGAACAAGTTACATAAAAGTCAGAAAAATTACAATATATATATATTATAGATGCCAATTCTTTTAATTTGGCTAATTTAGACTTAAACTTTTGATGATTTGCTAATGTAATCCCTCTAACTAATTTTGACTGGTAATACTAACATGGACGCCAACCACTATGTGGCATGGCTGATAGTGGTCTCTCGTTGAGAGGATGAGATTGAGCATCACAGCTTCCCCCACCAAAACATAGATCACTTTAAAGCGCACGTACCATCTAAACTCCCGATCGTAAATGTGCATTTCTAGGCTAATCATAACTAGCATGGAGCACCAAGCAAGAGACTCTATGGTTAATGAAACCATCTGCAAAAGCCCCTAGACACGAGCGTTGAAAAGATGATGACGACCGGGTATTTTAAAATTTTGAACTTATTGTTGATTTTGAAAAAGACAAAACTTTCAAGTCTTATCTGCTTTTTACGATTGAGGTATTATTCCTCACCGCTTTGTTGATTTTGAGTTTTTAGACAATCATGAAATCTTTCTCTTTGAGCTTTTCGAGACCCTTCAATTCAAATTCTTTTGTTCAATGAAGGAGGAAATCCACCCTGCCTAGTGGCAATGTTCTATTCAAACCTATACTTTCCAAGTAGTGGTGCTAAGTGGAGAATTTTTTTATTTAATTTTTCTGAAATTTTATAATTTTTTTGAATTTTTTGCTCTTGTTTTCCTTCTTCCTTCATCAGCCACTACTAGGGGTGTGTATGGTCCGAGCGGGTAGTTCCCGACCTAGAATTGGGAATCGCCCGCTAAGAACCGGTTTCGAAAAATTGGAATTGGGAATCGCCCACTAGTTGTATGGATCCACCTGAGAACCGGATCGGGGTCCGGTTCCCGGGTGGATCCATAGAACCGGTCCAACCTCCACGCCTTCTCCTTTTCACCTTCAACTGGTTGTGACCCTTGCTCCGCTTCCGTCTCGGCCACCACCACCATCTTGGCCACCGCCTCCGTCGTCTCCCACTCCTCCCTCGAGACCAACAATGAGGAGGACAACGGGGACGATGAGCCGTTCTTTGACTTAGAGTTGCCCGTCCCCGAAGATAAGGATGATGGGGAGAAGCTTGAGGAGGGGGAGGAGGGAGATGGGAGGTAGAAGTGGGACGAGCCCAACAACGAAGAGGACAATAGTGACAGTGAATGCGGAGGTGGCGACGACGTGCAGAGAGAGTTCAAGTTCGAGGGAGGAAAAGAGAATTAACTCACTGTTTCGCCGAGTTCGAACTAGGACTTAAAGGGAGATGAGTAGATCTGGAGGTGAATCAGAGAGGAAGAGGGAGCTCGGAGAGATTTTGAACTAAGAGAGATGAGATGGAGTAAGAGAGTAGTGGATTCAAACAAGATAGTGATTGGAACCCTAAATTTTAGATTTGCTAATTTCAAATTTTTTTAATATTAAAAATTAATATATTATTATAATATAACCGATCTGATCCAGATGGGCAGGTGGGCGGATCCGCCCATGGAACTAGGAACAAGACCGATACCCACCGGTTCCCTTAAGAACCACCGGTTTCGGGCGGTTCGGGCGGGTCCCGATTTTTTTGCACACCCCTAGCCACTACCCTATGATTGGTGAAAGAAAAAGAAAAGAAAAAAATTATAAAAAATTCAGAAAATATGCAAAAAATATTCCACATCAACACCGACTATCCAAATCAACATTGCCCGTTAAAAAACATCAAAATGTTTAGGACTAAATTAGCCAAATTAAAAGGTTTATAACAGAATTGGTATTCATATAGTAATTTTAGGACTTTTTTTTTGGTAATAATCCCTCTCGAATTCCAAATCTCCAATAAATACTTCACCAAAAATATGCATTTCTTGCTTTTGGTGTCAACCTAGGATTGTCAAAGTATCCACGCATCTTCTGAAATGCTTCATCTGAACTTGCTGCAATCCTTGTAACGACGCCCTTCATTCAAGAATAACAAGAGGCCGTATGAAGCCTCACTTGAATCTTTGCATGACTGCATTTTATGCACCAATAACATCATTCGATTTCCAGGTTTCTAATATTGCTCTCATGTGCCAGTTTAATCCCATTTGCAGTTACAAGAGCAAATTTGCGACAATCCTGACGAGGAACATTACTCATCATACCGCTCTTGACAAAACATGAACCAAGATATGAAAAAGAAGCATATCTAACCAGAACAACCATTCTCACATGGATTCAGGGGTTTCAAACATATTTGAACCCCGTGCTTAGGTTTTATGGTGAGGACAGTAACAGGGGCATGACGATAACTGTCTGAGATTGTGAAGCTAAACCTCGATACCAGCATCGCTAATATGATCTTCGCTTCCATCATAGCGAAAGACTGGCCAACGCAATTCCGCTGGCCCATCGCGAATGGCATGAACCGACCTGATGAGAATGGTTTGGATGCGAACCGCTCGGGATTGAACTCGTTGACATCTTTTCCCCACAACTCTTCGCTGTGATGAATCGCTAGCACCGGGATCCAGATTGATAATCCCTTCGGGACGTGAAGGTCGCCTAGCTTGATGTCTTCGAAGGCCATGCGCGGAAGAAGTGATGCCGGTGGATAGAGTCTTAAGGATTCGTTAATAACCATATTCAGCTGCATGAAGTGTGAATTATTCAGCAACTCGTCACAAGATATAATCAACATAGTGCTGACATTAGTCAATATCCGCATTAGGTGTTTCGGCCATTGATTTGCACACCTTAATCATCAAATGTAAATGTTATAGGCCATTGATTTTCCCTATCCACATGAAGATACTCATTTGATAAAACTGAAAAAATAAGTATTGAAAATTTAAGTGGACAATCTTAAGTGATGAAAATGAAACAATTTGTTTTTTCATAATGGCTGAAAGAATATGTCAAATATCGTATTAGGTTCTTTTAAGAAAATATAATGGCTGCAAATAAGGTCATGTTTCACTCCATCTCTTACCGGAGGAATCGGTCTTATGATTGATAAGTTACGTACATAGACATCGCTCAATTTATTAGCTATGAATAATATTAATAGGTTTAACTACACAATCATTTATATTCTAATTTATATTCTAAGTACACAATCATTTATATTCTAATTTTCATTGATATGTTGATATTCAATGGATTATGTAATCCAGCAAAAAACTAATTAACACTACTAGGCGACCCCATTCTGCATGCTTAGCTCCATTTTCTCATCAAACCTCCAGATCTCGGGGGGTTTACATTGCCTCCATTGCCAAGATCTCGACGACAATGGGAAGTGGAAATCAAGAGAGGGAGATAGAGAGAGAGATCCATTTTCTCATTGTCAGTGGTGATAAGCCTTCAGATCTTAGGGTTATACGTTGCCTCCATGGCCAAGATCTCGACGACAATGGAAAGTGGACTTCGCCGGGGGGGGAGAGCCATTTTCTCATTGCCAAAGGCGACAAGCCTCTGGATCTCAGGGGTATACGTTGCCTCCTTGGCCAAGATCTCGACGACAATGGAAGGTGGGGAGAGAGAGGTAAACCGACAATGGAAGGTGGGGAGAGAGAGGTAAGCCTCTGGATCTCAGGGATATACGTTGCCTCCATGGCCAAGATCTTGATGAGAGAGAGAGAGAGGATCTCAGGCATATACGTTGCCTCCATGGCCAAGATCATGACGAGAGAGAGAGAGAGAGGTGTTTGGTGTTAGGGTGGTTCTAGTTTCTATATGGTATGTTAAATATTGGGAACATGCAATCTTCGCTTAGAGGGATTGCTAGGAGGGAGCTCAAGTTGGAGCCCGTCAATATATTAAGTTGAACTCACTTTTATTCAAAAATTTTAAGTCAATGAGTTATGATCAACTATGATATATTAACTATTTTATACCACATCAATTCTCTAATGTGGAGTAACACAACTCACTCACACGTGAATTCTAACAGTAAAGCTATTGTGAAGTTGGTGAATGTCATAATCAAGAGGATGCAACATGCGATGAGGGCATGACTGGAGTGGGGAAAAGGATTCTCACGATTCAAATATGGGCTTTTTCCATTTGAAATTGTAATGTGGGAGAAGCTGTTGCTGCCGCCGCGCAGCAATATTAACGTTGCTATCAGGACAGGTAGCATAATTTCATGCTTTCACAAAAGCCCTAACATGCAAAGTTAGTCGATGCAAGTAAACCCTAACCCCATCTAGCCCTTCTCTTCTCTCTCTCTCTCCCACTATGCAGCCCCCGCCCATGGCCACTACAGTCCTTGCCATAGGACCACCGCCGCCCTTCCCCCAACTGCGGCCTCCTTGTCGCAAGTTGGAGTGCTTGCGGCGTAATTAGCTCAAAAGTATATGTTTTTCTTTACTGTGACCGAAGTAGACCTCACGTTGAGCTAAATCTGAACAATGGAAATACTTGATTTGACGAAGAAAAGAGATTGATACTTGATTGTGAAACGGGTAAAAGTTGAGATACTTTCGGATCATTATCCCGGTTTCCCTCTCGCGTTTTGCATGCAAATTTTTCAAAGTAAAGGAAGACGCAGTTCTTGACTCTGACTGGTTGGTCTTCTCTACTTTGGTCACCCATTTGACAATCTCTTCAGGTAAATTTTCTGAAATCAGTTTTTCTGGGGCAGTTCTCGAAAGGGTGCATGAATTACGCCATAAAAGAACAACAAAAGTGCTTGGAGGAACCTATTAAGGAAATAATTCTAAGATTCGATGGTCCCATGAGTTGAAAGAACTAGGTCCAAATTCGACTTCGTAGGACTTACCAAAACTTTCCTGTGACGTGGACATCTTCAATGTTCCTTTAGCATTTCTTCTGATTTACGACCAAAAACCGCCACAGATTCTTGCAAAACACTTCAAATAAATGAACATGAAATCATCCTGTAAGTTTTTTACATTCTTTTGAAGTCAATCGTGCTTTATTGAGTGCCACCACCGCCAGAATTTGCTTTTCTTGAAGATTATTTGTGCTTGTGAATTTATGTTACACGGCATTTTGATTTGCGAATTACGAATATAGACATAGCACACGTCCAATTTCTATTTATTTATTTTTTTGGTCAGAGTCCAATATCTAGTTTAACTTGGTTTGTGAATGATGTTCATATTGGTTAGCTCCAATAACAAATCAAAAAATGACCATATTTCATATAGAGTATGTGCCTTTAGTGCTTACCAAGCTGAGTTTGGGAAGATGATGGACTGAAGGATTTTCACCGTCGCAGACCCGAGTCACCTCATCGCGGACCTTATCTTGCCAAGACCGGTTGGTTGCCAGTAGCATGATGGTCCATGTGAGCAGAAGCGCGGCTGTGTCATGCCCGGCAAAGAAAAACGTCTTGCACTCATCCATGATCACTTGCATGCTAGGACTACATGCACTCTTATTCCTGGCCGTCATCTTGATCTCGCTTAACAGCATGCCGAGTAAATCATCGCCATACGTACAACTCCGTCCAATCTCGGCACAGTCTTTTCTGCTTTCAATTATCTCCATCAGGAGCCTTTCCACCTCCATCTTCAATGTCTTGATCTCCTTATTATATCTGGTGGGAAAGAACCTGCATACAAATTTTGAACATGTTATAGAGACATAATTCTGTGTATTTTGATGTTGAACACAAGTGATGGTTGAAAAATTCATTGTATCACAAAGAAGACATATTTCGCAACTCACCGGCTTCCGGGAAGACACAAACGCCGGCTTGCTTGAGCACATCGATGCTGCAAAACTGTCAAAAGATGGAATATTGGCTTTCCCTTCTCGTAGCTACTCCCAAATTCAGTCCTAGAAATGATGTCGGTCGTGAGCCTAGTCATGTACTCACCGATCTCGATCTCGGTTCGACCCGAGTCTATGTCCTTTTGCAGTGATTGCAGCGTCTGGTTAGTGCACTCCACCATGAACCCAGAATAACTCTGATTTTCACAAATACGGAGACATGAAGACAGTTCACTGATATATTGCAGAAGAATTCATGAAATATGCTCAAAACACCAATTGCTGATGTTTGGACAAACCTTGAGTTTGTCTCCCTTGAACGCAGGAGCGACGATGCGGCGCTGGTGAAACCAATCGTCCCCATTAGTCATCAAGAGCCCTCTCCCGATGAAGTGCTTTGATCCTTGTTGCTGAAGCCACGATTTTCCAGTTTGAGTGCTGTACTTGGAAAGCAACTCCTTGATGAGGTCGATCTCGGTCAAGCACAGGCGAGGCTCAACCCCGTTCCAATATATGAATCTCTTCCCTGTGAACAAAATTCTCATCAGGACATACTTGAAAAAGACGAGCTAATTCTCATCATAACGATCATTTCATCGCAACTAGATCATACGAGGAAGAAATCAAGGACACACCGTATTGTTCAGTCCATCTGACGTAATGAGGCAAGAGGCGATCCACGATGTCGTGGCGTATGGACTCCATGTCCTTGGAGGTAGATTCAGCAACGAAAGAAGACACATCGCCGAGGTTGCCGATGAGAAACCGCGGTTCAGGGCCATGCACTCCTTGCCTCTCCATTGTTTTCTTGATGCGTCTCGGAGTCAGCAAGTAAAACGAGAACGTCGCATACACGGCTCTCACGATTAGCAACAGAAGCAGAAGCAGAAGGGTTGCCATAACCGCCATGGCGATGGTGGTTGCCATGGCACCTAAGAGTCTTCTGCACTGCACAAGCTCGACCAGACGAGAGGGAGAGGGAGAGAGAGACTGATACGCAATGTAGGGTAAGCGATCCTGAATGCCCTATTTATAGAGTCTTCAACAGACGGGTTCGGCGAAACTTCGCGACGAGCAACGTTGGTGCCTTGGTTTTGACAGGACGCTTGCTTTTGGATTTTTACCCCCACATCTTGGATGAATGTGTTAAATTTTACATACAATCTGTTTTGGACCATAAAAAACTAAATAAAAAATAATTATAAATCGGTATGGATCCTACTTATTCGAAAATATGTGACTTACAACATATTATTATTCTCACAATAACTAAAATCGTTATCCTAGCAAAACCTTTACATAATACTAGAATGCAGGTGTGTTTACATTGTTGTAAATAGTGAGGAATGTTGATACATGGCTTGGTGCTCCAAATGTTTTTTCGTTACATGAAATCCTCTTATCTTTATTTGTCTCTCCATTCTGTGTCCAATTAACTTATCAATGCGAATATGAATGGTTGTGAAATATCATTCTATTAATAAAAAGAAAAGAATAAAGTTATGCCAAAATAAAACTTTGTTAATTTCGTAACCCCGTTTGTGCAATTACATCGCTAAACGTAGAATACAGAGGGTCCATATATTTTGAATTTCTGTCGTTCCGTCGACCGAGATGGGGTGCCGAGATCCAACATAGAGCATCTTTGGATATGCAAACTTTGCTTTAACAACAAAAAACTTTTGGGGGTATCATCAGAAGTGATAAAGGACATATACTTTGTGTACATTTTTTCTGTCTCTTTTGATGCGACTAAGTCTCTAATACACATTCTTATTATTTACCAAGATCCACTTTAATTAATTTAGGGTATATCCTAAATCATGTTCTTGAATCTAGAACGAGAATCGGTGCTTTACTTCACTTCGGTCTTGATTCTTCTTTGATTGAAAACTCGCAAAAAATTTCCAGCATTCGTCATTATCATAATTCTTATGTTAATTTGATCTTGGAATTAATTAAAATTCTGGGACTATACTAATTATTAATTAGCTACCACTACCTCGCTCATAATCTATTGATCCTTCTGTCAAGAACTCTTCGAGTAAAGATGATGTGGTTGAAAGTCCACGCCCGTGATGAGATTTTCCCTTATTTGTTTATTTTTCTCATGATTAAAGGAGTTCCCCGATTAATCTAATCACGTTAATTACCAAGTATTAAGGAAATTCGATTGTCCATCATGCCCACAGGGGCAAACCGAAATAATGAAGAGCACTCCACCCTCTATTTGCAAAAAATAAAAAAATAAAAAAATATTTTCTTGAAAAATGATTTTTGTATCGATGGAAATAATTATTTAATGAAAAATATTTTTATTATCTATGACAATTTATGCTAAATATTTTCTTAGACGATAAAAATATTTTTTGTTTATTAATTTTTGTAAGCATTATTAGGGATTATTTTTAAGAAAATATTTTTTAAATTATTTATTTTTTGTGAAATAAGCAGGGCCTAATTGTTTCCGATTAACGTGAAGACTAAGAGAGAAGGGATTGGCCAAGCCATGACAGACTGCTTTCTATCGAGGAAGCGGAGGAGGCGTGATGTTGACTTTTCCAAGTGCCGATGTACTTTTGACCTAAGATTGTGGAATTTTAAGGGAAGACCATATCTTTAAGGTAGATTTGAATCCTTTTCTTTGGAGCACAAATCCCGAAGATAGGATTGAAACAAGATCGTAGGTACAAAGGAGCGACATGTGAAAAGATCTTGCAAGCAAAGCAAGAAACTTATCTAGTTGGGTGGTTGAGTGATTCTAGGTCCAAATACGCAATCTCGCAACCGGATACTAGGGAAAGTTTGGTCCTGTCTATACTACTAGCGTAGTCAAGCGTGGAGTACCTATATTTCATTTCTCCTGAGGAGACAGGACAGTTGTGATTTGCGTAAGATAAATCCTAGATCCGACTGGATGACGCAGCATTGTCGGATAGAATGTGGCATAACTTGTCCTCGATTGAAATACACATTTGTCACTTCTAAGCCTGGGGTAATTAAGTTATGCCACTTCGATTGTCATAGTCGCGACTTGCATGAAATCAATTTCGATGGGCTCCCAAAGTTTGACTCCGATTAAATTCTTGTTGGAACTTCAATTCTATGCTTTCCCGTGAGTTGTGAGTGCCCTTGGTGAACGAAAGAAATATCTTACAAAATTAGAATTTCATTCGTCAATTTCGAATTCTTCACGTTATGATAAAGTGCGCCCCCCTCCCCCCCATGTGCCCCTCCCTTTTGAAATCTCCTGCTATGTTTCCTCCATAATTGTACAGTCAAAATAAATTAAACATAACAATAGGATAAAATAAATAAGAAAATGATAGGAGAGGGACAAAGAGAACGTGTGCTTTAGCTACGTCCGTAGAGATTCATGGCAGTCATTGTCGTTGAAATTAAAGTAATTTTAGCTAGAGGGGAGCATGCTTCTAAAGTAGAACCAAGACCTGAGAACTGATTCTGTTCTAAGTTTCAACATATGTAGGGTAGGTTCCAAATTCAAAAAATTAGAAAATCTTTTCGATAGGCAGCATGGACTTGAAACCTAAAACAAATCTGTTTGTTCTATATCTTTGCTCAACTTTGCAGCATTTTATAACATTCAATTATGAGTGCATAATCTCAAACTACTAGTCTGGGCCTTCCGATAATATCCATAATCAAGACTTTTATTTTATTAATATTTCATAATTTTCACGTGTCTAAATATAAGTTGTGATTAATGAATTGTAATAAATGATAAACATTAGAGGTGATAATCACTGTTGTCGTTCAATCAAGAGTATAGATAGCATTTGGATAGACCCTAGAACTTTGTGACATGATAGATTCTTGATTCCTAAGTATGTAGAGTAGGTTATAGGTTCTAAAAACTAGGGAACCTATTCCAACGGTAGGTTCCAGGTTTTATATAGAATCTGGATGGAATCTAGAACTGCTTATCTTTATTTTTAGCCAAAGACCCATCTCCCATCCTCTCTCTCTCTCTCATGTTATTAGACGATAAAGATTCTCTTTCGTGACGGCTTTGGTGATTCTCTTAACCAATCACTCCCTCCGAGTCACCGGCTCACTCTTCAACCACCATGTGACTCACTCTTCAACCACCATATGATCAGGGTTCTATTTATCTCCTCCCACTGCTTTGTGGGACCTTATGATGCTTAAATAAGTGATGATGTCCACTACCACCGTCGACTTCTCTGGAAGTAGCAGTAGTATCATTTTCACTTTCTGTTGACTTTACAACTAATGTTAGTGGGAACTTAGCAACGAGTTCCAGAAAATCAAGGGGCACATTGCAAAATTGTAACCATCTAAAAAAGCCTCGGGCACATACTGTAATACTTCCGAATTTGCGGGACACTGTAGCTCTTCACAACGAGCACCACCTAACCACGTGAGAGCACGTCGCCGGATTTTCTACGAGCAACTCGGCCAGATTCGACGGTTGGGGTCATATTGAAACGGATTCATAATGTCGGGGTGGAAATTGCAAACACCGAGCGATCGGAAGGGGTAAATTGCAGAAAAGGAAAAATATTGGGGCGTGATGTCATCATTCCTCGAAGCCCTTTATAAAAAGAACCTTTGCCAGCACCATGAAAATGGAGTCGAAGGTCTCGCTCCCGTGTAGACTGAGAATCGCCATCGCCTGGTCGCTTAAGCTGAAGGTGGCCCATCTAGAGCACGAACCAGTCCACGCCCACAAAGTAACGTCTTTATCACGGGGGTAAAAAAGAGGGATCGATGCAGGAGGACTTGGAGCCAGGATTTGGAAAAAACCGATCAAAGTTGGAGACTTCTCGTCGGTGCGTGAACCTCCTCACGCCATCATTCACGTTGCCCAAGGTGGCCTTTTTTCCTTCTCCTCGAGAGACGCTTTTTGCGGAAAAGAATGTGAAGCTTTTTGCGCATTGTCATCGATGGCGGAAAGTACATTATGATTCATCGCCCGCTGATGGTGAATCCGCGACGTCCTGTTGTGTCTGCGGACAGTCGGGTGGAAAAAAAAAAAGGACTTTATCCACCGAATTGGTCCGCCAGAAAAAAAGGGTGAGCCTCTGAACATGCATTGCTGTTCAACAAAATGAATGGTCGGCAGACGGAAAAATTCTTTGTGAGATTTGGATCCCACAGATCAAGTATATCACGGCCATCCTTTTGTGGGTCCCATATGGATCCCGTACCTGAGCCCGTGATATAGATGGTTGTAATAGGCCTAGTCAAGTGGGCCCGAGCTAGGAGCAATGCTATTCTTGTGCTTGTGAATGGTTTGTCGAAGTTATGGTGGTACCGTGGCGAGGGCTTGTGCTCCTACTTGTGGAAAGGAAAGGACTTTGTCAACCGAATTGGTCTGCTGTAAAGGATAAATCTCTGCATGTTCATTGCTACTCAAGAAAATAAATAGTCGGCAACGAAAATTTCTTTATAAGACTCGGATCCAATGGATCAAGTATATCACAACCATCCATTTTATGGGTCTCACATGGATCTCGTATCCAAGCTCATGATATAGATGGTCGTGATAGGCCCAGTCAAGTGGGCCCACAACCAGGCAAGAAAGTTCCGTCGGTGGAGCTAGGAGCAATGTGATTCTTGTGCTGATTATTGTGCAAGTGAATGGTTTGTTGAACTTATGGTGATACTGCAGTGAGGGCTCGTCCTCCTAGATGTGAAAAGGAATGAATAGTCTTTGTCAATAGAATTGGTTCGCTAAAAAAGGGTGAACCTCTGCTCATTCATTGCTACTCAAGAAAATGAATAGTCGGTAGCGGAAATTTCTTCATAGGACCCAGATCCACGGATCAAGTATATCATGGCCGTTCATTTTATGGATCTCATGTGGATCCCGTACCCGAGCTCGTGATATAAATGATTGTGATAGGTTCGGTCAAGTGATTCCGCAACTAGGCAAGAAAGTTGCGTCGGTAGAGTTAGGAGCAATGTGATTCTTGTGATATAAGAAAGTCATGATCATATTGCGGTGAGGGCTCGTGCTTCTGCGCATGGAGCAAGTAATTATGGCTTAACATGAACACATGGATGTTAAATGATGATATGAAATACATAATTTTGACGAAAATATGAAATTTATCTTGAATGTCGGATCGAAAATTAGTTTAGGGACCAAACCGGTCACAAAATAAAATAGGTTGAGAAAGCTTCAAAAAATAGGCAATAATATGGGGACCATTTTCCAAATCTCTCCACCATTTTAGTTTTTTTATTCGATGTCAGGGCCACGTGTTCTTCTTCGGCGCAATAGTTAGCATTTCCGATGAAATGTGGAAATGTAAAGGGATTTATTCTTAACCTCGGATCGAATTCGTCAAAAGATGAAGGACAATGACCAAAATTGAAAAGTGGCAATAACAAAAGTGATCACTTTTTGCAATTTCTCAGAAAATAAAATGTTTTTACAAATAATTATTTGGAGATTCGATCTCTCTAACAATTATAAGATCTTGGAATGTTTTAACTATCTAGAGATACCTCTTTTGTTTTTTATAATATATTGACAGCTTTTGAAGTACCAATTTGTCCATAATTTAACACGAATAGATTATGATTTGTCATAAAATAAACATGGGTTCTCATGTTTCGGTTAAAGTTTGACGCAAAAGTATTTTTAATTTACTCAATATGTCATTCTATGTAAATATGCTGCTATATTATGATAATAAAGACTTAAAGAAATTTATCTCTTTTCTCTTTCCTAAAGTATAATTTTGAAAGTTAATTAAATAGAAATACAACATAAGTCTCGAAATTTGATTCAAAGTATAATTTAATTCAAAATATTTCAAAAAGCGCAATTAAAATCTTATATGGAATCGTAGCTAGTGCAATTTTTTTTTTTTTTTCCTTTCGTGGACTTCTCATCCCATTTTGTTGACATGGCAGGTTCCCAACAACCCCACTTCAAAAAAATAAAATAAAATCTGATCCTGTTTAGAAATAAAACGTCAAGAATGAATTTCAGTCAGAACCCACTTGATTAGATCACTTTATGAATGTCACTTTTTCTATAATAATAACATCCATTCAATTCGGAGTTGCGCCTTTTTCATTTTTAATTTGACTAAAACACTCCCAACAAAGCGTCTTGACCGTTTTACCCATTGTGGGTGCCATCTTGGGTCCCACTTTCCTCGATCTTCTTCGTTCCCCCTTTTTCTCTCCCTTTACTTTATTCTCTTCCATGTTCGGGTGCTAGATAAATTGAATAAATTTAGGGTGTTATTTAATGTTGAGCAATGTGGTAATTTTCCTTGTGATAGGTTCGGGTCAATGAAGCCTGAAGGTCTTTTTACCGCTTTTTCTTCTTTCATCTCTCTCTTTCGATGTCTGAAAAAATTGAATTTTGATTCATTCCTTATTCACGGTTGAATCTGATTAAAGTTAATGTTTTCGAGGATGCTTGGGGCGGCCTTTTTGGCATTGCCAGTGTCTTTCCTTCTAGGAATTCTCTGTTAGTTAAAGTTTTCCAAATTTTGTGGACAAGAGTGGACAGAAGAAAAGTGGATCTTGTCCAAGTTTAAAGAGTTTTACTTTCACCAAGTGAAAAAGGTTTATCATCCCGTTAACTTTCAACTATAGAACTTACTGATTTCTTTGACTTGTTGGGATAGTGCATGCATTTGGTTTTTTGAGTATTCTTTTTATTGAAAATTTTTCGCGGACTCGTTTTCGTTGATCTCTTTCTTTTCTGCATTCTGTTTGGAAGAATGATTTCAAGATGCACATTTTGATATCTTCCCATACTATTGGTCTAATTATGGTTCGGACTTAGTAAATAATGAAGGGTTTTTTTTTTTTCCCCAAGAAATTTCAGTTTTTCTTCTCATTTTTGTAGGTTGATTGAAACTTTTTATGATTTGTTTCCGATTCTTGAGAAAGTGGAAAACATATGCTAAATGTATTTTTGCAAATTAGCTGGTAAAGTTTATTGGTGAAGAGGCAAGAGTGTGGTTGGATTCCTCCTTTTTATTATATTGGGTAAGTTTTAAATAAAGAAGGGTTTTTGCCCGTTGCACAACCACTAATTAGACCCTAGAAATCATCATTCGACCAAGTTTTGTGCTTTTACGGAGGTGATTATGGTGGCATTTTCTCTACAAAAATGAATTGCTAGGAAATCTATGCAATTTCATCTGTGCATTTTTTCTTTTAATTTTCAAATGGCCTACTTTATTGTCTCCTTTTAGGGTCATTTCATATAGGCAGATCAAACCAACACTATACAGACTTCACATGGAATTGCTCAATTGATATGCTTTTAACCTTAAATCTCATAAAGATGGGTCAAATCATAAAAAAACGAGGCACTCTTTTGTCTTAGGTTTCTTAGACATCAAATTGGTTGCAATTCTCTTGCTCATAGATTTATGTTGTATTATAGACTTCTTCTCACCAACATATTTGATTCTTACATGGCTGTCATCTCGGAGGCGAATCTCAGGTGCGATAATAACTATTTCGGCAAGAAATTCCCGCTTGCTCGGAGGTTGCTTTACACTCCTGACTCTCTTTGACTCTAGTGATTTGCATTGTCCTCAACTTTTGCTAGACGATGACGTTTTACCAAAAAGCATAGAAGTGGGAGCCACAGGAGAGAGGAATATAATTCCCTGCAAGAGAGAGTAATAAAAGAGAAGGATGAAGAAGGAAAGTTGGACCCGCAAAAAAAGAAAACAAAAGGGGAAAAGGAAAAGACATCAAGGGGATGCGTACCATGCTGAAAGGTGGGACCCATAATGGGTGAAATGGTCATAACACTTTATTGGGGGTGTATTTTAGGGAAACTAGAAGTGGAAAAAACGATGACCCATTTGGAAATTGAAAAATAAATAAGAGTATTGTCATTTGAAAATAAATAAGAGAGTTGTTAGGTCTGTGATGGAAAAAATAATAAGAGGAATTTTCAAGTTTAATTGCATTTCTTGTTATTGAATATTTTACAATACAAAAGTACATTTAAAATAATATAAATTATGGAAAAAAAAGATGCGACAAGCGTTGGTGAGAAACAAAATGCGAGAAAGAGAAGATTAGGCTAATTAACAATTAGTAGGTTTCGAAACATGAAAAGGTCAGTTTAATCGGTTAGCATCTAAAAAAAAGGTGAATAGTGAAGATGAGAGAGAAAAAGTAGGATGATCGGTGATCGGATTGACTTATTTCGAAAAATGTAGAATATTATTTTGATCTGATAACAAAAGAAAGTATTTATTCGGCTAAAGAGGAGGTGGAAATAGCTCGTCCAAAATAATTGTTTTTCTTATTTTTCTCACCAAACGGTGGGCTTGGAAAAGCCCTTGTCCGGGACTATTGAAATCTAGTTGACTTTTTCTTCATTCATTATATCCATGTGAGAGAGCCCATCAGTTGAGCTAAGCTAAGCCCACTACAGAGTTTGAGATTGGGCAGGGCCTAAAAAAGTAATTTGATTGCGCAAATAACGTCCTGCAAAATAATATGCAAAGTTCCAATACCAAAGGATAAAACAAATGAATCACGCTCTGATATCAATTGATGAACCACAAATCTCGTTCTAACACTAATTGATGCAGAACATTAACGCATAGCGAGTAAGACATATTTAAAGAAATTGAAATCACAATCGAATTGAGAAAGAGGAAATACCAATCTAGTAGCTTAACACATAATTAGAATTCTCAATTCATCAATAAAAATGCTAATGAAATAAATGTTTAGGTCTATGTTTATATACAAATTTGATAACAATTCATCTAAGAAAGTAAACATGAAAAGAGAGATAAATCATAATAATATATCTAATTCTAGTGATATTAGATACCGATTTGGAAATACAAGAACAAACTAAGGTGTTGAGATGTTATCTTGATAACAATCTTTCTCGCATCATTAATTATCAATAGCTTCGGGAGTTGGATTACCAAGTATATCTACTAAAGAGAAGCAAATCAAGCGGTGGACGCCCAAGTAATAATTGCATCTTTATTGCTGCCCAAGTAATAATCGAATAATTGTCAAGAGAAACTTTTTTATAATTATGTAAATCTGTGTGGAAAATAATGTCTATAGTATCATGATCTTCATAACAGAAACGCTAATTTATCATTGGAAGTACTCTAATTGTTTGGGATAAAAATATTAGAAATATCGTAATTCTTACATGGTGATCACTTAAGTATCATAACTCTTTTTATTTATTTACTCACTTGAGTGTCACATAAATGTAAAATTGTTCCATTGAGTGCCTATTTTAGCAACTTTTCCTACGTAGCTTTTAAATTATGTTTTGCATCGAACGTGATTTTGTTAAAAGAAATTGGCGTTCGGTGTGAAATTTTTTTTGTCCGAGTGGCAACGGCTAACAAAACGACTCTTTTGGGAAGACTCTGTGTGCGTGCGAAAATGGTTGACTACGTAAGGAAAACTTATGAAGCTTTCTCCCTCTCCCTCTCCCTCTCCTGTCACTCGCGGACTGTCTTCTCTTACTTTAGCTTCGGAAGCATAGTCCGACAACTTCGATACTGCTCCTCCTCTATTGTCCATTGTTGTCCTCTCTTCTCTATCCCTGAGCTTGCTCTGAGATCCCAAAATCTGTTCCGTGGAGAAGAAATGGCGATGACAACTCCTGAGAGAGTGTGAGAGAATCTCGTTTTGAGTCACGGCTCTTCACCAAAAGATGGCACAAACCACCCCCCTTCCCCCCTCTCTCTCGCTTGGTCTAAGAACCTCAATTTTGTATTTGACAGAATTTTATCCCCAATTTCAAAGTCAGGCTCCTTCACCAATTTTTTCAATTTTGAAAAATTTTGCCCCAATTTCTTTAAATTGAGTTAGGGCTTTTTGAATACATCTTTAAAAGACATCATCTTTAACTTCTTACTGGTTGATTATCTTGTTAGTGAGCCATGTTGGATCTTATTTAATAAATTAATGCCATGGTAGATCCTCTAGCAAAACAAACTGCTTATGACATTCAAGTGAGCGACTTTCAAAAGACGTGGCACTCGAGTGAGTGCAAAAAAATTATAGTATTTAAAAGAACATTGTATGAAAGTTATGAAATTTCCATTATTCTTATCTTCTAATTATTCTGATGTTACATTCTAATCCGAATCATAAATGGCTATTATCCTTAAGTTTCTCTTTGGAAAACAAGGTGGTCAGCATCCAGCAGGTATGATCAAAATGATGGAGGATAAAACGATTGAATTTACACGAATTAAAAGTTTGATGATTGACACAGTTTGACAATAACGAATTTCAAACTCTTTTGGATTTTATTTCAAGGGAGTAAAGTAGATAATTAATATTAGAATTCAGCGCACAATCACAAGAAAATAGAGAGTAAAAGCAAGAAAAAGAATTCGACACACAAGGTTTTATCTTGGTTTACCTTTAAATTAGGGTTACATCCAATAGAGATTTCCACTATAATCAACACATTGTACCTCTCTATTACATTAGAAAAATGGATTAATATATATATCCTAAGTAGCTATTCATTGGCTTAAGCCTAAACTATTAATAAAACATGAGCTCAAACTATAAAAACCTTTTGACAACTTACGAGAACTAAACTCACAACCCTCGCCAGGGTGGGCCTCTTGGACCCCCACCCGGGACCTCTATGTCTTCTTATCAATGAAAAGTATGAAACACATCCAAATATTCTCCTATTAGGTGAATAGTCCACATACTTTTTTAAACTCGACACACTTATATACCATTCAAATTTTCTTGCACTTACTATCTTGGTAAAAAAAATATGCACTATTAACCTATGTGTCAATTTTCTTCAGCATGACAACCTTTTGTTCCAATTTCTCTCGGATATGATGGTGTGCTTGCTAGAGATAGGAAATCCTCTAAATCAATAACAAAATTAATGATCAATTTTATCCAATATCATCGAGAGATAGAGAAAAAAAACAAATAATGTCCAATTGTCCGTACCGTGTGGACCATGAGAGGATCCCCACGGCGCCGGCGCTTGGCCGAGGAAAGCCATAAAGATGGAAGGTGTCGGGGTCAAAGTTGACTCCTTCCGCGAACACTCCCACACGGGGCTACGTTTTCTTCTTCTTCCTCTCTCTATTTTTTATTTTAAATTTATATTTATAATATTATACAAGCGGCCTTGTCTTTTTTACACAATTGAACAACTTGAGAAGAGTAAATGATTCTAAAGATATGAAATCATGCCATGCCACTTTCGTCATAATGGTACCGAATATTTAGCCGATATAATATAAAATTGGGTATTTTAGATAGAAATCTTTTCATATGCTCTTGGATAACATCATATACCCGATCAATCATCACAAATAGAAAGCTATCGACACCCCCTTATTTTCCTCAAACAAAATGTAATTTGATAAAGCTCGTCTCGTGGTACTTAGCTTGGTAGATAGTTGGGGTAGCATGCAAAAGATTCTCTTTGGGGAAAATTTTTTAGGTTCTTTCCACACCACTTAATCAATGACCAAAAGTTAACAGGATCTTTTGGGTTTGATGTTCCTCCTATTCCATAATTCCTTTCTAATGTGTGAAGGTTTTCTCAAAAAAAAAAAAATATATAAACCCTTAAGCTCTGTTCATTTCACGAAATATAGATGATTTAAAAAGAAAAAGTTCTTAAAATAATCGCTTTTATCACTTAAAATAATTAGTCATTGAAAAATATTTATTATAAACATCAATTTATGTTTAAGAACCTTCGTGGATGACGAAAATATTATTTATTGATTCATTTTTGCAATGATATAAAAGATTATTTTTATGAAAATAATGTTCAAATTACTCATTTTTTGCGTAACAAAAACTCTCTTAAACTCACGTGCCATGTTAAATGACCACGCTACATTTGTGCATCAGTATCGACGTGCGAAGAAATGGTCGATGAAAGGGCTGACAAAGCCTTCATCGCCTCCGCCAAGTCAGAGCGCTAGAACTCAATGTTTTTCCAACGCAGTACAGCGCATGAAGGACTAATCTGTCCGATTTCCGCAGCATTCCTTTTGTCCCTTCTAGACATAGTTCGCCGCCATTTGACCAGACCATTTCGTCCCTTCAAAGGTGGGAGGAATGATTCCTCCAGGAGCTTCGTACGTTGGCATTCGCTTGCTGACTTTGTAATGTACACTGAGAAACTCGCCCTGGACATCTTCAAGCCACAAACCCTCAAGTCAAAAGATTTATTGTAAACTATGCCCTTCTTTTTTAACTGTCTTGATAGGGAACGTCAGCGTTGCCAAGCTTTGACTGTGTCTTCTCTGGCTAAAAAAATCTTTGTATGGACCTACGCGTACATTAAATAAAGCCGGCGAGTTGAACATGTTCTTTTATTTAATGTATCCGAGCATTGCGCATTCGGCAGACGCGTCTCCTATATCCTTGGGGTATATAAAGTCTGAAGAGGGCTGCAAACGGCGACGGCCTGAGTCTGCACTTGAGAAACTCTTTCTGCTGTTAAGAGCTCTTAACAACTGATACAGCAGACCAAGAGATCATGGGGAGGAAGCTAGATGTTCTTCTTGGCAGGAACAGCAAGGAATCCAGGATCGAGACTCTCTCAAAACTCGCCATCTCTAGGATTGCCATCCTCAGAAAACATCGAGAAGTCCGGCTGTTCCATGCCTGGTCAGATGTCGTTCAGCTACTGAGCCTTGGACACCAAGAACGCGCTCTCCTCCGCGTATGTTTTCACCTCTCTCTTCTCTCTCTCTCTCTCGTGCTTACGTGCAGGCACAATCGTTCTAATATGGATTATCTTTGTACAGGTTGAGCTTGTAATTAAGGAGCAGAATCTGGTGGATGCGTTTTGCATCTTGGAATGCTACTGCCACATCCTTGTGCAGAGGGGAATGCTCATTCAAAAGAACATGTAAGTTTGCCAAGGCCTTCGCAATTTTCAGTAAGAGCACTAAAGAACTAATCAAATGACGCCTGAGGCTTTTCGCTGCACTTTTACAAACAGGGAATGTCCCGAGGAGCTCAACGAGGCAGTATCTAGCTTGACGTTTGCAGCTTCAAGGTGCGGGGACTTCCCTGAGCTCCAGGGGATCCGCACTGTCATCACAAAGATATACGGGAATGAGTTTGTGGCTCGAGCAGTCGAACTACGCAAAGACTCTGGAGTGAATCCTAGGGTAAATGATTTGACTCTGATCACTTGATCAAAATTGGCCACTTTCTTTAATGTGTAGTGACTCAAAGCTCAATGAATTCAGATTATTGAGAAGTTCTCCGCGAGAAAACCAAGCGTGGAAAGTAGGATGAAGGCACTACAAGAAATCGCCTACGAAAATGGAATGATTTTGCGCTTCAAGGATGCTGATGATGAGGTAGGTCATTGAATTAGAGCAGCAGATTCAGGCACCGCTCGATGAATCGAAATTGGTTGGACAGTTTTTAAAATATATAAATCCTATGTTGCAGGAAAACGCAGGTATATATTATGAGGACAAGCAACCTGAAAACAGTTAAACAAGTTCTGTACTCACAGATGATGACTCCTGTGATGCATCTGAAAAGATAGGCGAGGATGAGAGCTTCTCGTACTCCATGAAGTGGAGGGAGTACAACGACGTGGTCACCGCTGTGAGGCTATCAGCATCGGGATCAGGGGACCATGATCCCGATGATCATTGTGACTTCAATGACTGTGACGAACCATCGCCATCGACATATAAAAATGACCTGTATGAAACTTCAGAGGAGGTAGACGCAGATCCCCTTTCTGACAGGCCAATTTATGACAACACTCAGACTCGGAAGAAGAAGAAACGGAAGCTGTTTGGATTCATCTTGAAAAGAGGGAGAAGAACGAAAGGCAAATGCATTGAGAAAGTCGGCTTAAACTAGGATAGGAACATTCTAAACGAGATGATTGTATCTTCGAGACCATGGAGCCAGACAGAGCCCTCAGACAATAGAATGTGGCTTGACACCAATAACAACCAATCGAAAAAAAAGTGCGGGTGGTAGGGTATGGAGCAGAGATAGAAAGCTTAGATCACCCATGAATGAGTTCCTTAATCCTGCAAAATATAATGGAAGTTGCAGATGAATGCTTCCTGAATAGGAATCAAAGTATAGAGCTATTAAGCAGATCTAAACGAAAACAGGAACGGGGGGACTAAAAACAGGAACAGGGGGACTAGTTCAGTGCACGGAATAAAAAGATGTCTGTCTCCCCAGGTTCCGCTATCCTTTGTTGATTTATCATGTATTCGCTTCTAGGTTCAACTATTCTTTTGATGATTTATCATGTATTCGTCCACCCCTACCGACTGTTGCATTATTATGTACCCCTACCAGCTTTCATCCCGAGCTAATTCTCGCATGGTGTGGAGAACGCAGGTTCCATTCCCTACTAATTGTACAGAAACTAGTAAAGCTGGGCAAAATGAATTACTTGCTTAAAGGAGCCCAGATTGTTGTAGCATAGGTATTTCTGCGCGTGTAGGGCTCCAGAAGAAGTTTCTCCTTTCACGCCCGTTACATAAGCATTATCACTAGACTGCAGAAAAGCAAAATCATATGCAATACAGCTGCAATCAAAGAGGTAAAAATGCATTCAGCCACCCAGAACTTTGCGGTAGAAAATATATTACAGCAGGAATTTTGTATAGTATCGAACCCAATGCATTATGCTCCACTCTCAACTTTACCTCAAATAAGATACGTAATTAAACAGAACCTGATAGGCTGATACAGCAGGAAGAATACACATTAACAGAAGCTACAAGTGTTCCGGATTACATGAAACTTGGCTAATTTGGAGATAACAACCGGTAAAATCAAATAGACCACAGAAACAAAGACTCCAGTATGCTACTGCTACAGCTTACGATAAATCACCACCGCTCTGTTGCCACAAATTAATGATATCAGTAGCCTGATTAAGAAGAATAATCATCTGCTTCTGTGAAATCCATGGTTTGCTTTCGAGTAAGACCTTAAGCTCCTCCCACGCATCTTTCCTTGGCCAAAAGTAGTAGGAACTCAACGGAATTGTGCCGTGACCAGGTATCATTTGATCTAGTGCAATCCCAATGTTCTTCTCCATCCAAATAAACTTCAAGACAAGTCTGGGTTTATCCATTGGCTTTACAACCACTCCAAGCTTCTGGACCATCCAAAAATATAAATATAAAAACAAATTATTCCAACAAACAGAACTGTTTAACCAAGCAAGAATGCCTTTTAAAAAAACCGAAGAACCTAAAGATGCAAACAGATAGCAAACCAAACAAGTGCCCCAAGCTCACAAAGGTGCAAATTGTGTCTCTAATTTCCCAGTTGTGTGTCCTTGGTAAGCAAATAGAAGGTCAGATGCGAAAAGAATGAATTTCAACATGAGGGAGATTTAGAGTGTTAAGTATAATTTTAAATTGTATAAATACATAATGTGTCTTTTATACACACAGTCTTCCTCCACCTATTGACTTAAAATTTTGGGTTGGGCATTCTTACATAGTATCAGAGCACAAGTCAAGAGGTTGAATCCCAGCACTCCCCTCTCAAACTCATTCCTCGTTTTGGATTCACAACAACCGGCTCACGGAAAATAAGAGTCGTGCCCATTTCACAATAACAGAGCTTGAGTTGTATGACTGTAAAGGATCAGCTTACATGCGAGGGGAGTGTCAATCATATTCTCACACTGCTTCATTACATAGTTATAATGTGCTTCACATACATGCATTCTCTCTCCTCCTGCTAACTCAAGTCTTTCGATTATACATTCTAACACGGAGCTTGATAACAAACTTCAATTACTGATGCAATAAAACAGAGAAGCAAAATCTCCATTGAGGAGATCACAATAGAAACATAAAGAAGTGCTATGAAAAATAGAAGTGGGAAGTGTTGTCGCTTAGTAGCATGATGTGCTCTAATTAACCAACAACTTTTCAAATTTTGAATTTGGATGGACTCAATGCGAGACACAATAGTTGATTGATGAAATTGCATTAATCAAAGATAGACCAAACAAAAGATAGATATCTTTTTATTAAGGAGAGGGTCAAGGTGATTGGAGATTGATTTCATTTGTTATGGGACTTGTAATTCGCATATCTGATCCTGTTTGCGGTTATTTGAAAAAGATTTGGGCTAGGGAATCGCCAAATGTGAGAAAAGGCTAGTTGGCTTGAAGATGTGATTGAAAATTTGATTGAAGCACATACATGGAGAGTTGTTTATGTGATTGACAATCAAGCTACTAAGGATTCTAGAAACATGAATGCACATCCTAATGAAAGTCAGCATAAGATGCAACAGCTAGCGGATCATAAGGAAAATCTTCAAATTTGAAGCTTATAAGGGCTGGAAATTGAAGTGGAGGAAAAGAGAAAAAGGCTAAGACAAGACAGAACCCAAAGAAGCATACCTGATTATCACATTTATTCTTATTTATACACTTTGAATTTCTGAAGAGTATTTCTTGATTACATTTTGAGGGATCAAAAACTTGTGAAATTGAGACTAAATTTTTTATGAGAAGAAAAGCATAATGCCACTCAGTGTGTCAATAGAGAAGGAATGGGTTCACTGTACTTGAGTTGTACACAAATCAGGTTGTATTCTTACTGGAGGTGTTCAGAAGGGAGGTGGTTTTGTATCCAGGGGGGAATTACAGAAGCAACTGCTACTGTTGCAGGGGAAAATATATTGCAACTCTTGTACTGCTTGATTGAAGTAGTGGAGCTCAGCCTTAGTTCGAGGCCCCTAGAGCTGGAAATGAGAACATAGACATGTACAGCCAAACCTCTTTAAACACTTGGTTCAATCTCCTTATCCCTCCTTATTGTCATCTACCAAATGCATCAACTATCACTGGGACATTACTATGTTATAATATCAACTGATTCTTTAGGAGTGAAATAGAGCAATGAGTGTAAAACATTTTCAGGTGTAATGCCATTACTATAGTACAGGATTTGATTCCACAGGCTGCTCTTTGCTTTACACTATGATCTTCAACCAACTGATCCTCCCCTTTCCATATGCAGGTGTCTCAGAAAACCGACTTGGAAATCCACAATTGTATTAGAAATTAGCTACCTACTTGAGATTGAGCTAATGCTTCCTCTAAATTTTATCAGCTACTCTTCCCTGATCACTCCATTCCCCAAATAAGCTAAGCCTCATAACAAGAAAAAGAGTCGCCAAACAATGAACATTCTGTGGCAATTCTCATAGGCATAACCACAAACACAGAAAAACTATCACCTTCGACACAAGAAAAGTTGAAAAAAAAAAGAAAAAAAAAGAAGAACAAGAAAGCTCCACCTCCTTGTCCTGCGCAACCTCCTGAGAAGAGTCCGCTGCCGGCGTCTCCTCTGCGGCGACCGCTTCGGCGGCCGCGGATGCCGCCAAGATTCTGATTCCTCTCCACCCACAACGACCCACTTTGAGTCCGACACACCGACCGGTCTTCCTCGCGGCGAAGAACGAAGCTCTGGACGGCTTCAAGACGACGTCCGAGCAGAGAAACGGCGGGCGCTGCACGAGAGCGGCGCTGACCTTGGGTTCTACGGCCATGGTCAGCATTGTCTTGGACGGAATTGAAACTGTATCAAAGCTTTGAGCGAGGGAAGTCTCAAATGTAGAGAGGGAGAGGGAGATTCTGGATTTTGGTGATATAATGGTGGGAGGATAAGATGATGTTCAGGAAGAAAGGAATTGGGCTTTTTGTTGAGGCCTCACCTCATGGACTGATTGGGCTCATGATGAAAGTATTCTCAGCCCAGCCCAATTTGAAATTAATTATTCGAGTCAATTTGTAGTTTTCACTGCGGGAGATATTTGCATGTTTACCCACAATCTTTCTTTCAAAATTCTTCATGGAGAAAAATTATTTGTTCTTCTGGGAACGCCAGCATGGACATATTTATAAAAATTGCATTACTCCCTCTTATGGCTTAATTTGGAATTGAACAGATAGATTTATTTGTACTTTTTAAACGGAAAATTCTTAAATTAATCACTTTATCTACTGGTTGTTTAAAATAAGTTAATTTGATTATTTTCAATATTTTTGAATTAAGTAACTATACTTTTTTTGATAGAAAATGAATAATTTGTAAAATATTTTCTTAAAAATGTTCGTTTGTAGCTCTTACAAGAATGAATAAATATTTTTTTTTTCATTACATTGACCGTTTGACCGTTTATTTTAAGTAATGCTAACGATTATCTTTAGAAAAATATTTTTCATTGAACACATGTTACCATCATATTTGAGATTTTCTCATATCAATTCAAGGGCTCATTGAGGGCTCAAATTTATAGGGCTCCAGTGCGACATTGTACCTTTGAAGTTCCTGCAGAGTTTGGCACAGCGTTTCAAGAGATTTACTTTTAAGTGCCAATGACATTCCGGGTATGAACTTAAAGAATTTCAATCAAAGTGAAGGTTAAAAATACCTTTTACCATGTCGCGATTTTACTATTTCATCCGTGATCATTAACTTGCTCAACAAGCTGCAATTTAGTCTTTTTCGGGGTTCATGCTAAAAACGGTTGCAATGCATCAGTTAAGTACTTGATTGATATCAAATACTTGGCATGAATTGGCTCCTTTTTTCCCCTTACGGACCTGCATTATGAACAGATGAGTATTTTTCGTCTAGTACTTAAGCTCTGAAGAATCGAGTCGAATTGAAGCAGCGAACTGAGTCGTCTCGACTCATCCCGAGTCCCAGCTAACGTCCCCGGATGAGCGGATGAAAAGCAAGGTATTCACATTCCTCTGAAGTCAGCGTAAGGCAGAGAAATCAATCGTCTCATGGACATCTTATATTGGAAATCAATATATCTCGACGGGAGTCCACCTTTTCCTTTCACAACAATCATTCCAACATCTCTATAAGCCCTTCATATCGAGCACCAAATTACAAGAGACCATATTGTAAAGCGTTTCTAGGAAATTAAGTGAAGACCATCCTACTTCGAGCTCGCAAGCCTGGTAACACCAGGAAAAAATTGACTTTCTGATTAGAAGAAGGATGTGTATTGTTGCTTGAAGGTCGAAAAACTCAAAGTACCCCAAAACAGCTCTTCCACGCAAGGCAGGGTCAGCCTCATTATCCTCCACCAATGTCTGTGAGGACGAGCCGGCACAAATTTAAGACCAAGCTTCAACATGATACTTACCAGCCTTCTCCAGTGCCCTAAGCCACCTACTGGCAGATTCCCTTGAAACGGCACCTTCTTTAGATACAATGTCTTCAAAGGCTGACCAAACATCAGTGGGCATTTTGGTTGAAGAACCTGCAACGTAGACAGCAGCTCCCGAGTTCAACAAATTCCAGACCATTTGGCTGTGCTCCCGTATCTTCTGTTGCACATATATCTTCTGAGGTTGGTCTCTAGAAAAAGCAACGAAAAGGCCCCCGCCCTTGGCATCAGAGAGAACCCCGTCATTTTGTGATTGATCTACCCAAAAATCTCTGTATAGAAAATCACTTTCCTCATTTCGGCAACCAAAGAAAAAAATGATGGGAGCAGTCCACATAGACCGACTTTGAATGGCTCTTTCCTCGACAAAACCACGAAATGGTGCACATCCAGTTCCAGGTCCAACGAGGATGAGAGGTAGTGATGGAGGTGGGGGAGGAAGTGAACCTTTCTGAAACCATGCCGGAATACAAGCACCTACCATGTCAGATTCAGCATTTAGCATTGCAATATGTACAATTGATAATTCCATCTACATATTGTTGTAGAGTATGTCTGCCTAGTTATTAACTCACCCTGATTAGGATCAAGATTGGCCAGCCACATTGAGCAGAGCCCTGCTCGATTCCTCTTAAAAGGCGTTTTCCATGACACAACATTCACAGTTAAGTGGACTTGATTGGGATGGGCTGAAGGAGAAGATGAAATGGAGAAAGCCCTTGTTTTTAATGGAGGAACCAACTGGACCAACCACTCGAGCGGCAGTTGTACAGAAGGGAAATCTTGTAATACCTATTTAAAATTGAAAATTTACTAATAAATTCCTCTCCTGATGCAGGGAAAAGATTAACATAAAACCTCTAGCAGGATACATACCTCAATGTAGCATAAATCTCACTCATATATACAAGCAATGATGTCAATAGTGTAATCGAAGAGGAGGAATATCATGATTTTAAAGAATGATTTGATACCATTTTGACAAAGCTAAAAAATCTCCATTTCTTTTGTGGAGCATATTGAGGACAAATACATTCATGAAAGGTAAGATTTCTTTCCAAATGTTTCACAAATAATAAAATCTCGTACAATTAATTTAGTTTCCTCACCTCCAAAACGGTTCTTCGTTCTTTTTGGTTGTATTGGTATAGATCATCTCTTCCTTCAGCTGATGCAAAATATTGAAGCCTTTCCTTTTCATGTTCGGCTGTAGCAAAATAACTCATTACCTGATAAATGGTGCTATTAGTACAAATAGAGCAAAAATATGCAAGACATACTGAGTTAACCACCAGACCAAAGCCATGATCGATAGGTACAAATTTCAACTCTATATTAATGCTCACGAACTATCAATTCCAGCATTTCCCAGCGTAATTTGCATCAGTAATAGATATCTGTAGGTCATGAGAATGTAGTTTCAATCTATGCAGATGAGATTGTATTTACCAGTACGAAGCGGTATGTGAGAAAACATAGCAGGGAAGCTTGTTAAACCCCCAAAAGGGAAAATCCACTAATCATACGACACAGCAATGAGTACTAAATTCCTAACTGAACTCATATATTCACTAAAATCAAGCTAATTATGTGACTTATATGCCAAACAAATCCCAATGCTAGGCTTTTCTTTGATATAGCAGCAGACAACAACAGTCCAGATAAAGAAATTTTGGACAAAACAATCATTGGATGGAGAAACATGGAAGACGATATGCATACCTAAATTATAGTGAAACTACACAAATCAATATCTTGCAGATGAACTACTCTTCTTCCACTTTTGTGTCAATTTACATTCAAGGTTTATAGAATATATCACCAAAAAGCATGGCCAATTCACAAGCAAAAAAAGGTGCATAAAGGAGTTGATCTTAATTTGATAAGCATAGGGATTCTAACGTCAGACATAAAAGACTCTTGCCTCGAATAAGTAACGTCGCGGTGATGCTGATGAAATATCCATTGCCAACTCAACAAAGGTCCTTAATTTGATGGGGACTATTGAGGCCCTTGTTCCATTGGCTAGAACTCGATTATCCTTTTTGGTTGGATGAATCTGAAGCATAGAAAAATGGTTTCAAGCAGCAATTAGTAATCGTGCACAGAGGTGTATGAGGAACTCAGATAACAGTTCTTCAAGGGAAAGGGACTTTTCCGCCTTGATTTCTATAATTAGCTAGGATTCATTTGAGATTTAGTCATTATAGCATTTTTTTTATGTGCTTTGGTGTTCTCTAGATTACAATTGGTTGTTCATGTAAGTTTTTAAGTATAGACAGAAAGTTTTTCCCACCAAAACTTAAAATACTATCTAATACCAGAAAAGTTATGAGTTAAAAATGCTAACTTACATGGCCACATTTATATGCTATGAAAGTTTCAGGTGTTTTGGGATACAATAAAAGTCAAAATGTGCACACCATGAAATTCTAATTAAGCAAAAAGTATAAAGTAAAAGTCAATCAAGACACACCCTAAATCTAATTGGCTTATCTTTCAATTAAGCCCAAAATTTTATATGGAGTGGAGGGAAGATATTGAAGACTAGAACAACCCTCTAATATGAGCTTAACTAATTTTATGCATGAGAGTAATTGATGGGATTTTATAATCTAATATGAGGAACAATAACTACCTGCAATTTATTTAGTAATAAAAAGATAAGAAACCAGCAAGTAGCACTGCTCTTCAGTTGGAGCAAAATATGAAAAGGAATTGAATTATCTGAACACCATTACCAAGATGTTTAGTATGTGTGCCTGCATGAGATTTTGTCCAAGAGTGCTCATGCATGTCAAAGTGAAATGTTTGAAAGAAAAAGAATACCAGAAAGACAGCATGGCCAGTCAAAAGAATAATATACTTATTTGGCTTCTATAGGGAAAATAGCCATAGAGCATATACTCTAGCTTCCAAATTATTAGTCCAAATGGACATACTTTATAGTGGTCCTTCGTTAGCTATATGTATATGTGGCTGCATATGCACAGAAACGTAATAAGCATGCAATCAGAGTACAGCTAAAATCTGCTGGAGATGAATGCATAGTAAAATCGTAAAGGAGGTGAACAACACAGTGACTGTAGCAAAGAGTATGTCCATTTTAAAGAAGAATTTCCTATTATTACAGCAAGATCATGGCAGTAATGATAAATAATCAGTCTGACTGCAACAGTCCCTACCGTAATGAATGATTCAGGGTCCAAATGACAACACTCCAAGAAAGCATCAACTGCCTTAGGATCTTGACCAGGAAGAATTTCCAGAACATCACCTACATCATATTCAATAGCCTGAAAATTCATCATTACACGTTATATGAGAAAGAGAAAATCAATCTCCAAAATTTTTGAACAGTACATCTAAAAATCTTACGGATGACTCAAAGTTAAATTCGAGGTGACGCACATCCTTTCCACAGCCTGCTTTGGTCAAGCAATGATTTTTTACCTACTCAGGAAAAGAAGAAAAAGGATTAATCAATATAATTGTGCTTTCCTAATCCAAATTCAGCTCCACAGCACGCAGCATTAAAGTTTTTTATATTCTTTTTCACTCATTAAGCACAGCACCTTTGACCAAAAAATTTTAAAGAAAAGGGCATCACCAATGCATCTTCACTTAAACGTAGTAATTAAATTAAAAAAAAAAAAAAAAGATAGAAAGAAAGAAAGAAAGAAATAGATTTAGGGCGCATTTGGTAACGCTTCTATTCCGAGGAACAATTTTTGATCGAAATGGTTTTTTCTAATTCTATTCTCGAGAACAATTTTTGAGCAAAAGAACGCTTTTAGTAACTTCCCAAAATTTCTATTCCCGGGATAGAAACACGTTTGGTAGGATTCCTAGATTTTTTTATTTTTTTATTCTTTTATTATTTTTTTTTATTTTGTGCCTTTTCCTTTTCTTTTTCTCTTTGGCCGGTGGCCGGCTGGGCAAGGCTCCCAAGCCTCGCCCTGGCCTGGTGAGGCCAAGCCTCCTGCAGCCACGGTGAAGGCGAGGCCTAGGCCCAACCTCGCCTAGCCACGGCGAGACTTGGCGTCTCCGGGGGCCGGCGACTCTCC
This sequence comes from Eucalyptus virginea, assembly GCA_014182375.1. Lineage (NCBI taxonomy): Eukaryota > Viridiplantae > Streptophyta > Magnoliopsida > Myrtales > Myrtaceae > Eucalyptus > Eucalyptus virginea. Next base: position 19,810,271 of record CM024523.1, on the reverse strand, counting down.
GGCAAGGTTGCTGGCACAGCCAAAAGAAGGAAGAAGAAGAAGAAGAAGAGGAAGAAGAAAAGAAAAGAAGAGAGAAGAGAGAAAAAATAGATTCTAGAAATTGTTTTCGGGAATAAGAAATTACTTTTTTTTACTTTTTGTTTCTGTTCAAAATCTATTCCGATAACAAAAAAATAGGTATTTTGTTCTTGGAGACAAAAAAAAAAAACAAAAATAGTTGTTCCGGGGAATAGAAATAAAATTTACCAAACAGGGCCTTAACAGATTTGCCAAATGAATATGGTTGATAGGGAAACTTCGGCTTGTCAGTATATTAGATTATTTGGTTTTGATTACTCGGAATATTGGATTATTTGCTTTTGATTACTTATCCTTCTCACTTCTGGAAGTACTGAACTCACCCCCAATGGAGTTAAGACAAAGTTATAGCATATGTTTGATAATAAAATTAACCATAACTCGAAAGCAAAGGGTTGAAATTGCAAATTATAAATTGGCTGTATCATATGAGTAGCACATTACCAATTTAAGAAAGCAATCAGGTCTTGTTTGGCGACCAGAGAATCTTGCAGGAGACATAGAGCGAGCCTTCTCAATTTCAATCTCTGTGCATGACACGCCTGAAAAATTGAGAAAGAAAAAGAGTCCAAATGACAATACAGCCTGACCAATGATTTGAGAGATACGTCCCAGGTTTTTTTTTTTTCTCTACTTAGTACAGACAATGAAGAACCATGTATACCCCAACTTAGCTAGAACAGCACATCTAGTTCTAGCAATAGATTGATTGACTGACACCCAGTACGTTTTTTGGCTAAGCTTGAATTTTTTAACGTAGATCCACACCACTTGTATACCCTATATCAATACGTGCTAGACAGATTCCAAATTACCTGAACCAACTGCATATTGCGGATTCACTTCATCAGCGGCATGGTATCTGATCTGAACCTTTGGCAGATCCAGAAATTTCTTATCTGATATCACATAATCTGGACCATCAGGAAATAGCTTTGGATTCATCTGATATAACATTCTCCACAAGGATGACAACCAAGGGTCCAGAGCACCTTCATACCTTGAATTACAAATAAATATGTTTGCTTAGCTTATTCAAATTTTGACCTTATCTTAAGGTGAAAGACTCTAGCATGAAGAGTCAACTACCATGAAACTCCAATGAAGTGACAGAGAAACAATTGTGAATAAAAGTACAGTGCAATAAAGAAGGGATTCTAAGTCACACTTCCTTAAACACAACAAAATATTGATTATAAAAGAAAACCAAATAAAACTATTAAAATCAGTTGACAAAGCTCTGATTTCATGGAGGCATAAGCTACTCATAAACACTGGACACTACATTTCAAAAACTAATCAACCATGTTAGTTCGAAAGTAAAAGAAAGACATGAAGATATACTTACTTTCCTCTGATGGTGTATCTGAAGTTTTATTATTGGAAAAGCAACAGTGGTTCACAACTACACAAGTAACATAAAAGACAGGTTTACATAGAAATGAGAAAGCATATAATACAACCAGTCATGACAAAGAACTACATGCCACCAAACTTAACCATCCTAATAGGTAAGATGAGCTCCAAAAGCATGAGCCAGAAAATACCAATGATTTCACATAGTCACACGGTTACATTCCATAATATTAGCCAGAACTTGGAAGCTGCATTCCGAGGGGAAAAATGTCATTTGATAGATTACCAAGACTATAGTTTGCAAAGCAAAGTTTCTCCATTTAATCCCGTGAGACTAAGGATTTAGTTTATAGTACCGTGACATACCCTGAAGGATGCTGGTCATCCCCTAAACCTCTTTCAACAATGGCCTGTGCTCCAAGATCAGAAAGTCTCTTATCAAGTTTTTTGGCAACAAACTGCAGTCATCAGTCATGAAGATGAAGATAAGTTCCTCTAGCTGAAGTAAATGAGAGGGAGAAACGAATATTGCAACAAATGGTATGAGTTAACAAAGTAGCACTCAAAGCTAGGATGAATCCAGGACACCCAGGCACTTCAACTTGAAGGAAGCTGAATTATTCAGGAAGAGGAGAGGAATGGGCTGAGAGAAGTGGTTGGCCAGACACATTTTCACTAAAGAATAACAAAAAAGACAAAGTCTGGGTAGAATTCAAGCTAAATTACAATGAAAGTATTGAACTTGACACACTACCAATTATGCTTAAAGCATATGCAACATTACTTGATTCCACGAAAAAGAAACTACTAAAATGGTTGCTTATTCCTGTGGAAAGAAAAATACCAGCAAGTGGCACCATAAAAAGTCAAAAGAAACCTACTCTAAGCACTTCCTTCGAACTACAATTCTAAAAGGGACAAGGAACATATAACAAAAATGGATTAACACATTCAGAATACCTAATGGTAAAATTTATAGATGCCGGATGATCCCCACAAACAATGTTGGCAGTTACATCTAAGTACATCTAAGGATCAAATTGCTGTTATGCAACTATGATTATTGGAAAGATGGTGCTGGGCCTTGAGAGCAGAAGTAGCATCAGACAACAAATGCTTTGAAGATCAACTTCAATTGAAAGCAATTTGCTTTGCTGGGCATAAATGCATCCTAGGACTTCAAAAGGTCACAATCCTATTACACGAAATTCAATAAATTCTCCTATTTTCCGTAGAATAAGCACAGAAGCAGCAGTTGCATGATAGTGGAAGTCAGGGCCAGAATGTTTGATGCCATCATTAAAGCATATATGCCAATCTCATTAGAAAGCAGCGAAAACATGATTACATTGTATTTCTGGTAACCAGAATCACCTAACCCAAACACGGCATAACGCACTCCCTCCAACCAATGCTGGTTCAGATTTCTCTGCAAAAGAAACCTCCAAAACACCTGTTTTATCACAAAACAAGGGAATGTCAGGAGCTACAAACGCTTACCAATCCAATCACCACAGCAACTCGAAATCAGAAAGCCTCAAAATCCAACATGAGACCTAAACCCACCTTCATGGAATCCGGCGGATCCCCCTGGCCCGTGGTCGAAACCACAAACACGACCATGTCCTCGAGAGGCAACAAGCTCTGCCACGCATAAAAGCAAACACATACTCAGCATGAGCCAACGCATCGCCTCCGAACGACACGACCATCGCAAATCAACGTACGGACGACTGAAAAAAGCATCACTGACTCTCGAACTAATATCAAGCAACGCAAATCCGTTCATCCTAATAAGCCGATAAGAGCGGGAGAGGCCGAGTCGAGACTCACGGCGTCGTATTCGTCCACGGAAAGGACCGAAGCGGGGCAGCCCCGGCGGTCGGCCTCGCGGCCGACGCGCTCCGCCGCGTCCATGGCGTTTCCGGTCTGAGTCGCGTACAGGATCAGCAGCTTCTTGGACTTGGTCTCCGTCATGGCGACTGGGGGATACGAGCCGACGTGATCCGTCGGGAGCGAGATTGAGGTCACGACGAGTGAGCGACGATCGGCTGAACCCCGATGGCGAGACTCGCCGTCGCCCGGTGACCGCCGAGAGATCTCTCTCTTTCTTCTCCGGCGAGCTCGAGCGGTTTGGGTTTCGGAATTTCCGGCGGGGTGTAGGCCGGCACGGAGAAGAGGGCCGGTTTGTCACGGACCGGAGGTTTCAAGACAAAACCCGCCGAAGAGCTAGCATAAGTATTCAGCTCGACGTACGTTGGGAGTTGAATAACATTTATTATGAACCACAATTTATTGAAAGTGAATTTCATAATAATTTATAATTATATATAATTTATCTTTTAATAATCATGGACTATTATTCTTACAGTATAAAAGGACTGTCATGTAATCAGTTTTCTTTTGAAAATTCTTCAATATATATATATATATATATATATATATATATATTATAGTTAATGAGATAGATGATAGTATTGTATTTAATAGGATAAATAATAATTGGGGAGAGTGGATTTTTACTGTTTGATCAAAGGATGATTAACGATAGTAATTGAGCCAGTCATTTGCAATCTCAAGCATTAGCTTGTGACAAATGGTATCGGCGGGAGTTATAAAGAGCGTGATTGAGAAAAGCTTAGGATGCATACCAAGCGTTCGAGAGAATATCCTTGATGAGAAGGACCAAGAGAAGGTTGTCCAATAGAAGGACATTTGCGTGAGGGCTAAGAGAGCTTTCCTCAAGGGATGTCATGTCCTCCTTTGAAGAGAGACTCACTCGGATGAAATCGATGATGCACAATTTCTGCGAGAAGGTGAAGAAGCAAATTGACAAGACTAAAGAGTTGTTCCATGGAGAAATTTTGGGTACCTTGAATGCGGTTGTCAGATCGATGAACAAAAGAGGTGATGCCCTCAAGACCTTGAGCAATAACTTGCAAGATGAGCTCAAAATTTTGTCAAAGATGAATTCAAAGCTAACAAGTTGGTCATTACAAGTGAGCTAGAGGTGGTCAAGGATGAACTCAAGGCTTGCAAAAGCGGCCATGGCACAAGGGGTGGTTAGTGGAGTTTAGGGGTGGATGTTCCAAAATCAAAGGAGTTCAAGGGAGACCGATCTGTCAAAGAGGTGGACAAATTCATATGTGGCATGGAGCAATACTTCGATGCCATGGGAATCAAGGGTAGCGAGACTAAGTTACTCACTTCAACTATGTACTTCACCGGTGTTGCTTTGCTATGGTGGCAGAGTAAATGTAATGATGAAAGGCAATGTGCCAAATCAATCATTCAATGGTCCGACTTTGTTGCCACTTTTTGCAAGCAATTCTTCTTAGAATGTGCCAAGAATGAAGCCTGGGTAAGCTTCGCCTTCTCTCTCACGAGGAAGATATTCACAAGTATGTGCAAGAGTTTTTCGAGCTATTGTTGGAGGTTCTGGATATGGCTAAGTCCAAGGCACTATTCACATTCATGGATGGGCTTAAACCTTGGGGAAGGTTGGAATCGGGACGTTGGGGAGTAAAGAGCTATCGAAAGCTCCTGCCATAGCCTAGTCCTTGATTGATTTCCATTAGTTTGAAGATCTTAAGTCCAAGTAAAAGGATCAAGGAGCGGATCCATCATCATGATGGAATTGAAAAGGAGGAAGCTATCCATGATCGATGGGACAAGTAAGGAAGGCCTTTGCGTGGCAAGTAACAAAGCCACAAGGTAAAGTGTATGGAAAGCCAATCAAGTGCTTCTTTCGCAAACGCCCACGCCTTGCTCAAGATTGCCCAAAGAGGGGTAAACTTTTGGCAATTCAATGTGAGGAGGAAGAGGAAGAACCAAAGTAAGAGGAGAGAATTGCGGCTTGGGGCAATAAAGCTTATCAACTCCTAGAAGACTCAATTGCAGCTCAAGAAGCCTCCAATTACAAGTTTGTTATTCGTAGAAGCCAAGGTTATTTAGGACTTGGTTGACATGGGAGCACCAAACATGTTCTTGTCGAGTAAAGCGGAAAAAAGTTTGGGACTTCGAGTGTAGCCAACCAAACATCGGTTCAAGGAGTTCAACTTGGTTGATGTACTAATTGTTGGCATTACTCAAAACGTGGAACTACATATTGGTGATTGGAAGGGCAAATTTTCTATTGAGGTAATTCCACTTGATGAATATGATCTTATCTGGAATTCTTTGATAATGTGGATGTCATGATCAATATGAGAACAAAAATTTTGCTATCGCTAACCCAAAATGGCCATAAGTGGTGTCTATGATCTTCGGGTTGACGGAGGCCAAGAGCATCTCCACAATACGACACATGGATGAAGGGCGAGAATTGAGGAGCTTGTAGTTAAGTCGAAAAAAAAGCTACAACCTTTGGAGGAACCAAAGGTGGAGTTGAGGTAACATATGCCAACTCAAAGTGAGATGCCTTCTATGTGCTTCCAGAAGTGGAGAACTTGCCAAGTAACATGGAAATGACCGAACCCAAAAAGAAGTTGCTTGTGGAACGAGTTGGGATTCAAGAGCTGTGTAGCTGAGAAGTCAGGAGGAGAAAGACAGTGGCATCGGAGATGGAAGAATTACCTATTCAAGGAAACCAACGATCCAAGTGAAGGATGCGAATGGGTAAGTGAAAGAGTTGAGAGCACGTTGCTCAAACGGGTGGAGGAGCATGTCATGAATTGGAGGTTTCCTAACCAGCCGAAGAGTTAGCCTGGATGATTGGCAAGCCTTGAAGGTCTAGGGCTCTAGTGTGCTCATGAGGATTATGGAATACTCCTAGGGACGGTATATGAGATGTATATTTGTGTTCAAGAAATTTCTTGTATTTAATGGGGTAAATGGTAATCTTATTTTTAATAGAATAGGTGAAAGATGGGGAGAGTAGATCTCCACTGTTTGATCAAGAGGTAATCAATAGTTTAATTGGAAGGCCTCATGTAGAAATGGAGGTGCTTTCTCTCTCATTTATATCATTTAACATTTGAGTAATAAATGTACATTCTCTTTTAGAGTTTCTCTCTCTAAACACTTTTTCTCCTTACTATCTGAATGGACTAGCGAGCAAGTGAGCGATACATCAAGGAAGGCTAAGCTTAGGCGTCCATACAAGAACCAAAGGAAGCCTAAGTGCCGTATGATTTGCGATCTCAAGCATCAGCCTTTGATAAGTGCCCACTGTCCATCAACTTCTAAAGCTTTAGTGGTCCTGCGGTTTTGGGTTTGTTGATGAGAAGCATATGAGTGATAGAAGAAAGGCCCGACTGGTATATAACTTAGAGATAACATTTGCATTTCTCAAACACCCCTAAAATAGAAGTTTAATATCTTGCATATAATAGTAGATAAACAGCATATTACGTCAGATGTTTATTTATATTTTGATAATTTATTTATAATAGTAATAAAAAATGAAGCACATAACATGTGATTATGCTAAGATAATATATAACAATAACTATTACTTTAATGGCCAATTATGAATGTAGTGTCCCATATATCTTATCAAGATATTGCAATTTAATGCATATGTTTGTATCAATTTTGTAACAATTAACTTATTATTATGACTTGAATATAAAATTTGATTATGCTGAATGAATATTATGAATTATGTGATTAAGATCATAATTAAAATTATAATTGTTTAAGCAGCATTTATTAACATAATAATATTTGAGGTAATCATCTTATTGTGAATAATGTTATACTAAGCTATAGGAATTTACATAATTGTACCTCATAGTAAACAAGTAATGTCATGCTAATTTCAATAAAATACGTACTTATGTATTATCAAGATAACATAATTAATTTAATATTAATTATTATTTTATTTATTATTAATATGATACCTGATTAAGTCAAAATAGTAATAATTTGGGTAGCGTTATATAAATAATATACATCATACTAGTTATAGTTAATAGAAATTTTGATTAAAATTAGAGGAAATTACACAAAACCCCTGAACTTTTGGGGTAGTAACCCTCGTCCTTGAATTTTCAAGTGCTAAGCAATGTCCCCTTGAACTTTCATTTTATTACATAGGTCCACCCTTCATTATTTTTTTTTAAGGGAATTTATTAAAAAAAAAGTCATAAACCTTTTGTATTTGTGCCAATTGAGTTTATCTGGCTAATTTAGTTGGCCAATGGATGTTGACTTGGACACCAGCCATCAACCTGGTGTCACTAGTGCTAACATTGACAATTTTAATAATAATTTAATATTTTTTGAATTCTTTTTTTCTCTTCCTTCTTCCTTCAGTCGATTGCTAACTTGCGATCGGTTAGAGGTAGGGTTGGCAAGGTCTTGCCGGCCTCTAGGAAGCTTGACCATGGCTGGGTGAGGCTTGATTTTGCTAGATCCGATGAGGTCATGCCTTGGCCAACCTCTGGCCTTGCTCAGGCTGCCCACTAGGCTGGCAAAGCTTGCTCTCATTAGATTTGGCAAGGGTCAAGCCTTACCCGTCATGGGCAAGGCGCAACCTTGTGCGGCCTCTAGTGAGGTCGCCCAGCCACTGGCGAGGGTTGACCATTGTTGGATTTGGTGAGGGTGAGTCTCGCCCAACCATGGCAAAGCTCTCCTTAGCCTTGCCTTTGGCCAATTGTTGCCGGCTAAAAATTGTTCACATTAATTGATAGTGCCATATAAGATGGTCGACGCTTATGTCAGCACCGGCTAGCCAATTTTAATTGGATGCATTGAATTAATGCAAATACAAAATGTTTAGGGTTTAATTGACAAAAAAAATTTATGACTAAATTGGCATAATTACAATAGGTTTATGACTTTTTTTTTGATAATTTTCCTATTTTTTCTATTAGCATGTGGAATGCATGGAACTTTTAAGAGTCAAAAGTATGTTTTCATCTCATTTTTTGAAAGAAATATATCTTTTACCCTTAATTGCTGTAAAAGAATGAATAAAAAGATAGAAGATAAGAGCATACTAAATTATCTAGATACTAACAATACATAAAATAAAAACTCTATGGTTTTATTAAACGAAATTTGATACATGTAGTCATTTGAATGGAACTAAATACAATTTTATGAGAAAACAAATAAACATAAATCAAATAAAAAGGGAAAAGGCCTAAAAAACAAAAAGTTAATGGCAAAAATTGCTTAGTTATTATGTATATTATAGTTAATTAATGTAAAAAGTGATTATTAATAAAAATACGTAAAAATTATAAACATAAATGATCTTCTCAACTCATAAAAGGAAATAATTAACCGAAAGCCAAGTTGATTTTTAAATGTTTTCTATATATCAACCGTTTCTTTTCTTTTTTCTTTTTCTTTTCTTTTTGCATTGATTAACCATTTAAGAATACACGATCATTGTCCAATTTTTATTACTTTTTTTTGGTCGATTAATTTTTATTACTTAACCTATTGTGTTATTGAGGTTTTTTTCCTTTCAATTAATTGTGTTTTGTTTTCTTGAAATATCTGAGTTCTATTAATATTTTCATCAATTTATAACATTTCTATTAAGTTACTATTGATATCTATTTCTTTGATACTAATATTTAGCAATATTATTTTTCTTGATTTTCTTGATTTTTTTTTTTTATGTTTATAGAAATCAAAGATAAAAAGTGATTTCTATCAAGAAATGAGATGAAATATCACTGGGAGTTAACGGGCGTAACAGGATCAAAATACACGGATAATATGCCCCGTTAAAAGTTTATGGACAAATAGGTACTTCCTCCAAAGTTCGAGGGTGTTTTGTGTAGTATCTGCACAGTCTAACAGTGGTAGAGTGAGTAGAAGAAAAAAAAAATAAAAACAAGGTTACTTCGGTGGCTATAATAACTATCAGACGGGGTCCATGTAAAAACCATTCCAGCTTTGAAATTACGTTGTAATAGCTATTACTACAAGCAAACAACCAATCAAACCTATAATGTAATAGTCATTACTACAACCAATTGTGTTATTAGAAATTGGGAGTAAGGAGTTTGGCTCCTATATACAAGTCCATGATTTAAGAAGGAAATTATTTGAGCGAAATTCACCTATTTAATGCAATTATCCTATTTATAAAAGTTGTAGACACATAATAATTTCATGTAATGTCCAATAAAAATTTGACCCACATTTATCAGAAATAGAACTCCCCTAACAATTCAATCTAAGGGTATAAGAGTGTTGTACTCATCAAGTGATTACCAACAAACAATATTTGCCCAAATTGAATGATGAGTTTTTAAGACATCGCAACTTTTAACCACAGTTTTCTATTCTTGAGAAGTTGGGAATTTTGTGATTTAACCAGATCAACTAAATTATATCGGGAAGACCAAACAAACTTGATGACTTTGCAAGAATCAAGTTGATAAAATATTTAACATAGAAAACGTCATAGACTTTTAGTACAACTATCTGTTCAGCTCAATTTTCGAAAATCCGCTACTTGACATATTTAGAAAATTAGATTGTATTATTGAGAAGTTTAGGAACCCAAAAAAAGGTTTAATTTTATTGAATAGAAAAGATATGCTCAATCAAAATTTTGATCAACTTTTAGAAATACATATATAATTCCACGAACCAAAAAAAAAGGAGAAGAGAAATCGACGCCGGTGATAGGCGGTGGCAACACGAGCCCAACACGCTTTCAGCACTGCACATCGGCAACTCGGCGCGGCCCAGCCGCCCCTTTTTGTTGCAGAAGGGCTTCGACATTGTGGCCCAGGGATCGTCCGTTACACTGTGGAACCCAAAGCCTTTTTCTGTAAGGCTGCTGTGTGGGCTTGTTCAGTATGGTATTTCCCTTATCCTTTCAAATCCAAGGTAAGTTCATTCCTCATTTGCTCCTTTCTCATTCCTCTCTATCTTCAAGTTAATAATCTTCTTAGGGTCCTAAACCTTCTTCAAATAAAACTAGTATCGTAATAACGCTGGAAATAAAAATTACAGTATTCAATAAATGTAGCCGCTATTGTACTGGATCTTGAACAGACTTTTCTTAAATGGGTAGGATGCTATTACGTTCAAAATAGATTCCGAAAAAATGCAAAATAAAAGTAAGCTTAAATAAAATCCGGGAGGTTTTTATACTTTCTCTAGATTATTGCTCTATCTACTATAAAATTTGCATCTGGAAACCTTTTGCATGTAAGTCAGCCCAGAGGCCGAAGTACCAAGCGGATCGAACTAGGTAGACCGAAAGCCGATCAGCCAAAATGATTGCCTGATCGTGAACCTAGGCCCCCGTGCATGTCATGTTTTTAAAAATATATATTATATATTTTCAATATTTATGATATTTTCTTTAGAATTGTTTTAAGCTTTCAAACCTAATATTATATATAGTCTAAAACGCAAAAGTATTCCTCTCTTACTTGGCCAAATGATTACTTGGCTCCTTCAATTCAAAACTATATGCATGCATCATTAAATAACGCGTCATCAGTCAATTACACATGCGTACAGATCGCACTCAAGACGCACTCACATTCGCCATGCAGATCTTGCACATTCCAGGCCGTAAACTGATGTGGAATTTTCGCTCGATCTCGTCCCCAAAAAAAGATCAAAATCTTATTTACAACTTGGTTTTTCCCCCGACCCCAAAAATAGAAAAAGAAACTTGGTTTTTTCAGTTGGGATTGGCTTGGAAACGAGGAGTGACTGAGTGATAGAAGAAAGGCCCGAATGGTCCAAACGTATCTATATATCTCACGGAAATGCAAACCCTGAAAAACCAAGCATGTCACAGGAGGGTAACCAAACACTTATGCTACAAACCACAGAGATGGAATTGGCATAATGACTAATTGGTCATTTGTCCCTTGCGAGATCAATTATTCGATTTATATTATGAGCAAACCTTTGAATAGCTCGCGATGCTCTACCCAACTCCGACCTGCCTTGTACTACTAAGTTGGATGAATTCTTAAATATGGAAGACATTGGTAGTGAGATATTTGGCTCGGTGATGATCAAGGGGCTTTTCTGATTGCTAACGTCTTGGTTGGGTTGCTTGCTGACCTTAATCTACGGGATGCTGGTGGTAGATTAGCAATGGCTTAATCTAAGCATTTCATAATGGATGCGGGACACTTATATTAGAGCCCATGTTGGTTCTGCTAGTGCGGGCCACCCCTCCTCTCCCTTTAGCTTATAAAAAAGAAAACACCGACACTAGAAGACGAATGTCATATCGACTACGGCCTTGATTGTCCCTTGATATTGTCTCGTGTGTGCACGCGCATATGCTTGAGTGTGTGAGAGACATTGAAGTGACTAGGCTTGGGAGCATTGCAGCAGCCACCTTGCAACGGTCATCGGTCGTGCCATTGCGCAATCGCTATTTCTTTCTTTAAACAAGAAGGAACTTTGTTCATTCACTCCTTTTTATGTTTCATGTATTTAATTTTGACAGAGCTTGATAATTTTTCCCAAACATAGATCTCAAGTAAGTTATTTGGCATCCAAACTTATTTGGCTTGAAGTTCTCCACAAAATGCGGAATAGTCTTCAATCTCAAAAACCAAAGTAACCAAACATACCCCTAAAGCCCTAGCCTCCCATGATGCACTTGAAAGTCTCAATTTGTTTACCTGAATAATTAAATTACAAAGAGAATGTTCATAACGACCGAAACCCTAAATCAGGAAAACAAATTGAGCCCACTAGTGGCCAAATCACATAGGAGTAGGAATCCAAGTCAAAAATTGAGATCAACCGGGTACTTTTGCTTCAAATTCGAAGGGAGAACGGTATATTTACAAGGTCCAAATGAATGGAGATTTTCACTGTTGAGGTGATTGGTCTAGTGATAAATGAATTATTTGTTTTCCATGAAATCACGAGATTTGAGCGACCTTTTGAACGGTTCGTGCTGCACTATCTAATTGTGGCATATCTCGAGAAAAATCGCTATCACCGGTCCCCTCGCCTCGCATTTCCAAACGAAAAAGAAAAAATTATGTGGAGATCTCGATTTCTTCTGTCATCTCAACCAAAGAGGTGTTGGACCAGACGCTGAGCTCCATAATGGCGCTTAAGGGGTACTTCATTGGTGATACTGAGTTGATGGGGACGAATCACAGGCCACGCCAGGCGAAGCACATCGCACAGGGCTGACACGGTACCATCACAAGTCCTATGCATCATCAATTTTTCAGAGTCACGACGGCCACACAAATAGATATCATCGTACAATTTACGTTTCATGTTTTAAAGTCACATTTAAAACTACAATGGTCACGTGAATTAATTTCATCGTACGTCTTATCTTTCACATTTTAAAGTCACAATGGCCACGCAAATAAGTATCACAGTACGTCTGACGTCTCTAATTGCAAAGAGTCACGACGACCACACAAATAGGTATCATCGTACGTTTCAAGTTTCACATTTCAAAGTCACATTCAAAGCCACAGCGGTCATGCAAGTTGAGGTCATTCTACATCTTACATTTCACGTTTCAGAGTCATGACAGCCACACAAATAGATATCATCATAAGTCTGATATCTCAGAGAGTCATGACGGCCACATAACTAGGAGTTGGTCTTCAATGCTTTTGGAAAATGGATGTCCAACCTTTCGATAACCGTTCGACTAGGGGAAAAAAAAATCTCATCTGTTAATTGCAATTTTTTTTTTTAAATTTTATGTGCCACGGTATTTTTATGTAAAAGTTATAGAGAACGGAGTATTTCCATCTAAGAATAATCCATGTAGTGATTCCAACTTCGGACTTTCCTATATTTATGATGTGTAAAGTAAAAATAATTTATCAAAGCATCGTCCCGTGTGAGATCAGGAGGCATCCTTGAGACAAAGTCTTCTCACTGGCGGTGTCCCTCGGAGCTATGCCGATGTTAAAGAAGGTATTTCGCCCGTATGAGTTATTTCGCCTTTATAAGTCTTCTTACATGATTTGATACCTAAATATTCTAATCCTCCTTTTCATGCATAATCTGAACTTTTGACATAACAAGCGTGTTTATTTTGTGAAAAATGAGTGGTTTGGAATTTTTTTTTCTAAAATGATCAATTGTATCGCCTCCAAAAATAAATTAAATAAAAATATTTTCATCATCTGCAAAAGCGGGGAGAAGAATATTAGAAGTGTCAAAAAGTTATGTACAGAGCTCATTTTAGTACCAAAAGTTTTTAAATGCTAAATTGGATAAAAAATAATTATTTAAATGCCAACGGTGAGAAATTTTAGTCAAAATTAATGTGGCTTAATTAATTAATTTTTTTATATGAGTTGGCATTATATGAAAAATCTCATCCACGTGGACTTGCAAAATGATGCTGCTTCATCCAACATGGCACCATGTCCCAAAACGACCCCGTTTAGTGGGTCAACAAAAAACGATGTTGCATCCGTAGTCCCAAAACGACGCTATTCCATGGCTTAACAAAAAATTACCCCTTTCTTTCCATCATGTTCAACTGGCAGTCATCGTCACACCTCTCCCTTTGACAGTCTCCAGCTATTTGAGGTGAGGCTCTAGCTCGCCTCTAGTTGGTCGTTGGCTGCCACTATGGCCGGCGACCAGCCAACGAAGAAGACGAAAAAAAGAAAAAAAAAAAAATCACAATTTTTTTTTAAATAAAATGAAAAAAAAAATGAAAAAAATTTAGATTTGTTAACCGAATTAATAAAAATCAAAATGGTTAAAATTTTTTTGTTTTTTAAATGAAAACCGAACTGAACCGAAAAAATCAAAAAAGTTATGTCCAAGTCGGTTTGGTTTTTGACACCTCCTAACTTCTGGTATTCTTTTCCTTATGAAAGTATTTATACATAAATTGTTATTGACAATGAATTTTTTTTATATCAACCAATTATTTCGAGCTATACAAGGGATTATTTTTAGGAACATATTTTTTTAATTATTCATTTCAATGAAATAAACGGACCCTAAATCGTGAAAATACATTTGGAGAGAAAAAATTGGGGATATGGAAAGATTGATACTCTAAACCTCCCGAGCCAATATCTTACTGCATTTCATGGAACCTCCATGAATTAATATGAAAGTTAAAACTATAAGATGCAGTCGTGATTTAATATTTGATATATCATTCTTACAAAATCTTGGCTTTTGATTTCTCAAACCAATTATGTATTGATATTCATTGTAGTTTTGAGCTTGTGTTCATAACTGATAATGCATGTGATAACATACTAAACGAACATGCAAGATGTGTGGATTGGTGATACCATCTGGACGTGTATAAGGTGCATACGCACAATATCGACGCAGAAAATGTGTAGACACGTGGGTGGCATGGACGCGCACGCACGCGTGCTGACACACAGAGGCGACATCGGCAGTGTGGTCACAGCTGAATTGGAGGATCAATGGAGGCGGTGATAAGGCGGGGCCAGCGGCGGCGGCGGCGGCTGTGTCACCAAAGGCGGGCTGTCGACTCCAAGCAAATGGAAGAGAGAAGATGGCAGATATTCCGGAAACATTAGTCTTAGTTCGGAGGGAATGATTTCACATTAAAGGACCCGAAGCAAGCACCCGACCATCGTAGATCAGTTGAACTGGACCGGATAGCGCATCCAATTGCAGGATAAGGAAAAGCAGTAGCAAGAACCAGTCTACTTATAGATAATAGTAAGCTAAAATCTTAAAGTTCATCAAGATCGATTTGGGTGTGTTAAACATAGGTGTCTGATCCATTTGAGGAAGACTTGTCTTCTTCCGCTGTGAACAAATTCCCGGCACGCCGTAGTCATAACAACCTAAATAATGGAGATGGAAAAGGGAGTGGTAGGTGCAGGCAACAAGAAGGAAGTAGAAGCGTTCGAGTGGATGCCTGACGTGCTACGCGTCAGAAACTCTTGAATTGCTCCGTGTTTAAAGATCTGGTGAGAAGCGGCATTCCCTGTCCACAGCAGCTATAAATTGGAAGCCTTGGACACCCCGCTAGCCCGTGAAAAAAGCCTCTTGAATTGCTCGGATGGTGGGCAGTTTTATCAGCGCCACTGGCTCGGCCAAACCTTTCCCAGGCGAGAGCGACCGCAACGGTGGCAACACCGAGACCGTCTCTTCTCAGCTGACGATTCTTCAGGTAACCCCTTGTTCTTGAATCTGAGTTTCGGACCACTGTAAATGAAAGCCGACACTTTCGTACAGCATTCGTCTACTCAAGACCGAGACGTTTTATGCACCGAACCTCGTAATAATCCGTTGGAAGATCACATCTGTCTCCTTAATCTTTAGTACTTGCTGTATAGTTTCTTTTCCTAATTCTCATTCAATGAAAAACCTATGTACATAGAAATAAGCATGTGCGTCCTCTCTCTCTCTCTCTCTCTAAGAAAGCTTGTAACCAGGTATCTTTGATCTTTAGGAAGATTATGCGCGTTTGAGAGTGTAATTTTCACAATTTTCTTCCGATTCTGGCCATTTTGTTTGCAGGAAAAGGAAATCTGGATGGCAAGTAGCATGCTACTTTGGAACACTCATTTGAGCAAGATAACAAAATCTGCTTAGGTCGTTAGAGGGCTATAAAAGTAGATGGCTGCTGTGCCTCAACCTCGGACATTCGTCATGGTTGAGAAATTAGCAGTAGCTTTTTTATTAGCATTGTTTTTTGAATCCCTTTTATATAGAAATAAGGACTTGATTTGTCAAATAGTAAAACTCCTTTATATATGTACTCTCCGATGAAAACATTTAGAGGTAGGATAGAATGTATAGTCTAAATATATGAATGAAGACCACGTCATCGAGTTTCAAGAGGGGTCAATCTTCTCTTCCTCTTTTCGATGTGAAGCAAAAAAAGATAAAGTCCCTCTCCTTGATGATAGCTAAATATCGTTGAATAATGCTAGGGTTCCAAAGTCTCAAGTATCGTGTTAACATTAGGTATGATTGTAGAAAAAGATGCCATGAGAAATAAAAAAGGAAAAATGAAAATTGGAGTGACTGCAAGCTGAAATAGCTAACTACTTGTTCGCAACGATTATCTCTTGAAATCCTAGACTAATTAGGATACTTCCAATAATTGTAGCAATCCACTTATGTATCTATCCCATTAATCAATAGCGATTGATATAATAAAATGGAGATTCTACTGTTTTGTCGATGCAAAAGGCAAAAGAAAAAAAACAGAACAAGAAAAATAAGAGAAATCCCCGTTAGGAATGAAATGGTTTCGAGAGCTGATTCGCGGTTGTACGTACATCAGCTTTTGGGGCAATGATATGTGTCTTTTTGGAAACCATAGCCTGGTGTTATTACATGGGATTTCGATAGCATTATGAATCTCTATTGCTATATAACTTCATAAGCACAATTGAGATGGAAATGTGCATGCCATGTTCTTCCAACCTAAGGACGCATATTGTAACCAGTTTGTCCAATCCAAAAATGTCTTCTGTGGAGTTAGCCAAAGTATGATATTCAAACCAAGCAGCTCAACAAACATAAATAAATCTATTAGTATAGATTATCTTTTAAAGGTCGCTAAAAAACTCGATATCCAAGACTCTAAATAGCTAGAGATGTCTTCTTTTCATTGTAAGAGTAGTTTTTATAGAATTCTCCACGAAAAGGGTTGTCACCCAGAGGTCACCTAAGCAATTGAAAAAGTTTTTCATAAAATATTTTCAACCAAGGGCGAATCAATTATGTAACTCCCACCATCTCGAAAGGATTTATATCGATAGTCATCATAATTAAGAACTTTCTAAATGTTATTAAGTGTATGATTTACGCACGTACATGTAGTTGATATGATATTTTGACTATGCTTTCGAGTTTTTCCTATAAAGTTGCGGCTCATATTCTGCTTTTTCATTTTTCATTATGACAATATGCATCGAAAATATACAAGGACTTTGTTTCTAACATTCCTTGCTAATTAAATTCGATAAGGGACACCACCGCCTGCGGTGGCCCAGTTGGATAAGGCTCCCATGACCCTTTACGAAGAGGGGAGGAGTTCGAATCCCGCTGGCCGCACGGGATCTTAAGCGTGACGTCGGGGTGGTGGGTCCTCCGCTTAGCGTCACCCCGGGTTTTCCTCGCCGCCGCTTGCCGTGCACGGGGTTCCGGGTTACCAAAAAAAAAAAAAAAAAATTTCGATAAGGGACCGACCGAAAAAAAATTTCATAAGTGCATCGAAAATATTCAGCTTTGATTGGTAACTTTTCATGTAATATTGCAGTATTAACACTCAAATATCATTAGAATTGCCCAGTGCAATGCGTAGGTTGCTGTTTAGTAATGATATGAGCCAGAGTTATAAATCAAAAGGTTCTTGCCTGTTTAGAGGAAAAATCTTCCCATCCCAGTGAGCTTCACGTCGCTACGTTGATCGCTTCAGCAGGATACCGTTTCTATTATGACAGAGAAAGTCCTTCACCAATCAAATTTTTAGGGGAAAAGATTATGGAGAAAATTGCCAATATAATTCTAAATTTATTGTTTGAATGTCATTTTAATTCTAAACTTTTCAATTTTGTCAATTTAGTTCTAATTTTTCGCACAAAATTTCAATATCTTCTAATTATTGCCACTAGAAATTACTAACATGGCGATCCATAAATTGTCTATGTTAGCATGCTATGTAGGACGATCGGTGATGACTAGACACTACATTAGTAATTTTTGGTGGCAATTGATCGAATTGACTGCATGGATATTTCACACAAAAGTTTTTGGCTACATTGGAACAAATGAAAAATTTAAAACGATTTTTGTACAATTGGTTTAGAATTAATTTCCATGGTGAAAATTTTCCTTTATTATGAAGTTTTTAGTGAAACAAATGTACCCTTAATCTAATAAATAAAGGTATAATTTAATATTCAAACATTCTAACATTTTCCTTCATGCTTCAGTGTGGAAATATATCCGGGGAGTCATATTTGGGACCTAAAAATATTTTAACCCTAGACCTTTTGCTCTAATATTTTCTAAGATTTTGTTGGACCTTTATGAAATTGTTTCACCAGAATTTAATTTACGACTCTTTTCCGAAAGTCATTGTTTAGCTTTTAATGAGAGGAGATGTGTTCTATGGCGACTCTAGACAAAAAATATCCTGGCAGACAAGAAATAATTACAAATCTTTATTTTGAACTTCGAACCAAACTATATATACAAACCATGCCGAAATTCAATGGACAAGAAAGCTTGAAAATATAACCACATCCATGGCAACACAATACACGAAATGTATCAGAATTTAATTGATGACAAAACTTGTGAACATGCAAATATGTAACGCCTTAATTGAATCGATGGCAAAACATCCAGAATAGAGATACACGTCAGAATTTAATCGACGACACGGTACCAAGATAGATATACGCATCGGAATTTAATCGATGACGCGAATCAGAAAGCTATAACTAAGGAAAAATAAAGTGCAAGAAAGTAAAGATAATAAAAGATTACATTTTGATTGTCCAAGGGATCCTTTCCAATTGATGAGAACTTGGTATATATGGACCTTCTATCATAACCATCTGAGAGTAGTTTCTTCGTGGTTAAATTATAGTTTGACGCTTCTGAAAATAACGATCCCATATTCCCACATTGTCAACTCCTTTCAAAATAGCAATCTTATCTCCAAAAAGTTGTCAGTTTCCCACGTTGTCAATTCCCTTCAAGAGAACAACCTCAGTCTCTATTTTCACCTAACTATTCTTCACGATCTCCTTAATGGATTTACACATACCTGAGCCTTAGATACAATCCTCTAAATCGATAATCCTCTAAATCAATCATCCGCTCCTTAGTTGACACACTATCAACAACTTTGGTAAAATAATCTACCATCATTTGCCACTAGGTGACATGTGCTAATACTTTCATCCAAGTCATCAACCGCATATAATATCAATCAATTTTCAATCCATTCAATTGGTTTCCTCCACGAATGACTAGACATACTTGGATAGGATATTCTCCTTTCTTTTTCCTTTCTTCGCTAATTTTGACGGTTGCATATGAGGTTGTCGAGTCTATTTTTGTTGCTTCCGAATAATCATTGCATATCGATAATAACTAAAAATCGGACATTTTTTAGTGTCAATAGAAATGTTTAGAAATTAGAACTACTAAATCATGTAGTGATCTATTATTAAATAATTTAATACATCATATTTGTGATATCTTGACTTTTGATAACTCAAACCAATTATGTATTGACATTCCTCGTAGGTTTTGAGCATGTAATCATAACATGGAAAATGTGTAGACCATGGGTGGGCAATCACAGCCCCGCGCACATGCGGGCGAAAGTTACGACCTTAGCGAACGTGCGGGCGAACGCGCGCGCGCAGAAGCGGCGCCGGGGGTGTAGTCGTGGCTGAGTTGGAGGTTCGATGGAGGTGGCGACAGGGCGGTAGCGGCGGCGGCATGAAAAGGCGGACTATGGACTCCATGCAAGGGAAGAGAGAGAATATGGAAAATACTGAGGGTCCGTTGGATGTTTCGCGCGCTACATGTCATGCCTTCGTGTGGCTTAGCTAGAAAATATTTAATTATTGGTAAATATAATTCATACGTGTCGATCGAGCAAATGCGTGGGTAGTGACTAGCGTGGATACCCGGATTCCAAAAGTAGCAAATTCCGGCTGTCACTCCTCCGGGGCCCAAATCCAAACAAGCCAATAACGCCTAATCGGTAAGAATTTTCCTTGATGAGGTGAGATTCCTTATCCACAGCAGCTATAAATGGAAAGCCTTAGACATCCCACTAGCCCGTGAAAGAGCCTCTTGAATTTGCTCAGATGACGGGGAGTTTTATCAGCGCCACTAGCTCGGGCAAAAGAAATGGCGAAAGCCATCGGAATGGTGGCGACGCCGAGACTGTCTCTTCTCAGTCGACAATTCTTCAGGTAACCCCTTGTTCTTGAATCTGAGTTCGGACCGACATACTCGAGGCTGAGAGGTTTTTTGCACTGAACCTTGTAATAATCGGTTGGGAGATCACATCTGTCTCCTTTATCTTTGGTACTTGCTTTGTCCATGGAAAGTTAGAAAGTTTAGCTCCACCAATCTCTTTTCCTATTTCTCCTTCAGTGAAATACCTCATGGTTTGTAATCAACTATGCATATACAAATAAGCATGTGAACTCTCTCTCTCTCTCTCTCTCAAGAAAATTGTAACTTCTAACCATATATCTTTGGGGAGAATTACCAAAAAAGTCCTAAACCTATTGCAATTGTGCCAATTCAGTCATAAACCTTTTTTGGCCATTTAGTCTAAACCTTTTACGCTGTTGGAGTTCAGTCCATTTGGCCAAAATTAGCCGGCCGGTGCCGCGCTGACGTGTGGCAGCCGGCCGGTGCCGGCGAGCTTTTTTTTTAATAATATTTTATTTTTAAATTTTTTATTAATTTTTTTCCTTTTTCATTTTTTCCCTCCTCCCTCCTCCTTCCTTGGGCTCCGGCAACCGGCCAGGCTGGCCGGTCGCTGGACTAAGGCGATCTGGTGAGGTGAGGAGGCCTCGCTAGACGCGACGGCAAGCCCCCCTCGTCGTCGCGTTTGGTGAGGGCTTGCCTCACCCCGCCGTCGCTGGGCGCGAGCTTGCCTCGCGGTTGTCAGGCGAGGCGAGCCCTCGCCAGATTTGGCGAGGGGACTTGCTGTCACGTCTGGCGAGGGCTCGCCTTGCTCGGCCACCGCGAGGCAAGCTCGCACCTAGCGAAGGCGAGGCCCCCTCGCCGGATCTGGCGAGGGCTCGACTCGCGGTCGTCAGGCGAGGTGAGCCCTCGCCAGATCCGGCGAGGGGCTCGCTGTCGCGTCTGATGAGGCCTCCTTGCCAGATCCAGCGGGGGCTCGCCCTGCCGGATTGCCTCAGTCTGGCGACCGGCCAGCCTGGCCGGTTGCCGGAGCCTAAGGAAGGAGGAGGGAGGAGGGAAAAAAAGGAAAAAGGAAAAAATTAATTAAAAAATTTTAAAAATAAAATATCATTAAAAAAGCTCATTGGCATCGGCTAGTTGCGACATCAGCACCGGTCGGCTAATTTTGGCCGGATGGACTGAACTGGAACAAAAGTAAAAGGTTTAGGACTAAATTGGCAAAAAAAAAAAAAAAAGGTTTAGGACTGAATTGACACAATTGCAATAGGTTTATGACTTTTTAAGTAATTCTCCCTATATCTTTGACCTTCAGGAGAACCTTTTGAATCAAGTAGAAATTGTGTGTCGTTCGGGCGCATATGTGTTTGAGAGTGTAACTTCACGATTTTCATCTGACTTTGGCCATCATTTTGTTTGCAGAAAAAGGATATCTGGAAGTGCAAGTAGAATGCTTCTTTGGAATACTCATTTGAGCAAGACTACATGATCTACTTGTGTTCTTAAAGATCTACATAAGTAGATAACACGGGCCGATCTCGGACCATCATCATGGTCGGCGTTGTGAAAGAACTATACTTCTAATGCGGGTCTTATGAAATTCGCGAGATAAACGAAGACTTTACTTGCTTGATGGTAATTTCTTTGCGATGTATGTACTCTTGGATGAAAGTATTTGAGAGTAGAATAAGATTTAGAGTCTATCTTTCGGCTTTTTGTTAATGAGTGATTGAGATCACACTATTAAAATTCAAGTGGGGTTAATCTTCTATCCTTGTTTCGGTGTAAAGCAAAAGGGATAAAATTGCTTTCCTCAATCATAGCTAAATGTTGTTGAATAATGCTAGGGTTCCAAAGTCCAAAGTATTGGACTAAAATTAGGCATGATTTCTAAAAGAAGATGCCATTTGTTTGATGAGAAATACAGAAGAACATGGAAAATTCCAGAGACTGCAAGTTGAAACAATCAGCTACTTGTTCACAGTGATTGGATTCGAGAGCTTCGTTGTACAAACCTAATTTGTTGGGGCGATATGTCTTTTCAGAAGCAATAATTTGGTGTTATGTTTTGTATCTCTATCGTTACACCATGCCATCAGCATCAATTGAGATGGAAATACGTGCATACCTTATTTTTCCACCTGAGTAAACTAATTGTAACCAGCACAAAAAGTTATCCAATCCAATTATTAAATGTCTTACACAGAGTTAGCCAAAAGTATGATATTTAAACCAAGCACTTCAACAAAGAACGGGTAGCACGTCGGCCGCTTGGACATATTTATACGGGTTAGCTTAAAAACTTGGCCCCCACAATTCTAAATAGCTAGAGATGTCTTCTCTTCATCCCAAGAAATAGGGTTTATTGCATTCTCCACAAAGTGTGCTGTCACCTAAACAACGTATAACAAATTGAAGAAATTTGCCGTTGCCTATTTTCAATCAACAAATAATCGATTATTTAACTCCTACCACCTCTAATTGATTTATGTCATTAATGAGTTATTATATTTAGAGTTAATACAACAAAAATTCAAATTGGTATACTCATGTCACATTTACTCAAAATTATTTTTGTATCATAAAAAATCTCAAACTAGTATTGTTGTAAAAGTAAGTGACATAACAAGAAAATAAATCTAACATTAGATTTACATTATTTGATCGTAATAACCTATGTCCACAGAGAAATTAGTAACGAATTCTACTAAAGATCAAGCGATAAATAAAGATTATAACCACGTTCGGGTTATTCAAACACTCAATGTTTCACAGTCCCAATTACACTTAATAGCTCACATAGTATTTAACTCTATAATTTCTCACGAAATAATCTCTTAATTTCACGAAGGAATTAATAAATCTTAATAGAAGATTTTACTTTGCCAAAACGCTCTTCAATTGAATCACAGTGTAATGTACGAGAAGAGTTGCCGCTTTGCACACACAGCACACCTCTGCTCACATCAACAGCAAATAATATGTTATCATATATGGTCGCCCAAAATCGAGTAATCGACTCCAATTACGGAAACGTGTATATCCATGCGCTGAAGCAAATTCGGTCAACCTCAGCAAAGTCCAAGTCTCCCTTTTGAATTCTCCTTGGCGATTTTAATTAGGACATCATTATCTTTTCTTTTCTTTTATATTTTCTTCCATCACCGGCCTAATTCACCAAAGGAAGTTAGCTTTGCTCGATTTTGGATGTCTGTAAAATATCCAAAACTTTTGACTTTAATAGATTGGGCTTTCTTACAATTTATCTCAGACAAGGTTTTGTTAATGGGCTCAAACTCTATACATATTCTAACACTTCCTTCCTTAACTCAACGTTTGAGCCAAGTCATAATTTTGGAATCTGAACTTTATTTGGCTTGAAGTGCATACAAAATGCTGGATGCTACAGGTCACCCAAAAAAAAAAATGCTGGATGCTACAATTATTTATCTTATCTGATCTCTAATCTGAACAATCAAAGTAACCCAATATCACCCTTAAAGCCCTGAATGGGAAAACAAAATGAGCCAACCAATGCTACCACGAGGGTTTCCTCTTCCACCTTAGACCATACAAAATGTTCCCAATCAGATTGCCGACAGAAAAATGATCAGATCGGCTCACGAATCACATGCGCATAAAAATCCATGTCACGGTAGAGAACAACTCGGTACTTTGCTTCGAATTAGAATGGAGATTGATATACTATAATTCACAAAATGAATGGGGATTTATCCGCCAAGGTCGTTGGCCCAGTGACAAACGTGTGGCTCCATTTCGATTTATCTTGTCGGCTCAATCAAACAATTATTCGGACCGGACGCTGAGCCCCACAATGCACTTGCAGATGAAAATGATCGGTGAGTGCTTGGCTGTCGGTTCAGCACGATGTGGACGAACCAGAGGCAAGCCCACGTGAACGGCGTTGCGTGCCGCGTGCGTTTACGATGCATCCCATTTCGGAGAGTCGCGAAGGCGCACGAGGAGCTGTTTTCGAAGGACTCGAAAATTGACACGTGCAATTCATGATGTAGAAATGCCTGCATGATTTTATTTGTCTCTGTGCACCGGGCCATGTGCACGCGGTTCCCTCAAGAGATAAGCCTCTTCCAATGATGGTCCCCTGAGAGCCTAAGTTGCTGATGTACCAAAAAAAGAAAAAGCATTTCGTGTGAGGTTATTTCGGATCCTTACTAACTTTTCCAAATATTAAGTTGATAAATGAATGCGTCATTTTAATGTTTAGATTTTTAACATCTGCTTATCCGTAGCTTAGACTCTAGCCTTAGATTGAACAGTGGAAATAATAACTTAAGACCTGTGAATTGCGATGCATGCGACATGCAACTTATGTTTGGCATTCCAGAGAAACAAGGTGCCGCACAAACCGGGATTCATCTTAAGTATCCGTGAGAAATGGATCTCGATGTTTCGATGACCATCCGCTGAACAAAAGCACAACCTCGCTCATCAATCATAAAATCTCTTATATTTTCGCATGTCATGACATTTTTCTGTGTGAGAATTGCGAAAAACTATGAAGAGTTACGATGCATTATAATCCGGAAATCGTTCCTCGAAACCTAGAACTGCCAAACAGAATAAGAGGGGCGACATTTTTGGTCACCATTGATTCCTCATCCGCCATATTTAGGAAGGACAGCTGGGCTTTTGGAGTGACAGACTATATCACTCAACCACTTTCGCGTATCACATTTATGACTACTATGCCGAACTAACCTAAACATGTGTTAGTGCTTTCGGCTCTTTTTACCGACCGACCCATCACCCTGAAAGCTATAATAGCCATTGTCGATGTGATCATATTGGGTAAGTAGAGAAATGCCTAGAGGGGCTAGATAAAACTCTCTAAAGAACTCGGCAAAATAACCCCACAATTTACGGAGAAAAGATGTCTCCTCACAAAGGGGCTCCCAGTGACTAGGCCGGAGCAATTATTTACCAAAAATACAGATCTCCGCTAAGTCGTAAGACCTTGTATGGGGGTTAGCGCTTGCTCAGTGCTAAAAGATTAAGAAAGTTGGTCACCTGATAACGGGGGAACCGGTGACCAAAGTCCAGGTGAACGGCGGCCGTAACTACAATGGTCCTAAGGTAGGAAAATTTCTTGTCGAGTAAGTTCCGACCCACATGAAAGGTGAAACAATTGGGGCACTATCTCAAAGAAAAAGTCGGTAAAATAGGCATGTCTGTAAAGATGCGGACTATCTTGAAAAGAAAGAATATTTACAGTAATATGTGATTCTTGAGGGATTATCTCCTTCTAAGAGTTATGAACTTAATGGTTCGAACTTTATACTGACAAGTCATGATGTAGAAAGTCTAAATGATTTATTCAAGCATTGTCACAAGAGATATCATCCAATCTATTGGAATTAACAAAATATGTGGCCAAACTATAAAAAATCTTTGATGAACTAGGAGCGCTGCCCCTTGCAACCTTGCCCGCTCACTAGAAAGCAGGACCCCTTATGCTTTCCTGTTGATAGAGAGTATTAACCATATTCCAACAAAATGTTCATTGGTGTTTGATTGAGCCATTATTTGTATCAGTGTGCCTGCGAATATATGCACGCAGTTTACCCTAGAGGAAAAGTCTCTTCATTTGTGGTTTTTCTTAGAGCTTGAGTTGCTAATATGAAAGAGTATTTGGTATAAAGTTATCTCATCACGTAAAATTTTGTGGGACCTTACCAATTTTATTTAAAGTTTAGGGTCCATTTGTTTGAAGCAAAAATTGTTTACAAAAAATTGTTTTTGGAAGTTTTTATATTTGAATGACGAAAAACTAATCAATATATGAAGAATGTTTTCATTGACTAAAAACAACAAGTTTGGACTACGGGAAAACAATTGCCCTTTCTAGCAAGAAGGAAATCACTTTACCCTCCTTTGTCTCACTCAAGTGAATTGGTTTCGAGAGCATTCCACCACTTTTTGGCGACTTTCACTTTCAATCCGATTCACCGTCTACGTGCCCTTACTACCAAACAAATGAAAACTAACAATTTTCCTTGAAAATGATTTCCATGGAGAATATTTTCCTTTATCATGAAGTTTTCAATGAAACAAGCGCACCCTTAAGCAGATAAATAAATGTGTAACATAATATTAAGATATTTTAACATTTTCCTTCACACTTTATTTGGTCTTTATCTTAAGATTTCAGTGTGGAAATATATTTGGGAGTCATATTTGGGACCTAAAAATATATGAACCTAGACCTTATGCTCTAATATTTTTTGATATTACGTTGGACCTCTACCAACTATTCTAAAAATTAAAACTATTAGATGATGTAGTGATTTAGTATGTAAATAATGCAATACATCATACTTGTAATATCATGGCTTTTGATATCTCAAACCAATTAAGTATTGACATTCACCGTAGTTTTTGAGCTTGTAATCATAATTAATAATGCACGTGATAACGCGGGATGTGTTTAGACACATGGGTGGGCAATCTCTGGCGCGCGCATATGCAATTAATCAATTTTGAGGTCGTTCACCTCAAGCAAAGTCACGACCTTAGTGTGCATGCGGGCAAACGCGCGAGTGCGGAGGCGGCGCCGGTGTTGTGATCGCGGCTGAGTTGGAGGTTCGATGGAGGTGGTGACAAGGCGGTAGCGGTAGTGGTAGGGGTAGCGGCATCTAAAGGCGGACCATGGCTCCAAGCAAGGGATGAGAGAGAAAATGGAACATATAATGTGGCCATTGGATGTTTCCAGGATAAGTATACTAGAAGAGCCAAAAGTTGTGTATGGCACTCACTTTGGTACCAAAAGTTTATTTTGGATCATTTAAGTGCCAAAAATTTTGAAAAATGATCATTTCAATACCAACGCCGGTCTGATTGGTCAGAAATTCGACGTGACCTTTTTATTTGTTTATTAATTCCCGTTCTTTCCATGTAAGTTGAATCTTGACTTTAACCACCACATTCTATTGTATAATCTGTGAAGGGATTGAATTTCTTTTTATTTATTATTCAACTGGCCATTTTCCTTTTTGGCCGAACATCTATCAACTGGGTTGAGGGTCAAGGTGGATGTCACATGTCCGTAGCATGATTATATGGTATTGAACAAGTTGAAATGGGATTATTAAGAACTTGGGGTTTTTCTTGGTGTTACCTGATCAAGGTTCGTTGAGCATGTGTAACGTCGAATGTCGAAAATTGGCATCTTCACCTTTTTACGTGGTATCGAATGTCATAACAACCAATGACTGCATAAACCGCATGTCAATCTGCCAGTTCAGGACTTTGCTAAAATGATGACTTGTCATTAGGTTGATACTCCACCGAAGTATTGTGGGGTTTAGAGAAATGAGTAATGGTCATAAAGCTAAATTACGACTTATGTAAAGTTCCTGAATCATGATACTCCTCCATCTTGATTAGGAGCAGGAGTAACGCATAGGGTTTTGTTTATGCTGGCTTTGATTCAATATGCTTCTTTGTTTTGGTTCCCATCGTGTGCGCTTGAAGATATGTTGAGCTTTGGACTAATAATATCTGCGTGCACTAGTTCTAGGTTTTTAACGAAGTTTCTCACTGAGGATTTGCCTGAGCTATTTGTAAGACCAAAGAAGATTGTTTTAGATTTTCAGAAAGGAAAAGCAGTTGATCTGGTCACAATGATTTCAGACCTGGAGAGATGAATGAAGGAAACAAGGATTATGTTGGAGAGTTATCTGTGACCCTGGTTGATGCTCGGAAACTTAGTTATTTCTATGGTAATTACTTCCTGGTACTTGTCATTGGTAACGGCTATAACTGCTGGTCATGGACAGTAAAAAATTTTATAATTGCAATTGTGCATTAAACTCAAGTTGTTAGTATGTTATACGAGATTGGACCTCTTCATTGTCATTTGAGCCATTCTTTACTGCACTGGAAATATCACTGTTCTCCTTCTGGTGGCAGGCAAAACTGACCCATATGTTATCCTAAGCTTGGGGGATCAAATAATTAGAAGCGAAAAGAACAGCCAGACCACTGTCATTCGGCCTCCTGGAGAGCCAATCTGGAATCAGGTAAAGCTGTATGCGCTGGTTTGCTAGTTTTGCATGAAACCCGTACGTGCATGGTATGTCTCATTATAATCACTTCATTTGGCAGGATTTTCATATGCTCATTGCAAATCCTAGAAAGCAAAAGCTGCATATTCAAGTGAAGGACACTCGGATTTGCAGATCTTACTATTGGCACAGCTGAGGTATAGTAACCATAAAAGCAGTGTCACTATGATAAGTTTGCAGTTCGTTGTTGTTGTACTTTAGCTGGTACGTCCATGATGGGGTGCGATTGGATCGCACCATTTGGACTTGATATGCTATGATGGAAAGACGCTAATGGAGGGGTACGAAGGGAGACATATAAAAGCCTCCCGAATACAACCGTTGATATAGTTGGCAGATCATTCGCGCCAAAATTTTCTCTCCCTTTCCAAAGAAGAAGAAGGCATTCCATTTTCACTTTTGCAAGAACAATCGGCATTTACGCCGTGGAAATCAGGTATTTTCCTTGTGATTGCATCCAGACTAACGTGAGGAAGTGTTGTTCGCCTATCATTGGCAATTCAACGTTCGTTCCGAGGCTATTTGCTGTTTGCGCATCGAAATCAGGTAAGTCGTCTTACGCCGACTCGAATTCCAACATTGGTATCAGAGCCAGGTCGTGATTTCTACCTTGTTTTTCATCGAGTTTTTCTCATTTACCATTTGATATTGAGATCGAGAGTATGAAATCTACACTGTTTGGATCTCTGATAGTCGGAATTGCCATATGAAAAGCTCGAAATTGAACCGGAGCAAAGAACGGGTTCGGGGTCGCGTGCATCCGTGAGGTTTTGGCCATTTTTCAAAATAATTGTTTGGTCAAAATTAATTTTTAAATATACAGGGTGAAAGAGCTCGTCAAGACGAGTCCGACGATGGGTCGAGCGCCGACGGGAGACGTCGGATGCGCCCACACGCGCGGCGTAGCCGTGTGTGTGGGCGCCACGCGCCTGAAGCACTGGCATAGCCAGCGCGTCTGTCACACGCGTCGGTCGGCGAACCGGCACGTGCGCGACGCGCGCCAGCCGGCGAACCGGCGCATGATGACGTCACCCAACGGTCGGTAACTGCTGGGATGACGTCATCGATGACGTCGGCGCCGGCGGCAGTTGGCCGGCCGGTCCCCAGCTAGCGACCCGACCCGACCCGAGACGCGACCCGACCCGAGATCCGACCCGTTGACACGACCTGACCCGACCCGACCGTTGACCGGTCAACGGGTCTAGTGGTCAAACCGGTCACCGGTCGGACCGGTTGGACCGGCCAGGAGCCGTTTGGCTCGCTGGCGCGTGCGCCACACGCGCCGCTCACTCAGGCGGCGCATGGGGGCGCGTGTGAGCTCCGATTGGAGCGTGGTCGGTGGCGTTTGGTTCGTATGAGTATCCTCTACACAATGGTATACTTATTTTATATTTTTGAATTTTATAAATGTATGAAAATGCGTAGGAAACCCTATGTACGCGTATTTTTTGGGGTTTAATGCAGTTTATTCATTTGTGGCTTGTATTTTCTTGTGATTTAGGAAATACAGTAGCTAGCTTGTGTGCTAATGATGTTATATATGCTGTGTAGAGCTTGGTTCAATGATATGATGTATATATTTTAATATACTTGCAATTTTCTAGTTGCTAGAAAATTAGAACAATGGTAGGAAATCCATTACATGTTGAATTGCAATTTTGATTATAGTTGAAGCATGATTATTGTTTATACGTTGGTTATTATCATGCTATGTTTTTGTGTTAAAGAAAAATGTAAAAATTACATAAGGTCATGTAATTATTTTTCCTAGTGGGAGTTCGTAGGTTGGTAGAATTTGAAATAGTTCTCACCTAGAACTTAAGATTTGCGCAAATTAAACTAATTAATGATAATAGAACAATTGTACATAGAAGTTGATTGGGAACATAGTGAACTTTTGCTTTTGTGTCTTTTGTTGAATTATCATTAATTTAGTTTGTCTTTGCTGCAAATTAAATATGTGTGTTACTCTGTAAAGTGTGCTAGTATTGATTATGCGTTTGTTATGTCAATGCGTTATAGCAATTGATTATAGCTTCGGCATCCAAGACTATTGTGGCTGATCTCAATAAGGGTGAGAAGCTGAACGGTGACAATTATGATATTTGGCACCGAAAGGTTCAGTACATTCTTGAGGAGCAAGAGGTTTTGGAAACCCTCAACCATACCATGGATGAACCTGAGCATGGAACTTCAGCTCAACACAGGAGAGATCTAGAAGCTTATCAAGTTTGGAAAAAGAAAAATAGCATTGCTCGCATCATGTTGCTGAGCTGTATGCAAGATGATCTCATGTGTGAGTTTGAAAGTTATGATAAAACTCAAGTTATGTGGGTTGCCTTGAAGGACAAGTTTGGGGATACATCTGCCACTAAGCTGAGGAGACTCACCATCAAGTTTGACACATTCCGAAAGCGCCAAAATGTAACAATGATGCAACATTTTCGGGAGATGTCAAATATGATCCGTAAGCTGAAGTCGGCAGGTTACTCCCTTACTGATGAACAGCAAGTTCAAGTTGTTATAAGGTCTCTTCCTGACAATTGGGAGCATATGAAGATTAATATGACGCATAATGAAAATATTGTCACTTTTGATGATATTGCGCGTCATTTGGAATTAGAGGATGAGCGCCTAGAGGCTGCGAGATCCTCTACCCATGCTTATGTTGCTGAATTGAGTTCGCGCAAAGCTTCGGGCTTCAAGCGCAAGAGGAATCTTTAGTTCAACAATAAAGGGAAGATGACTGATCAGGCACCTAAGAGGGCTAAGACATTCCGACGCAAAAAGCGTGGTGGGAAGAAGGACAAGGCCAAGATGGAATGCCACAATTGTGGCATGATGGGTCATTTTGCTCGTGAATGCACTGAGCCGAAAAAGGTACTCTATTACTCCATTACTTTGAGTAATGCTTTTGTTTCTAGTACTGTAATGCTTGCTGAATCCCATCCAATATGGACTGTAGACTCAGGAGCAACAGACCATGTAGCTAGAAACCGAGAAGTATTTGTGGAGTATCGTCGGATACCGCCTGGAAGAAGATGGATATATGTTGGGAATAACTCAAGAGTTGAAATGAAGGAAATCGGCACATGTAAATTAATCTTACGTGGTGGTCGAAACCTATTCCTGCATGATGTTCTTTATGCTCCAGATATTCGACGAAACTTGGTCTCTGTAGTTGTTCTTCTTAGCTTAGGTTATGTATTGAATTTCCATGGTGATTGTGTTGACATTTTGTATGGAACAGTTTATTATGGTTCACGTCATGTATCGAATGGTTTTATGATATTAGATATTGACTATGATCAGAACAATGTTAATGTTGATGGTTGTTTTTCTTTAATTGCGTCTTCTAATAACGTTGAGATTGATGCAAGTACTTTGCATGCTAGATTAGGTCACATTGGATTGCACAGAATGCAAAGATTAGCTAGAGAATGCCTTTTAGGGTCACTCACTAATATTAGTTTATCCGTATGTGAACATTGTCTGGTGGGAAAAACAACTAGAAAACCATTCGGTAAAGGGACTAGAGCTGAATTTCCATTGTATCTCATACATTCTGACATTTGTGATCCTTTGAATGTGAGGGCGAGGCATGGAGCCTCATATTTCATCACTTTTATAGATGACTTCACACGCTTCGGTTATGTTTTTCTGATCTCCCATAAGTCAGAAGCATTAGACTGCTTTAGACGATATATAGCGATGGTATAGAATCAGTTGAACAAAACAATAAAGGCATTGAGAACTGATCGTGGACGTGAGTATCTATCGGAGCAATTCAAGGCTCTTTGTGATGAAAAGGGAATTGTACGACAATTGACTATTCCTGGTACTCCACAATAAAATAGGGTAGCTGAGAGAAGGAATAGATACCTATTGGAAATGGTTAGGTCTATGATGGCGCAAACAAATTTACCTATCTCCTATTGGGGAGATGCATTATTGACTACTGCCTATATACTTAACCGTGTGCCCTCAAAATCGGTCACTTCCACCCTTTATGAATTATGGACTGGTAGGAAACCAGACTTGAGTAGTCTATGTCCATGGGGATGTGCAGCTTATGTTCATGATTCTTCCCATAAACATGGCAAATTAGGTCATAGAGGGAAGAAATGTATCTTTATAAGATATTCCGAACACTCCAAAGGGTACGTGTTCATAGGTGAACAAGCTGATAGAAGTGTGACCGAAATGGAGTCACGAGATGTCACGTTCTTGGAGAACGATTTTTCTAATAGAGGTGAGATTGATAAGGACTTCCAATTATATGAGATGGAAGATCCTGATAACACACCCACTGATTTTGTAGAGGGAAATGAAGATTTACCTCAACACACAAGACCTAGTGGGAGTGTTGCATCGCCTGATGAATTGAATTCAAGAGAAATTCAATTGCGTAAAAGTAATCGTAAAAGTGTTCCCCGTCGTCGTTTTGAGATTGAAGGGGAAGCATTTATGATTGCTCAAAAAGACGATGCCGAGCCTAAGACTGTTCAAGAGGCTCTCTCGTCCTCTGATAAAGAAGAATTGAGAAAAGCTTTGGAAGATGAGATGGAGTCAATGAGGGCAAACCTTGTCTAGGACTTGGTTAATCTACCACCCAATCGTAAGGCCATTGGAAACAAATGGGTCTTTAAGATTAAGTGTAGGGCGGATGGATCTATTGAAAAGTATAAGGCTCGCCTTGTGGCAAAAGGTTATACTCAACAAGAGGGTATAGACTATGAGGAAACTTTTTTACTAGTTATAAGGTTTGCCTCAATACGCCTTATTCTAGCCATCGTTGCACATTTGGACCTTGAATTACATCAAATGGATGTAAAGACGGCATTTCTTAATGGAGAATTAGATGAGGAAATCTATATGAAACAACCAATAGGTTTCATAGCTAAAGGTCAAAAGCATAAAATTTGCAAGCTTCATCGTTCAATATATGGCCTTAAGCAATCATCTAGACAGTGGTATCTTCGTTTTCATCGAGCAATAATAACTTTTGGTTTCACGATGATCGAAGAAGATCACTGTGTATATGTCAAGCGGTCCAAAGATAAATTTGTGATTTTATCACTTTATGTGGATGATATTCTGTTGGCTGAAATGACAAGGTTTTGGTTATCACCATAAAAGAATGGTTGTCCTCCAATTTTGAGATGAAGGACATGGGAGAAGCTGCTTATATATTATGAGTTAAAATCGAAAGAGATCGATCAAGGAAACTCCCTACTTTATCACAAGAGTCTTATATTATGAAGATTCTTGAGCGTTTCAATAAGCAGCATTGTAATCCTATTGATACCCCTGTCATGCAAGGTGAAGGCCTAAGTACTGAGATGTGTCTTAAGACTCTAGAAGAAATCAATGTGATGGAAACTGTTCCTTACGCTAGTGCGGTCGGAAGTTTAATGTATGCTATGATGTGTACTAGACCCGACATATGCTATGCCGTGGGATTGGTGAGCCGATATTAATTAAACCCTGGTCAAGCACACTGGAAAGTAGTGAAGAGAATCCTGAGATACTTGAAGGGCACCATGGACTATCGACTTTGTTACCAAGGGAATGATTTACGCCTATTAGGTTATTCAGATGCCGATTGGAGTGGAGACCTGGATGAGCGTAAATCGACTTCCGGATATGCATTCTTGCTCAATGGAGGTGCGATTTCTTGGAATAGCAAGAAACAGACATGCACGGCCTTGTCTACGATGGAGGCAGAATTTATTGCATGTTCTGCCGCAGTGCAAGAAGCAGTATGGCTAAAACGTTTCTTGGAAAATTTAGCCACTGTCACTGAAGTTCCAAGACCGGTGACAGTTTATTGCGAGTCAAGCAGCCATTGCCTATGTGAAAGATCTCAAGTATCATGGAAGGACAAAGCACATTGACATAAAGAATAACTTTATCAGAGATATTATAACGCAGAAAGAAGTGATCCTGCAATACATTTCAACTAATAGAATGATTGCTGATCCATTTACGAAGGCTATTCCTAGAGACATGTTCTTGACCCATAGGATGTCACTAGGATTGCGTAGAATGTGATATCTGTTATTGTAGAGGATCATTGGTTTATGTATTTGTGGACAGATGTATTGTACTTGTTTATTTATTAGTGATTTGATGTTTTATCAATAAGTACAAATCCACTATGAGACTAGCACAAACACACATATATTATTGAAAAGTATGTCAGCAGGTAATGATTGGCTCACTCACACGAGCAATCGCCTCAAGTATTGTAGTTAGCACGTTGAGATGAGATGTTATGTACAAATAAACGCTGAAGAGCAAGTTTGGTACATAAAATATGTCGCCTTGATTGGAGTCAAGATGAGGTCTGTGATTGGTTTATAACAAGACCAAACATGATATTCCCACAATCATGTATGCCTGAAAGATGCCGGATGCGAGTACTTAATTGGGCGTTATAGAAAGCGAGCTGAGATAGCACTCGGGCTAAACATGAGTACGTGAGAAGCACGTGACTATGTTTAGGCTAAGATCTGTATGGTGGATATATTTGATAAATGACATACGCTCTTATAGAAAGAGTAATCCACTATGGCATGTAATTCGTACTACATGTGCATTGTACGATCAATAAGGGAAGATGAGTAAAATTATCCCTATTTACTCATCGTGTGAGCCCTTGAGGTCATTTGTATTTTACCTCAATTTTGTGCCCTATGTTACTTCTGACTATGTTCTCGAAGTGAAAGATCAATGTTGCTACTTTAGCATGTTACGAGCGGTCATGAATAGATATGGCCTATGGGACGTGTCTAGGAAAGCAGTTGTTCTGAAATTGAGAGAGACATGAGTGCGTAGGAAGACTATTGTTGTTTTACACCTATCATATGTATTTACTGGTCGACCAATTATATCGCCCTATATGGTTGTGGATATAATTGTAAATACATGGTGTTTTGAGAATAGTCAAGTATAGCTTTTAAGGGATAGGTATACTTGGACTGATGTAATAAAATATGTCTGGAGCACTATGAGACATCGATTGTTTATTTCTTTTCGAGGTTGTAGCCATTATGTCATCCCTAACAGGTGCATAATTAGAGCTACGTAGGACGATCGGTGATGACTAGACACTACATCAGTAATTTTTGGTGGCAATTGATCGAATTGACTGCATGCATATTTCACACAAAAGTTTTCGGCTACATTGGAACAAATGAAAACTTTAAAACAATTTTTGTACAGTTGGTTTAGAATTAATTTCCATGGTGAATATTTTCCTTTATTATGAAGTTTTTAGTGAAACAAATGTACCCTTAATTTAATAAATAAAGGTGTAATTTAATATTCAAATATTCTAACATTTTCCTTCATACTTCAGTGTGGAAATATATATGGGGAGTCATATTTGGGACCTAAAAATATTCTAACCCTAGACCTTCTGCTCTAATATTTTCTAAGATTTTGTTGGACCTTTATAAAATTGTTTTGCCAGAATTTAATTTACGACTCTTTTCCAAAAGTCATTGTTTAGCTTTTAATGAGAGGAGATGTGTTCTATGGCGACTCTAGACAAAAAATATCCTGGCGGGCAATAAATAATTACAAACCTTTATTTTGAACTTCGAACCAAACTATACATACAAACCATGCCGAAATTCAATCGACAAGAAAGCTTGAAAATATAACCACGTCCATGGCAACACAATACACGAACTGCATCGGAATTTAATTGATGACAAAACTTGTGAACATGCAAATATGTAACGCCTTAATTGAATCGATGGCAAAACATCTAGAATAGAGATACACGTCAGAATTTAATAGATGACACGGTACCAAGATAGATATACGCATCGGAATTTAATCGATGACGCGAATCAGAAAGCTATAACTAAGGAAAAATAAAGTGCAAGAAAGCAAAGATAATAAAATATTACATTTTGATTGTCCAAGGGATCCTTTCCAATTGATGAGAACTTGGTATATATGGACCTTCTATCATAATCGTTTGAGAGCAGTTTCTTCGTGGTTAAATTATAGTTTGACGCTTCCGAAAATAGCGATCCCATATTCCCACATTGTCAACTCCTTTCAAAATAGCAATCTTATCCCCAAGAAGTTGTTCGTTTCCCACGTTGTCAATTCCCTTCAAAATAACAACCTCAGTCTCTATTTTCACCTAACTATTCTTCACGATCTCCTTAATGGATTTACACATACCTGAGCCTTAGATACAATCCTCTAAATCGATAATCCTCTAAATCGATCATCTGCTCCTTAGTTGACACACTATCAACAACTTTGGTAAAATAATCTACCATCATTTGCCACTAGGTGACGTGTGCTAATACTTTCATCCAAGTCATCAACCGCATATAATATCAATCAATTTTCAATCCATTCAATTGGTTTCCTCCACGAATGACTAGACATACCTCGATAGGATATTCTCCATTCTTTTTTCTTTTCTTCGCTAATTTTGACGGTTGCATATGAGGTTGTCGAGTCTATTTTTGTTGCTTCCGAACAATCATTGCATATCAATAATAACTAAAAATCGGACTTTTTTGAGTGTCAATAGAAATGTTTAAAAATTAGAACTACTAAATGATGTAGTGATCTATTATTAAATAATTTAATACATCATACTTGTGATAACATGACTTTTGGTATCTCAAACCAATTATGTATTGACATTCATCGTAGGTTTTGAGCATGTAATCATAACATGGAAAATGTGTAGACCATGGTTGGGCAATCACAGCCCCGCGCACATGCGGGCGAAAGTGACGACCTTAGTCAATTTTGAGGTCGCTCACCTCAAGCAAAAGTTACGACCTTAGCGAAAGTGCGGGCGAACGCGCACGCGCAGAGGCGGCGCCGGGGGTGTAATCGTGGCTGAGTTGGAGGTTCGATGGAGGTGGCGACAGGGCGGTAGCGGCGGCGGCATCAAAAGGCGGACTATGGACTCCATGCAAGGGAAGAGAGAGAAGATGGAAAATACTGAGGGTCCGTTGGATGTTTCGCGCGCTACATGTCATGCCTTCGTGTGGCTTAGCTAGAAAATATTTAATTATTGGTAAATATAATTCATACGTGTCGATCGAGCAAATGCGTGGATAGTTACTAGCGTAGATACCCGGGATTCCAAAAATAGCAATTCCGGCTGTCACTCCTCCGGGGCCCAAGCCCAAACAAGCCAATAACGCCTAATAGGTAAGAATTTTCCTTGATGAGGTGGGATTCCTTATCCACAGCAGCTATAAATCGAAAGCCTTAGACATCCCACTAGCCCGTGAAAGAGCCTCTTGAATTTGCTCAGATGACAGGGAGTTTTATCAGCGCCGCTAGCTCGGGCAAAAGAAATGGCGAAAGCGATCGGAATGGTGGCGACGCCGAGACTGTCTCTTCTCAGCCGACAATTCTTCAGGTAACCCCTTGTTCTTGAATCTGAGTTCGGACCGATATACTCGAGACTGAGAGGTTTTGTGCCCTGAACCTTGTAATAATCGGTTGGGAGATCACATCTGTCTCCTTTATCTTTGGTACTTGCTCTGTCCATGGAAAGTTAGAAAGTTTAGCTCCACCAATCTCTTTTCCTATTTCTCCTTCAGTGAAATACCTCACGGTTTGTAATCAACAATACATATACAAATAAGCATGTGAACTCTCTCTCTCTCTCTCTCTCTCAAGAAAACTGTAACTTCTAACCATATATCTTTGACCTTCAGGAGAACCTTTTGAGTCAAGTAGCAATTGTGTGTCGTCCGGGCGCATGTGTGTTTGAGAGTGTAATTTCACGATTTTCATCTGACTTTGGCCATCATTTTGTTTGCAGAAAAAGGATATCTGGAAGTAGAATGCTTCTTTGGAATACTCATTTGAGCAAGACTACATGATCTACTTGTGTTCTTAAAATACTACATAAGTAGATAGTCACTGGGCCTCGACCTTGGACCATCATCATGGTCGAGGCATTGCGAGTAGCTCTACTACTAGCGGGGTCTTATGAAATTCACAGATAAATGAGGACTTTACTTGCTTGATGGTAAATTCTTGCAATGTATGTACTCTTGGATGAAAGTATTTGAGAGTAGAATAAGATTTAGAGTCTATCTTTCAGCTTTTTGTTAATGAGTGATTTAGATCACACTATTAAAATTCAAGTGGGGTTAATCTTCTATCCTCGGTTCGGTGTAAAGCAAAAGGGATAAAATTCCTCATTCATAGCTAAATGTTGTTGAATAATGCTGGGGTTCCAAAGTCCAAAGTATTTGACTAAGATTAGGCAGGATTCCTAAAAGAAGATGCCATTTGTTTGATGAGAAATACAGAAGAATATGGAAATTCGAGAGACTGCAAGTTGAAACAATCAGCTACTTGTTCACAGAGATTGGATTTGAGAGCTTCGTTGTACAAACCTCATTTGTTGGGACGATATGTCTTTTCAGAAGCAAAAATTTGGTGCTATGTTTTGTATCTTTATCGTTACACCATGCCATCAGCATCAATTGAGATGGAAATATGTGCATACCTTATTTTTCCACCTGAGTAAACTAATTGTAACCAGCACAAAAAGTTATCCAATCCAATTGTTAAATGTCTTACACAGAGTTAGCCAAAAGCATGATATTTAAACCAAGCACTTCAACAAAGGACGGGTAGCACGTCGGCCGCTTGGACATATTTATACGGGTTAGCTTAAAAACTCGGCCCCCACAATTCTAAATAGCTAGAGATGTCTTCTCTTCATCCCAAGAAATAGGGTTTATTGCATTCTCCACAAAAGTGTGCTGTCACCTAAACAACGTATAACAAATTGAAGAAATTTGCCGTTGCCTATTTTCAATCAACAAATAATCAATTATTTAACTCCTACCACCTCTAATTGATTTATGCCATTAATGAGTTATTATATTTAGAGCTAATACAACAAAAATTTAAACTGGTATACTTGTGTCACATTTACTCAAAATTATTTTTGCATCATAAAAAATCTCAAACTAGTATTGTTGCAAAAGTAAGTGACATAACAAGAAAATAAATCTGAAATTAGATTACATTATTTGATCGTAATAACCTATGTCC
Source organism: Eucalyptus virginea (assembly GCA_014182375.1). Taxonomy (NCBI): domain Eukaryota; kingdom Viridiplantae; phylum Streptophyta; class Magnoliopsida; order Myrtales; family Myrtaceae; genus Eucalyptus; species Eucalyptus virginea. Next base: position 19,770,849 of record CM024523.1, on the reverse strand, counting down.
ACGGAGAAATTAGTAACGGATTCTACTAAAGATCAGGCGATAAATAAAGATCATAACCACGTTCGGGTCATTCAAACACTCAATATTTCCCAGTCCCAATTACACTTAATAGCTCACATAGTGTTTAACTCTATAATTTCTCACGAAATAATCTCTTAATCTCACGAATGAATTAATAAATCTTAATAGAAGATTTTACTTCGCCGGAACGCTCTTCAATTGAATCACAGTGTAATGTACGAGAAGAGTTGCCGCTTTGCACACACAGCACTCCTCTGCTCACATCAACAGCAAATAATATGTTATCATATATGGTCGCCCAAAATCGAGTAATCGACTCCAATTACGGAAACGTGTATATCTATGCGCTGAAGCAAATTCGGTCAACCTCAGCAAAGTCCAAGTCACCCTTTTGAATTCTCCTTGGCGATTTTAATTAGGACATCATTATCTTTTATTTCCTTTTATATTTTCTTCCATCACCGGCCTAATTCGCCAAAGGAAGTTAGCTTTGCTCAATTTTGGATGTCTGTAAAATATCCAAAACTTTTGACTTTAATAGATCGGGCTTTCTTGCAATTTATCTCAAACGAGGTTTTGTTTACGGGCTCAAACTCCATACATATTCTAACACTTTCTTCCTTAACTCGACATTTGAGCAAAGTCATAATTTTGAATTTGAACTTTATTTGGCTTGAAGTGCATGCAAAATGCTGGATGCTACAGGTCACCCAAAAAAAAAAATGCTGGATGCTACAATTATTGATCTTATCTGATCTCTAATCTGAACAATCAAAGTAACCCAATATCACTCTTAAAGCCCTAATGGGAAAACAAAATAAGCCAACCAATGCTACCACGAGGGTTTCCTCTTCCACCTTAGACCATACAAAATGTTCCCAATCAGATTGCCGACAGAAAAATGATCAGATCGGCTCACGAATCACATGCGCATAAAAATCCATGTCACGGTAGAGAACAACTCGGTACTTTGCTTCGAATTAGAATGGAGATTGATATACTATAATTCACAAAATGAATGGGGATTTATCCGCCAAGGTCGTTGGCCCAGTGACAAACGTGTGGCTCCATTTCGATTTATCTTGTCGGCTCAATCAAACAATTATTCGGACCGGACGCTGAGCCCCACAATGCACTTGCAGATGAAAATGATCGGTGAGTGCTTGGCTGTCGGTTCAGCACGATGTGGACGAACCAGAGGCAAGCCCACGTGAACGGCGTTGCGTGCCGCGTGCGTTTACGATGCATCCCATTTCGGAGAGTCGCGAAGGCGCACGAGGAGCTGTTTTCGAAGGACTCGAAAATTGACACGTGCAATTCATGATGTAGAAATGCCTGTATGATTTTATTTGTCTCTGTGCACCGGGCCATGTGCACGCGGTTCCCTCAAGAGATAAGCCTCTTCCAATGATGGTCCCCTGAGAGCCTAAGTTGCTGATGTACCAAAAAAAGGAAAAAGCATTTCATGTGAGGTTATTTCGGATCCTTACTAACTTTTCCAAAGATTAAGTTGATAAATGAATGCGTCATTTTAATGTTTAGATTTTTAACATCTGCTTATCCGTAGCTTAGACTCTAGCCTTAGATTGAACAGTGGAAATAATAACTTAAGACCTGTGAATTGCGATGCATGCGACATGCATCTTATGTTTGGCATTCCAGAGAAACATGGTGCCTCACAAACCGGGATGCATCTTAAGTATCCGTGAGAAATGGATCTCGATGTTTCGATGACCGTCCGCTGAACAAAAGCACAATCTTGCTCATCAATCATAAAATCTATTATGTTTTCGCGTGTCATGATACTTTTCTGTGTGAGAAATGCGAAAAACTATGAAGAGTTACGATCCATTATAATCCGGAAATCCGTTCTTCAAAACCTAGAACTACCAAACAAAATAAGAGGGGCGACATTTTTGGTCACCATTGATTCCTCATCCGCCATATTTAGGAAGGACAGCTGGGCTTTTGCAATGACAGACTATATCACTCAAAGAAAATATTGGGTGGTCCGGGACTGCCACGTCAGAGTGGTCTCGGACCGCTCACGTGGCGCCACGTGTTAGGGGAGGGGACCAAAGGACCTGGCCCTGGCCCACCTCTCTGACACTCTCTCTCCTCTTTCTCCTCTCTGTCTCCCTCCCCTCACATGTGGTGCCGCGTGCGTGGTCCAGGACCCCACTGATGTGGCGGTCCCGGACCACCCAATATTTTCTCATATCACTCAACCACTTTCGCGTATCACATTTATGACTACTGTGCCGAACTAACCTAAACATGTGTTAGTGCTTTCGGCTCTTTTTACTGACCGACCCATCACCCCGAAAGCTATAATAGCCATTGTCGGTGTGATCATATTGGGTAAGTAGAGAAATGCCTAGAGGGGCTAGATAAAACTCTCTAAAGAACTCGGCAAAATAACCCCACAATTTGCGGAGAAAAGATGTCTCCTCACAAAGGGGCTCACAATGACTAGGCCGGAGCAATTATTTAGCAAAAACATAGATCTCTGCAAAGTCGTAAGATCTTGTATGGGGGCTAGCGCTTGCTCAGTGCGGAAAGATTAAGAAAGTTGGTCACCTAATGATGGGGGAATCGGTGACCAAAGTCCAGGTGAACGGTGGCTGTAACTATAATGGTCCTAAGGTAGGAAAATTTCTTGTCGAGCAAGTTCCGACCCACATGAAAGGCGAAACAATTTGGGTACTATCTCAATAAAATAGACATGTCTGTAAAGATGCGGACTATCTTGGAAAGAAAGAATAGTTACAATAATATGTGATTCTTGAGGGATTATCTCCTTCTAAGAGTTATGAACTTAATGGTTCGAACTTTATACTGATAAGTCATGATGTCAAAAGTCTAAATGATTTATTCAAGCATTGTCACAAGAGATATCATCCAATCTATTGGAATTAAGTGCACAAACACAATGAAATAGAGAGTAATGCACGTGATAACACGGGATGTGTTTAGACACATGGGTGGGCAATCTCAGGCGCGCGCATATGCATTTAATCAATTTTGAGGTCGTTCACCTCAGGCAAAGTCACGACCTTAGTGTGCAGGCGGGCAAACGCGCGAGTGCGGAGGCGGTGCCGGTGTTGTGATCGCGGCTGAGTTGGAGGTTCGATGGAGGTGGTGACAAGGCGGTAGTGGTAGTGGTAGGGGTAGCGACATCTAAAGGCGGACCATGGCTCCAAGCAAGGGAAGAGAGAGAAAATGGAACATACGATGCGGTCATTGGGTGTTTCTAGGATAAGTACACTAGAAAAGCCAAAAGTTGTGTATGACACTCAATTTGGTGCTAAAAGTTTATTTTGGATCATTTAAGTACCAAAAATTTTGAAAAACGATCATTTCAATACTAACGCTGGTCTGATTGGTCAGAAATTCGACGTGACCTTTTTATTTGTTTATTAATTCATGTTTTTTTCCATGTAAGTTGAATCTTGACTTTAACCACCACATTCTATTGTATAATCTGTGAAGGGATTGAATTTCTTTTTATTTATTATTCAACTGGCCATTTTCCTTTTTGGCCGAACGTCTATCAACTGGGTTGAGAGTCAAGGTGGATGTCACATGTCCGTAGCATGATTATATGGTATTGAACAAGTTGAAATGGGATTATTAAGAACTTGGGGGGTTTTTCTTGGTATTACCTGATCAAGGTTCGTTGAGCATGTGTAGCGTCGAATGTCGAAAATTGGCATCTTCACCTTTTTACGTGTTATCGAATGTCATAACAACCAATGACTGCATAAACCGCATGTCAATCTACCAGTTCAGGACTTTGCTAAAATGATGATTTGTCATTAGGTTGATACTCCACCGAAGTATTGTGGGGTTTAGAGAAATGAGTAATGGTCATAAAGCTAAATTAAGACTTATGTAAAGTTCCTGAATCATGATACTCCTCCATCTTGATTAGGAGCAGGAGTAACGCATAGGGTTTTCCTATAAAGTTGTGGCTCATATTCTGCTTTTTCATTTTTCATTATGACAACATGCATCGAAAATATACAAGGACTTTGTTTCTAACATTCCTTGCTAATTAAATTCGATAAGGGACCGACCGAAAAAAAAATTTCATAGGTGCATCTAAAATATTCAGCTTTGATTGGTAACTTTTCATGTAATATTGCAGTATTAACACTCTCAAATATCATTAGAATTGCCCAGTGCAATGCGTAGGTCGCTGTTTAGTAATGATATGAGCCAGAGTTATAAATCAAAAGGTTCTTGCCTGTTTAGAGGAAAAATCTTCCCATCCCAGTGAGCTTCATGTCGCTACGCTGATCGCTTCAGCACGATACCGTTTCTATTATGACAAAGAAAGTCCTTCGCCAATCAAATTTTTAGGGGAAAAGATTATGGAGAAAATTACCAATATAATTCTAAATTTATTGTTTGAATGTCATTTTAATTCTAAACTTTTCAATTTTGTCAATTTAGTTCTAATTTTTCGCACAAAATTTCAATATTTTCTAACTATTGCCACTAGAAATTACTAACATGGCGATCCATAAATTGTCTATGTTAGCATGCTATGTTGGACGATCGGTGATGACTAGACACTACATTAGTAATTTTTGGTGGCAATTGATCGAATTGACTGCATGGATATTTCACACAAAAGTTTTTGGCTACATTGGAACAAATGAAAAATTTTAAACGATTTTTGTACAATTGGTTTAGAATTAATTTCCATGGTGAACATTTTCCTTTATTATGACGTTTTTAGTGAAACAAAGTACCCTTAATCTAATAAATAAAGGTATAATTTAATATTCAAACATTCTAACATTTTCCTTCATGCTTCAGTGTGGAAATATATTTGGGGAGTCATATTTGGGACCTAAAAATATTTTAACCCTAGACCTTTTGCTCTAATATTTTCTAAGATTTTGTTGGACCTTTATGAAATTGTTTCACCAGAATTTAATTTACGACTCTTTTCCGAAAGTCATTCTTTAGCTTTTAATGAGAGGAGATGTGTTCTATGGCGACTCTAGACAAAAAATATCCTGGCAGACAAGAAATAATTACAAACCTTTATTTTGAACTTCGAACCAAACTATATATACAAACCATGCCGAAATTCAATGGACAAGAAAGCTTGAAAATATAACCACATCCATGGCAACACAATACACGAACTGCATCGGAATTTAATTGATGACAAAACTTGTGAACATGCAAATATGTAACGCCTTAATTGAATCGATGGCAAAACATCCAGAATAGAGATACACATCAGAATTTAATCGACGACACGGTACCAAGATAGATATACGCATCGGAATTTAATCGATGACGCGAATCAGAAAGCTATAACTAAGGAAAAATAAAGTGCAAGAAAGTAAAGATAATAAAAGATTACATTTTGATTGTCCAAGGGATCCAATCCAATTGATGAGAACTTGGTATATATGGACCTTCTATCATAACCGTCTGAGAGCAGTTTCTTTGTGGTTAAATTATAGTTTGACGCTTCTGAAAATAATGATCCCATATTCCCACATTGTCAACTCCTTTCAAAATAGCAATCTTATCTCCAAGAAGTTGTTCGTTTCCCACGTTGTCAATTCCCTTCAAAATAACAACCTTAGTCTCTATTTTCACCTAACTATTCTTCACTATCTCCTTAATGGATTTACACATACCTTGGCCTTAGATACAATCCTCTAAATTGATCATCCGCTCCTTAGTTGACACACTATTAACAACTTTGGTAAAATAATCTACCATCATTTGCCACTAGTTGACGTGTGCTAATACTTTCATCCAAGTCATCAACTGCATATAATATCAAGCAATTTTCAATCCATTCAATTGGTTTTCTCCACGAATGACTAGACATACCTAGATAGGATATTCTCCATTCTTTTTCCTTTTCTTCACTAACTTTGACGGTTGCATATGAGTTTGTCGAGTCTATTTTTGTTGCTTCCGAACAATCATTGCATATCAATAATAACTGAAAATCGGACTTTTTTTAGTGTCAATAGAAATGTTTAAAAATTAGAACTACTAAATGATGTAGTGATCTATTATTAAATAATTTAATACATCATACTTGTGATATCTTGACTTTTGATATCTCAAACCAATTATGTATTGACATTCATCGTAGGTTTTGAGCATGTAATCATAACATGGAAAATGTGTAGACCATGGGTGGGCAATCACAGCCCCGCGCACATGCGGGCGAAAGTTACGACCTTAGTCAATTTTGAGGTCGCTCACCTCAAGCAAAAGTTACGACCTTAGCGAAAGTGCGGGCGAACGCGCGCGCGCAGAGGCGGCGCCGGGGGTGTAATCGTGGCTGAGTTGGAGGTTCGATGGAGGTGGCGACAGGGCGGTAGCGGCGGCGGCATCAAAAGGCGGACTATGGACTCAATGCAAGGGAAGAGAGAGAAGATGGAAAATACTGAGGGTCCGTTGGATTTTTCGCGCGCTACATGTCATGCCTTCGTGTGGCTTAGCTAGAAAATATTTAATTATTGGTAAATATAATTATGAGGATTCGGATCCTCACTTAGCTCCCTGCCAATTCTGGCGTGAATTGCCGAAAGGTCCAACAAATCCGTACCTTCATACGTGTCGATCAAGCAAATGCGTAGATAGTGACTAGCGTGGATCCCCGGGATTCCAAAAATAGCAATTCCGGCTGTCACTATTCCGGGGCCCAAGCCCAAACAAGCCAATTACGCCTGATGGGTAAGACTTTTCCTTGATGAGGTGAGATTACTTATCCACAGCCGCTATAAATTGAAAGCCTTAGACATCCCACTAGCCCGTGAAAGAGCCTCTTGAATTTGCTCAAGATGACGGGGAGTTTTATCAGCGCCACTAGCTCGGGCAAAAGAAATGGCGAAAGCCATCGGAATGGTGGCGACGCCGAGACTGTCTCTTCTCAGTCGACAATTCTTCAGGTAACCCCTTGTTCTTGAACCTGAGTTCGGACCGACATACTCGAGACTGAGAGGTTTTGTGCACTGAACCTGGTAATAATCGTTTGGGAGATCACATCTGTCTCCTTTATCCTAGGTACTCGCTATGTCCATGGGAAGTTAGAAAGTTTAGCTCCACCAATCTCTTTTCCTATTTCTCCTTCAGTGAAATACCTCATGGTTTGTAATCAACTATGCATATACAAATAAGCATGTAAACTCTCTCTCTCTCTCTCTCAAGAAAACTGTAACTTCTAACCAGATATCTTTGACCTTCAGGAGAACCTTTTGAGTCAAGTAGCAATTGTGTGTCGTTCGGGCGCATGTGTTTGAGAGTGTAATTTCACGATTTTCATCTGACTTTGGCCATCATTTTGTTTGCAGAAAAAGGATATCTGGAAGTGCAAGTAGAATGCTTCTTTGGAATACTCATTTGAGCAAGACTACATGATCTACTTGTGTTCTTAAAATACTACATAAGTAGATAGTCACTTGGCCTCGACCTTGGACCATCATCGTGGTCGAGGCATTGTGAGTAGCTCTATTACTAGCAGGGTCTTATGAAATTCACAGATAAACGAAGACTTTACTTGCTTGATGGTAAATTCTTGCCATGTATGTACTCTTGGATGAAAGTATTTGAGAGTAGAATAAGATTTAGAGTCTATTTTTCGGCTTTTTGTTAATGAGTGATTTAGATCACACTATTAAAATTCAAGTGGGGTAAATCTTCTATCCTTGTTTCGGTGTAAAGCAAAAGGGATAAAATTGCTTTCCTCAATCATAGCTAAATGTTGTTGAATAATGCTAGGGTTCCAAAGTCCAAAGTATTGGACTAAGATTAGGCAGGATTCCTAAAAGAAGATGCCATTTGTTTGATGAGAAATACTGAAGAACATGGAAAATTCCAGAGACTGCAAGTTGAAACAATCAGCTACTTGTTCACAGTGATTGGATTCGAGAGCTTCGTTGTACAAACCTCATTTGTTGGGGCGATATGTCTTTTCAGAAGCAATAATTTGGTGTTATGTTTTGTATCTCTATCGTTACACCATGCCATCAGCATCAATTGAGATGGAAATATGTGCATACCTTATTTTTCCACCTGAGTAAACTAATTGTAACCAGTACAAAAAGTTATCCAATCCAATTATTAAATGTCTTACACAGAGTTAGCCAAAAGTATGATATTTAAACCAAGCACTTCAACAAAGAACGGGTAGCACGTCGGCCGCTTGGACATATATATACGGGTTAGCTTAAAAACTTGGCCCCCACAATTCTAAATAGCTAGAGATGTCTTCTCTTCATCCCAAGAAATAGGGTTTATTGCATTCTCCACAAAGTGTGCTGTCACCTAAACAACGTATAACAAATTGAAGAAATTTGCCGTTGCCTATTTTCAATCAACAAATAATCAATTATTTAATCAATTATTTAACTCCTACCACCTCTAATTGATTTATGTCATTAATGAGTTATTATATTTAGAGTTAATACAACAAAAATTCAAATTGGTATACTCATGTCACATTTACTCAAAATTATTTTTGTATCATAAAAAATTTCAAACTAGTATTGTTGCAAAAGTAAGTGACATAACAAGAAAATAAATCTAACATTAGATTTACATTATTTGATCGTAATAACCTATGTCCACGGAGAAATTAGTAATGAATTCTACTAAAGATCAAGCAATAAATAAAGATTATAACCATGTTTGGGTCATTCAAACACTCAATGTTTCCCAGTCCCAATTACACTTAATAGCTCACATAGTGTTTAACTTTACAATTTCTCACAAAATAATATTTTAATCTCACGAAGGAATTAATAAATCTTAATACAAGATTTTACTTCGCTAGAACGCTCTTCAATTGAATCACAGTGTAATGTACGAGAAGAGTTGCCGCGTTGCACACACAGCACACCTCTGCTCACATCAACAACAGCCCACACCCACGAGCAAAGAATATGTTATCATATATGGTCGCCCAAAATCGAGTAATCGACTCCAATTATGGAAACGTGTATATCCATGCGCTGAAGCAAATTCGTTCAACCTCAGCAAAGTCCAAGTCTCCCTTTTGAATTCTCCTTGGCGATTTTAATTAGGACATCATTATCTTTTATTTCCTTTTATATTTTCTTCCATGACCTGCTCTAATTCACCAAAGGAAGTTAGCTTTGCTCGATTTTGGATGTACATAAAATATCCAAAACTTTTGACTTTAATAGATCAGGCTTTCTTGCAATTTATCTCAGACAAGGTTTTGTTTACGGGCTCAAACTCCATACATATTCTAACAATTTCTTCCTTAACTCAACATTTGAGCCAAGTCATAATTTTGGAATTTGACCTTTATTTGGCTTGAAGTGCATACAAAATGCCGGATGCTACAGGTCACAAAAAAAAAAAATGCTGGATGCTACAGGTCACAAAAAAAAAATGCTGGATGCTACAGGTCATAAAAAAAAAAAATATGCTGGATGCAACAATTATTTATCTTATCTGATCTCTAATCTGAACAATCAAAGTAACCCAATATCACCCTTAAAGCCCTAAATGGGAAAACAAAATAAGCCAACCAATGCTACCACGAGGGTTTCCTCTTCCACCTTAGACCATACAAAATGTTCCCAATCAGATTGCCGACAGAAAAATGATCAGATCGGCTCACGAATCACATGCGCATAAAAATCCATGTCACGGTAGAGAACAACTCGGTACTTTGCTTCGAATTAGAATGGAGATTGATATACTATAATTCACAAAATGAACGGGGATTTATCCGCCAAGGTCGTTGGCCCAGTGACAAACGTGTGGCTCCATTTCGATTTATCTTGTCGGCTCAATCAAACAATTATTCGGACCGGGCGCTGAGCCCCACAATGCACTTGCAGATGAAAATGATCGGTGAGTGCTTGGCTGTCGGTTCAGCATGATGTGGACGAACCAGAGGCAAGCCCACGTGAACGGCGTTGCGTGCCGCGTGCGTGTACGATGCATCCCATTTCGGAGAGTCGCGAAGGCGCACGAGGAGCTGTTTTCGAAGGACTCGAAAATTGACACGTGCAATTCATGATGTAGAAATGCCTGCATGATTTTATTTGTCTCTGTGCGCCGGGCCATGTGCACGCGGTTTTCTCAAGAGATAAGCCTCTTTCAATGATGGTCCCCTGAGAGCCTAAGCTGCTGATGTACCAAAAAAAGAAAAAGCATTTCGTGTGAGGTTATTTCGGATCCTTACTAACTTTTCAAAAGATTAAGTTGATAAATGAATGCGTCATTGTAATGTTTAGATTTTTAACATCTGCTTATCCGTAGCTTAGACTCTAGCCTTAGATTGAACAGTGGAAATAATAACTTAAGACCTGTGGATTGCGATGCATGCGACATGCATCTTATGTTTGGCATTCCAGAGAAACAAGGTGCCGCACAAACCAGGATTCATCTTAAGTATAGGTGAGAAATGGATCTCGATGTTTCGATGACCGTCCGCTGAACAAAAGCACAACCTCGCAAATCAATCATAAAATCTCTTATATTTTCGCGTGTCATGACATTTTTCTGTGTGAGAATTGCCAAAAACTATGAAGAGTTACGATCAATTATAATCCGGAAATCCATTCTTTGAAACCTAGAACTACCAAACAGAATAAGAGGGGCGACATTTTTGGTCACCATTGATTCCTCATCCGCCATATTTAGGAAGGACAGCTGGGCTTTTGGAGTGACAGACTATATCACTCAGAGAAAATATCGGGTGGTCCGGGACCACGCTGACGTGGCAGTCCCGGACCACCCAATATTTTCTCATATCACTCAACCACTTTCGCGTATCACATTTATGACTACTGTGCCGAACTAACCTAAACATGTGTTAGTGCTTTAGGCTTTTTTTACCGACCGACCCATCACCCTGAAAGCTATAATAGCCATTTTCGATGTGATCATATTGGGGAAGTAGAGAAATGCCTTGAGGGGCTAGATAAAACTCTCTAAAGAACTCGGCAAAATAACCCCACAATTTGCGGAGAAAAGATGTCTCCTCACAAAGGGGCTCACAATGACTAGGCCGGAGCAATTATTTACCAAAAACACAGATCTCCGCAAAGTCGTAAGACCTTGTATGGGGGCTAGCGCTTGTTCAGTGCTGAAAGATTAAGAAAGTTGGTCACCTAATGATGGAGGAACCGGTGACCAAAGTCCAGGTGAATGGCGGCTGTAACTATAATGGTCCTAAGGTAGGAAAATTTATTGTCAAGCAAGTTTCGACCCACATGAAAGGCGAAACAATTTGGGCACTATCTCAAAGAAAAACTCGGTAAAATAGACATGTTTGTAAAGATGCAGACTATCTTGGAAAGAAAGAATAGTTATAGTAATATGTGATTCTTGAGGGATTATCTCCTTCTAAGAGTTATGAACTTAATGGTTCGAACTTTATACTGACAAGTCATGATGTAGAAAGTCTAAATGATTTAATCAAGCATTGTCACAAGATATATCATCCAATCTATTGGAATTAAGTGCACAAACACAATGAAATAGAGAGTAAAGGCAAAAATGAGATATCAAGATACAAGGTTTATTTTGATTCATCCTTAAATAGGGCTATATTCACTAGATGATTCTACTATAATTAGCACCCCCACTTCTTTGTTATAGCTTTCAATTATAAGAGAGAGATTATATATAGGCGAAAGCGAAGAAAAAAAAAAGCTCAAGGTCACTCAATAGCTACTCATGGCTCAGCCAAACTATCAACAAAATATGGGGCCAAACTATAAAAAATCTTTGACGAACTAGGAGCGCTGCCCCTTGCAACCTTGGCCCGCTCACTAGAAAGTGGGACCCCTTATGCTTTCCTATTGATAGAGAGTATGAATCACATTCTAACAAATGTTCATTGGTGTTTGATTGAGCCATTATTTGTATCAGTGTGCCTGCGAATATATGCACGTAGTTCACCCTAGAGGAAAAGTCTCTTCATTTATGGTTTTTCTTAGAGCTTGAGTTGCTAATATGAAAGAGTATTTGGTATAAAGTTATCTCATCACGTAAAATTTTGTGAGACCTTACCAACTTTATTTAAAGTTTAGGGTCCATTTGTTTGAAGCAAAAAGTGTTTACAAATTTTTTTTTTCCAAAGTTTTTATATTTGAATGACGAAAAAGTAATTGATATATGAAGAACGTTTTCAATGACTAAAAACAACAAGTTTGGACTACGGGAAAACAACTTCCCTTTCTAGCAAGAAGGAAATCACTTTACCCTCCTCTGTCTCACTCAAGTGAATTGGTTTCGAGAGCATTCCGCCACTTTTTGGCGACTTTTCACTTTCCATCCGATTCACTGCCTACGTGTCCTTACTACCAAACAAATGAAAACTAACAATTTTCCTTGAAAATGATTTCCATGGAGAATATTTTCCTTTATCATGAAGTTTTCAATGAAACAAGCGCACCCTTAAGCAGATAAATAAATGTGTCACATAATATTAAGATATTTTAACATTTTCCTTCACACTTTATTTGGCCTTTATCTTAAGATTTCAGTGTGGAAATATATTTGGGAGTCATATTTGGGACCTAAAAATATATGAACCTAGACCTTATGCTCTAATATTTTTTGATATTATGTTGGACCTTTATCAATTATTCTAAAAATTAAAACTATTAGATGATGTAGTGATTTAGTATGTAAATAGTGCAATACATCATACTTGTAATATCATGGCTTTTGATATCTCAAACCAATTAAGTATTGACATTCACCATAGTTTTTGAGCTTGTAATCATAATTTATAATGCACGTGATAACACGGGATGTGTTTAGACACATGGGTGGGCAATCTCAGGCGCGCGCATATGCAATTAATCAATTTTGAGGTCGTTCACCTCGAGCAAAGTCACGACCTTAGTGTGCAGGCGGGCAAACGCGCGAGTGTGGAGGTGGCGCCGGTGTTGTGATCTCGGCTGAATCAGAGGTTCGATGGAGGTGGTGACAAGGCGGTAGCGATAGTGGTAGGGGTAGCGGCATCTAAAGGCAGACCATGGCTCCAAGCAAGGGAAGAGAGAGAAAATGGAACATACGATGCGGCCATTGGATGTTTCTGGGATAAGGACATTAGAAGAGCCAAAAGTTATGTATGGCACTCACTTTGATGCCAAAAGTTTATTTTATATCATTTAAGTGCAAAATTTTTTGAAAAATGATCATTTCAATACCAACGCCGGTCTGATTGGTTAGAAATTCGACTTGACCTTTTTATTTGTTTATTAATTCTTGTTCTTTCCATGTAAGTTGAATCTTGACTTTAACCACTACATTCTATTGTATAATCTGTGAAGGGATTGAATTTCTTTTTATTTATTATTCAACTGGCCATTTTCCTTTTTGGCCGAACGTCTATCAACTGGGTTGAGAGTCAGGGTGGATGTCACATGTCCGTAGCATGATTATATGGTATTGAACAAGTTGAAATGGGATTATTAAGAACTTGGGGGTTTTTCTTGGTATTACCTGATCAAGGTTCGTTGAGCATGTGTAACGTCGAATGTCGAAAATTGGCGTCTTCACCTTTTTACGTGTTATCGAATGTCATAACAACCAATGACTGCATAAACCGCATGTCAATCTGCCAGTTCAGGACTTGCTAAAATGATGATTTGTCATAAGTTTGATACTCCACCGAAGTATTGTGGGGTTTAGAGAGATGAGTAATGGTCATAAAGCTAAATTAAGACTTATGTAAAGTCCCTGAATCATGATACTCCTCCATCGTGATTAGGAGCAGGAGTAACGCATAGGGTTTTGTTTATGCTGGCTTTGATTCAATATGCTTCTTTGTTTTGGTTCCCATCGTGTGCGCTTGAAGATATGTTGAGCTTTGGACTAATAATATCTGCGTGCACTTGTTCTAGGTTTTTAACGAAGTTTCTCACTGAGGATTTGCCTAAGCTATTTGTAAGACAAAAGAAGATTGTTTTAGATTTTCAGAAAGGAAAAGCAGTTGGTCTGGTCACAATGATTTCAGACCTGGAGAGATGAATGAAGGAAACAAGGATTATGTTGGAGAGTTATCTGTGACCCTGGTTGATGCTCAGAAACTTAGTTATTTCTATGGTAATTACTTCGGATACTTGTCATTAGTAACGGCTATAACTGCTGGTCATGGACAGTAAAAAATTTTCTAATTGCAATTGTGCATTAAACTCAAGTTGTTAGTATGTTATACAAGATGGACCTCTTCATTGTCATTTGAGCCATTCTTTACTGCACTGGAAATATCACTGTTCTCCTTCTGGTGGCAGGCAAAACTGACCCATATGTTATCCTAAGCTTGGGGGATCAAATAATTAGAAGCGAAAAGAACAGCCAGACCACTGTCATTCGGCCTCCTGGAGAGCCAATCTGGAATCAGGTAAAGCTGTATGCGCTGGTTTGCTAGTTTTGCATGATACCCGTACGTGCATGGTATGTCTCATTATAATCACTTCATTTGGCAGGATTTTCATATGCTCATTGCAAATCCTAGAAAGCAAAAGCTGCATATTCAAGTGAAGGACACTCTTGGATTTGCAGATCTTACTATTGGCACAGCTGAGGTATAGTAACCATAAAAGCAGTATCACTATGATAAGTTTGCAGTTCGTTGTGGACATTATTTACGGTACTTTGCAAGAAAAAGTGATTATTATGATGCAGTTTGGTCTCTTTTGTCCTCATGTTGTATGCATCTGAGAAAAAAAATCCCAGGGGTTACACTTAACTTGGTCCGCCTTCTTTCAGATGCATACTTTTTAGCTTAGTTTTTCTTGGGTCTATTCCATCCTTGTAACGATCTCAAGCTTCACCTTAGCTTTTAGCTACATCTATGGTTTTAGACATTTATCCCACAGTGCCTTTGCTTTTCGTAATAACTGGTTTACAAATTGCTGCATTATTATTGCGCTTTCTTCCTAAGTCATGCAGAATTGATTTGCTTTTAAATTGTTGAAGTGTCTCACATTGCTTATCTATAAGGTTTTGATAGGCCTTATATTTATGTAGTCTCCCCCACTATCAGCTTAAATTTTTAGGTTGGACTCTAGCGTAAACTAGAGCTGTTGCGCACATGTGTGGGGTTTATAAGCTTTATATATATGTGCATGCGTGCATGTGCATGCATACATATGTCTAAGTATCTCGCTTCACTTATCCATGGGATTTCAATAGATTTTATGTTCACGTAGTCTCCCTCCACTACTTAATAGTTCACACTCAATTTGCATGGATTGATTAAAAAAAAGAGGATTTTGAGTAATCATGTTATGATATTATATGGATGCTAGCGAAATAAAGAATGCATTACGACAAATAATCATTTTATCTACTTATAAATAGATGTAAAAGAAGGGTATAAGTGAGAAAGGAGAATAAATTTATTTGTTAATACACAAGTCTCTCCAATTCCCCACTGAAACCCTTTATAATCTGGACAGATTCGCAGAGATTTAAATTAACCAGACTGATCCCTTCTAGTCTTTCCTTATCCATCCCAACCCTTCCCCTCCATCACCTTCCCTCCATCCAAACACGTTGTGGGGATTCCCTGTACATGTCCTTTCGACTCAGAATATGACTACGGATCATCGTTCTGGCTTGACATCTGTTTGTAGTATTAAGTTCTTAGCTATAAAAAATGAAAAAGAATTGGAACAGAAACAGCTGGTTCATGTTGACTTGCTAATGGATAGCATATGGACTTCACTCCCATATTGCTATATTTTGACCAAATCTGGATGGAAATGTAGAAACTGCGATCCTAGTAAGCTGGAAAGTCCCAAATTTGCACAGGTGATGGGCACAAAAAGTCAAGATTCGACTGTGATTCGGATCCTGCCCTGAGTCTATTTTAGCTCAAACTTCAGAATGGAATTGGATGTGGAATGCTTTGTGAATCTTGTCGAGGATAATGATATGTTAGTCTCTAAGGATAATCCAGAAATTTGGTTTACCTTTTTTTTTAGAATGCTCTTAGGTCACATTTATGAGCTCTCCATACAGACGAGACAGGAAGAGAAAAATGTCTTTCTGATATGAAGTTCAAGTTGCTTTAGAAAATATCCCTGATCTTTACTCTATATAGATTCTAAATGACTGAAAATTGGGCTGGGTATATGTCTACTATTTCTTCTTCTGAACCCCGGGATTTATCAGAATGCTAAATACTCGAGATCTTAAAGTTAGACATGTAATACAGGTAATCATGCTTGATTATTACTCTGTCATCCACAATGCAACCCATATTTGGCTTTGCCTAATGTCATTAAGAATTCAAGTTCCATTCAGTGTTTTTTGGAGATTAAAATTTTGTACGTGATGTGAAAATGCTACCACCAAGCTTCAAATGTGTAAAATCTTCTGACGTGACAACCAAGTTAGACCTTTTTCTCATCCACCAGATGGTTATTTTCTTGTTCATAGAATTTGTAGCTTAACTTGAATCATATGATGGCAAATTATCGACTTGCTAATAAGATCGAGTTAGTCAGTTTCATATACGTATCTTTCCTCGAGTGTATCACATTTTCATCGGGAAGAATTTTCTGAATTAGACTGCATTTGTGGGTTGACTTGGGCTCTCTCCAAGATACCGTACCCACAGATAAGAGTTGTGGTCTTGCAAGGAGGTTGGGGAGTTTTTAGAAGGGGATCCTCGGGGGAGCTACTGCTTCGACTTACATATAAAGGTTATGTTGAGGATGAAGAAGACAGGTGGATTCCGGAAGAGTCGATGGATTTCGGCTGTTAATTAATGAACCTTGTGTGCATGAGTTCCTCGCATTATGAAATGGATTTCGGTATGCTTGCATATGAGTGAGGCGTGAGTTCCTCATACTTTGGAATGTATTTTGTTTATGCATGTATAATATTGAGTGAGGCGTGAGTTCTTCATGTTGTGGGTGAATATTGGTTTATGCTTGCATACTGTTGATTGAGGATTCATCATGTTTCATCCAAGACAAAGTTTTTATTTTGCTATTGATTTGCCATTGACTAATGTTTTGGATGAGTTATGTGTTTATTGATAGGCGATGCATCCTTCTACCCGGAAATTAGTGGGTTTTACTTACGGAGTTTTCCCAAAACGCACCCTTCATCCTTTCAGTCTTTTAGGCATTGAGGTCTCTCACTAGTGCTAGTGTTGCAATCTTGTTAGAGGAGCTAAGGTTTACTCGGCCTTTGGAGCGTAGATAATGTAGTGGTTATAAATATAACAGCCCATGACAAAGAGATATGTAAATGTAACTGATGTAATTGTATGTTTTTAAATGGTTGTTTTCCTAGCTGCTTATTGTTGTTTGGGTGTTGTTGCCATTCCATTTCTCTCAGACATAGGATATGTTAAAATATGTCTCAAGTTTAAGCCTGAAGCAAGTTGCTGAATTTTGAAAATAAATTAATTAACTTGTGGATAAGGAAATATTCCTATCATTCAAGTGAAGATTGGCAAGCGGAGATGCACTCGTCAACTTCATCAGTCAAGAAAGGAAATATAAACTTGATTAAAGGAAGTTGGACTTCCTAATTTAACTTGGCTTGGGACTTTCCTCTTTGATCGAGGCGGTGCACGTACAAGCATATATATTCGTGGTTTGCTTGCATGAATATTGGGGTTAGCATCGTTGTTGATACAAGCATTGAAGCGCCGTTATTCTAGCGAGTGCTTGGCGGGTTTTTGTTCGTGAATTACATCCAAGAAGTTTAGTGTTTGCAGTCGATTAAATCTTGAGGTAAGATTTACGTGTAATTCCTTCGTGAGATTGAGAGATTATTTTAGAGGAATTTCGGTGCTAAACACCGCGTGCGTTATTGGGTGTAATTGGGGCTTGGGAAACACCGAGAGAGTGTTTTGAGTGACTTGAGTGTGTAATCTCCTTGTATCGCTTGATTTATAGTGAAATTCGCTGTTGCTCTCCCCGTGGACGTAGGTCTTTACGACTGAACCACGTAAATCTGGTGTCCGATTTATTTTTCTTTTTCCGTCTATATTTTGTTCGATCGCTCGCCCTATCGCAACAAGTGGTATCAGAGCTAGGTTTGGCTAAGTTGAAGCGAATCGATGGCGACAGAAGAAGTAAAAGTGAAAATCAACAGATTTGATGGGAATGATTTTAGTTTCTGGAAGATGCAGATTGAAGATTATCTTTACCAGATGAATCTGCACTTGCCTTTATTTGGGGAGAAACTAGAGACGATGAAGTAAGTTGATTGGGATTTGCTGGATAGACAAGCTATGGGTGTTATTTGGCTAACGTTGGCTCGTAACGTCGCATTTAACATCCTGAAGGAGAAGACCACTGCTGATTTGATGCAACCCCTGTCAGATATGTACGAGAAGCCCTCTGCGATCAACAAGGTCTGTTTGATGCGACGTCTGTTTAACTTGAAGATGAAAGAATGTGCATCGGTTGTAGATCATATCAATGAATTCAATGTGATTGTTAGTCAATTGAGTTCAGTTGAGATTGATTTTGAAGATGAGGTACGTGCTTTGATTCTATTATCCTCATTGCCTGATAGCTGGAATACTACTGTTACTGCTGTTAGTAATTCCTCTGGGTCAACAAGTTTGACGTTTGATGGGGTTCGAGATTTAATTCTGAGCGAGGATATTCGTAGAAGAGAATCTGGCGAATCTGTATCTGCTGCTCTAGTAGGTGAAAATAGAGGAAGATCTGTAACACGTGTGGGTAATGGTGGTACTAATATGAACAGACGTAATCAATCTAGGACTGCTAATGTTGTCTGTTGGAGTTGTGGCAAGAGGGGGCATCTTAGAAAGGATTGCCTTAAATTGAAGAATGAGAAGGGTAAGGGAATTATGGTTGATTCTGCAGATAATGTTGCAGCCGTAGCAGATAATGCCGATTATGTCTTGTCTGTCACTAATGATTCATCGCTTGATGGATGTATTATGGATTCTGGTTGTTCTTTTCATGTCACACCAAATAGAAATTGGTTTATCACTTATCAGTGCACGGGTAGTGATAAAGTCCAGTTAGGGAACAACGCTGAGTGTGATGTTGTGGGTGTTGGTGATGTTAAAATTAGAATGCATTATGGTATTGTGAGGATATTGACTGGAGTGAGGCATGTTCCAAAATTGAAAAAGAACTTAATTTCCTTGGGTGCCCTAGATTCAACTGGTTGCAGGTATTCTTCAAAAGGTGGAGTTTTAAAGATTGTTCGAGGTGCCCTGGTGATAATGAAAGGAATCAAGCACGATGGCCTGTATAAACTTCAAGGTAAGACAGTGATAAATTTCGTTGCGAAGACGTCGGATGCATCTATTTGAGAGTCTTTTGACTGCTTGAGGAAGACCTGGGTGTTTATGCTAAGGCACAAGTTTGATGCTGGTGTCAGGATCTCGCAATCAAGAGCTTTGATCGAGACGGAGACTGGTAAGTCAATCAAGCATGTGCAGACTGACAATAGCATGGAGTTTTGCTCAAAGCTGGCAAATAAATTCTGCATGAAAGAGGGCATAGTGAAACATTGCACTAGTGCCGGTAAATCACAACAATTTGTAGAATTGATGAGCAGAACATTACTAGAGATGACCCGAAAAATTATCTCTAGTGCTGGTATGGCTAGGAGATTCCTGGTTGATGTGCTAAGTACGGTAAGCTACCTGGTGAATAAATCCCCATCAACTGCTATTGAATGGCAGACTCCTGAAGAAGTGTTGTCAGGTAACGTTGCTGATTATTCTATTCTTAAAATGTTTGGTTGCCCGTGTTATTTTCGAGTAAGTGATGGTAAGCTTGATTGGAGGGCAATGTGCATATTCCATGGCTATGCACAAGGTGAGCGAGGTGATCTGTTGTGGTGCCCAAATATAAGTTCACCTGTTAACAGCAGAGAAGTTACCCTTGATGAGTATCACGTACTTCTATCTAGGAGTGATTATAACAGTGTTAATACGGATCTGGACGGTGTTCAACTTGAGGTGGAGTTGCAACCAGAAACTCCTGAGGTAGCGAGTACAGGTACTAGCAAAGTAATCGACACAGATGGTGCTTGTAGCGAGGTGGAGCTTATAGAGCCAATGTTTGCTGTAACTGCTGAAATTAACAAGGTACGTTTTCGATCTCTTGATAGATATGGATGCAACAATGATTTGTTTTATCTGCGATTGAGGAGGTTGCGTTAGAAAATCCTTGCGAAGCAGTTAAAGGTGCATGTGGAGTTGGTATTCTGATGAGGTCCTCAGTTATGGCGAAGTTCAAGCGAGGCTTGGACTTGGATAATATCTGTGGCGGTTGAGCCCATCGGGGACCATAGGAAAGTAGCAGTAGAATTTGAATTTTTTACGAAGCGATTGTAATTTGGCTCAAACGTTGAGCCAAGGTGGAGATTGTTAAAATATGTCTCAAGTTTAAGCCTGAAGCAAGTTGCTGAATTTTGAAAATAAATTAATTAACTTGCGGATAAGGAAATATTCCTATCATTCAAGTGAAGATTGGCAAGCGGAGATGCACTCGTCAACTTCATCAGCCAAGAAAGGAAATATAAACTTGATTAAAGGAAGTTGGACTTCCTAATTTAACCTGGCTTGGGACTTTCCTCTTTGATCGAGGCGGTGCACGTACAAGCATATATATTCGTGGTTTGCTTGCATGAATATTGGGGTTAGCATCGTTGTTGATACAAGCATTGAAGCGTCGTTATTCTAGAGAGTGCTTGGCGGGTTTTTGTTCGTGAATTACATCCAAGAAGTTTAGTGTTTGCAGTCGATTAAATCTTGAGGTAAGATTTACGTGTAATTCCTTCGTGAGATTGAGAGATTATTTTCGAGGAATTTCGGTGCTAAACACTGCGTGTGTTATTGGGTGTAATTGGGGCTTGGGAAACATTGAGAGAGTATTTGAGTGACTTGAGTGTGTAATCTCCTTGTATCACTTGATTTATAGTAAAATTCGCTGCTGCTCTCCTCGTGGACGTAGGTCTTTACGACTGAACCACGTAAATCTGGTGTTCGATTTATTTTTCTTCTTCCGTCTATATTTTGTTCGATCGCTCGCCCTATCGCAACAAGATAGCTGCCATCAAGCTGCCCCTTTATAGCGAGGGCAAGACCAATGCTATCAAGAAGAAGGAAGAATAGCCTTTATGCCTTAAGCCTTGAGCTAAATCATTGACCTTGCGCCTAGTTTGATTATAGGACATTGCCGCATTTCATCTCAAAGAGGATCTAACTCTTTCTTTTGGGAAAGGGAAGGTTGAAATCCTTTCTTGAGCGTGATGCCACTCCTTATCCTTACTACAGTAAAAGTCTATGCCGCATGTGCTTAATGAAAAGATAAAAAGAAATGGGACGGTGGTGTGTCTTGGACGTCGCAAAAATAACCCCGTCGTTTGTGACCCTAAAGATGGAGTTGTGGTGTTTATGATTTTAGTTATATTGAGTTGTTTCTGACTTTGTAGGAGATATGTTTTTTTCCCTACTTTTTCTTTTTTCTCATTTTTTTAAAAAGGTTTTTTTGGGGCTAGCTATAAGCTTTTAATGTTATCTTTTTGGAACTTTCGATTGTAGCCATGACCTGAAAAGAGGTGGATATGGCTCGAAACTTTATCTATATGTTGATCCCCAAGAAAACCATTATCTGTAATATTTTTTCCTTTTGTCTTTTATTTTCCTAGATAATTTCTCTATCTCTTTGGCTGAAAACCTAGCCACGAACTTAAAATGAGCCTTAAGTTAAGACAGTTGGCATCTATTGCTTTATATGGACATGAACATGAATTTACTTTGGTTAAAATGTAGTGGCCAATACTCAACAAATGTAATGTAATTTATAAATGTGAATTATTAAGTGATCGTTCGTTAACGTGATCAAGTGTCATTGCATCTTTATGACAGTTGGAAAAAAAAAAAAAGCGAATGAACTTCGAACTTTATGCTTTGTTCTAATTGGGCATTTGTTTGATTTGGTATTGGACCTATGAAAATTTGTAAGAGACAAAAAGAATTCCTATTTCAAAGTGAATATTGAAATTGAGGTTATTTTAAAAACATTTGATGTTCAATGGGGTAACCAAAGATTATTTCAAAGGAACGAAAAAGATTATTACAATGCGTAATCATGAAATTCAATGAGAATCTGTTAATTTAAAAATATATATATTATTTTGGATGATTTTTTTTTTTGGTAAGATATTTTGGATGATTTTATGAATATTAAACCTGTAAATTTGTATTTGTCTAATGTTATCGTTTTTAAAATATCCAACTTTAAATCTATAGTTCACCAAATGATAAATTGGATAAAATCTATAGTTCACCAAACGATAAATTAGATAAGATACGAGAATATTTGATTTTAAATCCTAAATTGAATAGGATATGAGAATATCCTATTTTAAATTTGTAGTTCGTCGAAAATATCCTTTCCTATTTAATTCTATCTATTTAAAATTCTGGATGATCAAACGCAGCCTAGGCTTTCATTCGGAGTCGGAAATTGGCGGGAGCTCGGATTATCGCTGAAATCTCCCCTATTCATCTCTCCGGCAGAATCTCTCCGTCGCCTCGCCGCTCGCTCGAGCCGGCCGGCTTCCGCCTCCCGTGACTGAATCGGCTATGCCTCCGTCTCAGGTACAGGTGCGTTGCCTTAATTTCTTTTCGTCGTCTCGTCTCTCTCTCTGTCTCTCTCTTTTTTTTTTTTTTTCCTTTTGGGTTCCGTGTATTCGAGTGTTGTAGACGACGAGGCAATTGCGAGCTGTCGATCTGGTTGTGGCAATGGCTACGCCGCATTAGTTCCGCTTGAAGGAGTGAGGACGGCTCGGTGGTTTGGGGCGGGACAGTGTGAGGGCTTGGTGCTGGGCGGGGCGGGGAAGTTTTGGGGTCTTCCGTTCTGTGTATGATGTGCGTATTACTCGATGAATATTGTTGAGACTTTGTTCTGCAGAGATTTTAAAGTTTTTAAGTATGTATTTGAATGAAAATTTTCGGAGGGACTGTGGTTTGTGTTAAGCATGCTTGATTAGTCCTCCTGTGCTCAGTCAACTTGTTGTTTGGATCGAGAGAATAGGAGTGTGGTGCCTTCATAGTTGGCTTTATGATTGATATGAGTGCCATGTGTCGGAAATTACCAGTCATACTGTCAGCCATACTGTCTCATCATGCCGTCAGTAACACTGAGAATGTTCTCTCCATTTCAATTCTTTGGAAGAGATGCTTGCCGGGTGAAATATGCCGCATTGCTTGGAGTCCTGGCTTTCTAGATCTGTTTCTCTAAACAGATGTGTCCGCACCCCTTGTACCTTGGGACTAGCTTTGCACATTTCTGAAACTTACTACATGATACATATCTTGTCTGATGGGAGGTTATGTTCACAGGAATAAGATGTTTGTCATATTATCTAAATTTTCTCTTAGCTGACAGCAGGTGCAATGAACTATATAGCCAATTGCCACTTAGTAAAAAGATTCTTCTCTCTTTTTCATGGAACACGCCCGTGAGTAATATCACTTTACATTTACGTTTGTACAGATTTTGGCTGGAGATCACAACATTCTCCCTCTGAATCCTGCTAGTGCAAATCAGGTGATTATGAAATATCCTGAGGTTGCATCCCCTCCCTTCCATACATTGAAATGTCATGTTATGGCCTTACTCTTTAGCAATACATGAAAATCTTGCTGCAAGTAATATTCTTGCTTTGTAGATCCGAGCTGCTGTTGTGGCGCTCCGTGACACAAGGGGCCTTCCATGGCCAGCGGACCACGAAAAGAAGCAGGATAGAGACATTCTTGATTGGCTTCGGGCAATGTTTGGATTTCAGGTATGTGGACTTAAGCAACTTCCTCCATTTACTCTTCTATTAGTTTGCTTTCGTTTCTCATTATATTTTGTAGCTGATAAGCACATTATATTTTGTAGCTGATAAGCAGTTATCTCCAGACTAATTCTGGGTCCTTGGACTGTCCATCTACAGAAGGATAATGTGGCAAACCAAAGGGAACACTTGATTTTACTGCTTGCAAATGTGCACAATCGGAAATTTCCAAACCCTGACCTGCCACTCCAGGTGTCTTGCCCGCAACTAATCCTAGAAGATGCATCTATTTTGTCCTTTTGCGAGTAAATTTCTACAGTATGAGATGTCTTTTTGCTGGATTGTTTTCGTATTGGTTAGAGGGGGAGGTTTCAATCATTTGCGTATCTGCTATTATGTTGTCTAGAGAATTAAGTGATGTAACTAATTCAATCGAATACCCGTTAACTGCCCATCCTTCTAGTGAGAAACCCTCTTGTTGAGTTGGCTTGTTTTGAGCGTCTCACACTTCCTTGACCTTTTTTTTTCTGACTAACGTCATAAGGGGACCCCACCCAGTCAGCTCTCGTGTCACCCTTTATGCTTGCTTCTATTCTTTTACTTTTCGAGAATGAGTAAGCCTTTCTTGCGAAGGTAAGCTTTGAACTATGGCAAACCCGTTGATCTCATAAAGTTCCGCCTGATTCTGTGGTTGATGAATCCTTCTTATTGTGTATAAAGGAGTGCAAGCACCATTTAGACGTCTCTACTGTCTTTGGCATCGAGAGTTTATCATCCTGTGTTCCTTTTTCCATGGCTTGTGCTTGGGACGACCATATCTTTTCCTTCCTTGCTGTAGTGAAGGCAATGTAACTGCAGTGCTTGTGATTCTGTCTCATTGAGGATTCAGTCTAATATGACGAGTACTGCTAGCTGAGGCTGTTGTTGTTTTCTCTGTTATTCTGGTTCTGCTATATCTTATCCACTTTATACTATCACTATGCAATTTTGAGCATAAGCTGCAGCGATGATAGGTTCTAATGAAATGAAGGATCTAGTCTAATATGACAAGCTAAGCTAAGGCTGTTGATGATGCC
Organism: Eucalyptus virginea; assembly: GCA_014182375.1. Classification (NCBI taxonomy): domain Eukaryota; kingdom Viridiplantae; phylum Streptophyta; class Magnoliopsida; order Myrtales; family Myrtaceae; genus Eucalyptus; species Eucalyptus virginea. The sequence continues at coordinate 19,745,956 of CM024523.1, read as the reverse complement.
GTTTTCCTTGTTTCTTTGGTTCTGCAACTTTTTCCACTTTATACCCTATCTATTTTCCACTTTATATCTTGTTGTTATCTGAATAGTATAAGCTGTATCAATCATGGGCTGTCAGAACGTTTCCCTTTTCTCCCTCTGTGGACAGAGTTCTCACCTATGTAATATGTAACTTAGAGCCTAAGCTGCATGAGTCATGAATTGTAATAACTTTTATTTGCTGTCCAGTCTTAGACAAGGTAGTCGTTTGTCCTTTTTGTTTTGGCTAATAGTATTTATGTACATAATCGTGATTATGGCCTTTGCAATTTTAGTATGCTGACATGCTTGTTTCTCTTCTCGGTTAGTTGGACGATCAAGCACTCGCAGAAGTGTTAGAGAAACTTTTCATGAACTACAACAAATGGTGCGAGTTCTTGAAGAGGAAGAGCAGTCTTTGGTAATGCTTCTTCTGCTAATTTATCTGGCGAGTATGGCAGCTATGTAGAGCTATTAATGCTTTAGTAGAAGACTGTGGATGTGCTTGTTAGAGGTTTCTTCTAGGAAAAAATGGGATTAGAAATTATTTTGTGGGGACGATACTATAGGATGAAGTCCGACTTTGGTTGTGTTGTGCTGTTTCTTAAATTTCATCCTCAAACTTCTTTGCTCTTAAATGAAATGTAACTTCTTTAATGTTTGACAATCAACTGTTGCATGGCTATGCAGACGTGGGGCTGCTGATGTGGCAATTTGGGCTACATGGGATGCTTACCTGGACAGGAAAAGAAAATCAGAAAAGAACTTACCTTAGATATCCACGTCTGTATTACTAGGTAAACTTATCGCATGAAATTTAAGTAATGAAAAGTGTAATGCTAACTTATATTAACAAGAAATTGGGGTGACTTTCGATAAGATGCAAGGTCCTAAGTCAACCTTGATGAGAATAAGAGAGAACCTGTCGAGAGAAATGTTTATATTTTGAATAAAGCAAAATTAGAGAACATAACTTGAGGTGATGCACCCAACCGTGGGTAGCTGTGTTGGTTGAGAGTCTCTTCTTCATCGGTGAGGTCGAGAGTTCGAAAGCCACAGTTGCTAGTGTTGTAAGTGGGGGGCCATGGTGTTGGGGTCTTGTGTTAGTCTCCCCCGAGGTATAGGGGCCCAGCCCTTCGGTGTCGTCCGGGCATATGGGGGGCCCGTGGTGGAGTCCTCGGTTATCAAAAAAAAAAAAAAACTTGAGTTGATGCTATTGAAAAAGAATGTACCTCCTCCATCGCTTGTACAACTATTTTGTTGAACTAATCTAACTATCCTTGTCCCATGAAAACCTTGCCTATATCCCCTGAAGTGCCCTATCCTACCCTTGTCCATCCTTTACCAAATGCACACAGCACACATGTACACCAATAAAACCAAAAACAATCATCGATATCAAAACCATATTCTGCGCCATCTAAATTTCAGCAAGAGGAAATGTGTTAAAAGGGGCAGAGAAAATTCATTTTCAATTGTTATTCAAGTATAGTTTCAACTATTGAGATTGGAATTATTATTTCAAGTTGTTTGATTAAGAAAAACGTACAACAGAAATGAAAAATGGAAGGGGTCAATGGGGTTCTACTGGACGTTGACCAATGGCAAGAGGTTTTGCAATTTGATTGATGGCCATTGGATCCAAATTGTTGAGGTGATTAGGGTAAAGATATCCATAATCTGGGTTCTGCAGCAGTCCACTTAATCTCGCCACTCTAGCCCCCGCTGGCAGCTGGCAGAGGCAATGTCAGCCCCTTCACTCTCTCTTATGTTCTCCTTTTTGTTTCTGATATTTTGTTGTATTGCTGATGCACCATGTTAGCACATGTTTACTAAATTTCCACATGAGCTGCACTTTAAAAGTGTTCATGATAGGACCATATCGCACAAATTGAGGAAGTTAGAGAGCTGGATTGTGTAGAAACGGTTGACGAAATCGAAACATAAGGGTACAAGTTACAGGACCCGAAAAGAAGAAAAATCTTATTGCATACTTACATTTACTTGGCTCCGTGGATAGCGGAAGCCAGCCACTATCATAAATTAATTTCACCTTATGTACTGGTCATCAATTATATTGATGGAATGGTCTTTTCTTAGTTCTTGATCTGCACCAATAGTGTGCGCATCTGATCTCAATTCCTGATGAAGAGTGCCTATCTTCATGTGCAACCTTGGTTCTAAATTTGCAGGTTACCGAATACCCAGCAGGAAGTGCAGAAGTATAAACTTCTGTACATGGGTCTATATCTTCTTATTTGGGGGGAAGCAGCAAATCTGAGATTCATGCCAGAGTGCCTTTGCTATATTTTCCATCATGTATGTTTCTAATGATTCATGCTGCTAATATTCTGTTCATGCTTTGGAAGGTTATTGTTGATCTATCTGTTCCTGTTTTCTTTCCCCCCCTGAAATTTGTTGACTTCTAATGGTTGATCTGCTTCTTATTTCGTAAAGCTGAGATCATTAATAAGAAGAGGGGGAGGGGGGTGATGTGGAGGATTTTGTCTTACTTAAAGGAAGGAAGCCGCACTGAACTGTGTTGTGTCGTGGGCCATCGCTGAACTGAAATTGGCATTCCTTAAGGCTCCATTTGTTTCTTGGAAAAATGAATGATTTGAAAAATATTTTCTAAAAAATGATCGCTTGTATCACTTAAAAAAATTAGTCAATGAAAACCATGTTCACTACTGACAACAATTTATATCTAAACATACAAGTGATCATAAACTCATTTTTCGCAAAACAAACAGGCACTAAATTTCTGCAAATTTTCTACAAGGATAAATTTTAACCTATTTTGAATTTTATCCTCACTACCAAACGTAGCCCAAGTGCTTCAGTATACATACTGAAACAGTCTTCTGGATCTGAACTTGTCTTGATACGGGAATGACACATGAAGTTTATGCGTAAGTGGTGGCATGTTGATAATGGATAGTGTTAGTAGTACTTAACATGCTAAGAAAGAGCTTTCTTTCAAGTGAAATAATTTTATCAGAAGCCAGTATAATACCAACATTGGAGCATCTACATTCTGTGATTACTCTTCTTTCCTTGTTAAGAAGCTTTATTTAATATTTGGTTGTGCTTCTTGTAGATGGCTATCGAAGTGTTTGGTTCGCTCAATGGTTATGTCAATCCCATGACTGGAGAATGTGTAAAGCGCGCTTACGAAGGTGAAGAAGAGGCCTTCTTGAGAGAAGTCGTTACTCCTATTTATGAAGTGATTGCAAAGGTACTTCACAAAATATGTATATATACACAATTTGTCTTATCTCTTTTCGCTTTGGGTTTTTTATGCTACTTTAATTCCTAACCAGGAAGTGGAAAGGAGTAAGCGTGGAAGATTAGCGCATTCTCAGTGGAGGAACTATGATGATTTAAACGAATACTTTTGGTAATTCACCTTTTTTCACTAGCTTCTCCTTTCACTTTTGGCGGATGTCAACTTTCTATCTCTTGACAGGTCTGATGAGTGTTTCGGACGGTTGGGTTGGCCAATGTGTGTGGATGCTGATTTTTTTCACCTTCCTGCTGAGCAGATACAGTTTGAGAAAGCCGTGGTACATAATATTTCCTCTTTGCTTGCAAGTTTTTCTTTTGGTTGCTTTAAAGCAATGAGAGAATCTCATGCTTGTTACGTCACTCGCCACATGCATGTTTCTATATTACAAATTATTACAACATATACGCACAATCAAGGAACATTAAGTGCTCTTATTATGAAGGGTGGCTGGGCTTTTATCATAGAAGGCACCAAGGGTTTGGTCTTGTGTACGAAACAACTTCCTAGGGGAAGCCACCCATTAAATAAAATTATTAAGAGACGGTTTCTGTCTTGTGCAACAAGCTATAAGTACGAAATTGAATTTTCCCACCATACCTAAAATGAAAGTGTAAAGCCACTGATCTCTAAAAGAATTCCATTGGGATTCACCTCATCTAGGTGCCCTCCTGTTTCTTTCTTTCTTTCCGAATGAACCAAGAGACAAATCATCTTGACAACTTTTTGTCGTTCCTGCTCATGAATTGACAGCCTCCTGAGCCCAAAGTTCATCTTGCACTGATTTTGAAGTACCTCACTTTATCCTAAAGTTGCGAAAACTATAGTCCATGCTGTTTGGTACGACTATGATGCAACAATTGGAGGTTCATGCTCACTCCATCTTTCTTACGTAAGAAAGCATCTGATTTGCTGAAAGTTTTCCTTTCTTCTGAAGGTTATTAAAAGTTAGATTGCGTCCCACTCCCCGGGCAGTGCTCTAGGAGAAAACAAAGCCTTCAAATGACCTGTAATTTGCAAATTGACTTCCATGGGAAAAGCGCATTCTGTTGCATAACTTATGCTGAGGTGAGATCCAAGCAGGAGCTAGAACAATATCTCAATGGCAGTCATCCTTTCCCATGTCTAACTTCATCATGTACAGCTCAAAGAAATTATATAAAGCTTCTAACTTCCTGTCTTGAGCCTGACATATAAAGTCAACTCTGTTAAACCATTTTGCCATGCTAGCCTTCTTGCTATCAGCCGCTTAGCTTGCTTGTCTGTTTGTACAATGAACAAGTGAACATAGTAAGGATGTTCCCATTTTAGCCGTTGCCCACACTAAGGGAACATTTTCTTTTAAAATGATACCACCGCTGCCCCCTGCACTCCACCATCCGCCTTCATGATTGAACCAAATTTTGCCACCAGCACCTCCTCCAAAAATTTGGATAACATAGTTCTCAAGGAACGTTGAGTTTGATGGTCCAAAACTATGAAGAAATCATACATTTTTTTTTACACGATGATGAAATTATGTATACTTTAATAGCTCGCGTATTTACATCTAAATCTTATTATTGTCAGTCCTCTGTATTTACTAATACTAAGGAAGTCTAGGAACATAATGTAGGATCATTTTGAGGAATTTCTGTTGTATTCAAAAAGAGAGGAAAAGTTACAAGTTTAAGGGCCTTTGCAACTTGATCTACAAGGGGTGCCAGCCAGGCAAACTCGTTGTTGGCCTCCCGTTAATTTTGTCTTTTGAAGGCCTTGGTTTATTATTTTTATTACTTTTTTGGGGGAGGAGGGTTTGAAGCAGCCTGCAGCCCTCCCTCTTCTCTGTGTCAGCCGAATTGCATGCTTAATCTTTCCCCTTGCTCCTCCTTTCTCGCTCTGTATCGGTGAAAACTCACATGATTAGTGAGGGAGTGAGGATTGCTAGTTTGTTTGTTTGATGAAGCTATGAAGATCAAGTGGACGTACATGCACTAATCTTGATTTTCTTGTGTCCGTACATGTAGGATTCAGAACCTGCTTATCCCAAGCAATGGGTAAGAAAGGTGAATTTTGTTGAGATACGGTCTTTTTGGCACATTTTCAGAAGCTATGATCGGATGTGGAGCTTCTTTATTCTATGCTTACAGGTTCATGTTTACGCTTTCTTGGTGCTTGGGACACTAGGATTGTCTATGCAAAATTTGACTGAATTATCTTTTTTTAGGCATTGATAATTGTCGCTTGGAATGGCTCTGGGGATCCAACTGCTCTCTTTACGCCTGATGTTTTTAATAAAGTGCTGTCTATCTTTGTAACAGCTGCTATACTGAATCTAGGACAAGGTACTAGAGATCAGCCTTACTGGGGTCAATTCCTTTGTTTTCCCTTTCCTACGCTTCTTGTACTTTGCTTGTCCATAATCATCTGTATCTTATTCAGCGTATTAAGTGCATGTAATCTCTTCTATGATTTCAAATAAGTGAGTTTAGATCATTTTATGATCTAGAGTGCATATAATGCTTAATTGACACCGAATATTGAAGCAATTACCAGAGTTTTGGGAACCAATGCTTTGCTGCTCATGTGAACATCAAATGTCTGCTTATTTATAAAGTACACCTGCTTTTTAGAAAATTAAGATAATAAGTGCCAATAAATTGTGGCCTAGTTAAGTCCATTAACGTACAGAAATTTCCTGTGGAATTGAGGAAAAGAAATGTGAGCTGGCATGAGAAGGGAAGAATTTGCTTCTGCTGTGCAAGTTTCAATTTTCTTATGGAGACATTACTGGATTTAGGTGGAGCCTCTATCTTTGTTTTCTTTCTTAGAGTTTTTTACTAGTCCATCTGCTAAGGTAGATAACTGCTGTTTTATTTTTTTAAAATCGTGTTGGTTAAGGCAGGCTGTCCTAGCCTAAGTCTACTATAACTGTAACTAAGTGCTTATAGGATGGAGTTTTGTTATACGCATAACTCTTACAGGATATTAACATGGAAGAATAATCCTTTTTCTGTTTTTGGGTGCAGCTGTGCTTGATGTAATTCTCACCTGGAAAGCACGACGGAGCATGTCTTATGATCTAAAGCTAAGATATAACTTGAAGGTCTTTTCAGCTACTGCTTGGTTTATTATTCTCAGTGTAACATTTGCTCATCCTTGGGAGAATCCTCCTGGATCCACTCAAACCATCAAAAGCTGGTTTGGCAATGGTTCAAAGTCACCCTCCTTGTTTATCTTAGCTGTTGTGGCATACCTCTTTCCAAATATGCTTGCTGCATGGTTAGTTCTCTTCCCTTCAATCTGCCAATTCCTGGAGATCTTGCCCTATAAGATTGGGAAGCAAATGATATGGTGGTCACAGGTATGCATATGTTCATCCTTCTTGTTTCATTTTGCGATTAAATGCTGAAACAAGAATTTAGAGTGCGCGCATGACGGATTAAGTAGATTCCTGGTTGTTATTTATGGATGACTGGCTGTGATGGTTACCTCGTGAATTGCAGCCTCCACTCTATGTTGGGAGGGGAATGCATGAAAGTGCATTCTCTCTCTTCATGTAAGACTTACTTTCTTGAAAGACGTACACTCGATACCTCCTTTTTAATATTTTATTTTTGGGCCAAAGTTTGACATTTACTCTATGGCGCCTTTGTGTTAGGTACACTTTGTTCTGGGTTTTTCTAATAATTACAAAGTTGGCTTTCAGCTATTACATAGAGGTATGTTGGGTACTTTACTGTCTTTAAACTCTTCCTGTGATACTTAGCAAGTATATCTTGGGTAAAGAAATAATCAGGAAATGTTTTCTTGCAACTGAAACCCTGTGATAAAATCTGTGAAGTTAGTCGATGGCGTTTTGTGGGGTTTGCAGGTGCTGTAATGCAAACTCTTGAAATTTTTTTTTTCCCTGAGAGCTCAAGAAATATGCGCGACTCATTTTAATGGCTGCTACTTGTTTAGATTCCTAAGAGTGCATGTTTTTTCCTTCTTAAATGAGAAGCAGATAAAGCCTTTGGTGGGTCCTACAAAAGCTATAATGAGTGTTCGGGTGACTAAATTCCAGTCACATGAATTCTTTGCACGAGGTAATGAAGCTTAATATTAGCATGTTGTGTAAATCCTTCTTAACAAGAATCAAGAATCTGTATTTTATGTATGCTTCTTAACTTTGCAGCAAATGACAATGTTGGTGTTGTGATTTCTCTTTGGGCTCCTATTATCCTGGTATAGGCTATACTTCTTCTTTCCTTTGGGTATACTATCATAACTCTGGTTCAGCTTATGTGTCTACCGCTTTTTGATGTAGTTCTTTTCTCTTTAGGTCTACTTTATGGATACTCAAATATGGTTTGCCCTATTCTCCACTTGTTTTGGAGGACTTTATGGTGTGGTTCGTCGGCTCGGAGAGGTAAGTGGAAAATGTCAAATAGTGGTTCTTATGGGTTTGCTCATGCTTGTATTACGTAACTCTTTTTGGGTGGCTCTATTTCCATCCCCATTTTGGCTAAAGCACTCATTTTTTTCAATTAACTGACCAAAATACCATTCTCTCTTCAATTTATTGTTTCCTTTTTTATCAGGTTAACCAAAATAGCTGCATTTTGTTTCTGTTTTTTCTCTATCTACTTCATAACGTAAATGCTCAATTATCACTTTGTCTAGAGATGGTTTTTGATTTTTTTGATTTTTTTGATTTTTTTTTTTGTGTCAGAATTCTTAATTTGAATTCATGGTCTCATATTTTATTCCCAAAAGACACATATAAAATGTTAAATTTCTATCTCAGGCAGCTTATAAACACATGATTAATTGCTGATTTCTTTATCAAATAATTTGAGCTTAACTTTATTTCGAAATTGAGATTAAAATTCAATCTAATTATCTAGTGGATTTTGACCTTGTGGGTTTTTGACAAAATAATATTTTCTGAAGTTAAACATCGTTTATTTTGTGCTTTCTTTTGATTTTTTCGCATTTTGATCCAAATTGCACCATCCCTGGTATGACTCAGGACAACAGAAAGAACAATTTGTGTCCATGCTGCTTAATCTGTACATTGTACAGTGCACACTGTTAGGAACTTGTATCATGGATACCTTTTTGATAATGTACCATAAACAATGGATTGATGTAGTTTTCTGTTCTTTTGCACTGCAATTTTTGTCTTCATTTGACATTTCTGGATCTGCATGTTTCTTGATTACCTGGTAACCCTTTATATGCATATTTCCCCAAATACATCCAAATAGAGTTGACTAAGACTTAAACAGGAGTCCTCTTTGTCAGCAATATCGTTTTTTCCTCCTTAAGTTGCAGATGGTAGCATTGCAGAGAAATTCTTAGTTTGGTTTTAATAATTTTCTTCCATCTTTCATTTTCTTGTTTCTTGAAATGCCCAGACAAACATATTGGGAATGGAATCTCGTTTTGAATCTTTGCCCGGTGTTTTCAATGCTCGTTTAATCGGAAAAGAGAAGGCTGAGCTGAAGAAAGATGGATCTGAGGCGACCTCATCACAAAGTAATGCTAGGGTGAGGTTTCTGCAATTCCGCATGGTTTTTTTTTTTTTTCAAAATGATTGATCTCATTTTAGTTGCTGAAAGACTTCAGTAGCAGTACTCATGTTGTTTATCTGGCTTTGCTGACAGATCCTATCGAAAAAAGAGAAAGCAAGATTTGCTCAATTGTGGAACACAATAGTTACCAGCTTCAGAGAAGATGATCTTATAAGCAATAGGTCTTCGGTGCTTAGAATATTTTTCTTATTGTTATCGTCTTCAAATTTTTTCTGCCGGACTCCACTGCAATCTCGTCTAGTAACAGATTATTTGCTGCTATCTTTCTTCTTTTAGTAATTGATATTTAATTGCTTCTGTGTTGCTTTGCCAGGGAGATGAACCTTCTGATTGTTCCATATTGGGCTGATCCTGAACTAGAAGACATTATCCAGTGGCCTCCATTTTTACTAGCCAGCAAGGTTGGTTTGCCGATATCTCATTATGTATTGGAGTTCCCCTCTCTAACATCTGCTTTTCATATTATATAGATAGCTGCAGCAGTAGCCCTGGCTAAAGACAGCAATGGTAAGGAGCGGGAGCTCAGAAAGATAATTGAGACTGCTTTATGTCTTGTGCTATTTGTGAATGCTATGCTCAGTTTAGAAACATCATTATGCTTTTGGTTCAAGGAGAGCGTGAGAAAAAGTAAGTCTGATTTGCAACATTTGTTGTCACCTATTCCATAAATCTCTGTAAGACGACTGAAGCCTGCTGGTTCTAACATGCTGGTTCTTGTCTCGGATGCTGGGTCCCAGGATTATTCGATTGATCTTCTCTAAAGTTGACAAAAGTTTAGAAGATGGTAATCTGTTAAGTAAAGCACTTCCAAGTCTGTATGATTGCTTTGTTAAGCTCATCAAATGTCTGGTAACGATTCTATTCTGTTGGTATTTTTCCTTTCTTTTGGTTAATTTAGGGTCGATTATTTAATAATCATTTTCTTGTTTTTGTTTTGTATATTTGTAGTTAGACAATAAACAAGAGGACAGGCTTAAAGTTGTGCTTCTCTTCGTAGAAATGCTTTGCATTGTCAGACGTGACATAGAAGTTCATACATCCAGGTCTGGCATCTTGGTGCAATCTTGAATGTGTTTCATCCGGCATACCCTTATAACGTAAATTTATTTATTTGTTGATAAATAATGTTATGTTTACTTTTTAATGTAGTCTAAGTGACTCAGTCCATGGTGGATTGGGGCCCGAGGGAATTACTCCACCACTTCATGAGCAAGTCAAACTGTTTGCATCTGCTGGGGCTCTCAGGTTTCCTATTAATCCAGCAAATGAAGCTTGGAAGGAGAAGGTGCCTTTCTTTTTGGGCAGGAAATTGTGTGTATTTCTGGATTTTCGAGCTGGCTATAACCTGTATCATTACTTATGCAATTTGCAGATTAAGCGGCTTGATTTATTGCTTACCGCAAAGGAATCTGCCATGGATGTACCTTCCAACTTGGAGGCCAGAAGGCGCATTTCCTTCTTCATTGATTCATTGTTTATGGAAATGTCAGCTGCTCCTAAAGTTCGCAATATGCTTTCCTTTTCGTAAGGCCTTTTTCATAGTTGCTATGTTTTTAAGTTTCCTGAGAAAAAAACGTTGGATTTGAAGTGGTTCTAATCTGAGATTAACCTTTCTGTAGAAGTTAGCATGTGTGGTTCCTATATGAATATCCAATAGTTGGGCTGTTAAGGTGGTTGTAGTTAAAAAATTTAAGGAAATGCTGTCAATCATAGACGGAATAACATCTAACGTATGAATGCTGGTAACATACGAAAGGGCAAAGGGAGGTAACCTAAACTAGCAATTTCTGTAGTCGCAAGAACAACTAAACAATATCCCGCCGTTACATGGATGTCAAAACAACGTTATCCCCTTTTGGAATAGGGATGACAATTTTCGCGGCCTAGTGTATATCTGAACTGCCCTACCCCGAATGGCGTGGATAGAACCCGCAATCCGTGGATTTTGGCATGGGGATGGGGCAAAGTTTTCTGCACCGCAAGCAAGGCAGGGTGGGGATGGGTTTGGTCAGCCCCACCCCACTTGACGACCCTCCCCCACTCCGCCATTCTTCATTTTGCATATTCCTAGTCCTAATTTCCTTAAATGAATTGTTTGACTTTTGGTAATATCATTTTTTTTTTTTTACGATCGTTTCCCAATTCAATTGTGAAGGCTTTCATTTATAACCACTTTATTATTATTATTATTATTATTATTATTATTATTATTATTATTATTATTAACTTTGATATTGTAAGAATATTTTATTGGATAAAAAGTTGCAAAACCCATGGTTATGTTGAAAATCTGCACACCGGTGGAGTTAGGGATGGGGTATATAAACTTGCCCCGCACGGGGCATGGAGCGGGGATGGGGCACCTCCAGGAACTGCAGGGCCAGGATGGAGGTCCAACCCCTTCTCCCGCCCCACCCATTTGTCGTCCCTATTCTCAAACACCAATTAAAGCCTCTTGAACCTATTTCTCCATTCCAATGCCAAATGCCACAACCTAAGCATGAGCCACAATTTCCAGATTCTTCTTCCCTTTTTTATAATGTTTAATACCATCTCTGGCAGCCTGCACTTCCTTCACTGATTTTAGCTTGGTGAATGAATAAAACGAATACTTTGCCTTTGTGGTTACGTTGCTGACTTTTCAAGTAGTTTTCTTTTCAATTGTCACATATTAGTCAGGGCTTTACTGAAGATCGGACTTGAGATTAAACATTTGTACATACATAGTTTAAATCTGTTGACAGCAGCAGATGACAGGTGCATTAAAAGTTACCATTTGTGTGCGGTTCTATCTTTTTACTCTTTTCTGTAATCAAACGGCTTCATGCAATCCAGGAAACTGAATATGTTGTGATGTAAGTTTATTTTGCCATGTAAATGTAGATGTGCCAGAAGCTTAACCCTTTTCCTCCTTTATGAATTGAATATGATGTTAGGTGTTAATAGTGGCTATATGGGAACTTTATGCCATTGTAGTATTTTGTATTTTCATATTCAGCAGACAGCAATCTAGCTATTAATTTATACATGACTCATGCATAGATCAAATACCAATTAGAGACGAGCAGTGCCTGAATTTTGGATTAAAAAATCTTATGTAATATAGCCCTGAAAGCGCATGTCTTTTATATGTTATCAATGGTTAAATTGAATCTGCTTTCTTATCGTCTCTTATGTAATAATCCATGTCAGCGTTTTGACCCCTCACTACAAAGATAAGGTTCTCTTCTCCGCACAAGAATTGCAGACAGGCAACGAAAAGGGTGTTTCAATCCTCTTTTACTTGCAAAATACTTTTCCAGGTTTATTCTGCTGTCATGCTACTCGCATATTTCTTTTGGTGTGTTTTCTTCTTTTTCTGAGATCTGTCACCAACTTTACAGATGAATGGACCAATTTTCTTGAGCGGCTACAGTGTAAAAATGTAGAGGAACTTAGACAAGCTGATGAACTGGGAGAGCAACTTTGTCTTTGGGCATCATTGAGAGGCCAGACCTTAACTCGATCTGGTCTCTCTCTCTTTCTCTCTCTCTCTCTCTCTCTCTCTCTCTCTCTCTCTCGCCCACAGAAAGAAAAAGAGGAGAAAAAGAAAAGAAGAGGAAAGATTCACTTGTGCATTTATCATGTCCTCTCCGCATGTATTTCTTTTCATTCGATTCCTTAAAATATGCTATTGATGACAGTAAGAGGTGTGATGTATTACCGGAAAGCTTTGGAGCTTCAGGCTTTTCTTGATATTACCACAAATGAAGGTGCGTGCTCTTTTCATTAGCTATGCAGAAGTTTTGAGTTGCTTGAGACTTATGCAGTATTTAGCTGGCTTTTCAATCTTCTCTGGAAGCCAGTGTCTATTCTCATATTATGCATGTTCACATATTTATTCTAACATAAAAAAGTGAATTATGGTCGTTTGGATATCACAACGTGTAGAGTTAATGGAAAGTTTTAACACTGTAGAGCTAAACACAGAGGAGCACCCGAGAGGTGATGAATCACTGTTGGCCCAATGTCGAGCAGAAGTTGACATGAAGTTCATGCATGTGATCTCATGTCAGCAATATAATTCTCACGGAAGATCTGAGCATCAACGTTCCAAGGATATATTAAGGCTTTTGACTGCGTATATGTATGTGTGCATTCTCACTTAAATCTTTCAGCTTCAACTTGTTTGTTGCTGTATCTGAACAATTTTGATTTTTACTCGATTGCAGGTACCCGTCAGTCCGCATGGCTTATATCGATGAGGTCGAACAATCTAGCCAGGCCAGGCCTGAGAAGGCTTACTATTCAACTCTAGTGAAGGCTGCTTTGCCGAAGTCAAAAAGCTCTTCAGAGCCAGCTTCAAACTTGGAACAGGTGGAGCTTGCTCTTGACTTGAGCGAGAAAAAGACAAATTGCGGACACAATCTTGAGATTTCTCTTGCTTCCATTTAGTTCCATGCTTTTTTAGAAATTAATAATCTGTAATGCTTTCGAAGTAGTAATTCCTACACCTATTAGAGTTTGGTTAGTGTCTGACAGAAGTTCAAATAGCTGAAACTTTACACTCAATGCAATGGAAAGGACCATGACAAACTCAGCTACTGATATATTGGACTTTCTAGGTAAAGTTTTGAGAGAGATGATTTTGGCGCAATTTGAACCGGTCTTCTATTTTTATTTTTTTATTTTTAGGTGTTATTTTATCCTAATAGAGATGAAAGTGCTTGTTCTATTGAACATAGAGTCTCATGAAAAGCAGGGAGGACAGGGAAAAAAGCTTCACTTTCGATAAATAACAAAAACGAATAAATACTGTAGAACTTGAGTGTAAATAAAGCATAATTCTTGCATCTGAAGGTTTCTAAAATGAACAAAGGAAGGAAAATGAAATGGAGACAACAAGAAAATGAAAAGAAAATGAGAATGTAATTGGCTAGGGCAGAAATGTTAGGAGAGAGGAATCTAACTAGTGGATTCATACCCATGCCTGTGGGTTTGACTCCTCTACCAATTGTGAGCTAGGCTACATTAAAAGGACTGCAAGCCTGCAGTGGTTAAAGGGCTTTAATGTAGTTATATTCTTCCTATCACGGGTGTCCTACTTGTGCTTCTAGAAACAGCAGTCATTGGTGATTGTTGCTCCTAGATGATTGACAATATGTTGCCATTCTGTGCTGTCCTAGATCTTTATGCTGCTTGTATTGCCTGCCAAAGAAGAACAAAAGAAATGCTTGACACTTATGTTGGGGGCAGGTTATATATAGGATAAAGCTTCCAGGACCTGCTATTCTGGGTCAAGGAAAATCTGAAAATCAGAATAATGCCATTATATATACTCGTGGAGAAGGCTTGCAAACGATCGATATGAACCAGGTATGATGCATTTTGCTTATCGAAAAGAAAGGAAAAGTATTGCCCATTGCTTGTGGTCGCTTCACATCCTCCTTTTTTCTTAGGATAACTACATGGAAGAAGCACTGAAAATGAGGAATTTGCTACAAGAATTTCTCAAAAAGGGTGATGGTGTGAGGTATCCGACAATTCTTGGACTTCGGGAGCACATTTTTACTGGAAGGTGTGCTTTGCTGATATTGCAATGTCTTATTTGGTGTTGTTGATAATATATACTATTATGCAATGCTGAAAGTTGTTTACAATTTGCTGCAGCGTTTCATCTCTTGCTTGGTTCATGTCGAATCAGGAGAGTAGTTTTTCTTCTATCGGCCAAAGGCTGTTGGCCAACCCCTTGAGGTAAGTCATTTGTTTTTGTAACCTGTCATGGATTTGAATGCACAATGTGCCTTTGACCAAAAATAGAGAAGAAAAAGAAAAAAGATGTACAGTGCGCCTGATGAATTTGCAGTCTGTCATTACTGTTGTAGCAGAGGAGATTTACCATTGTACATGATGAGTCCTATAGTGTAGAAGGCCAAGGCCGAATGTGCAGCCTTTCAGATTTCATATTCATCGTCTTTGGTCCAAAAAAGAGCTCAGAGCGCTTGAATGCATCTTACTTGATATGTAATCCATATAGACTTTGTCATATGACTTTGTAAGTGCACGAGTTTTAGTAACCTTAGGATTACGCTTTGTATCTAATGGCATAATCACGAGTAACTGTTGAATCTTATTTGCTCTATTTGTTGCTTGTCATGAAGGGTTCGTTTTCATTATGGTCATTCTGATGTCTTCGATCGGCTGTTTCACCTTACTAGAGGTGGCGTGAGTAAGGCTTCAAAGGTTATCAATTTGAGTAAAGACATATTTGCCGGTATGCGGGTCTTCAGAATTGCCTATTATAACTATTTGGCTTTAGCTTTTCATGTATATTTATATTTAAATTCTCTCTCTTGCAGGCTTCAGTTCTGCACTTCGTGAAGGCAGTGTGACTCATCATGAGTATATCCAAGTTGGAAAAGGTAGAGATTTGAGTTTAAAGCAGATATCCATGTTTGAGGCTAAAACAGCCCGTGGAAATGGCGAGCAGACTTTGAGTAGAGATGTATATCGAATTGGACATGGTTTTGATTTCTTTAGAATGTTATCATGCTATTTCACCACCATTGGCTTTTACATCAGTACTCTGGTAAGTTGGCCTTTTCCTCCTATTGTTGTGTTTTTCTCCTTATGCATATCTCAATTCTGAACTCTCATTATTTTTTGTGCAGATTACTGTGCTCACAGTATATGTCTTCCTTTATGGTCGTCTTTATTTAGTTCTTAGTGGGCTTGAAAAGGAATTGAGTACTCAGCCAGGAATTAAGGACAATAAACCTCTCCAGGTGGATCTTGCCTCCCAATCATTTCTCCTTATGCATATCTCATCGGTACTGCCTATGTTGATGGAAATATGCGTGGAAAGGGGATTTCTAATTGCACTTAGGAATTTTGTGCTGATGCAAGTGCAAGGTGTCCCTGTTTTTTTAACATTCTCTTTTGGAACGAAGGCACATTATTATGGAAGAACGTTCCTCCATGGAGGTGCAAGATACAGGGACTGGGCAAGATACAAGGCTAGTGGTCATGGTTTGGTAGTGTTCCGCACCAACTTTGTGGACAATTATAGAACGTACTCGCGCAGTCACTTTGTTAAAGGATTTGAGTTAACGATTTTGCTGCTTGCGTGCCACATCTTTAGTCAATCTTATAGGGGTGCTGTTGCTAATAACCTGTGGACAAAATACATCTGGTTCATGATTGGGAGTTGGCTTTTTGCCCCTTTCCTGTTTAATCCTTATGGTTTTGAGTGGCATGAGATTGTTGGTGATTGGAGAGGTTGGAATGAATGGTTACGCAAGGAAGGTGGAATGAATGTACATCCAAAAAGAAGTTGGGAAGCATGGTGGGAAAAGGAACAGGAGCATCTTCGTCATTCTGGAAAGTGTGTTATCATTGCTGAGATTATATTGGCACTGCGATTTTTCATATGTCAGTGTGGTCTTTTTTATCACTTGATCATCGTGAAGCATGCCAACAGTGTCCTGGTATATAATTCCTTCGATTCTATTTCTTCTTATATCAAAAGTAAAATCAACAAGAATAAGAAAGACCCACACTATAGTGGCAACATCAAAGTGTTCATGTTTCTCTTTGACACAATTGCAGGTTTTTGGCATATCATCGCTTGTGTTCTTCCTTGTATTGTTTGTGATGCAGGTGAGGATACATGATGTCTTGTTCCAAAATTTCTCGTCAGTGCATTAGTAGAACAAGTTTTATACAATTCTGTATTATTACTTTTATGAGCTTATGATCTGTCTTGTTCCGAAATTTGTCATCAGAGCATTAGTAGAACAAGTTATATACTATTCTGTATTTTTACTTTTATGAGCTTTGCTGTAGTGAACCCAAAAGCTTGAGCTACATCCAATATCCTGCTTTTATCTTGCAGTCCACATTATTATTATTATTGGCCATACTTATCTTGTTTAGTTGGCTAGCCAGAAGTTTCGAAATATGTTGGCCAGCTCCATGACTTATCTTTCAACTAACATGAACACCATCAAAAACAATTTCATGCTTCTTTTCTTAGGACACTAGATGCCGAGGGAACACATGGCTGGCGTATAACGTTCTTGTTTGTATTTTGCAGATTGTTTCTAATTGTCAACAAAGGGGCAAGGCTGAATTGTTGATTTTCATCCATCTAATTGTGGGATTTTTGCTTCTGGTGGTTACATTTATTACACCCACCTACGTGTCACTGCAGGACATTATGGCTTGTATTCTTGCATCATTACAAATGGGCTGGGGAATGATTTTGGTTCGTGACGCCCCTTATTCTTCTGCATGAATACTTGTCATTATTACATAGATGTGTGGTCTCATATTTTAATTTTGAAGCTAGTGGGCATTGCATTTGCATTTCGCTTCATGTTGGAACTTCTTTTATTTTTCCAAATTTTCATTTGAGTGATGACTTTACGTGCTTATCTTTACGCAGATCGCACAAGCTTGTGAACCTCTCACCTTCAAGCTTGGAATTTGGGGAGCAGTTAGGACCTTGGCCCATGGTTACGAGATCATTATGGGTTTCTTTCTGTTTGCTCCAGTTGCATTCCTGGCTTGGTTTTCATATGTCTCAGAATTACAGACCCATATTCTCTTCATCCCAGCATTTATTAGAGGTTTGCAGATTTGGCGTATTCTCGGCAGGCCAGTGGAAGAAACGATTACAGTCTTCTAACAAGAATGAGTGACGAAAGACATTTTTTTATGTTTTGCTCAAGAACTTTCATGTCAGAATTCAATTTGATATGTTTCTCAGACCTGATGACTCCTATTCTTATTCGAAGGTAGAGGGGGCGCTGTTAGTAAAAATGTTTGGGAAGAACGAGTTGCCAAGATGTAAAATATGCTGTAGGAACTCCAGTCCGAAATATAGCCTCTCAAATATTTTATGTTCATAGTATACCCCTACTCTACTTACTACTATGCATTTGGTGGGTTTCCTTGGCTCCAGTAAAAAGAAATTAATAGGAACAAACTACTACTTAAATCGGTGACAAATTTCGAAAGAAGATTTATATTGTTAATCCTCTTCTAGGAATGATTAGCGACCAGCATGATAATTCACAATTTCAGAGAAGAGGTCAGCATGTAATCTTCGGGCAGTTCACTCTGCTTCGGTAGTCATATCGGCTGAAAAATGGTAGCCTTGATGCATCTACTTAAAAGACATGAAAGCCGTGTCTTCTATAAACGCAATAAGAAGCGTGCAAGCATGGCGTCCTTTCATTTGATGTCCAAATATCTATCCGACCCCTTATTATGGTAATTAATACATTGATGGGTTAGAAGGGGAGACCCAATAAAGAAAGAAAGAATATAGTATTCAAACACAAATTTATTTGATTATAATGATGTGCTCTAATCGAGCACTAATGCGCGGTCACGGACTATACGATCGCGTGGTTGACGGGCAACGTTGCCCAGTATTCATGGACCGATTTGAGCATCCCTTGTTTTGCAATTACCTCCACCTCCTTGTCATCGCATCAAATGTACTTTGTGTTCAACTTTGTCAAAGTAGATCATCTTTTTCCAGTTATATGCCGGTAATAAATTGTTGTATATAAATATTCCTTTGGAGGTTTTGGTTGTCAAAAAATTAGCTCGGGGTACACGTGTACCATTTTAGGGTTTTTCAAGATATTAACAAAATTTTATATTGAATATTAAATCTATTTTTTAACTTAAGAAAATTTGCATCAATCCAAAACCTAGTAAAAATGTGATTGATGGCAAGTCAAAAATATAATGCTAAATTCATGTTTCAAACTCACAATGCCGCAGACGTACCACTGATTTGGAACTTTTATTTCTGTAGTAATACAAAGTCCCGAGGTTGTCAAGGACAAAAAATTTCCTTTTCCAATCACCTCTCAAACTTGACGACCTTTTCAACAAATATCCCTACTTGATAGTCTGGACCTGGAAAAAACGAACTCAAATGAGTAACGAGAATCTTCCCCGGTCAATATCTCTTCAGGAAGTGATATTCTCAGAGTTGAGAGAATGTTCCCTGATGACAATAGAGAAGACTCCAATGGTAACAATTATATTGTACCAAGCATCATAATCTTCAATCAACTAACATTTCATTGATAATTATCTAAAGCATTATTGATCAAGAAACCTACGAGATAAGTAGATAAGAAAAATCTAATTATTCATCTAGTGTTCAATAAGTAACATCATACAGGGACCATGAAGAGTGACTACTTGACAAGTAGATATGAATGTGGACAGTTTTCTTCCTCGCCCTGCTAACACTAGATCTGCTCCTTCTTATTGGCTAAAATGGTGAAGAAAGATCACAAGGGACAAAATCCTCAGGATAAAGTTTCTCTGTAGTTGGGTAGAACAGTCCCTTTGTTCAGGCCCTTCTGAAAGATGCCAAAAGCTTTGAAGCAGCAGCTAACTCAAGTGTATAGTGGTGTTTCAGAGATGTTCTCTTAGAGAAACTTGCAGTGGGAATCTGTCGCACAATTCACACTATAGAGGAAATGCAAATTAGAATCAGAACTCTCCTAATACAAGTACAAGTGAAGGGACAATAAGCTTTTCGTATAATAATAAGAAAGGTTTGCTTTGAGCCCGTATCTTGTTAGTACAATTAAAGGCAAGCTTATTAGCAAATTCAAGATGTTACATCAGTATATGGTTTCAAATAGAGATGGCAAATGCTTGGATCAGAAACGCCTTTTGAGATGGTTCAGACAAAAAATTTCGACAAACTCTTTCCCTTTTGTATTTTAAGGATGAACAACATTCTATTAAAATCGGTACTATGCGGGTACTAACCCTATACAAAATGACAGTCCGAGGGGAAGCCACCCCAATACAAAATTTAAGAGCAAGAGCCTGTTTTCTATCATTTCCCCACTTCATGTAATGTAACATGCACAACCAATAGCAGCCCGATTGATTCCCATATTCAGCATATCAATATAGAAATAAAACTTCCATAAAATGATATCCCACTTGGCTGAGTGAAATGTTGGCTGTTGTTAGAATATCCAACCCAAAGGCTTCAGCTTGCAAGCCACAAAAAACCCACAAACAAGTGATGAGAGATACTTTAACAGCTATTAACAAATTCATCATGCAGCATACCTTTTCTTTTGTAGTTGGAATAAATGTGAAAATTTATACAAAAACAATGAACTTGCCAACAACGTGGTTGCAAACTCCGGCTTTGAGAAGCAGATTTTAAATGCTAAAGTTAAGCATCAATCAACAGCCTTGCATTATCTTTAGACTTAATTGCTGCGTGCAATAAACTTAAACGTGAAGGGAAGAAAATCGATTTAATTAATTTATAATTTAATGGTAGATCTTCAACCTCCAAACTTCCTTGATAAGCCCAGCAAAATATCATTCCTTTATTCAGTATCTCTTAGTATAAGGACAAGGGTTGAAATCTATCATTAGCATTAACAGAGAATTAGAAGCTTGCAATCACATGCTCACATACATATCAACTTAGTCAACAACATATATTACACAAATTCATGAGAACGCATGAACAATTGTACATACTGAACAATGCAATCGGATTACCTCTCCACCTCTGGTAGATGTCATGATTGTTTCAATGTCTCTGTAAGAATTTGCGCCAGTAGCATTCGTGCTAACATCAGGGGTTTCAATACCACTTGAAGCACATAAGGAGTCCAATTCAGCTTGGGTACGAAATTCCTGAATCCTTTTGGCAAGTCTGTCTCGCTCCACATTAGCCATCTCTTTCGATTGTTGAGCTATGTCAATACCTGATTATAAGGGAGCCATCATTTCATCAATTAACATCTCTGTTTATAACATGGGAACATATCTATAGAAACGGGAAAAGTTGACTTTTGGCCATTGCATTCATCTACAATTGTAAGCCCTAACTTCCGAATTTGAGTATAATCCTCATAGTTCCCCCAGTTCCTTCTCAGTATACTACACTGCCGAAGATAGATAAATCAAACAGACTTTTTTGAACTTCTGCCTATAATGCGTTCTTTGCAATAATATTACTTGTGAACTAACCAGAGGGCTAAGGCTCTACATCAACCTCCCTCCTAGAAGAAAACCAGAGAGAATTTTCTGAATTGTGCAGAAAAGGGTTCTCCGAGGATTAGATTGTAGCGTTGGTAATCTTAGGTTTAAGGAGAACAGCAGGGCAGCAGCATTTAGCAGACTCAGGAATAGACACAACAACTCGTGGGAGTAAATTACAAGAATCACTTCTCTAAATTGCTTTTTCCCTATTCTTCCACCCAATAAGTACTTAGCTCAGAAGTCATTGACAATTAATTCTTGGTTTCCATACTCCCCATTTTGGATTGTGCTTAGTTTAACTCATGTTTCTCTCTTTTTGTCTAGATTTTTTAAAATATGGACCTACACATGAACGCCACACGACGACGTTTAGATTACAAAAGGATAGATTCAAGAAAGCACCAAGAGTAGACATAGACCCCCTTACTTCCTTCCCCCATATTTATGTCGCATAATGAAGCCAACCTATAATGATTGAATTACCATCTCTAAGCAAAAGGCTACTAGGAGGAAGGCCCAATGCCAGTCAACGAACCATCTTTGGTCATGACATGTCCTCATATTGGCAACCGTTAAATGTAGTTGTATATAGCAACATGCTTATGACTCTATACTTCAATCTATAATCAAAATAAAATATTTGACTAATGTAAGATAAAGGGCTAGGAAAGACAATTTTGATGGAGATGGTTACAGTGATACTGTTATTTTGAAAAACTATGCTACACTCGAGGATGAGTTTGGCATTTGCCATTTTTATCAGCAACTCTGTAGGGTAAATTATTTTGATGGACAGACCCCATTTCACATGCCATTGTCACCTATGCAAAGCCATTTGAAGATGATAGACAAGCCACAAAACTTCCTATTCATATGAAGGCACAATTGGGGAATATAATCTGATTTCGATAGAGTTTCAATTGTGACTGTACCTGGTGGATAAATGGCTCCAATTGGGTCAATAACTCATAACCCTGAAGCATGAACAGCACAAAAGAATGAATGCCAACAAATGATGGTCAAAACATGGCATACAGGAAAAACAAAAAGCACCCCACAAAAGCTGAAGAAGTAAACCTGCTTGAAATATCTCAGATGTGCATCCATGATTGCACTTATAGATTCCAAAAATTCGTACTTCTTTTTCGTTTCAATATTCATGAGTGCACGCACCTGCATTCCTTGAAACAATGATGGAATAACAATCAGAAGCAATAACATTGACCAAACGAGATAATTTCCAAGTAGAAAGAAAACAAATGAAGATGATATACAATAAACTTACTAGATTAAAGCAGCTTCTCTCAAATGCTGATTTGGAGTTATGTCGATCCTGTCATCGCTAAGAAATGTAATAAATACCATTACCCCAGTAATCCAATTAATAGATTATTTGACCAACAGTTGAAAGAGGCCATCTCCAGAAGAAATAAGAGCACTCGTATCAACAACCAAAAAGGACAACAAATGGAGAGAGAAACCCTTTTAGAAAGGGAGGGCCACCCAAGAATTCTTCCAGATTGTTTTCAAAAATTAAGCATTCAATATTTCCTTTTTTCCTCTTTTGTATCATCAAGAAAAAGTGCCAAACATTCTCAGATTTAGGGGCTGTTTGGCAATGTGCCAAACAGTGCCTGATTTTGATTTTTTTATGCCTAGAATCGTTTGGGACGAGAATCGCGTTTGGTAAATTTTTTATTCCCGAGAACAAATTTGTTCCCGGGAACAGATTGGGAAGAGAATTGAGAATAAAAAAAAAAATGTGATTCTCCGTCCGAAAATAAAAAAAAGAATCAAAACAGTGAAAAGTCTCCTTCTTCCCTTTCGTTATCTCGCGATTGCCGTCCACCACCGCCCGCCGCC
The DNA here is from genome assembly GCA_014182375.1 of Eucalyptus virginea. Classification (NCBI taxonomy): domain Eukaryota; kingdom Viridiplantae; phylum Streptophyta; class Magnoliopsida; order Myrtales; family Myrtaceae; genus Eucalyptus; species Eucalyptus virginea. The sequence goes on along the minus strand of CM024523.1, from coordinate 19,723,201 downwards.
CGCCGTTGCCGCCGCTCGCGTCGGTCCGGCGAGCTCCATTGGTCGCGAGCTCGCTCACTAGGCCGGGCGAGGTCCGGTGAGCTCGTCGGAGGCAAGCCCAGCCAGCGGCGGCGAGGCTCGGCCTCGCCTCGCCACTCGGGCGAGGGCGGCCTCGCCACCGGCGAGCTCACCCGAGCTCGCCCGGCCTCGGCGGTGGCGAGGCTCGCCTCGCCCTACCGGTGGCCGATGGGTCGCCTCGCCCAGCCCCGGCGAGGCTCGGCGGGGCTGGGCGAGAGGGTTGGCCTTGCCGAGGGCCAACGATGCTTCAATGAGCGTCGCCGGCCCTCATTTGGCCGGTCGCCGGTCCGGCGACCAGCCACATGAAGAAAAAGAATAGGAGAAAAATAGAGTCCAAAACCTCTTGGACATGAAGGCATTTTCCTCATAGGCCACTCAACCAAACGTCCAGAAGAATCCATTGTCCAATCTTGCAAAAAAATATGTGAATACCATTTTCAGGTTTGATGCGGGAAAGAGAAGAATTTGAAAGCACATGTCGGTTGACATTTATGACGGATTAGTTAGAGCTAGATACTACCTAAAAGATGAAAATCCTTCTTTCTCTTATGAAGGAAAGGGTTCGATAGATGGTCGAAACTAGGATGATTGTATTATACTGACAACACCGGTATATCTCCTGCTATCATCGAAGTAATTATTGATTAGGATGAGGAATTCACTGCACTGAATATCAGAAAGGACAAGGTAGATCCTTTGCCGATTTATATGCTGCCACATGAAGACGAATCATACCATGAATAATCAACAGTTGAGGTGCCACCAATCGATGAAGGGATAATGATTGGTGTTCCACAACCCTATGCCTATGCTCACAACAAAGCAATTCCTTGGTCATGTGGCATGGATATTAATCTACTTACGAGGTCTGGGAGTGCTTATGCTCAAGCCAATTCACAACCTATCGAGCTATTATTGAAGAGCCTAAGAAATTCCCAGCCACAATCAAGGCAAGCGACTATAATGTCGTAGACCAATTGCATAAGATACTTGTGCAAATCTCTCTACTCAAGCTTTTGTAGCTTCTGTTAAACACCAAAAGTCCTTCATGAAAGTGTTAAGCAAAGTACATGTTCCCGAGACAATCGAGCATGACAAAATAGAGAAATTCATGGGATCCATCCTGCTCAAAAATCAAATAGCCTTTTCCAACAGAGAATTCTCTGTTGAAGAAAGGGGCATGTAAAAGCTCTCTACATTTTGGTTAAGTGCAAGGCTACTCATCTGGTTTGAGTGCTTATTGATAATGGATCCGCTTTAATCATATGTCCTTTGACGACTTTGCAATGCCTTGGTGTAAAGTTGTCCAAAATTTGTGCTGCTAAAACTTTCTTACGAGCATTCAATGGAACGAAGAAGGAGGTGGTGGGTGAAATTAATCTTGACCTGCAGATCACTATTCAATATTGAATTCCAAGTGTTGGACATCCCTACTACTTTTAATTTCTTATTGGGCCATCCATGGATCCACAATGTGGGTGCCGTACCTTCAAACTTGAATCAAATGGTGAAGTTTGTAATTGAAGGGAAGCTAGTTACGATTCATGGCGAGGAAGACCAAAGAGTTTATCATGAGATGGCTATTTCCTATAGGTGATGCCTAAATTTTAGCTACCAAATTTAGTCTTTTTATATTAAAATTAAGATAGACATTAAATATTCCATGGCATCTAGAAAATGATAGCGTTTAAAATTACCTTATTTGCACCGATGATGTTAGAGGGACTAAATGGGTGTGATCATCAATTTGACTGATTTAGTCCACCATAAAAAAAATAAAAAAATTGTGCTCAAAGACTGGGTTACATATAGACTCATTCAAAGATTAATTTAAATAATATTTAGATTAAAAAATCATATTTGGACCAAAATGACGTCATTTTAACCTTATCTTTTATGTATTAGCTACGTCAATGCCAAGTAAGGAAGAGAAAATAAATAAATAAAAGTTGTATTAGCATTTTTTCGTTAGTCAAGATGAACGGAGTTAACATAAAGATTTGATTATATATTTTGAAAATTGTAGGACTCAATTGTACTTTCTAACAAATTTTAGGACCTTGAGTGCATTTACTCCTAAAATATATATGGTCGAGTATCCGTCGTTTCTCTTGCTAGGGTTATCTGCTAAAATAAATCGCATAGAATTTCTGTGAGTTTCAATTATCTTTTTTGAAAACTTAGAGATAGTGGACTCTTTTTTTTTTTTTGAATTTTTTTTGAAGTAGGTTATTTAGGAAATATTTTCACTTGATCGAGTGGCTTTAAAAGTCATTTTTAATGTTTATTATCCAACTTTTCTAAAAAAAATGCTTTCCAAAAGGACTTTTTTTTTTTTTTTAATTTCCAATTCTCAGCCGTTTGATTTTTCGATATCACGCAAAAAAATCGACATGAGAGGAGAACATTATGTCGACAGAAAGTTGACAGATATTCTTTTTGACCAATGTGGTGTAAAGGACCGCCGCGCAATCTTTGCATGCTATCTTCTTCCTCATCACTTATTCCTCTGCTTTAGTCTAGTCGGTTTCTTTTTTGTTTCCCCCTTTAATTTCTTTCTTTTTTATTTCGTTTCTTTCGAAGAGTCACTTCAGCGCGGAGTAATGGGTCGGTCAGGTCATCCGGAAAACAGAAAAAAAGAAGGGATGCTCTGGTGAAAAGCATGGTCGACTCCTGGTCTTTTCATTCCCATTCTCTGGTGTTGGGGAGATTATTATACAGCCAGTATATTTAGTAAGTGGGATCTCGATAATTGAAAATGATTGATCCCATGTAGAGCCTATTAGATTTGACATTTAAATTGAGTTTATTATATGTACTATGTGCCGACACTTAAATTTTGGCTAACCATTTAAAATTGATTGCATAAAAAAAAATTATGATTAAATTGCATTTGTATATAATTTTGAGGAGCATTGAGTGGACTTAAATCAGTAATGTGGATTGGGCCTGTACTACAAGCAAGATTTGGCCAGCACAAGGAAATCAAGTGGCCGAAATTTTCAAGCCAAAATAGCAATTAAGTTTTAATTAAGTTGAATTTAGCTCTTTAAAACTAAAGGCTTTGAGTTTAATCAAAATAAACCCTAAAGGAATCAAATCTATCATCAATTGAACCCACAAAAAGTGGAATTTGGCCAAGCTCATGCACACTAAGGGCTGGCCGAAATTCATAAAGATGGGGAGGGCCTTAATTGAGCTCGGTTTAATCAAAGTTCCACTCATTTACATTCAATGAGACTTAGCCCTTGTGATTTAAAGTCCATTGTTTAATTAAGGCTGAAATTGAAAGAATGTGAAAAACCTAGATTTACACGATAGTAAGACATTAGGTCTTCATAATTTGAGGTCGGCAATTCCTAATTCCGAAAACAGACTGATAATTCAGAAAACACATATAGAGACACATGAGATTGTTTTATTCCAATCCATTCTAAGCTCCAAAACCTTCATAGCAATTCATCTTGCTAATCCCATGGCTCCAAAAACCGAAAACCTTACATTTAGGCCACATGCATACTTGATTATCTTCGACAGACTCAAAATGAGGATGAACATAGGAATTATCTCCTTCAAGTCCTCGACTAAATTGACGAGTTCCGGGATAAGTGATTTCGGGCCCTTAATTTAAAATGAGCTAATATCATCAAAATCACTAAATTAATACATCTATGAAAAATTTGCCCAAATTGATACACTTGTAACAAATTTACTTTCCGTTAATGTTCATTAAATTTTACCATAAAATTGCTAAGTTGGATGACACGTGGCAATTGATGAGAATACTAGTTTAGAATTGTGATTTTTTGTAATATTAATCCAATTTAACATCAATTTGTAATTTTTGATGATAAAAAAAAATTAGTTTTAGGTGAATTTATCATAAGTGTACTGGTTTGAGGTTTTAGTAGTCAAAAAATCAGTTTGGAATAAATATGTTACAAGTGTACCGGTTTGGATTTTTTCATGGTATTAATCCTTAAAAAAAAAAAAAAAAAATATTCCTCAGCCATTTAGGTCCCCTTTCCCTCGATTTACCTGCGAAGTTCTTCTTATACATGGGGATTCCATTAGGGAGTGCGTTTAATCTCCCAAATCAGGCAAGTGCAGGGCTTTTCCTTCTTCCGACCTCTCATTCTATAAGAGGTATTTGAGATTAAAACCCCGAGTTGGTACTATTTGGGATAAGGTCGAGATTAGCTCGCAATGGCTAAACTCGCGCAAGTTTTCTTTAAGGGCTTCTTCAGGGCTTTTTCGCTTTACAGCCAACAAGAAGTTTTCCATTTTTTTGAAGCGGAAGGCAGTTGGAAAAGTGATCTAAGAATAGATCAACCACTTCACAAAACGAGCTGACAGAGCGCAGATGAAAGGTGACTTATACCATATTCTCGCCGCCTTGGTCAAAGTGGCTGGGAAGGCACGGGATATAATCGCGTCGGGAGCGGCATGTAACATCATCATGGCCCGGAATGCCTCCAAGTGATCAAGGGGATCTCTCAAGCCATCATAAGTATTTAAATGAGGGAGTCTAAACCCCTTCCAGAGATTAGCCGTCATTATTTCTTCGATAAATGGAGATCATTATGGCGAGAACTTGACCCGACGGCTTTGTTTCGTTGAGCCTCCGGAGAACATCTAGGATCTTACATTCCATTTCTTTAAAGCGGTGGTCGGTCCTTTGCTTTCCCACCGAGATTGACCCTTCTTCCCTCACACTGGACTCACTCCCAAAACTCGTCCAATCATCTGTTAAAGCATTTCCAGGAATCGTTAGTCCAGGAACTTACATCTAGGCCCTCCAGGAAAAGCTATCAGAAGCTGATCCACATTGCTTTCCAGCAAGTAACATAATTAACCCCGAACAGAGGAGCACAGCGTGGAGGAACATAGAATTCATAACCGTAAGAAGGTTGTGGAGAAGAATCGGAGGATGATGGGGATAGCCTTATGGCCCACTATATGGTAGGGAAAATTTTGTTGAGAATGGTGGAGACATTTGTCCGGGAATCTCCGGGTCAGTCTTGGTATTTTGAGAACTGAGAAAGCAGCATTGGCCATCCATCCCGGAACGGAATAACAAAAGCCTGCGGAAGGAATAGTTTTGAAATTCTAAAGAAAGACAAAACAGCTTAGCCATTTCGTAAGGACGGCGCCAAACTGCTAATGCTGAACTTCTAAAATGGATCTGCAGAACAAATTCGAGATAAGGCATCCGGGTTTAGAACCGGAAGTGGCGCCTTGGATGATTAAGTCGGTGATTGGATGGGAAGGAGGATGCTAATAGTCAAATTAGGATTTTAAAGAATCCAACCCCTTACCTAGATGAGTCTCTTTCCTTCTATAGACAACTTTCTAAGTGGGTCATTGCGGCTGGCAAGGGGTGACTTTCATCGACAATTGTCAATATATCTACACAAATGTCCGCCATTAAGGACAGTTGGCATCCTGACAATGTAAAATGCTCTGTAGCGATCAAATTGTTCTGAGAATCAATGCGCGCGTAACCTTTTAATTAGTTGAGATATTGTTCTGGTTGCTAATTATATGAGGTTTTTGTGATGTTTAATTTAGATGCCATACGGTTGGGTGTGCTTTATTTTCTGTCAACCTCTTCTCGTAACGTTGGTTTATTTGCTTGACACGTGGGTTCTTTTGACAAGTCATTCAAAACTCCTTCAACGCCATTGTCAAAAAAGAGGTGAAAAGAGAGGGGTATTTGCACAATCAATCATAAACCTAAGAAAATCAAGTGAGACCTCAACCTTTAAGTCGAGTCAACGTAATCCTAAATAAACAGAAAATGTAATCAAGACATCTCGGTCAAATCTTGTCTAATTTATCTAACTTGGGAGTCCAGATTGTCAACCCTCCTAAGTATATCAGTGACGGCTTGATATGGACTATTTTCAATTGAAATGATGTCATTTTTTTACTGAATCTTTTGAAATTCTTTTGCATTTTTTCTGTCTTATTTGCTTCTTTTCCACACATGAGCTTCTCTTTTTACGTTCATCATCTTCTCGATCGCTCGGCTAAGGCTCCTCCGATGCTTGTCCGCGCTGCCTACACCCGCATGGGCCTCTAGCGGTGTGTTGCCACAATCGCCGGCCTCGCTCGAACAGCCGCAGCCACCATCATTGTACGAGGCCGACCGCCTCTACCACTGTGATTAGTCTCTCTGACTTTGTTTCTCTCACCCGCGAATATGGAGTTCAAGGTCGCCATTTGTGGCCATGGAGGTTGCCAACACCCTCTTGAACTTTAAAAATAGAGAACCAAAAACATGGGCACTCGGTTTGGCTCATTGGAGATGACGACGATGGGTGCCGGCGGTTGAGCAAGGTCAACAGTGGCGGTAGAACGCCGCCGAAGTTCCAGGCAACATTGTGGGCAGTGATGGACAAGCAGGAGATGAGCTTTGGCAGAGCGAGCGAGAGCTTCAAGTAATGAACAATAAGAGGAGCTTGTGTGTGATAAAGAAGGAAAGATCAGAAAATTACAATAGAAGTGTCATAATTTTTATACAACACTCACTTTGATGCTAAAATATTTATTAGATCATTTAAATGCCTCCGACGACAAATTCTAGTTAAAAGTTCAAGATAACTTTTATAATAAATTTTCTAGTTTGATGTGGTTATTTTAAAACAAATTCAAGTCCAAAGTGGAAAATGAAGAAGATGATTTGGCAAATGGGACTAAACGGTCACCTTTCATCTTCCTGTCTCCTTCTTTCCCTCTTTGTGTGATCTCAATATGCTTTTTTTTTTTGGGCGTTTTTGGTCTTCTCTATACTACTCTTGTTAGTGCACTACTAATGACATAGCCGAGGATATCGTGTTCCAGAACCCCAACGATGACAACAAATTGCCTAGCAATCTTCTCAATTATGTGTTGCAGAGAGCAGTCGAAGGCAAGTTGATGGAACAAATCGAGAGGAATCACATTTAGGTTAAGTTGGAAAAATCAACGATATAACATGTCTAATTTGTTTCGCGTTACATGATTATGGGCCGATTCTCCTACTCCTGCTCTCCATTGCAAGTTTTAGAAGGTAATTTTGCTCCAATTTGAGCAATTTGGGTTAGGGTCTTTTGAAGAAGATAAGCAATTTTGCCCCCATTGTTTTTCAAATTTGTTTCTGGATTCACTGGAAGTGTTGGTGATTTTTCTTTCACATTTTGTTGCTTCGTTTTTACCCATGAATCAGTTTGATCACTTTTTCATTCAGTCGTCTCCATATCCTCGTTTTGTGCTAATGGAATGAGAATATGCAATAAAAAAATGGTTTTTCCATCGTGAAGGACAAGGGAAAATCGAACCGAAAGTGGCTGAAGATTGTTTTATTCTTCTCTGGATTGGTGGCTTGGTTACGCTTGTCTACATTGGCTTCGATTCTTCCTCTTTAATTTGTTAAGCAATTTTTTAAACTTAGCATTTGTTCAGATATTTGTTTAATCGATAGATCTGAAACAATATCATTTCTTTGTGGTTTTTGCTGATTTGATTTCTCTGATGAAGCACATAAATGAATCTGTAATAAAATAATGCCATGTCATATTTTTTGGCATTCCATATCAAAGTTGGCACTTAAATTATTGTTTTTTAAAGTAACGTTTTAGTAATCCAATAAAAAATTTTGGCATTAAGGATAGCGTTATACGAAAGTAATGACACTTGTGTTAACATTTTCTCGAAAATAACTAGAAAAGATGGCATTGTTTTTTTTTAAATAGCCCACGTTATGTTGTCACCACTACATGTACAATAGCCAGCAATGATTAGGTTATCATGTCAAATAAATGAGGCAAGATTTTATTGAGAGGACTTGATTGATTTTTTTCTATGGTTCAATTGAAAAATTGAGAACTGGATTAGTTTTCATACAATATGTTCAAAACTAATTCTGCAATTACCCTTAAAAGAGAAGAATGAAGATCTTGTTGAGTAGAAGTTTCAAATACCGTAATGTCATTAGGAAATCCTTTATGCTTGTGGTAAAGCAAGTACACATAATATACAAAAGTTACATACGCATCTGAGAACACTTATCATTTGTGATCGATGCTAGACTGTACCCATGCTGATGCAAAGAAGCCGTAAAGTAGAGAAAGTAATGAAATGATGACAAACTGATTGACCTTTTCTTTTATGAGAAGATGACAAATTCATCGGCTTTACACAATAATGCACCTACAGAGATAATGTACAAATGTGACCAATGAAGAAAACTGGCTGACTGAAAATGACCAATGAAGAAAACTGGCTGACTGAAAATGACCAACAATCACCACCATGCCTCCTAGGTCCTGACCTCCGACACAGATAAAACATGTACCATTTTCTAATTGACAAAAGAAAATGCACCCAGCTTCTCTCATTTTGTTAGCGATCATTGATTAATGAAACCTTTGATATCTGAGATCATCTCCTGAGTTCTTGAGCGAGCCATCTGGGACTTGTGCAGGACTTGGAATGCATGTCCCACCCCTCTGTACATGACCATTTCCACTGCCTTACCCATGTTGGCCAAGGCATTACATAGCTGCGAGTTCCGGTCCTTCAAGATGTCGAGCTCCGATATGCACACCATCGCCGATGGGATGCTCGAATTGATCCTATTCGACAAAGGATTGCACCAGGGATGGTCCCTATTTGCCCCTGAAGGAAGTGACAGCCTCCAATAGGTGTCAGAAGCAGATAGAGTCAATGCCGAATTGGGCGGCTGAGAGGCCATCTTTTCAGACCCGGTCCGGATCTCTCCTCCAAAGAAAGGTTGGATTAAAATAACACCCTTCAGATGCAATGGTTTGATGGCATTGGACACAGAAGCACTGATGTTTCCTAGTTGAACAGCGACGTTAAAGGCTATATTAGCGCCGGCGCTGTCGCCAACTAGGAAAAAGTTGGACAGATTGCACTGGCTCAGCCACCATCTGTGCTCGTCGGATCCATTGGCAACTTGCCTTTTAACCCACATGATCGCATTGACTCCGTCCTCGTAAGCAGCTGGGAGACGGTTCTCAGGTGTAAGGCGGTAATTGACTGATACGATCACGCAACTTGCGGTGGACGCCAGATTGGCCAGGAACTCATGGTAGCAGCTCCACGCAGCTGATCCAACGCAGAATCCCCCTCCATGGAAGTAAACAAGCAAGGGGTACTTGCCGGGCCGGTTTGGAACATAGACACGCGCCCACAAGTTGGTGAACTTGTCGATTGTGACGTCTCTGGCATGCGTGTCGACTCCTGAGGAAATTGTGCAGGAGACACTAGGGATGATGGGGAACCTCTCGACTCGCCCATCCTTGTAAACCCTAATTAGGCCTTCAATCTCTTCGAGGACCAATGATTGTTGTTGCTGATGGCTTTTGCTCAGTTGGAGGTTGAGCCTGGCATCAAAAGATAGAGAAGCCATTCTTTTTCTTCTAATTAGTGAGAAGACGGACTTATTGGTTTTGGATGGAAAATTTGCCAATGTAGGATTCTTTATATAGGAAAAGAGTTTGGGCAAAGACCCTAGAGAGATCTTTCAATGCGGGTAAAAAAAGTTTCCAATCTCTATTTGAGGCAAGTGGGTGGAGTAGAACCTCCCCCTATGTCATCAAATTGATTCCCTTTTTTTCTTTATTAAATGGATCCCATTCTTTGCAGTAACAGTTTGTCATGTTTTCATGAAGGACTGATGTCATAAACACTTATTCCATTTTTTCAATTGCTAGCGGACATAGCAAGGAGATCGCATCTTGATCATCTAGTATAACTAAACTGCCTCGTTCTTCATGGCATTTAAAACTTTAGTATGTGATTACATTGTTGGGAGATCATTAGCAGAGGGTTCTGTTTCTTGTGCCAGGACTCTGGACAATGCCATCTTGAGTTGCTCGATAAGTTTCATATGGAAAAGTTCTCATTTTTCAGAAATATGTGAGAGGATTCTGTGAATTGCAAAGAAAGCTCGTTCATAACCGTTTGCCTAGATTTTACTGTGCCTATTCCAAGCCAGAGATGGGAAGATTGCTCCAATTCATGCCATGTCCTCATGTTTAAGACACGGTTGACTTACACTGTTATGGGTGGAACTTGAGTCAGGAAAATATATATATATTCCACAATCTCAACGTTCAACCCCAAAACGAAGGGTGGACTCTTATATTCTTGAAACTATCCTCCTCCTTTTTATCTTCTCCCTAAACCTTTGCTTTTAAGGGTCAGACACAAAAGTTTTCAGATTTTCCCAGATGCTTCTTCCATGTAGAACATTTAGATGCTGCGGTGAGTTATATACCATTGATAAAATATGTCCGAACTCAAAAATTGTTTGAGGCTTTTAATGCTCTTCTACGGTGATCAAAATTGACCGGGTACGCAGCATCTGATCCCCAAGATGCTCCAAAAATCATCTTGCTGACGATAATAAAGAATTTAGACGTCGCATGTCACGGCTGCATGAATATGATTCCCCACCAAAACGTAGAGGTCATGATCGAGATGAAGAACACAGTTTGTTCCGAGACTTTTTATCGGTATCACTCTTTAGGTTTAGAAAAAAGAACAGATCCATTGAAAGAGAGGTCCATAATATGGGACTGAATCGTCAAGATTTTGTTCTTCGTACTTGCCTCAAGAATCTAGATCTCATGTCCATCTTCTCAAGTCTCTCAATCTATTTCAATTCTGAACTAGTGACCTGGTGAATTGAAGCTCCAAATCCTGAGTTTAATGGGAAGGGTAAGGAAGGCATTCCCAAAAGCAAGATCCACAGAATATTTTCTTGATAGTCCACCTTCTTGGGGAGCTTTGTAAGGAAAGTAATTATCACAATGCGACAATGTGAGACAGTTCTCCATTGATTCTGACATATATTCTATGACACTTTCCTCACATTTTATTCTTTGAGGCGGCATCAATTTTTGTCCAGTTCTGTTGGGCTGAGACATGGGTGTTGTGGCACCAACCACCACATTCTAAGGAAGAAAGTAGACGAAAGTGGGAGTCGCATTTTCTTATCTAGTCCAGCTAGAAGGCATGCCATCCACTGTTCATTTGGCCTAACCATAAGAAATTACTTTATGAATGTGAATCAGCTCAAATTATCTGTACTCAACATATTTTATAGGTTGATACAACTGAAATTACATGGGATTAACATGATTTTTTGTGAGACAAATCAACTTAATGTTGGGCCAACATTGCAGAAGTCCAATACTTTCATCCTAGGAGTGTTAAGTTGTACATATGAGGGTGTTAGGCAAAAGAAGTTTCACATCAAGGATGTACGATAATGCAGAGTAGTTAATATATTTTACTTGGATCATTACTCATTGGCTTAATATTTTAAAATGAAAGTGGTTCTAATGAGATATGTTGACAAGCTTGAATCTAGACTCTCTTCTTTGTGATCACCCTAGATGAAAGTATTAGCGCCGGCCCAATAAATGGTCTCAAAACTTAAAATAGATTAGTGTGCCCCCAATGTAAATATGTGTTTGTTGAAGATCTCAAAAAAAAAAAAAATCAAATGTGACTCTTTAACCGAGGTGGCGCATCGTTCTTTGAGTCTACAACCAAACTTGGTTGGGCTAACTATGGCGATTGGGGTGGAATCGTAAAGGTGAATTTTGTTCCTGTCTCGGACAATTGTCAAGCTTGATCAAGCCAACGTGGAAATTCAAGTTGAGATAATATCAAAGCAGAAAAGATACCTAAATTAAAGGGGAGTGGGTATAACAAAGAAGGCTCACACGTGAGGAGCAGATTCATTAAGTTACACATATGTCTAACTAGATTTGTTGATAGGATTGAACTTGAGCTCTCTTTTTATGATCTCCATAGATAAAGATATTGGGCTTTTGCTACATCAACTACACAAGGAGATCACTCTCAATTCCTTGAGGATCCACATTCATTCAACCAATAAGTTAAGCCCCGGCTAGGATACATCAACCGATTCGTACCACACCACATCTATAATGTGAGACTTTTTCTCACCTAACATCTCATATGGGCACCTCATCACTTTGCCATCGAATTATCGCAACAAGATTTTATATCATATTCTATGTCTGTTACAAACGCATAATCTTGGACGTGGAACCATGCTAAATCGAGTCATCGAGATAACGCAAAAGAAAAAAAAAAAAGAAAAAAGAAAAACACGTTTAAAAAATCCGATTGTAGGATCAGGTGAACCGCCTAGACGGTAAAAGCTAAAGATTCTTTGTCATCCCATTTTTTTAGTCTCTTCAAAACCAAGAGGTCTTTTCAAACCCAATAGATAAGCCAATTACGGTTGTCATCTTTATTCCCATCACATATTAATATTCTCCTTCTCCTTTCTTCTCCACCTTTTTGACCAAGCATCAACCATACGCGACCCGTGACGTGGGAAGCCCTCGAGAACAAATGGATAGCCAAATGGCATATTTCTTCTTTTTGGTCAATGGAGCTTTTACTTCATTGTTTTCACACGTTGCCCTAGGTTCTTGGTAAAGGGACGGTCGAGATCTTTGATTAATGCAAACAAAAGTCATCTAGAATGTGGGAAAAGGTATGGAAAAACTAATAGTGAAGTTCATCAGCTTCATTCTGATTCTGGAAGAAAGAATAAATTTGGAACTAATTTTGCCAAACCTCCTTTAGAAGTTGCTTTGAACTTTTCTGAGTGGCATATGCATTAGGTTTACTAGCAACGGCCATTTCAGTTAAAGAGGCTTACAATTATTGCTAAGAAATAATTCTGCATTATCTTGCCAAAAGAAATGGCATACTTTGTTGTAATAATATATTCCGTGAGAAAAATTACCAATTCAGTGCTAAAGGTATTGTATGGATGCCAATTCAATTTTGAAATTTTCAATTTTTCTAATATAGTCCTAACCTTTACGTGGAATGCGAATGTAGTCTCCAGGCCATCAAAAATCGCTGACATGGCAATCCACAAGTTGTCCACGTTAGCAAGCCACTTAGGAGAACCAGCAACAATTGGACATCATGGTAGCAATTTTCATGGGCGATTGGCCAGAAAATTGCCTAGAAGGACTAAATTGAAATTTCGCATAAAAGTTTAGTACTGCATTTACATAATTAAAAAGTTTATAACCGAACTAACATTTATATAATATGTTTAGGACTAATTAAATAACTATCCCATATTCGGCATTGCTCATTTTTAAGTTTAGATTTGAATACGAATATAAAGAACGATAGTTAAGATTGAATTATTAGAAGTTCAAACTTTTATATACGTTATAATTAAGTGTATTAAAAAAAGTGTTGTCATACGTAATCCAAATGACTATAACAATTCAATCCGTTCCATGTGGACCAAGTCCTCTAAAAGGAGCACTTTGAATAACCACATAAAGTAGTGGCCATTTGAGGGTCAATGTTGAATTATAAATAACTCCATATGGCCTTCTTCCCAACTAATATGGGATTTAGGATTTCACAAACTCCCTCACATAAAGAACCGTTATAGTATGTAAGAATGTTAGTGTTGGCCTATTTTGCCTAGTGACACTCCCTTAATCTGATGTGTGGTCTCGTCCATGCATGGTCCCTCCACCATTCTAGAAGCCTGTTGAGAGTAGCACCTTGTTTGAAACCCCTCACTCCCACCATTGCTCCATGCCTTTATCAGATCAAGTATGGGCCTATTCCATTCATGAACCACACATCTATAAGAGGAAGCCTTGTTTTGGTACTATTTGTAATGACTCAACTCGTTTTATATGTGGGCCAAACCCATGAAATCAATCACAGTAATTTCCTTTTAAAAAGTATTCACTGTAAGTCTTCCGGTTACAAAGCTCTGCCAGACTGGTAAGGTGCACGTCGAAATAGTAGCTGGACAATCGGAGTAAACGTGCTACATTAAACTTTATCGGCTTGACTTGGCGCCGTTGTGGCCAATATGGTGCCAAACACGCTGAAAGCAGCTTGCGTGCACGGACGTGTGTGTCTGCGTGTGCGTGTTCGTGTGGTGTGTAAGATGGCAATCACCGCGTTGCGGTCGACGAGACGGGATCCATCTCCCGTCGCTCATCTCTTGTGGAAACTGCAATCACCTCACGGTAATCATCCTTTCAGATCTGGATCTGAGAGTTCTGTGCTCTGCGTAATTCCATTAAATTAGCGAATTAAGAAATTACGAAGTTCGGAAAGTTTTTCAAAGAACCGATGAAACTAGTGAAACAAGAGCACCTCCAGAAAAATAAATCATGCCACATGAAAACAAACGTTGTTATGAATATAATGGATGTCACAGAATTTTTCAAAGCTTCATAATCTCAGATATATGAGTAACTGCCTAACTGGTAGAAAGAAAGTAAAGTTCCAAATTGCAACGATGATACTGTACATGACACAAATGGGTTGCTGGACTATTGCAAGATATTCTCTGACAAATTTTCTCTCAAATTGATGAAATTTTTAAAAACATCATGTTATTCATATTTGATGCATGCGTGGGCGGGTGATTCTAGAAATGGGGTTTATGGGTTGTGTGCATGAAGGTTGTATGGAGATGGACGAATTAATGTAATATAAATGTTGTGGGATATTGAGGTTCACTATTAATGAATAAAGGCAGAAACCACCAGCAAGGGATAAAGAACTGAGATAGATGGCAGCTCCTCACCGAGGCATAAAGGATTGCTCCACCAGCTAAGGATAAAGAATTATTTGATTCACTAACAACAACGTTAGATAAAGAATCAGATAAATAATTCAACTTACAAAGAAAGATTATCATTCAAACAACTTTTTACATTACAATTGAGAGCTTTCCTCTATATATATAAGAGAGACAATGACATGGGAATTATTGAAACATTTAAAGCATGGGAACTGGAAAGTAATTTGAGACCTAGGAATTTAGAACTTTGACTCTTGAAACTTACAAAATAGTAAAGACTCCTAGAAACTAAGAAATGCAACTAAAGAATTAGCAATTATAACTTGCATGGAGACTTGAATTCTTGACTCTTTAGCCTTGCGGTTTATCTTTAAAATTCGTCCATCAACCTTGACCAAAAAATAACTATCTCAAATGATGAGTCTAATGGATGGCCAAGATTGGATGACTAGACAAGGGCATTTTGGTAATTTTGCACTTTAGGGCATTTTCATAATTTTGATGCATGGTAGAGAGTTGGCCATCAGCCGAGGCATGACTAGTCTGAAATTGTCACCAGTCACCGGAAAATGGTCGGAAAATGGCCACCGGTCAATGCTAGTCAAAACCAAATTGAACTGTTCGAACCGATTTGACCCGAGTTTGACCAACTTAAACCACCTCAATTGTAATCCTAATTTTGTTCTAATTTTCTGATTTTTTTAATTAAAGCGAAATTAAAATTAAACACAATTAGATTATCCCATGCTGATTAATTGTGCGCAAAATCCTCAAATTCGTTAAATTCCTAATAAAATGATGCCGCAAGTTAGACCCCTATTTGCAATTGAACTTCAATTGGCCAAATTGAAGCTTAATTACTTCAATTGGAGCCTAGTCTAGAATTGACTTGATTTTTTTTTTTGGTCAGAAACTGAGAGTAATATTTAAGTAGGCCAAATATTACTCTCAGTTTCTGACCAAAAAAAAAAAAAAAAAAAAAAAATAAGATAGTTAATGGCATAATTGCCCAAACAATGAAGAATTGATCAAGACAACTGATTAGGGCTAAAATTGGAAATTTTTATACCAACTGAAATTCCAAAATTGGTTTGACGATTGGATGTAGAATGACCTCTTGATCAAATGTTGCGAATAAAGTTATACTAAAAAAATGTAGAAACAAAGTTATTTTATTTTTGTCCGATTTCGAACATAATCCAAGAAATTGAAAAATTAGGTTTTTAATTCATTTTTGTGAAACATTTTATGCCAAAGTCAAATAAAAGTAAAAATAAGATGATTTGAGGGTTTTGAAATTTTTGAGATTTTTTTGTCAAAGTGTTAACCAAAGTTAATATTTTACTAATTAATCACTTAAATGTCAATTAATAGGTCAAACTTTAATTATTTTTTTTTTCAATGTAAAAGTGAAATTGAGACTATCTTTGGCCTTTTTGTGCAAAAAGTTAAATTTTGACTTGGGTTTGACTTTTTAGTCAAAAGGTTGATAAAAAAGCCAACTCAAAAGTCAATTCTCTACTTTTTGGGATTTTGATGAAAATGAAAAGGACATAAAATGCAAATGAAGGACTAATGCAAAAGAAATGAAAAATGACATTTTTTCTCAAAAACGCCATGTAGACAAGTTGACGAGTGATCATTTGAGTACCAAAGATAGTAAATATGGATCATTTAAGTGATTATTGTTAAAAATTATTACTTAAGTGTCAGTTGTTATATAAAAATGATTACTTTAATGTTGGTTGTTGTTAAAAAGTGATCATTTTAGTGCTAATCTCATTTAAATGATCATTGTGCAAAGGTTGTTTTGCTTGTCCACATGGACTGGATTTTTTTTTTTAAATTTGTCAAATTATATTAAAATTTTAATTATAAATGCTAGGTAATTAATGTGGCGGGAATATCTCATCAGAAGCATTTAAGTTATCATTTTTCTCCGATTTGGTATTTAAGTGAGCTGACGAAATCTTTTGGCACTAAAGTAAACACCATGCACAATTTTTGGCAATTCTGGTGTACTTATCCCTCTTTTACATATTCCACCTCGCTGCCAATCCAAAATGCTACCATCTAGTGCAATGTTGATGGACGCATTGATTCCCATGAATCCAATCTCACCCTAGCAACAAGTTATATGACCCATATCAGCATCAATTATAGATAAGGACGTTTTCGAAGTTTTGGATCCAATGGCCAAATCTGCCACAAATATTCCTTTGACATCGGTAACCTCTCCAGTAAAGCCTGATAACTAAATATTCAACAGAATTATTTCTTCGTCTCTTCTGACTGGCCTTTTTAAAAAACATATATCGGATAAGATTCAAAGTGGACTCACCATCAATCAATACCCTAGATAATGGGCGACCATTGATATTAGCAACAATATTCAAAATTCTTAGGTGATTGGAGCTACTCGCAGGTAACTTCTCAAACTCCATAACCTCTTTATTATCAAAATGAAATTCAGCTCCCTGTTTTTCACTAGTCAACACTTCTTCAACTTCCTAGGACCTAGTAAGATTGCCTCGAAAATCTTGAGGTTGTCTAACTTGGGCCATGCATGAACTCAAAGGAAACACCGACCTTGACAATGTCTTTGGCCTCTACTCGTGTTCACAAGTGAGTTGAACCTTTTTTTCCGTCAAGTGTTAAGGACCGTCTTTCTGTCTTCCTCCTCCATACCAGGTTTTTGGTTCTATATGGCTTTGAGCCATTTATTGCAATCAATGCTGGTTTGACTTATGTGATATAAATCTAGTTAACTTGTTCTTATAACTGGTGCATTCTCCTCTTTCTTTGCATCATTCTCTTTCGAATTCGTGTTATATTACCCACTAAACTCTTCATACCATTGGCCCTCTGATGGGTCATAAGGTGCCTTCAGGGTTTTCTGTCAATATGGCAAGATGGGTGAACTAAAACCTTCAGGATTAGGGTCATCAAATTCCTCCCCCATCCAGTAGGAACACAATCACGAGAGTACAAAGGTAGTGGTCCATATCTAACAAAATAATCAGACGTATCACTGGGCCCTCTCAACGTGTCTACAATAGGATCCCCATCTTCATATCTTTGCCTGAATGACTTTAGACTTTTTAATAGTCATGCTACCTTTCTGAATAAATCTTTCTATTTCCAAAATGAGTCTATTGGCCGGCTTATGGCTGATCGGCGTCATAAATTCCTTCAACTGTAGTCATCTTTGGATCATCTAACCTTTTAGGATAACGTCAATGCAGCCCTTCAAGCTCCTATGTGCATTGTGCACACAAGTTTGATGTTTGCCGTCGCCCGTTTTTGCGTGTTAATGACACTATTCTTGTCATAACTGGAAATGGATCAATGTCAATTTCCATTAGGGCCTTACCTTTGTCATTAGAAAATTTGATTTTCCACAGACAGGTTGCTTTTGATTATTCTTCTTCAAGACTATGCAATCGGTAGTATTATGACTCAATGAATGATGTCATTTGCAATACTTGCCTGTCAATTCATCTTTGTTTGGTATAGTTGACCTTCAGTCAATCTTATTTGTCCGTTCGCCAGCAGCATATCAAAGATTTCCTCAGTTTTATTAACATCAAAGGAATAATATGTAGACTCTTTGGCTTTGGCCATAATGGCCGATTTCTCTTTGATTCTTGGGGGTTTTAATGCCTGACAAGTATATGGCTTATCTATTACTGGTTCTACTGGTTCTACTTCCTCATCAAATTCAGAGGTTCCGACGAAATTAAAATCACCCCTTCGTGCATGTCTTTTATCCTTTTCCTTCAGTAAACTTTCATATTTGGTTGCTATGGTGAGTAACTGGAATAAATCTAAGCAAGGCTATTCTACCATTCTTTCTCTTATCTTTAATGTCAAACCATTGAAGGCTAGGTCGGCAAAGGTCTTTCTGGCAAAGGAACTAAATTCCTAACTCTCTTGAACCTTGATATGAACTGATCAATTAATTCATTCCCCATTTGCTTCATGGTCAATAAATCAGAGATGGCCCTTTGGAACTAAGTATTAAAAAGCCTTTCCATCAGTTCCCAAGAGAATATTGAATTTGCTGGTAAAAATGTATACCATATCAAAACAGTTTTCGATAGTGAAAGAGGGAATAATCGCAATTTCCAATGATCCCCATGCGCGACATCACCACATAACGTAGTAAATCGATTAATATGCTTGAAGGTAGACTAGTCATTATCTCCGTTAAATAGCGTAAATTCCTACATCTTAAAACCCCTTTGGATATGGGACTGCATCCATTCAATCTAGGTATGGTTTCCTGTAGCGTTCCTAACGAGTCGCACATCATTGGCATACTGCCTTATCGTCGAATCAACACTAATTTTATTTTGACCTAGTGTGCCCAAGAGTAACCTCGCAGCATGTTAAATACCGTAATTAGCTACCACATCTGATTCATATTGAGGCATAGCCTGGGTGGTTGTTGTTGAAATTTAGGCATCTACTAGATTTGAGGTTGTGGAGGTTGCTATAGAACCTGGAATTGCACGGGCTTCATATCATTATGCAGATTTGGTGGGTGATTTACTTGATGCAACGGCTATTGTACGCAGTATGAAGAAGGGCTGGTTGTGGAAGCTGCTTCTGCCCCCTTGGTTGAACTAACAACATCCCTTTGGTTATCAACAGCAGTAACAAGCATGGGTGTAGGATTATGCTGATGAATAACACCATGAACTTGAGCATTCTCATTGGCCAGGAATAGCGTATTCTGGTGGGAAGTCTGGTTAATAATCCCACTACTGGCAACATTTTTGAAGTAGTAGGTGCACGAGTATGGCTGTTGCGACAGTTTCTCCTCTTTACAAAATCCTAAAAGGAGCTATAGTAGGCATGCCTTATCCTTTAGTACCAAAAGTTATCTAAGTACCAGTCGAAGGAGGAACGCACTCGGAAGTTGTGGTCCCTGCCTTAGTTTGGGGCTGAATTGTCTTTACCAGCACTTCGTGCTGCCCTTGAGCATACTTATGATAGGTATTAATGATTGATGGCCTGACTACATCCATCATGCATTTGACGGCATAATCTACAAACTCGTTCTGAGTTTCTTTGAACGTTCTCCTTATATACGATAACATCACAGGGGTAAACTCCGTTAGCCTTCTTGAGTATAAACTCTGTTTATTGAGTATAAATCTATTCCTTGTTGAATCTACCAACTTGTGTATCTATTCGTTGATAAATCTATTTATTAATTCAAACAGACTTTACTGAGTATGAATCTATTCCTTGTTGAATATGTCAACTTGTGAATCTGTTTGTTAATAAATATGTTTATTAGTTCAAACAGACTTTACTAATTATGAATATATTCCTTATTGAATCTGTTTATTTGTTGATTATGTCCATGGTTGAATCTGTTCATTTGTAAATCTATTTATTATTAGATTTGTTCTTTTGTTCTAGAAGCTTTTATTAAGCCAGAATTTACTACTTTGATTGTTCACACTTTACGATCAGAATGTACTTGTTGTTCTTACTTATAATGTACCCATTTACATGTTCAAACTTTACGTCCAGAGTATATTTATTCGTTTAGAACCTGCTCAATGTCCAGATTTAAAATGTATTCATTTGGATGCCCAAACTTTAACGATTAAAATATGACTATATATTATTTCATATGCGGTTATTTGGCTAATGCATTAAATTGAGTTGAGATACGTGTGTTATGCTTGTAAATATGCATATATTATGGCTTTAAATGAGATTAATGTGATTGTGTCACCCATATGATGGTGCGTGACAATGCCCCGTGGTGGAAGTTTGCGAGATGTCTCAGTGGTTGGGATGCCTCAGAGAGTGTTTTGAAATGCCTCAAGAGTTAAGATGGCCCTGTGATGGGGATACCCTACATTGGAAGTTTGCAAGATACCTCGAAATTGAGATGCTCTAGTGGTTGGGATGCCCTTGGGAGAGTTTTGAAGGAGGGAACATGAAATATTAATTGATAGGGCTAGTAAGAGCACCTAGAGGGGGGTGAATAGGTGATCAAAGAAGTTTTTGCAAAACTTAACAGATTAATTCATATTCTGAGAATAATAGACTGAAGATGCAAAAGGCAATAAACAGTTATATTAAGCTACGAATTAAAGTAAATAGATTAGGGAAAGAGAATTGAAACACAAACTTTATAATGGTTCGGCTTAGACCAAGCCTACATCCACTCTCCCGCATTGATAGTCCACTGGCTGGATTCCACTAAGAACCAAAAGAGATTTTATAGTCTCACGTCCTTGATTCCATAGTGTAGAAACTTTGCTACACTTCCTCAAGGTCTCACAAAAATTTAATCTCTCTTTTGAGTATAATTTAAGCTCGACAAATGAAACAGCAAAGAATTAGGAACTTCAGACTTTGAAATTTTTCTTTCACGCACACACTCGAATAACTTAAGCATCCTCCTTATATACTCCTCAATGCCATTATAACCGTTGAAACCTTCCAAATGAGTTCTTCCAATCTACCCGTTTGATAAAATCAATTAGGAAGATCTCGAGTTATTTAAGAAATATGATGATAGCTCACCAATCCTACTCACCCATACAATCAGCATCTAGGTTTCCATAAGTAGAACCTTCCAAATATACTTCGCTAATCAATAGATCTAATTATCCGAATTGATATCAATAAGAATAACTTATCACGAGATGCTATTTTCAACCATGGGATATTCTTCAATCGTACGAACCAAATCCTTAAAGATATACTTTCATCTGGATAAGTCTTCTTCATCGGATAAATCTTTTCTTCGTCGGTCTGGAAACTATTAGTGAGGGTAGATTTTAAATCTTGAGTCTTGAGGTTTTCAGACTTTGACGATAAAGTCTGCAAGTCTTCAGACTGGACTGATGGAAACGTTTTATAAACTTCAAAACAGATAAGGAAGTTTTCTCCAACAATCTCCCCCTTTTTGATGGTGACAAAATTTTCCTGCAGATTTGGACACTTTAACCTGCAAAACAACACTTAAGCAAACCAAGATTTCTTATAAAAAATAAGTAGAGATTATGATAAGGATAGTAGCGATTTTGCAACCACAGAAAACATATTAGTCCTGTAAAAGCAACTATCTTTACCATAATCAATAACATAGCTTAAATTACTTGTAAACATCATTAGTCCAAACCAGTCCACACCACAACCAAACAAAAGATAAGTCCAAAAATCCAAAAACAAAATCAAATCAAGTCCAAAAATCCAAAAAAAAAAAATAATCAAATTTGCATCAACTTCTCCCCCTTTTTGTCAACAGCAAAAAGTGGAGAACAAATAAAAGAGTTGGTTGAAAATAAAGTCAGAATCATGGCTATTTTGGAAGGCAAACAAGCTCGAACTCTCCCATAGAATTCACTGTCTTCTCAAGCCTTACAAAACTCTGCTTTAGTAACTGAAAATCTTCACCCTGCATAGATGACTCCACTTGATTCTTCAAGGCGTTTAACTGATCGTGCAAAAACACTGAAGTGGCCATGAAATCATTCTTGAGATCCTGCATCTCATACCCCATAGCATATTGCTGCTTCCTTACATCCAATAAAATATCTAGCAATCTCAAAAAGTCTGCTGTATGTTCTGTTGCAGCACTAGGACCAGCTGAGTCGATTCCAAGTATTTTAAGAATGGATGGAACTTAAGCAGATTGTCCACCATGACTATGAGTGGAAGCTTCTGGATAATGAGAGGCATACACATCCTCTGGATCTGCTGCAGAACGACTCACATCACTAGTAAAGATAGGTGAAGAAATATTTTTTGGTCTAACAGCTCCCCCTGTTTGGTTGCCTTTAGGTGGAGTAGGTAAAATTTCTTCTTGATCAACTTCAACTTCAAAGTGATGCGTGACAGCAGTTCTAGTTCCTGCCATCTCAGAATTACTGGATAGGAAGACAACCAAAGTCGGCTCAAAAGAGTCTTCTTTACCTTGATCTTTTTCTCCTTCTTGTCCTCTTTTTTCTCTTCTTTATGCTTCTTCTTCATCTCCTCTTCTTTCCTCTTCTCTTCTTTCTTCCTCTGTCCTCCTCTGTTCTTTATCTCCTTCTTTGTCTCTTCTCTCTCCGTTTCTCCTTCTTCTGGCTCTTCTCGAGTCTCTTGAAAGCTAACAAAACTCTTCAAATTTCTTAAGGATAAAAGAGCCATTTCATCCTCATCCTCTTCATCCTACAAGATGAGAATTCTTTTCTTCTTTACTAGAGCGGCCATGGGCTCCTTGCTTTTCTTTTTCGCTGCAGCAGGGTCTTGTTTCGCTTTGACGGGAGACTTTTCCTTTATACACTCCAACACCTTGTTCAACTCTTTCAAATGCATATTTGTAACCATTTTAAATCCTATCACCATTGGAGAGATGGTTGTCAAACATAACGGTGCAAAAATGTGAATTTTAAAATGTCTAAAGAGGCGCGTGATAAGAGCATAATAAGGGAGTTGTCCTTTATCCTTCACCACTGTTCGGTACGTATGAAACAAGATGGTGTGAGGCAGAGAGAATTTAAATCCAGCATTGATGGCATACATCAATTTCGCTTCAGATCGAGAGACATCAGTCTTGGATGTCGATTTGGGATGAATGTAG
Organism: Eucalyptus virginea; assembly: GCA_014182375.1. NCBI lineage: Eukaryota > Viridiplantae > Streptophyta > Magnoliopsida > Myrtales > Myrtaceae > Eucalyptus > Eucalyptus virginea. Next base: position 19,699,907 of record CM024523.1, on the reverse strand, counting down.
TTGATTACGATCTTGTGCAGCAAAATGTTAAAGGCATTCATCCTAGAGTAGGAAATTTTTCCTTCAACATCTCGGTCTTTAACTAAAGCCAATGTAGCATGAGCAACTGACACACTGATTGGTTGGAAACTCACTCTTTCCACCCCAATTATGTCAGCCACTGTGTCCGTATTCACCAAGAACTCATTATCTCTTACTGTGAAAGAAAAGCTATTTGCATCCACGAAAGATAAGTTCGAGTAAAAGTAAGCTATGAGTTCAGGATAAACAACAGTGGATTCAGAACAAAAGTGCTCCAATTGCAGTAGAGCAAGTTTCTCTCGCAGATTAACTTTTACCAAATCAAGAAATTCAAAATCGACACTCCTAGGGTTCATGACCCCTCTCTTCATCAAATTCAAGTAAACCCTCTCATGGTTTTTTGATCTGAAAAGACTTGAACCGTCATCAGCAATGTTCGTAGCCACTTCTATTTGTTGACGCCTAAATTTCATTTTTTAATTAATTAGGTTTTTTTTATTATTTATCTTTCTTTTTTGGATAATAAAAAAAAAAAAAGCAAAACAAACAAAAACAAAAATAAAACGAAAAAAAAAAGCCCATTTTTCTCTCCCTTCCCCCCCATGTGGGCCCCTACGGCCCATTTTCCTTTTCCTCCAGCCCAACCCTCTTCAGTCATCTTCCTCCTCCGTCCACCTTTGCAGCACATGCGCAGAGGGCGTGACGCCGGATGAACGGACGGGCGACGACGCGCGTGGGGGATAGCTAGCGGACAGGTGGCGGATGGGACGCCGGTTCGATTGGCGGAGGCCATTCAGTGCGCGGGGATCGGCGGTCGAAGCTCCGTCGACCGATCGCCCCCTCACCTATAAATAGGCTCTCCACCTTCGTCGGAAAACACACACGAGGGAAAGAGAGGAAGCCAGTAAAGCTCGGAGATCCCCTGAGAGACTTTGGGGAACTTGAGAGCAGAGAGAGGAGAGAGATCGAAGCTGCAGCATTTAACTTCAGGGGAGAGACTTCAGGGGAGGCTCGACGCTTGCAAGCCCAGATCGAAGAGAGAAAGGAGAGAGATCGAAGCTGTGAGCATTAAAGCTTCCCCCGAGAGACTTTAGGGGAGGCTCGACGATCGCAAGCCCAGATCGAAGCGAGAGAGGAGAGTTTGAGCACCCTCCACTATCGTCGCCGCCACTGTCGTTCACCGTGCAAGCTGTCGTTCGCGAACAGGTAACGTACTACCGCCGTCGCCGTTGCCGTCACCATTGCAACCGTCCCCTGTCGTCCAGTCCTCGTTGCTGCTATTGCCGCCGTTGCTGCCGCAACGCTTCAGCCCACCCCTCCTCGGCGCCGCGAATCGGGAACCCTAGGGTTCTTGATTTTTCGAGTCGCGGCCCTGGGTCGTCGAGTCGGACCTGGACTGCGGCCGGGTAGGGTTCCATGACCTGGGTCGCAGCTATGAACCGAGTCAGAGAGCGGGTTGGGCGTGGGTTTGAACCGGGTAGGGTTTCTACCTGAGACGGGCCTGTGCGAGTGGGCCGGGTAGCCTTCGGGCTGAGGTTTTTATAAAAATGGGCCAAAATGGGTTTGGGCTTTTACATTTAAAAAGAAAAAACAATCAAAAAATCCGAGTCGGGCCCGTGTCCAGGTCGCAGTTTGATGACCTGGGTCGGCCCCAACTCGGGAATCCAACCCGGGTCGCTTTTTATATTATTTTAATATAAAATAATATTTTAATAAAAATAAAATTAAAAAATTAAAAAAAATTAAAAAAAATATCTCATATTTTCCAAAAAAAGCCAAAAATTCCAAAAAAGCAAAAAAATCCATGAAAAGCCAAAAAGACTTGTATTTTCAACAACAAAAAACCAAAAAATCCAAAAATCTTTTTTATGTTCCAAAAAACGAGAAAATGATCCAAAAAAAAAAATGCTTTTCCTCCACAAATGCATGGAAAACCCCTCAAAAATCCAAAAAGCCTTAGGGTTTAAACAAGATTAGGTATCGAAAGGGCATTAGTGATTAACTTGTGTAATCAAGTCCCCGATCCTAATTTATCTAGTTGCGCAGGAGCGAGTATTTCTCTCGATATTTCGCTTGGGTTTCTAATCGACCCACCCCAAATCGATTAGTGGCGACTCCGTTTTAAAATTAACTCATAGGTTAAAAACTTGGATTATTAAGTCGTGAATTGGTGGACTTGGGAGAGTACGGGCTACGCCTAATTGACATAGCCGAACCATTTAGCCTCCTTAGGTGCCCGCCCTTGATCGGGCATCGAAGAAAAAAAGAGGCCGCGACAGTTTGGCGACTCCGTTGGGGAATTTGAGAACTTAGGCCATTTTATCTTTGTTTAAATGCTTTGTTGACTTAGGTCTTTTTTTTTATGCAGGTTAATACCTTAGAGTTTTTTTTTTTTAATATATAAAATGTTTTGTGATTATAAACTGCTGTGCATCCTTAAATGTTTTAGCACTACACATGGCACACACAACCCGGCCGCTGGACCTGAGCGCCAAAGATATCTAGGATGGTGTTAAGAAAGATACAGTCTTGAACGTGAGATTGCGATGTAGAGGTTGCCTTTTTTTTTTCCTCGAATTTCTCTAATCGAGGTTAAGAGAGTATGCTGCTAACGCGAGAATGCGACATGCAGATACCCTTTTAATTTTAACAAACCTTCTCAGTTAGAAATCGAGTCGCACATCCCATGCATATGTCCTTGTGTTTGCCATTTTCTTTAAAAGCAAAGTAATTTCTTTACATTTACTCAGTCTTTTTAATTGGCCCATGGCAATTTATGGTAGGTTTTTCGAGTCCCAGTTTATATGCGATGGGAGAAGACGATATCCAGTTTATTCCCGCTCCTAAAGCAGAGCTCTTTAGATGGTGGAGTCAATTGGACCAGTATGCCCAAGAGCGCGTGAAAGCCAAAGTAGGTCATTTTCTATCGTTGATCCAAATCCATGTTCATCCCGAAGTCATACAAGCCATGGCGCATTTCTGGTGCTCGAAGACAGCTACTTTTATGTTTGGTAAGTTTGAGTTAACCCCAACTCTGGAAGAATACAAAATTATCATTGGAATGCCTCTCGAGAATAAGCTTGTTAGACTATCAACAGGCATCATCCCATTGCGTGGGTTAGCGCGACTTTTAAGAATTGAAGTTTATGTTATGAGGCAAATTCTTGAAAACAACCATAATACCTACCTACTAAAATTTATGAATGCATGTTTTCAAAATCAACTTATGATCCAAAAAAGTGAGATTTTCCTTCTGGTTTTTTTCGGGTTCATCATTTTCCCCTATCAAAGAAATGTCATAAGTCCTAAGATGACATGGATAGTTGATCAGATCTCGAGGGGGCAAAATTATGTCAACGTGATTTTAACTGAAACATTATTGTCCTTTAATCGTTTTATAGAAAACATAGAAAAAATCATGCGGGTCTCTCCGGAAATTTTACAAGTCTGGTTCTTTTCTCACCTAAGCAAATTCTGAGGCTTCATGCGATCGTCTGAAACGAACGATTTCGAAAATCCATTACAAAAATTTATGGTTTTAGGACCATACATTCCCAATCAAAGCTGTTCAAATTGGATAAGCTTCCTAAGGGACCCAGCTCCTGAGGCATTCCAATGGTGTGTTGGTTGGTTCCATGAAAGAGAGCTCGCTTCGCTTACAAACGCTGCCACCCAATTCCATTGCTCGGCCTCACTAGTGCCGTTCCCTATTACCCATATCGGATGGCACAACAATATGGAGCCCTTCAGGAGATCCCATCGCCTTTCAAAAGGAGGATTCCTCCAGTCCTTTTCAACACAAGCCGTGACTACGCAGTCGAAATTTCTATCATTGAGGAAACCTGGAACAAGTGCCATCGCAAAAGGATCGTGGTACCTGAAGGTCTTGAGGGAGAAGAAAAAGCTCACCACGCCTTTACGTCCTACATCCACAACCATCGTATCCCGACAAAATGGAAGCCATCGGTCCCTCACTCAATCAGCGAGAGCAGCCAGCACTAGCAAGCAGAGCTTATGCAAAGGATATGGGAATAGGCTGGATACTCGTCTCTGAGCCAGTCTAAGAAAGCAAGCACCTTTGCAAGAACAAGGCTCCTCGTCGCATATAAAATAGCAGTCATGTGACCCTTAGTGTTTATTTTGTGAAAGTTTTGTCCCATTGTTTAGGTACTTTTGTTTAATACCGAGTATTTCATTCTGTCATTTTAATTTCAAGTTCTGGGTGTCAGAAGTCAACGGTTTATAAAATCCTCTTTTGATAAATAAAAAATAGTTAGATTATTGCCATGGGTCAATCTTTATTTACTTTCGTGCTCATTCATTATTTTCGCGACGCTAGGTAATTATGAATCGCCAGCTATCATCCACCTGCGAATGGTCCCACGTGATAGGGCCCGATCAGAATGTGTACAAAATCGCCTCGCTAACATTGAAGACGGCGTAGGACAGATGTCCATTGTCCTTCGACAACTCTCAAAGCAAATGGAATCCACTCAAGTCAAACCCAACTCCGTAGTTGCTTTAAGCACTATCATGACACCTGCGAATTTGCCAGAGAATAACCAACACCATAGACAATTTGAAAAGATCATGAAAAAGTTAAACCAGCTGTAGGGGCAGAATCCCATGGACCGGTCCAATTACGCCGGTATTGAGATCCCTGAAGAGCTCAAAGCACCTAAATGCGAAAGGTATGTTGATACCTCCTGCCCAGAGACTTACTTGCAAGCCTACTTGGTCCGAAGGATGATTCAATCGTACCAATCAAGCTTGACTGGCCCCGCCTTACGATGGTACATTGTCAGAATGATTATTCCCCTTAAGACCTGGGAGGGAACTAATTCATGTTTTCCACCAAGAATATAATATTGACATCAGCCCTGACATCGCCTTGCCTTATGAAGAACCCATGGTTGCGGAGCACGAGGAGCCATTAGTCGCTGAGATAGGAGAAGAAGATGTCAATGAAGCCTCGCATGATAAATGGGTGATGGAGCAACATCCTATTGCTGAAAAGTTTCCCGCTGGGAAAGGCAAGGAGCCTGTGTACGAGGTCAAAGACATAAAGCCTGTTTAAGACCGGGGCACGATAGGACAGCTCCCCAAGCTTACTGCAAGAGCTAGGGTCTAAAGAATACTGACCCCTATCAACCTAGAGAGGGAAGCAGAGAGTGAAGTTCTACTATCTCTTACTCCCCTTGACAAAGTCCAACTGGTGAAACGAAGGGCTTTACTCAAAAGGTCTGGACCGGGAGCCAAGAAAAGAAAGCCTAAACAATTTAATTCAATATCTGCCACTGAGTATAGGTAAAATCTGATAGCCAATGAGCCACCGTGCCAAAACTTCGAGCATCCCCTAGAGTACAACGCTGAAAACTACCAGTCCCTAGGATACAATCCCAAGGACTACCAGTGTTATACAGATGAAATCAGCCATTCATCGTATAACTGCTTCCTACTCACACACAGGGTCGAAAGCCTATTAGAAGAGGGAACATTCGTCCTTATCTGCTATGATCCCAATGAACTACTAAGCTTGTCACTTGACCATGAAGATAGCTTAAATGCCTCATCCTCGTTTGGTGATTTTGACCCGGAAGAAAGCAATGGGATAATCTCAACAGAGTCCAGTTTCCCTAAAACAGAAAAATTCACCACTACAATGAATGTGCAATGGGAAAACCAATAGCTTGACCAAGACACACTAGGCCCTTCTTGCCCTCATCGGATCATGACCCCCACAGAAATGTGGATACCTAATCTCCACAAGTAAAATGACACGACTTGCCCCGTGGCTCATTTGCAATATCTCTACGCTGAAATGAGTCAGTACTATAACCCGATGTCATTCGCAACTCGGGCCTTCCAAGAAAGTCTTATAGGGCATGCATTGCAACGGTTCATCATAGCAGATATCTACCTCATGAGAGATTGGAATGAGCTGTCTTATGCATTCTTGCATCAATATCAAAGCCAGATTGGAACTGAACTGCCTTGCGAGAACTTGGTTCACTTTAGAAGAAGACTAATGGAGGATTTCCAAGCATATGCAAGAAGGTGGGAGGCTTTTATGATGCAAACCTACCCTCAACTGGCTGAGCAAGAAATGATAAAGCTGTTCATAAGGGCTTTACCTCGCAAGTATCGTTGTTTGTTGCATGGGTTGCACTTCCGTAGTTTCAATGAAGTGGTCCTCTCATGCGAATACTTCGAGTCTACTAGAGGCAAGGAACTCAAAGGCGTTTGATTTTAGAACCAGTACTATCAAAATGCTCCTTTTCATAGGAGTTTTCATGGGTTTTTGCTTGTTTTTATAATTTCATGTTTCTCATCATGTCTAGTGTGCTATTGTTGTATTTTCCATTCTAGTAATCTAATGTACAGTTCTAATATTTTGTTTTGAATGCATGAGGCGGTATTCCAAACCAGCCCGGTGATGCTATCCAACCATGAAAAAAATTATCATCCAAGGAGAATACTGAGGACTGGGCTTCCTCATGCTTTTTCTCCCCCAAAGACATTTTGAAAACATAAAGTATTTCATTACCAAAAGCTTTCGTCAAAATAAAATGTTAAATTTAATCATGTTTGTCTTTCTGACTCACTCACTTCGTATCTCAGAATATCAACCCCTTTGACTTAGTGTGACAAGGAGGCATTTAAACCTGTCACATCATGTGAGCTCGCCAAATTCAAAAACACAATTCCAAGAAAGCAGGGGCAAACAGAAAGGATCATCACGTTTCAAAAGGGTAAATCCTATTCCCTGAACATAATGTCAAAAATGACGTCCTCTCTCTTCTATCTAAAGGAGACGAATGATGGGACGTAATTGGCACAGGCATACTATCGAACTTGAAATGATCCAAGAAGCACAAAGAAGAAATTTCTTATCTTCCTTTAAATGGACTACTGTCAATAGGGAAAAAATCCAGATAGTTGAAATGATCTCTAGTCCCTATTCAGACGATGACTTAGGGCTTAGAAACCTCACTTCGTGCTCCAAATGCATGCTCTCCCAAGAAGTAATTGTCATCAGAGAATTGGAGATTTTGATTGTCCATATCAGATTCCATAGAAGTTTGAAATACATGACTTTGCTCAATGCTGCTAATGGTCATATGGTCAAAGACAGAATTCCATAGAAGGAAGGCGTTGCAAATCATCAATCGTGTACACAAGGCCACAAATGAAGAGGGCTAATCAAAAGAGACATTGAACTGTGTCAAAGACAAAAGGCCGTCATTGATATTCAAATATCCCTAGGAGTCAGCAAATATAAACTCTGGGGAAGAGTAATTTGGTATCGTTTCCAATACTCCCAGTATCTGAACTCACTTTTGACATATTTCCTCCTATTGACAGGAAGCATAGGATTCAAAAAACAAACTTGACGGTTAATTTGGGCAAATCAAGTGACCCATATCGATTTACCTAACTTGGTATGAAAGGATGTGCCGTCCAGGAGCCGGTTCGATTAAATGAAAAAAGAAGCGCCCGCGGACACCGTCGGTGCCTTTAGCCGAGTGGTACATGGGAAGAAGCAAAATGGCCCGAAGTCGGGGGTTCGAATCCCTGATGTGGCAGTTAGTCGCTTGGTAGAAAAAAAGAAAAGAAAAATAAAAAAATTTGTTTCTCTTGTGCCTGCAAATTACGAGAGAGCAGGTAACCTAACAGAGTGAAAATTACAGGACTTCATATCCTCCTCGTACTTCAGGTCTATTCAAAAATTTGCAAACCAATGAAGGGTAATGTTGTATCACTTCCAAGTTATTCGACTCTTGAAAGAGCTTCTGACTAACATGATCCCTTTTATCTGTTGTAGGATCATTTGACTGTAAAAAATGCAGATAACAAATTAAGGAAAGACATATCAAACTCTGATAAACAAAAAAAGTAAGGGCATAAAAAAAGCAGTGTACCTGGTAAAAGCAAGGTCAAATGCCCATAAATGAAAAGTTAGGATAAAAACTAGGAGCATAAAAAAGCAGTGTACCTGGTAAAAGCAAGGTCAAATGCCCATAAATGAAAAGTTGGGATAAAAAATAGGGGCGTGAAAAAGCAGTGTGCCTAGTAAAAGCAAGGCCAATGCCCCCAGCAAAAAAATATAGTCAATTGTATTCCCAAGAGAAGTTGCTGTTGTGATAAAGCCTCCATCTAACAGTGAGAAGAAAGACCAGTGACAAATGTCAAGACAGTCACCAACTCTCACCCTCTTACACATGAGTCAAATCTACATTGCGTCCCATTGTAAAAGTCTCTTCAAACTAGGGCACTTCAATTAATGTAGGATTTCATATGTACATAAGCATCGCTCGAAGAAGTACGAGTAAAATTACTCTATCTTTTTCGCAGGGTTCTCGACTTGCAAACTCGGAGATGATCGTGCGACACTTCGTTCATGAGCCTTGACCTCGACAATCCTATTTGATGAGCCATTGACCAAGACTTCATCACAATTTCAACAAAGACCTCTTACATTGGTAAAGTCGTACTATTTGCGAGAATACTCGGACACCTATTGACATGATGACAGTGAGATAGTGTGGTCCTTATAAATCCTGCATTAATGGTCAAGATAGCCTTTTCCATGAGAATGAGCGGAAAGTCCTTTCAGACTGAAAGTCCATCATCTGGCATGCTCAAGACATCTACATTCTAAATAAAGGATGTCTTTTAAAATCTTCTCCAGTGGAAATCAAATGATGCAAAACTAACAAAGTTATTATGCATGAAATTCATTTGAACTCATGAATTTACAATATATACAATCATGTGTGCATACTGTGCAAATAGCAAACATACTCTCAGAGATCAGAGATATTGCCAGGTAAGCATATCCCTATCCCCGTTTGTCTTAAAGTACCTACCATTTCCATGACACTCAACCTGTTTGAGTTGTCATCAAAATTGTATCATTGAATACTAATAGTTGTTCAAGTATTCCATTGCACTGTGTGCCTGTGGTTGTGCAGGTATGCTTTCTTACACTTGGACCAGCCTAAGTGGTCCCAGATTGTATCATTAAATACTTGTGTTCATCCAAGTATTCCAGTACTTTGTACACTTGCGGTTACCCAGGTGTTTCAGCCCTTTTGAGTGCTTGCGGCCATCTAGGTAAGCCTTGTGCTATATTCAAGTTTATGTTGCCAGGAGGTAAGAGACCTTCATGAATATGCGGGACACGTCCTCGATATTCCCCATTACCAGGAGGTGAGAGACCTTCATGAATATCTCAGGTACGTCCTCGATATTCCCCTTTACCAGGAGGTGAGAGATATTCACGAATACCCAAGGTATATCCTCGATATTCCCAATTATCAGATACCCCTTCGATACTTGTGAACATCCAGGTATCCTCGACAATGATCAGGCACCCCACAAATCGATGCTTTGAGAAAGGTCGATGCATCCTCCCGAGAAAGGTCGGGTTCCACCAAGTGTCATTGACAAAGATCAGGCACCCCACAAATCTATGCCCTAAGAAAGGTCGGTGTGTCCTCTTGAGAAAGGTCGGGTTCCAACTGGTGTCCTTGATAGAAGTCAAACACCCCACAAATTGATGCCTTGAGAAAGGTTGGCGCATCCTCCCGAGAAAAGTCGGGTACCAACTGGTGTCCTCGATACAAATCAGGCACCCACAAATAGATGCCCTGAGAAAGGTCAGCGCATCTCCCTTCACGGCGACTGAAGAAAGGTTTGGGTCCTGAAAAAGCAATTTCTCGTCAAGGCGACCGAAGAAAGGTTCGAGTTTAAGACAAACTATTGATTGCTCTAACAGGCGACCGAAGAATGGTTTGGGTCCTGGAGAAGCAACCTTCTCATGTCACCAGGTAAGATGACCCCTTGATACTTGCCAAACTCGAGGTTCACACCCCATCTCACTCACTCCCGGTAAGTAACTACAAGTATCTTCTTACTGTCTTATTACATGTAATGTTATATTGCTCTTTTTCTGCATAAAATAATAGGTCCCAAATAAAATATAATCTGCTACGGGTGCATGGATAAAATTTAGGCATCAATTTCTCTTTGAATGCAACCTCTGCGAACTCACCTTCAAAGAGGGGCAGCTGTTGACGCCTAAATTTCATTTTTTAATTAATTAGGTTTTTATTATTATTTATTTTTCTTTTTTCGGATAATAAAAAAAACAAAGCAAAACAAACAAAAACAAATATAAAACAAAAAAAAAAAAAACAGCCCATTTTTCTCTCCCTCTCTTCCCCCTCCACGTGGGCCCCTACGGCCCATTTTCCTCCTCCTCCAGCCCGGCCCTCTTTGGTCATCTTCCTCCTCCGTTCGCCTTTGTAGCACACGCGCAGAGGACGCGATGCCAGATGAACAGACGGACAGCAACGCATGTGGGGGGGCAGTTGGCGGACAGGTGGCGGATGGGACGTCGGTTTGATCGGTAGAGGCCATTCAGCGCGCGGGGATCGGCGGTCGAAGCTCTGTCGACCAGTCGGCCCCTCGCCTATAAATAGGCTCTCCACCTTCGTCGAAAAACACACACGGAGGAAAGAGAGGAAGCCAACAAAGCTCGGAGATCCCCTGAGAGACTTCGGGGAACTCAAGAGTAGAGAGAGGAGAGAGATCGAAGCTGTGAGCATTCAAGCTTCCCCCAAGAGTCTTCAGGGGAGGCTCGATGCTCGCAAGCCTAGATCAAAGAGAGAAAGGAGAGAGATCGAAAATGCGAGCATTCAAGCTTCCCCCGAGAGACTTTAGGGGAGGCTTGACGCTCGCAAGCCTAGATTGAAGGGAGAGAGGAGAGTTCGAGCACCCTCCATCGCCGTCGCCGTCGTTGCCGTTTGCTGTGCAAGCTGCCGTTTGCGGACAGGTAACGTACCGCCGCCATCGCTGTTGCCATCACCATCGCAACCCTCCCCCGTTGTCCAGTCCTTGTTGCTGCTGTCACCGCCGTCGCCACTATCGTCGCCGTGACGCCTAAGCCTTCCCCTCCTCGGCACCGCAAATCGGGAACCCTAGGGTTCCGAATTTTTCAGGTCGCGGCCCTAGGTCGTCAGGTCAGACCCAGACTGCGGCCGTGTAGGGTTCCACAACTCGGGTCGCGGTTGTGAACCAGGTCAGAGAGCGAGTCGGGCGTGGGTTTCAATCGGGTAGGGTTTCTGCCTGAGACGGGCCTATGCGCGTGGGCCGGGTAGCCTTCGAGCTAAGGTTTTTATAAAAATGGGTCAAAATGGGTTTGGGCTTTTACATTTAAAAAGAAAAAAACAATCGGGCCCATCCGGGTCGCTTTTTATATTATTTTAATATAAAATAATATTTTTAATAAAATAAAATAAATAAAAAATATATTTTATTTTCCAGAAAATAAAATCAAAAAATCAAAAAAATTAAAATATCTCATATTTTCCAAAAAAAAAAAAGCCAAAAATTCCAAAAAAAAAAAAAAAAAAAAAAATCCATAAAAAGCCAAAAAGACTTGTATTTTCAACAAAAAAAACCAAAAAAATCCAAAAATCCTTTTTATGTTCCAAAAAACGAGAAAATGATCCAAAAATGCTTTTCCTCCACAAATGCATGGAAAACCCCTCAAAAATCCAAAAAGCCTTAGGGTTTAAATAAGATTAGGTACTGAAAGGGCATAAGTGATTAACTTGTGTAATCAAGTCCCCGATCCTAATTTCTCTGATTGTGTAGGAGCGAGTATTTCTCTCGATACTTTGCTTGGGTTTCTAATCGACCCACCCCAAATTGATTAGTGGCGACTCCGTTTTAAAATTAACTTATAAGTTAAAAACTTGGATTATTAAGTCGTGAATTAGTGGACTTGGGAGAGTCCGGGCTACGCCTAATCGACATAACCGAACCATTTAGCCTCTTTACGCGCCCGCCCCTAATCGAGTGTCGAAGAAAAAAAGAGGTCGTGACACTGTTCTAGGTTGAAAATGGGTAAACATCTGTTCATCGTTGTCCAGTCCTTGCGGTTGATTTGCAGTGTCATAAAATGGGTCACTCGGAAAATTTGTGAAAGTCCTTTCAGCCGTCCCTCTCTCTTCAACTCCTAACCTTTCCAACTCCCGCAAGAACAAGGTTTCGTTCTTGTATCCTCTATCTCTTAAAAATTCATTGATTAAAGACATCGGTGTTCCTCCTTTCTTCAAATTAGAGTAAAGTTTGAAAGCAACCTTGGGAGTTAGCGTTCTTACAGGTTCAACCTCTTCTATAACTTCTTCGTCTAGTTTAGTCAGTGGAGAAGACTAATGTTGCTAAGAAGGTTGTTGCTAACTTGGATGCAGTGATGGAGAAGAATCTTCTTCCTTGGTCAAGTCGAAATGCGTAGGACCCTCAGGCATATGTCGTGGTCCCCTGCTTGCAATCCTTGAAGACTTTCTTGAAGATATTGTCACTTCAAGGGAGAAATTCACAAACTTGCTCGAAAAAAAAAAAGGTGAAAAATTTTGGACAAATCGAGAGTGAAAGTAAAAGCAAGTGGGAATTTTATATTCTAGGGTTTCAGTGTAAAAATGAAGAAGATGAATCTTGGCAGTATATAAAGCAAGTGAAGCGAAACGTCGTAAAAGGAAAAATAAAAATACCTTTTCGAAAAATAATAACTTCCTTTTTGAAAATAACTATCTTTTCAAAATTGATAATTGCCTTTTTGAAAAAGAAAAACTTGGAAAGATAAATTCAATCAATTAGCAAGTAATAAGTAACCGTACATTTTCAAGTTTTTAAACAAAAATAACTAGTGCCAAAATAACTTACAGTCATAACTCTTGGTCTTTTGAGTCCGAGCACCTTCAGACTTTACTTCTAAGTCTGAGCTCCTTCAGACTTTAATGGATAATAGATGTAATGTTCAGTCTGGTGCGAATAGACTCAAATAGGCTTTTCTCCAATGGCTTTGTAAATATGTCCGCCAGTTGATTCTTTGAATCAATGAATTGAATCATAACTTCTCCACTTTGAACATGATTTCTAATAAAGTGATGTCAAATCTCTATGTGCTTTGCTCTTGAATGAAGAATTTGATTCTTTATTAGATTGATTGCGCCGGTGTTATCACATTTGATCTCGGTGCATGAGTTTTCGATTCTAAAGTCTCTTAGTTGTTGTTTTATCTATAAGATTTGAGAACAGCAACTTCCAAAGGCCACATACTCTGCTTCAGCTATTGAAAGAGCTACAGTGTTTTGCTTCCTTGAGAACTAAGATACTGTTCGGTTTCCCAACAATTGGCACGTATCAGATGTACTCTTTCTATCAACTCTGCAACCTGCTAAATCTGCATCTGAATATCGAAGGAGGGTAAAGTCTCATTCTTTGGGATACCATAGACCTAAATTTGAAGTAGTTGCAATGTATTTGACGATGCGTTTTGCGGCACTTAGATGAGACTTTTTTGGATCAGATTGAAATCTAATACAAATGCAAACACTAAATAAAATGTCAAGTCTAGAAGCAGTTTGATAAAGAAATGAACCAATAATACTCCTGTAAAGCTTTTGGTAAACTTTCTTTCCTCCTTCATCTTTATCCAGCTTCGAAGAACTATACATTGGTATCTCAGTTTTTTTGCAATTCTCCAATCCGAACTTTTTAACAAGTTCTTTTGCATATTTTTCTTGGTGAATGAAAATCCATTCCTTCAATTGTTTTACTTGTAATCCGAGAAAGAAAGACAATTCACCCATCATGCTCATTTCAAATTCATCCTACATAGAAACCTAGAAAACTTATTGCACGGGTTTTTGTTAGGTGATCCAAATATAATATTATCAACATAAATTTGAACAACTAGAAAGTTTTTACCTTCTCTTTTAATAAACAAAGTAGTATCCACTTTTTCTTTGACAAAATCATTTTGCATTAAAAAATTACTTAACATGTCATACCAAGCTCGAGGTGCTTACTTTAATCCATATAGAGCTTTTTTCAGTATGAATACTGAGTCTGGTTTCTTTGGATCCTCAAATCCAAGAGGTTGTTCCACATAAACTTCTTCTTGGATAAATCCATTTAGGAATGCACTCTTGACGTCCATTTGGAATAACCTGAAATTTTTATAACAGGTAAAAGCAAGTAATAATCTAATTGCTTCTAACCTGGCTACTGGTGCGTAGGTCTCATCATAATCTATCAATTCTTCTTGCGTATATCTTTTGGCCACGAGTCTTACTTTGTTCCTGACCACTTTTCCTTTTTCGTCCAACTTGTTCCTGAAAACCCATTTAGCTCCAATGATGGATTTACTTTTTGGTTTAAGAGATAATTTCCATACATCGTTAATGCTGAACTGTCTAAGCTCTTCTTGCATAACTTCAATCCAGCTTTCGTCAGTTAAAGCTTCTTCTATGCTTTTGGGTTCTATTTCAGAATTAAGTGCCACGATGCTAAACTCTTCTTACTTTTTGGATCTGGTGCAAATCCCTTCATCAATGTTACCAATGATGAGTTTTTTGGGATGATTAGACTTGTGCTTCTAGTCTCTTTGCGAAGCCACACCTATTGATTTGGTAGCCATGGAGTGACAAAAGTAGAATCCCAAATTGATTCTGATCGCTCATACGGACAGAATCTTGGTTTCCATAAGTAGAGCTTTTCCGTATAGAAAGTTCTTGTCTTCAACCAATTGTCAATCAATCAGATTGAGTCAATCAAATCAACCTTGATGTAGAATCCAAACCAGATCACTAGCTGTTATACATTTAGGGTTTGTGTTACATTCTGTCAAGTTGTTTCGTTCTGAATCTGTTTCGTTCTGGATGTAAAGTCTGAAAGTCTTCAGATTGAAGTAGATTACAATCTGGACGTAAGTCTGAACATATTCTACTTTTGAACAGATTTAACTTTAAGGTTTGAACATAGTCTGAATAAGTTTAGTTTCAGTATGGAGTCTATCTTCTGGTTCTTCATTCACGTTCAGTCTGGAATTGCAGACTTCTGATGTAGAATAGACTTTGACACTAAAATCTGGCAATCTTCAAACTTTAACACCAAAGTCTGGAAATCTTCATAATATACTTTGGACATGTGTTACGTTTAGTCTTCTAGCTGTCTTTAGACTTTGACAATGTCATTTACATGTTCTATCATATGTATGGTATATTACTTAATCATTAAATATGTTAGTAGCCTTTGATTTATTTTGTCATCTTCAAAACATCATAAGGGATTTCCCTAACATTAATAAATAAAATGCATCGTCACATGTAAAACTAAGCATTGCTTATATTGTTTATTTATTTGTATGAAACATTGTATGCATATGCATGAATCTGGATGGACGCATTATTGATTGACGATTTTTATGGTAAATGAAAATGGGAAAAGTAAAGTCTACTTATGTTTTTATCATACTTACAAGATAATTATGCATTCACTTTGTGTATACCAAGTGAAGTGGTAAGAGGATTTTTTTAGCTTAAAACTAGAGATTTCATTTATTGAGTTTTGGCTCTTTTTTTTTTTTATATTTCAGACATGTAGGATGGACACCCCTCAACCTTTACACTATAGAGTCCCTATACATTATGAAAGTCTTTATGAAATGTGCTTGAATTAGAGTTTGAAATAATATATACCAAATGTAGTTTTACTGTATGGGTTGATATAGGCTCCACAGAGTGAGATCCTTTTCAATTCGTTGCCTAGTATCAAAATCTTGACGGTGAGTAAGTTGGTCCATTGAGAGGCTTCAATCTTGATGATGGAGACATAGCAGACAAAAAAGTTATCGACCCATGACTTTAGTTTGAACGTTTATATATGCAGACTTTTGAAAGTATAGTATAGATATAAATCTCTCTACCCCTACCCAGACTTTTGTCTTTTGCTCATAATGTAAGGAAGCAGTGAACTCAAATGTGATATAAATAAAAGAGGCATAAGTATATTGGTTATACTTATAAGGCCTTCAATTGTTAAAAGAATATTGGTGAATGTTTAATCACACTTCAACATGCTAAAAGAGAGTAATAATATCATAATATGTGTCTGGTGATGTTCTGGGCGTCACACTTTTGCACCTAATATTTTCTCAGGGCAACTTCTTTGAGTCGTAACTAGTCGTACTCTCATCACAAACATCATTGCTTCTGGTTCTGGTCGACGTTGCAGCTCCCCAACCGCTCTTCCAAACACCACTATCGCTATCACTAGTGCTGAACGCCTCATCGCTGTCGTCGCTTCTGATTGGACCACGTCATGGTTGTTGTCATCGCTATTGTGCACCGACACACCCACATGATCCGTCACCTCCAGCTCTGTGCTCACCTGTAGCTGCAGTGCAAACTTGAGGCCCCACACAACGTCGTTCATGGATGGCCGCTTGGCCCCCTTGTCCTGCAAGCAGCTCATGGCGATCTCGCAGAACTTGTTGAGGCATTCGGGGGCGATAGACCCCTTCAGGTGCGGGTCCACGATCTCCTCGACGGCCCCGCTCTTGTAGCAACTCTGCGCCCACTCAGCCAGGCTGATCTGCTCCATCGGGGCCATCCGGCTCACGGCAGGCCTTGCACACAGCACCTCGAGCAGCACCACGCCGAAGGAATAGACGTCGGACTTGTCAGTCAGCTGCTGGCGCCTGTAGTACTCCGGGTCCAGGTATCCGAAGGTGCCCTTCACGACCGTGCTGACGTGCGTCTTAGACGCACTCGTGGGTCCGGCCTTCGAGAGCCCGAAGTCGGACACCTTGGCAACCCACTTCTCGTTGAGCAGGATGTTGGTCGTCTTCACGTCGCGATGTATGATGGTGTGCTTGGCACCGCTGTGGAGGTAGTGGAGCCCCCATGCGGCGCCTATGCAGATCTCGAGCCGCTGCTTCCAGGGGAGTGGGGGATTATCGGTGTTGTAGAGATGATCGCTGAGGGTCCCGCGTGCCATGTAGTCGTACACGAGGATCATCTCTCCCGCGTCCTTGCAGAACCCAATCAGGGAGACCAGGTGGAGGTGCCGGAGCTGCGAGAGCATCTCGATCTCGGTCCTGAACTCATGGAGGCCCTGCTGCGATCCCTGGTTCAGCCGCTTGATCGCCACTGGGGTGGCCTCGCCATCGACATAGCCCTTGTACACGTTGCCGAACCCCCACCCCCACGCCGATAATAAACACCTTATTAAAGTTGTTCGTGGCCGCTCTGATCTCCTTTAGTGAGAAGTGGCGGCACAGATCCGACGGCAGGGACGACCCCCGGGTCTTCGTTGACTTGGTCGTCGCGAAGGACAATGGGCCCCACCGTGAGGTGCTGTTGCTCAAGGTCGAATCCTTCGCTCTGTTTCGTCGCCGGTACAGGAAGAAAGCCAGGAGAGAGAGAACGGTGAAGCCCGAAGTTCCACCAGCAACGATGACAATTTTTACTGCTTTGCTGAGGCTCGACGGTGCCTTGCTTGCCGGTGGAGGTCCTGGCGGATTATTCGGGACCGGATCCGGGTTCACCCCTATGAGATTCTCGCCTGGATTGTTGATCTTGAATATCTCGAGGCCATTCAAGATGGCATCAGAGTAAAGAGTAGAACCATCTGGAAGCGCGCCCAAAGAGACGGAGAGGTTGGTTCTTTTCTTTTGGCTGTGATCCAGGAGGACTACTGCAAAATCTCTATAGACGGGCACGCCCTTCCCGCTCCAACTAATGACATCCGCTTGATCCACGACCAGTTGTGAATCTATGAAGATCTCGAAAACCCTGTCTAAGGGCTCCTTTATCTCTTTCTGGAATTCGCAAAAGTGTAACCGGACCAAGTAATAGAAGTTCGTGTCCACCTCGACGGACCACGTGAGTTTGTAACTCAAATTGATTCTTTTGTCCGTTCCCATGGTCCTTGCAGTAGTGTATATGCAATCTGGAGCCGTGTAATTCGGCACTTGCTCGCTGTAATTGAGTTGGATAGTTGTGTTAACTGGCAAAACTCCGATGTCCGAGGAAGTCACGTACTCGCCATCTGCTTCCCAGGTCCTGTACATTCCCGTGTCATCAGCTGGACCGACAAACTGTCCACCCACATTCAAGCGCTTCACCGCTTCGAGAGCTCTAGTGGTATCCAAGGTGTATGGCGCTAGCTGACCAGCCAACTTGATTCCCACGGTTGAGTCGTTGACGGTGTAGTAGAGACTTTCGGGCATGGAAACGACTTCGATTCCATTCACGAAAGCATACGCGTCTGAGCTACCAGGAGTGGGAGTGAACGTTATGTTCAATATCTGGTCCTCTCCGACACTTAAGCAGAACTCTTTAGAGAAGAAGCTCGCGGAGCGGGTGTAATCAACAAAGAGGGAAGCGCTGAAGTTGCGGAGCAGGGTGTACCCAGCGGACTCGACTGAGAAGAAGGAATCAACACGGCGGAAGTTGGGGTAATCCGAAGGGAAGAAGTGTAGGCGAACGAATATGGGCCCTGGGGTGACGTGGAAGGTGTAGGCGAACTCGGAGCGGGAGAGGCGAGCCGTGAGGTATGGGACGGCGCCAGGGATGCTGGGAGATGAACTGCTTGCCCTTGCAATGATAGAGGGAGTTTTCTCAATTGGTGTGTAGTCTGAACGGTCGGCGGAGTCTCCGATCCAATTCCGTACGCCCACAGTGGAGCTGGTGGAGGAGCCGCAGTCGACGGTGATATCATCGGTCGGCCGGTAAGCGCCAGTGTTGTCACCGGTAACTGAGACGGGGAGTGCTTCGAGAGATGAAGATGAATAATAGAAGTGGGGGTTTCATGTTCGTCATCTCGCTGCTCGACGACAGAGGGTCGCAGACGAATCGATGAAAAGCACAAGGAGAGCGGGGTCTCGGAGATGAACCAGTTTTGACTAATGGGGAATTAGGAAGAAGAGAGGAAGAGAAGGCCGGCACTAGTGACGAGATTAGTAGAAGACCAAAGTCGTCGCTAAGATATCTGCAAGGGAATAGAGCCCTCGCCTATCACAAGAAAATCAGCGGACGGGATTTGTGCCCTTCCGGTAAGCTTTCCGGGAAAGTTCAATTGCCTTAGGAAGGTCAGGTCAGGTCGGCGGTACGACTGCCGCGTCCCATGCAATAGTGCTCTCCCTCAAGGGACTACCACCAAACCGTGTTTTCCATATCGCGTCCTCCCTTTTTCAACTTTTAGGAAAAATATTTATGTAACAGAAATCTAATCAAACGCTTTATTGATGTATCGTATACCGGATAAATCCATTGATGCTTAGTCGGAGACTTCTAAGATTTTAATCTTATACCATATCCCATAAATATCAGCCATTAGATTAAGATGGAAGGATCCTAACTGTCAAAGTTAGGTGTCCGATACTAGGAAATGCATGTCCAACGTACTAAAATGAAATTTACAATACTTTAAGCACTAGCAAATGAGTGCTAGATCCATAAAATATTGACATCGGTTATATTGTTAGTTACATTGATTGTTGTTGTTGGAAATGGTGATCCATTTTCTAGAATTTCCTAGAGTTGCTAAACTTCTAGAATTCCTTAGATGAAGTTTTTGGAAGAAAACAAAAAATATAAGCAAGCTCCTCCCCTTCCCTTTGTACTATAATCAATAATAAAATAAAAGTTCCTTTTTCGTTCCCTTGTACTCTCTTCTAACACTCCCTTGCACACACACATTAACACACATACACACACGCACGCTTCCGCAAAAACATCCAACAGTTGCAAACCTTTATAAGCCACCATAGTTTGAAAGGATTTAAAATTCACAATGTTAAGTTTTTGGTTACAACGGATCGTTGAATTTTTTTAAAATCATTGTAATTGAATAAGTTTAAAATTTGCAACATTTTGTTCATGGTTACTTTCGCAAAGCGTTGTAGTTGAAAAAAAAATACAAGATTATGACATTTTATCCTTATTTAGGGCAAACAAACATAACCCTTTGTAAATAGTTGTATTTGAAAAAACATCCCAATCTTGGACGTTTTGCTCTTGTCATGACTTCATTACTCTCTGTAACGAAATTCTCAATTTATGACAATTTCTTCTTTTCCATGACAAACGGTCATAAAAGTTGGGAAATTTAAGATGTTTTGCACTTAGTCACGTCGCAAAATTGTAACACTTTGGAAACAACTTCGATTCCATTCACGAAAGCATATGCGTTTGGGTTAACAGGAGTGGGAGCAAACGTGACATTCAATATCTGGTCAGCTACGATGGTTAAGCAGGACTCTTTGCGGAAGCTCGTGAAGCCAGTGTGATCGAAAAAGAGGAAAGCGCTGAAGTTGCGGAGCTGAGTGTAGCCAGCAGCCTTGGAAAGAGAAGAATGAATCGTCACGGCCAAAGTTGACGTAATCCGAAGGGAAGAAGTGGAGGGGAACGAATTTTGGCCCCATGGTGACGCTCGTGTGGGATGCGGTTGTGGATGGAGGGAGACGAACGGTTTGCGCTTGCAACGATAGAGGAATGAGTTTCATCGATTGGAAAGTAGGTCGAACCATCCTCGGTGTCCCCGATCCAAGTCTGCTTGGACTCAGAGGAGTTGCCGAGGGAGCTGCAGTTGACGGCGATATCATTAACCGGCAAGTATGCGCCAACATTGTCGCCGGTGACTGAGACAGTGAGTGCTTCGAGCAGTACAGAGATGAAGAGGAATAATAAGAGAAGTGGTGGTTTCATGTTCTTCATCTTACCGTTTAATGTTTGAGAGGATCGCAATTGAATCCATGAATAGAAGTTCACATGGATAGTAGACTCTCGAAGATGAACCTGTTTTAATCATTGGGATTTAGGAAAGAGCTAGAAAAAAAGCGAGAGACAGAAAGATTAGATAAGATGGGGAAAATTACCAATTTAGTCCTAAATTAACAAATTCTGATATAATCTTAGATCTTTTCAATTCAGTTTTTTTTTTTTTTTTATACTCCAACATATTCTTTTCGGTTAATTTTATCCGAAAATGTTGACATACTAGTCCACTCATCTCTAACCATCTTTAGTAACACGACTGATCATATGATTTGGACAAACTGAATTAAAATAACATGACTTTAAAAATTATTGTGAATTTTCTGATTTGTTATGTTCTTTCTTCTTTCGCACTTTTGCTCATCCTAAAGCTCTTAGGGAAACATGGTAAATCGTTGCAAGAAAGCTAATTTTTCTAAAGTCAAGCTGAAGTACTACTGTTAATCCCAAATCTCTTTGGGAAACATGGTAAATCATCGTAAGAAAGCTGATTTGTCTAGAGTTAAAGCTGAGCTGGTGGCGTGGCTGCCGGTGCTCCTCCATGGATTACGGAAAAGCATTCTCGTTCGGTAGATCTAATGGCGGTGCTAACAAGCGCGTCTCAATAATCAACCCGATAATGCTCAAATTTCCGGTGAATAGTGCCGAAGCTGGCCACAAGCGAACCAGTCTCATAAATTCCCAGTGATCCTGGCCAAGCCCATTTTGCTGCCGCTGGCGCCAATCTGCATGGAGGTGCAAGAAACCAAGGCAAATGGTGAAGATTCATCAGAATCGAACGAATTCCCACCCGATTTCCCCACGATTTGGCGTATTAAGGGAGTTGCTCTTTGTAACAATTCAAGCAGTGGTTGCGGCGCGGGATAAAGGGAGGCCTCAAGTGAAAATTGAAGCAGCGGCAGAGGCACAATGAAAGGAAACTTCTATACTTCACACAATTAAGATCTAAAATACCGATGTCAACTTATAACATTTGTCACACACCTGACTCCAACAAGTATAAGGGATGACACGGTTGTCATTTCATCCAAATAATGTAGCTTCTAATGTAACTATAACTCAACTTGATATTGGAATATATACATCCATATATTTGATAAAGTGTCATTTTGTTACAAGATTAGAGTTTCCATAATCCGTAAAAAAACACACACATAAATATATATATAAATATATCTCCAACTAACAAATAAACTCATGAGTTCAATGCAGACATAAACAACTCATATAAAAAAAATCCCACTATCAAAATATCCTCTTGAAAATGTAAACACTCTTGTCCTATTTACGGCTAACTAAAGAACCTAAAAATAGAAGTAAGATAAATGGAATAAGCAACTATAAGCCAATGAGTAGTACAAATCTCTTCTAAATAAATCGGGCATCCACTATGAATGTTTAGGACACAAAAAGGTAACTCATTTACACTAAATCCAACATATAAGAAATTTACAAGATGAAAAAGAACTATATTACTTCAACATAACTATATTTGTAACGGAGAATACCAATTTCATCAATAATATCAAAATAAGTATTGATGGTTTAGTCCACTAATCAATCTCATCAAATCATACATCAATGGTCCATCACACTCAATGCCTTGTGATAAAGGCGACTAAGATTCTCTCCTTGGCTAGGTCTCTACTTATATTGCTAGTAGCCAACTCACAAAGATATCCTAAAACTAGTATACATACTTACAAACCCCTTAGGTGGGCCCCTAGAGACAATGAGCATCAACACAAATTCATAACATAAACCTCCAAAATCCACAAAACCTATCCAACCTCTATATCATAAACCAAAATATATAATCTTTCACAACTCAATTCATCAATCAAAATACCTTTTTGTAAAGTATTTCTCTAATCTTTTTAAAATTTATCTCATAAGTATATTTACGAAAAAATACACATGACCTTTCAAGAAAAGTTTATCAGACCATCTTACAATAACTAAAAATAATAAACACTTGATCTAGTTTTATGCAACAAATAGGTTCTTCTTAGTTCAATGCCCGCGCACACACACACACACACATAATGACATGGATTTTATAAAACTATAAAAGAGATCAGCACCACTTAGTTAGGAATGCTTAAAGCCAAATAATGTAGCTATTTGAGTCAACAATTTAGTAATTCTATCAATTAAATGAGAATTGATGTCAAGACAATGCAAAACACTACTTTAACTAATGACTCTAAACTATGCATGTTCATCGACCAATCGACCTTTACACAACAATGAAAGGCTTGTTGTAGTAGTCATTCAAAACCATCCGTTATGCCTAGCTTGCGTGTCATAATGTTTTTGCACCACAACTCTCTTCATTGAACCATGATTCTAGCAAATCTTCTGTCAAGTGAAAGACCTTTCGAGATAATTATATTCCCTAAGCTTTGCCAACTCTAAAGATAGCTAAAGATGGGCCATAATCATTGGTAAACTAGGAAATTCGCTAATGTTACAGCTCGTGTGCATAATTTCAAAAATTCATTTCGGGCAAACTATAAGCTTGAATCAAGTTATGTAAAATCCTATAGTTTTACAATACCCTAAACTATTAATGTCCCATAATTTCTCAATTTAACAAATCATAGATTTTACCTACCGACTTAAAATTCACAAAGATCCAAAATTATGGCTCTATTTCGAAAATTTCTTTAATTAGATTAATTGGGCGTTGTGAGATAAAGTTAGTATGATTTGACGAGGCGCCGTGGCATGTACTCTTCTTTCTTTTCCTTTCCCTTCCTACTTTTTCACCTTTGTTTCTATCCTTTTCTCTTCTTCTTTTTTCCCTTTATATGCCTCTTTTGAACGGGTACTCCTTTTCTTTAATGGGGGAGCCCACCTTTTTTTTTTTTTTTGCTTTACTAGTCAATATTGACTAAGTCAAAGCCAGCCATTACAACATCAATGACTGTTTATTACTAGTATTGACAAATCAATCATCTATCTTTACTGAAAACGAAGATGAAGAATAGAAAAAACTCCACCAGCTCTTGTAAATGCTGTAGCCGTGGGATGGGGGCATTGGATTAGCACCCAAAGAAGAACATAAACGGTAAAAGGACAGAAAGAAAAGGAAAAAAAAAAAAATCAAAAAATAAAAGTAAATAAAGTCCTTTTGAAAAATTTGTCTCTAAAGTTACTCAAAATGAAGTCCTTTTGAATAAATTTGTCCATGTCAACTCTTTTTGGCCGTGGCACGTAGGACAGATAACGATAATTTTTCATTGAAAGTTTCATTGCCACGTTGCTAATTTTTTTGTTCTTTTGTTCTTTTGTTCCTCATAACAACAAAAAAAAAAAAAGAATAAAAATACATTGCATTTTCAGGTAAAAGTTGGTTAGAAAGATTATACTAAAATTCCATGAAAATGTTTGAGATTATTTTGGTAAAATTGAAAATTTTAGAATTTCATTGAAATCAATATGTTGTTAATTAACAAAAAACTAATCTATACAAAAAAAATAAAATGTGTTTTTCCGGTTGAAAAGCTCTATATATAGTGCTGAGGAGCACGTTGCAAAAGCTGGACAATCAGCGTACATGGGGACATTATGGTGCCAAATAAAGCCGAGCGTGTGCAAGAGAGAGATAGGAATGAATTGATAATTTTTTTTTTTTGAAACGAATTTAGTGAAAGACCAAAGTCGTGGCTAAAATATACGCAATTAGTAGAACCCTTTACCTTTCATAAAAAAGCAGCCAATGGGACTCGTACTCTTTTGGTGTGCTTTTCATGGAAAGTTTCATTGCGTAGAAAGGCCAGGTCAATAGTAAGACCGCCGGGGACACTTTTGGTGTGTTTTTCATGGAAACTTTAATTGCGTGGAAAAATCGGGGACATTGAAAGGACATTGAATTTTCCAATCTCCGTTATTTGCTACACTAGTAGAATCAAGGATTTAAAAGTCAGGAAAAGCATCCTTACTAACATGTGCTCCCTCGGTCAACAATCTCCGCTATCTGGCCAAATGTTACGCAGGGGAAGCAACAGGCCACGACCACTGCAAACACGCAAGAAATACTTGGAGATTCTCCGTGTGTTACTCGTCCATTTTATTATAAACTTGCCCAGGAAAAGCAAAAGGCGACTGTAGCAATTAAAGCGTCATCCATGCAGTCAAACAACCCCGTTGTCCAAGGATATGGTAGAGCAGACGGTGGCAATTGAACTATTATCCCTTAAGGCATCAGAGGCACGTTATGCGGATGAAATGGCACTTGAGGATAGTCTAAACCAGCAGTATGAAAGGGTTGAGCCGGAGCATTCATCGGCCCTGTAGTAAAGCCTGGGACAGGATGCAATGGCTGGAAACCGGCTGGAATCTGAGAGCTCACGGGAATCGGTTGCCCTGAGTATAGAGTCGATTGAGCCCCAAAACTTTGGTTCGCTTGTGGAATTTGTCCAGGACCAACCAGATGCTGTGGATTAGATTGCGGCATAGCATGAAATGGCATCGTCTACTAATTTTGGGGCTGGAATTGTACAACTTGCATCAGATCAATCGAACTGGTTTGTACATTCTGCTGGAGCCGAAACTGTTGCTGAGTCGAAGGATCGCTCACCTCCTCCGGTTGCATTTGTTAGTGGACTGAACTGCAAGGAGCAAATAGTTCGGTCAAGGGACGTCCCTTCTTTTCTCAATCCTGATGATGCACGGCAAATTCCTTGGATGAGCCAAAGGTCAACAAACTTTTCAAATGGTTTTCATACAACTAATTGAAACCCATCTCCAGTCCTAAAGATCATGACATAAATGGACCCTTCTCCGCTTAGCGTGGCTGGCATAGCCAGAGTCTATTAAAATCTGTTTTCACACTAAAGATGCCAAGCAGGACACTACAAAGGCTTCGTTAACTTTCGAGAAAATGAATGACAACCTGGCGCGTATATATTAAACTGTTCTTTGGTTGATTTTTTGCATGATATCGGCCAAGCATGGTGGAAAGGGCATACCGACATTTCGGGTCTTTACAGCATGCCGTCTCAAAACCGGAAGAATAAAGTAGCTCTGAAGCTGGGGGCTTTCATAACAATCATTCAAATGGTGTATTCGTGCAGCCAATGTGCACATACCGGAGGCTTTCATGTCCCGTCTATTGACAAGGAAGTCTCTTCTCGGTCACAGAAAGAGGAAGCATATGCTCTGTTCTGGCATTGATGTCTACGACACTAGATTACATGCTCCATGTAGTTCAAACCTTTTATTTTGTGTTTGACGGCCGGATTTATGCATCGTGTGCCTGAATTGTAGTTCAAACCTTTTTTTGTGTTTTGACAGCCGGATTTATGCATCGTGTGCCTGAGTTTTTAAAGAGAACATGCTCAAAATGTTACTCATTACCAGTTTTCTCAGTTACACAAGATGGAAGGGAATTTTGGCTGTGACATTGCCAGGAACAGAAAAGCTTGTTCAGAACCGCAGTAAATCACACTGGGGAGGGCATAACACCCTGTATCGTGCTAAACAAATGTCCAGATTAGGAATGACCAGCGCACCGGCGTGGTCGCAGCAAGGCCTACACGGCCTTTGCCGGGCAGGGCCGAGCCGTTAGCAAAAAGGGACTTGATTGTTTCCTCTATATTAGATTTATTAAAAGAATAGAAAATAGAAACCAGACCCGGATATAATTTGCCTCGGCCCAACACCGACCAGGCACGGCCATAGGCAATTCATAGTAGAAATGTTGGGTAAAGTGCATATTATGGTCCGTAAGTTTCTGCATTTATGCGATTTGATCCTCTAATTTTTATTTCGTTAAATCGAGTCCTCTAACTTTCTACATTTGTGCAATATGGGTCCTTCAAGTTCTATTTTGTACAATCAAATCCTTTAACTTTTTGAATTTATGCAATCAAATCCTTCAGTCAACCGCTTCGACTAAACCATCAAATTATTCAATGACGTGACATTGTTTATGTGACAAAAATAACAGGTGATGCTAATTTGCTTCCAAATGAGCAGAAAGCAAACAGGAAAAACAAGTAAAAAGGAAATCATAGTTTGACAGCATTACTTACAACAAGTAAACAATACACTGATTGCACAAATCAAAAAAGTTAAGAGGACTTAATTGCACAACATAAAAAATAGAAGATCAAATCACACAAATGCCTAAACTTAGAGAACCAAATTTGTACTTAATCCTCCAAATGTTTAGACTCATTTTGCAGATCCCATCCACGTCATTACAGTCCAATTTCTTTCAAAAATTCACACAACTTTGATAAATATTACTGTTTGAAAACTGCAAGTCCGCCTAAGAATAAGCTGCAGAAGCGTCTTCAGTAGCTTGTAAGAGGGCATTTAATGCCCTCATATACCAAAGTCTGCAATTTGCAAAGGTTTTCAATTTCCAAATAGCCTCAAGATGGATTCATAAAGAGATGAAAGCTGAAACTCTGCACTAAGTTAAAGCTCTTTGATTGCCATTGAATCTAAGATAGTGAAGGATTTGTACCTTCTACTGAATATTAACACAATCATGCAGACTTATCAATGAATTATTTAGCCAAAAATCGCTACATAGCCCTACACGGTACATCATTCAATTTCCAAAGGTTTGTTCTGTTTCTTTCTACTTCATTTTAAGTAGTCAAAATCTTACTGTTCTACTACATTTATCTTGATGACCCATTGTATGTTCATTATGTTTCTTTCTGCTTCATTTTAGATAATCAGAATCTGGTCGTTCTGTCATATTAATCTTGATGATTCGTTTTGCTTCTTCCTACTTTGTTCTAGGTAGTGAGAATTTGGTCATTCTGCCATATTTATATTAATGAGTCATTACATGTTCGTTCTGCTTCTTTCTACTACATTCTAGGTAGTTAAAATTTGGTTGTTCTGCCATATTTATCTCGATGACCCATTACACATTCATTCTTCTTCATTTTGTTTTGTTATGCATAGTCAAAAGCAGTTCGTTCTATTATATTTGTCTTAATAACCTCTTGCATATTCGCTCTATTTTGTTCAGTTAGAATTTTACTAGTCAGAATCTATTCATTCTACTTGTTTCTGCTAGGATTTCCGATGACAGAATCTGTCCATTTGTGAATCTGCCTTTTGTGAATCTACTCATTTGGTCAAATCTGTTTATTTGTGAATCTGTTCACTTGTTGAATTTGCCAACTTATGAATCTGTTCATTCATAAATATGTTTATTAGTTCAAATAGACTTTAAATGAGTATGAATCTATTCCTTGTTGAATTTGCCAACTTGTGAATATGTTCGTTGATAAATTCGTTTATTGGTTTAGACAAACTTTACTGAGTATGAATCTATTTCTTGTTGAATCTGCCAACATGTGAATCTGTTTGTCAATAAATCAATCCATTGATTCAGACAAACTTTACTAAATATGAATCTATTATTTGTTGAATCTATTTATTTGTTGATTCTATTCATTTGTAAATCCGTTCATTATTGAATCTTTTCTTTTGTTCTAGAAGCTTCTATTAAGCCAGAATTTACCTTTTTGATTATTCAGACTTTACGACCAGAATGTACTTGTTATTCTAACTCAAAATGTACCCATTTACATGTTCAAACTTTATGTCCAGAATATATTTATTCGTTCGGATCCCGCTAATGTTTAAATTCAAAATGTACCCATTTGGATCTTTAAACTTTAACAACCAGAGTATGACTATATGTTATTTCATATACGATTATTTGTTTAATGTATTAAATTGAGTTGAGATATGTGTGATATGCTTGTAATTGTGTGTGTGTGTGTGTGTGTGTGTGTGTGTGTGTGTCTGTGTGTTATGGCTTTAATTAATATTAATGTGATTCCGTCACTCATATAGTGGTGCGTGATGATACCCCATGATGGTAGTTTGCGGGATGTCCAGTTGGGATGTCCCGAAGAGTGTTTCAAGATGTCTCGAGAGTTGAGATGCCCTATGGTGGGGACATTCTGTGGTGGAAGTTTGTAGAATACCTCGAAATTGAGATGCCCTAATAGATGGGATGCACAAGAAAGTTCGAGAGGAGGAAATATTAATGGATAAAATGCATTATCATGTGTAGAATCAAATATTATTTATATTGTTTGTTTGTTTATGTGAAACATAGTGTGCATATGCATGAGTCTGAATAGACGTATTGTTGGTTAACAATTTCTATGGTAAATGAAAATGGAAAAGGTAAAGTCTACTTATATTTTTATCACACTTATCGGATGATTATGCATTCACTTTGTGTATATCAGATGAAGTGGTAAAAGAATTCTTTTAACTTAAAACTAAAAATTTCATTTACTGGATTTTGGCTCATTCCTTTTATTTTTCAAACATGTAGAATGAACACCTTTCAACCTTTACGCTATAAAGTCTCTATGAATTATGAAGGTCTTTATGAAATATGTTTGAATCAGAATATGGAATAATATATATCAAGTGTAATTTTATGATGTGGGTTGATGTAGGAGGTTTCCTAGAGTGAGTTCCTTTTCAGTTCATTTCCTAGTACCAGGACTTGACGATGGAGACACAACAAACGGAGAAGTTATCGACCTATGACTACGTTTATACAGGCAGACTTTTGGAAGTATAGTATAGTACGAAGATAGGTCTCCCCACCCCTATCCAAATTTTTGTTTTTTGCTCGTAATATAATAAGATTATGAATTCAAATGTGGTATAAATAAAAGAGGCATCAATATGTTGATTATACTTGTAAGGCCTTTAATTGTTAAAAGAATAATAGTAAATGTTTAATTACGCTTCCATATGTTAAAAGAGAGTAATAATATAAGAAGCACATAGTTTTGAGCGTCACACTTGAGCGCCTGATATTTTCTCAAGGCAACTTTTCTGAGTCGTAACTAGTCATAGTCTCATCACAAACATCATTGCTTCTGGCTCTGGTCGACGTCGCAGTTTCCCTATTGCTCTTCCAACCACCACTATGGGAAAATGTTGGGTGGGTCTTACCCTCCACGTAGGTTTAGGGTAAGACCACTCAGCGATCGACACGTGGCTCCATGTAGGCGACGGCGTCAGACGTTTAAAATTTGCGCGCACCACTCCTGGGGCCCACCATTCTGACGCTATCTCTCCTCTGCGACCTCTGCTCTCCTGTCCACTCGTCCTCTCTCTCCTCTCTCTCTCTCTCTCTCTCTCTCTCTCTCTCTCTCTCTCTCTCTCCCTATTCTCCCCGTTCTCCGTTCCGTTTTGCGAGAGAACAAAAGTCGCAGGGCTTCTCTCCAAATGCTCTTCCCCTCCTCTACTCTCTCTCCTCCACTGGTTGCCCGCGACGCCTCCTCCGCTGGTTGCCTGCGACGCCGACGCCCTTTCCACCTCCGCCGACGCCTTTGCTCTCCTTCGCCGGTTGCCCGCGACGCCGACGCCGACGCCTCTGCTCTCTCTCCTCCGCTGGTTGCCCGCGACGCCGATGCCGACGCCTGCCTCCGCCTCCGCTGACGCCTCTGCTCTCCTCTGCTGATTGCCCGCGACGCCGGAGCCGACGCCCTGTGACATCCAGATTTTTCGATCCTGTCTTCTACTAAATAAATCGGGCATTTCATTAACGAGCCTATAGGGTTATTCTCATAGCCGATCACTCTCGAGATAACTAGACTATCTGGGGAAATTATTAAAGAATTCTAAGGCAATAGACTTAAGAACTCAATCAGGAATCAGCTTCTCGACCATGTCCATCTTTAGAGGTCATTACGGCACAGTTAAAAATTGATTTGAAATCAGAGATAGGCTGGATCGATAGAGATATGTGGCTAATCGTGGGTGACACCACTGAATTAGAAAATTCTCGTCGGCCGACACTAGACTGATTTTCTTATTGTTTTGGTACCTTGTGTCCGTAATTGAATCCTCGAGATTTTCACGACAATCAAGAGTCGCCATTGAGTCGAGTGGGTTCATAGTGGCTCGAAGAAAATCTACCATGGGTCATTTGCCTTAAAAAATTTTGAAAACTATTCGATAGTCTAACTCACGCTAAAAACGCGCCGAATGAAAATTAACCGCCACCCGAGTTCGATTTTAAAATTGAAAGTTTTTGGTGTCACGAGCTATTTTAAACGTCAACTCGCCTCGAAGATTTTTCAGAGATTCCGAGATTTTTACGGAAAATCGGTTCGGACGCCGCGGAAAATCAACGGAAATTCGGTTAGGCCAAATTTAATGAAATTTCGACTTCCAAGCCGAGCCTTTGAATGTTGGAGACTAGTAGAAAATGGTATGGGATTTACCTTCGACGAAATCGGACCTCAATTTGGGGAATTGAGTAAGAAAATTGAATTAAATTGGGTGAATTTCGAAATTGGAAAGGGGGCAGAAATTTGGGGCTTCAAATTGGATAATTTGGTGAAGATTAATCAAGAAAGAAATTGGGAAACATAGAGGATAAAATTTAAGATTGGTGGGACCAAAGCAATTAATGAATTGGCTAAGGATTGTGGACTTTCACCCTCCTCTTAGCTGGCTTCTCACGCTCGGCAACCCTCCCATCCGCTCATTGTCCCTGCTTTTGTTTTAATCTCTCTACCGTGCGAAGCAATCCCCATCCAATCTCTCTCTATCTCCGTTACTTCTCTTCCTCAACCGAAGCCCACACACTCCACTCACGCCAGCCACGAGATCTTCAATTAAGCTGCTCCTCGCCACTTGTCCATCAACGAGCATCTCTTGGTCAGCATCTGCAAGAGCGAAGCCGTTGGTTGACCGCTTGAAGCCCACGCCCACGCGTCCGAGTTGCTCCCATTCAATCAAGCGTCCCAGCTGCAGCTTTCCTCCGCGCGTTCCTCAGCTCCACTCCACACGTCCGCCAGCAAAGCTTGAAGACCAGCAACGCTTGAAGATCAACGGCACAGCTTCTTCGACGCTGTTTTTCCCTCCATCGTCCACGCCAGCGCGCCCCCATCTCAGTCAAATTTCCACCGGGTGAAGCCTTCGTTGACCAGCGTCCGCGTGTCTTCGCCATCAACTCCACGAAGCTGCGAGCGTGAAATCGAACGACCTTCATCTGGCCGTGCGAAGCCCACCGAAGTCCAGCGTTGTGGGCCCATCTTCATCAACAATTCGGGCCTTTTTGTTGTAGCCCAGTCCAGTCCAATTCAGCCACTTCAGTTCAACGTGCAGCCCAGTTGTCTTCAAGCCCAGTCGAAATTCATCAGCTGCAGCCCAATTCCAAGCCCGCACCAATTAAAGCCCAACAGTGGGCCCAATTCCAGTAAATCAATTTAAGCCCAGCCCACAAATTGAAGCCCATTTTCAGCAAGCCCAACTCAACTTGGGTCCAACCCAAAATCAAGAACAAATCTCAATTGGGCTGAGATTTGTTGGGCTAAGGTCGAGGCCTAGTCCAAGTCCGTCGGGGTCATCGATAGCCCGATTTCAGCCGCCGTCGCGGTGATTCGGTTCCCGCTTTTAATCAAGTGAGTTTTACTCACTAATGCTTTATTAGTTTGCTAATTATGCTTAGGGTTGGTTAGATTTAAGTAAGTGCAATTAGGTGGTTAGATTAGGTTTGAACAATTAAATTAGTGACTTAATGATGCATGTTAGGTGGTTAGACTTAGTTATTAGCAAGTAGAGAGCCTCTAATATTTATTGAATGTATCTCGGGATTTTTCCCAACCCATTTCGGGCTCCAATCAGGCAATACGGGCATAAATTGGATTTTTATTATTTATTTATTTAATTTTCGAAATTAATTATTTAATTAATTATTTTTCCGGAAATTAACCGGGATGGTCGGTGACCGGAATTTCGTGCCAATTGTCGTGGTGCAGTCCGTTTATTTAATTGAGCTTCAATTTTTATGGAATTGATTTAAATTGTGAAATTTGAGGAATTGTCCTAAATTATTTGTTATTGAATATTTGATTGGTAATGGCCGAGCATGGGTATATAGCACCAGTACGTTGATGGGCTATATAGTAGGGAGAATGGTGAGAGCTAACTCGAGAACATTATTGGTTGAGACCAATCGGGCCACGATATTATTGGACATACGTGGTTCGGTGATTGGAAGTATCACTTGGCGAAAACGGCGCCTTAAAGAACGCACGTGAATGACTTATAGACAAACGTGGTTCGGTGATTAAGGAAATATCACCTGGTGAAAACGACGCCTTAAAGAACTCACGATGTTGTCTATTGCCGATGTCACCTTGGCGAAAACGGCACCCTAGAAAGGACACGTGGTTCGGTGATCGAGGATATCATTGGTGAAAACGGCGCCTTAAAGAACGCACGGTGTCGGTGATCGGTATGTCATTGGCGAAAATGATACCCGAGAAACATATGTGATTTGGTGAAAGAGTACACCATTGGGAAATTATGGTATGAGTGGGAATGATCTAGAGATGGTCTGACTGACATGTAATCGACTAAGTCGATTGATCAATGCTTGATTGGACGTCGTGAATTGTTTGAATATTTGTGTTTAACCTTGAATTGCAGGTTGGAACTGAGGCCAAGGTAAGTCCTCTGACTCATGTTGTGCTTAGGCAACCGTTTAGCGTATTAGTTTACTAATCGGGTCTTAGGGGGTAGGACTCGCTGAGACGTGGTCTCATTGGTTGTTGAATAACCATTTCAGGACCCTCAGGAGAAGCTGAGGAGGAGGAACCTGAAGGGGAGAAAGACTTTTGAAGAAGAAGATGATCCAGAGAGGGATCTTGAGTATAACCCGGATGTGGATTGAGATCCCATCCCTTTTGTAAACCCTATCTTAGTGTAGATAGGTGTGAGACAAGTATGCTGTGAATAGTATTGTAAATATACTATGAGTTGTGATGTTAATAAAAGTGTAGTTGTAAATTTCAATATGAAAAATATGGCCTGCTTTTCTATCCCGTTATTTTATTGTCTGGAGATTTATAACTGCTTCCGCATGCATAATAAAAAGAAAGGGTCGGCGATACTTAGTCCTGGGATATCGCACTTTAATAATCGACCAAGCAAAGGATGGGCGCATCCCCGGAGATCGGGCGTGACACGCCCTTTCCACCTCCGCCGACGCCTCTACTCTCTCTCCTCTGCTAGTTGCCCGCGATGCCAATAACCCTCCGCCAGTTGCCTCCGTCGCCCCCAACTCCGATGCCCTTTCTCCTAAATCCGCGTGACAAGCCAAAGAGGAAACCCTAGACGAGCGCGAAACCTAGGAGACGGAGGAGACGAGCGGGGAGGGACCACCGATGCCTCTACTCTCCTCCGTTGGTTGCCCGCGACGCCGATGCCGACGCCTTTGCTCTCTCTCCTCCGCTGGTTGCCTGCGACGCCGACGCCGACGCCCTTTCCACCTCCGATGACGCCTCTGCTCTCCTCCGCTAGTTGCCCACGACGCCGACGCCGACGCCCTTTCCACCTCTGCCGACGGCTCTGCTCTCTCTCCTCTGCTGGTTGGTCGCGACGCTGACGCCGACGCCTCCGCTCTCTCTCCTTCGCTGGTTGCCCGCGACGCCGACGCCAATGCCCTTTCCACTCTCTTTTCCGCTGGTTGCCCGCGACGTCGACACCCTTTCCACCTCTGCCGACGCCAATGCTCTCTCTCCTCCGCTGGTTGTTCGCGATGCCGACGCTCTCTCTCCTCCGCTGGTTGCCCCCGACTGTTCTGCCTCCGCTGTCGCCCCCGACTTTGACGCCGTCGTCGACGCCCCTTCGCCTCCCTCTTGCGACCTCTGCTCTGCTCTGTCCCTCTTTCAGAGCGCCCTTGCTAGCAACCCCGACGCCGACGAACCCCTACTCGCGATTTGGCCTCCCTCTCCGCGAACGAAGGTCGCTCTGCTTGCTCTCTCCCTCTCTCTTTCCTCCGCGAAGCGCCCCCTGCTCCTGAACGCGGACGCCGCCGACGCCGTCGTCTCCTGCCATCGCCTTCCCAAGCCCCACTGATAGGCACCCCATTGGCGACTCCCGTATGTCCGAAGGTTCTTTCTTTACTAGAACATGCCTATGCAAAACGTGGATTACTGATAAATGTTTGCCCACTACATTGCAGGTGGATGGCAGCGACCTTGGTTGACTACTACATCAACGTTGTTCTACTTGCGGTATGAACAAATTATTTGTCTTGGCTATTACAGATCACACCTCTTTATGCAACTTCATCAATTGATAAGTTTGAAAACCATCTTAACTATAACACCATATAAGAAAGTTGCGAGTGTTTTATTACATAACGACATATACTTAAGCCCAGTAATGTTCAGGTAATGCAATTTCATGTCGCATTGACAAGCTTCTAGGAATAAGAAAAACGAAAGCATGGTACCTGATGTCCTATGAATGTATTGAATGGTGCTATCAATTTGCAGGTGGATGACAGCGACGCTAATTGACTTCTACATCAATGCTGTTGCTCTTTCTGTTTGTTTTGTATTTTATTAGAAGGGAACTCTTGAAGAATTATTTTTATTTTGAAGACATCACCTCAGTTAATATGCATGTGTAAAGTTATCAAATGGCTGAATCAAAGGTAATTCTTTACCCATACAATGTGAAATATATTGTCATACAATGTGAAATATATTTTGTTTTCTTTTGATGTTATTTTTTTATTGATTATTTATTGTTCATTTCGTTGCAGCATGAAACTTCCCATCTTGCACATGTAATGCGTGATATGGAAAATGATTTTGAGTTTGCCATCGGGATGGTTTTTTCTAATGAAGTTGAAGCATATCATAAGTATGTGGCTTATGCAATTGGTAAAGGATTTGGAGTGAGGAAGGGTCATACAGTTAAAAATACAAAAGGAGAAATAACCCGACGAACATTTTTGTGCAATTGTGAGGGCCATTCTGTCACCTCATCTGATCAAGAAAAGAAATTTTAGAGGGCTGAAGTTAGATGTGGGTGTCCTGCTCATATCAAATTTAAGGTTGATAATGGTGTTTATGAGATTATAGAGTATGTTTCTGAGCATAATCATGCATTTGTACCGGAAAATCAAAAGCTTTTGATTAGATGTGGAAGGATGATATCTGATACTTGCAAAGGTGTTTTAACTGACATGATGAAAGCAGGCATTGGTGGGACTACGGCATATAAGTTCTTAGCAAATGAAGCAGGTGGAAGTAAAAATTTGGGTTTCATTTTACGTGATTGTCAAAAAAAATTACAGACAGAAAGCTATAAGATTATGGAAGGGGGAGATTGTCAACAACTTTTGAATCATTTCCATCGCATGCAAATGCAAAACTCAATGTTTTTCTATGCTGTACAAGTAGATCAAGAAGGTAGATTGACAAGTTTATTTTGGAGAGATAGTTTATCTAAATTTGATTACGATTGTTTTGGTGATGTGGTGGTGTTTGATTCCACGTATCAAACTAATAGATATAGTTTGATTTGTGCACCTTTTGTTGGGGTTAATCATCATTGGAAAAATACTCTGTTTGGTTGTGCATTTTTGTTGGACAAGACGGCGGAATCATTCATTTGGTTATTTAATGTGTTTTTGGAGTCTATGGGAGATAAGGCTCTTAAAACCATATTCACTGATCAAGATCAAGCCATGGCAAAAGCCATTAGAATAGTGTTTCTGAATACACAGCATCGTTTATGCACTTGGCACATCATACAAAATGCCATTAAAAACATTCCACAGTTTTATCGTAAGCCGGATTTTAGAGATAAGTATTTTTTTAGGCTTATGTATAAATGCAAATCAAAGGATGAATTTGAATCTACTTGGATGGAAATGGAAGAGGAGTGGGATACTTAGAACAACAATTGGCTTCAGAGATTATACGGCCTTAGACATAAATGGAGTTCAGCTTTTGATCGTGATATTTTTTCATGTGGTATAAGGTCAAGTCAAAGAAGTGAGAGCACTAATAATGTCTTCCAGCATATTTCGAAGAAGACGTCATCCCTTATACAATTTGTCTACTATTATGAAGAGCAACTGAAGCACATGAAAGAAATTGAAATTCAAGATGATTACAGATCTCGTGGGAAGCCCAGAGTGCAAGTTTCGTCTAATGAGCTCCTGAAACATGCTACTTCAGTCTATACCCATACTATTTTTCATAAGTTTTATGAAGAATTAATGGAATGTCTCTCTGAAGATGTTTCAGGTACTACATTTGATGGATCGGTTTATTCATATACCATAAGGTGTCGACATGAATACCTTGTCAAATTTAACCCTGCAGAGTTATCAATTTCTTGTGAATGCAAATTATTTGAGTCAAAAGGGTGGTTGTGTCGCCATGCATTGTACGTGTTGAATCAAAATAAATCGATAGTTAAGAGCATTCCATCTCCCTATATTTTGAAAAGGTGGACTAAGGGTGCCAAAGAAGGGATTGTGAGTGATGAATCTTTGCCACCTGGTCCGTCTACATTTAATCGATTTTGCACATTAATGCAAGAATCTTTTGAGCTTATGAGTTTGGGAGCCAAAGATGTAAACACTATGCAGATAGTGAGGGAGAATATGCAAATAGCGAAGGGTCAAATTTTATCATACAATTCAAGTATGGCCGTGGCTGATGATGTTGGTGATGATGGTGATAATGAGGCTTCTTTGTGCGATGTCTCGATATTAGACCCCCATCGAAGAAAAGGAAAGGGAATAAGTTATGGAAGACTAAAAAGTTCAACTGAGAAAAAGAAGAAAAAAATCTATCAAAGGAATGCCCCAATGCAAATAGACAATCGAGGTAACATATTATTTTGGTTTATATGATAAGTTAAATTTTCTGTTTATGTTGCATTATGCTAATTAACATTTTGTTGCTTTCTAATGTAGAGTTGTTGTTCAAGCAACACGTAGTAAAACTCATTTTCCAAATTATTTGAGTAATCAAAATCAGTTTCGAAGTATCCTTTATCCCAGCAACATTGGTGTTCCTACCATGAATTTTCATAATCAGGTATGTTGCTCTTAGCTTTCCATTTTTATTTACATTTTACTAATTTGGTAAAAAAATTTGTATAGATGCAGCAACCACCATACATCATGCCATCGGGGATTATGAATGGATTTTGCCAATTTCCTAATCGTATTGAATAGCTATGTATAAAGAGTTTAATTGGTGATCAATCAATTTGTATATTTTTCAAGTTACTATGCCTCTTTATAATGGTAGAAAACACTTTCTCAAAAGTTACAATCATTATGATAATTTAATTGCATTATGGTAAATGGGTCATTTTTTTTTAATGTAGATGCAATCATCATATATCATGCCACCAAGCAATTTCAATGGATTTTCTCCATTCACTACTCAGGTGTTACAATTGTAATATTTACTATTAGTAGCTTATTTTTGGATAGATGTTGGAGTACAATAATAGATCTCATGGAACAATTCTGAGTCAAGTACAATTTACTTTTTATTGATATGGGATAATTTACGACATTTATCTAAGCATATTATTTAGATAAATATTAATATATTTGTCATTTTCTTGTAAAGGGGTCATCAAACTCTTTTCAACATCTTGGGATGAATGAATCTAGAGGCCCCTGTGAAAGCACAGATAATGCACGGTCACAACATAAATAGCCTAGAGGAACTGTCATATAGTATAGTGCTTGTGCTGTCTACAAGTCCAGCAAAAAGGCAGCTAATAGGTCTGAGTTGAAACTTCCATTGATACAGATAAAGGTAACCTCTTCCTTTTTTTAATCAGCACTACCTGTCCCTTCTCAACTTAGCCATAAAAAATGACTCATTTTCAACTATTTCTACTATTTTTTTCATCATGCTACTTGTAACATGTTGGTTCCTAGTTCCTTTCCTTGTGGCACAGAAAATCCTATTTTTTATCACTGCTTTTGATTCTGTCCATGGATGTCAAACACTCTCACAACTCTATTTACTTGATGATAGGAATTGATATCTACCACTAGTGTCTGCATTCTCAGAGTGAATTTTAAACTCCTCATTCATGTGGCAGGTGGATTACTCCGAATTTATGACGATAAATCCTCAAAGGTTTGGACAAAAGTATGTTGGAAAGGTAAATGCATATTAGAAGGTGCACATGGTGTAGTCTTTGACAGCGCTACCAAAAAAGGAGTAATGATTTTTCTTTTTGTAGGTTGCTAATCCTCAAGATATTTTAATCTTCTCTAAGGCTTCAAGAAAGGGTCGGATTGAAAGTGGTACAGATCTTTTGACAAGTGGAGTTCGATGATTTTTCTTTTTTGGGTCAAAGAGTTGGAATTTAGTAGGCTATGTTTTTGGCTCTATTTGTCCTTCTTTTTCCAAGTCAATATTTGTATGCCTTTCTTATTGCCTTTGAATAAAGAAATGACTTGTCAAATGTATAATACCTATGCCAAATTCTATTTATTCACCCTCTTTAATTGCAAGACATAATTATCTACTAAAAAATGATTGTATTAGTAAAGCTTTGATTCTCAAGGGTAATTGCATTTAATTGAAGTTGTTAGCGACCAGACCATAAATTTTCAAAATATGCAATTACTGTTTCACACATGATGGCTCTGTTTTTTTACTTGTTGGAGGAATGGACGATAATGAAGGACATGCTGCATGATTTAATTGTAACAACCTTGTGTTATATGAGAGATGAGAAAAAGTTGCAACCAACTCCCTCAAAAAAAAAAACAAAAATGTACGATATCACCCTTTTGTGCTAAAATCAAAATTCTTGCATCCATCTGCACCATTTTTCTGTGAATGAATTGTACATATATTTTAGGTGTTGGTCTTATGTCTATAATAGATCACTCTTGTCTTCCCAAGTTTGGCCATGTGAATTATGAAGACCCTCACTTCAATGTTGGCTTGCCGCCTTCAGCATTCATGGAAATCATGATGATCCCGCTTGGAGTGGTATGTGATGAGTGGCCAAATGCTTGGTTTGATAACTTTCTGCATGTTTTTGTGTTTATAAATTATGGACTTGCAAAGTATCCATTTTACATGTCTGTCATGTTTGTGGAAAGGTGCAAAAAGCCTAAGTTCTCGTCTCAACTGAATGGCAAAGTAAGAGCAAATTTTCCCCTAAAAGGTCAGATCAGGCGTTTGTTTATAATGTACAGCATTGGGCCTCCATATCGTAAATATTTGTTGTAATGCTGGACATATTGTTTTAAGATTTATTGTGGCCCCAACATCATCAAACTTCTGTCCAGGCTTCTTTTCAATTAAGAGAAAATCGAAAGAGCTTGAAAAATTGTCCTCTCAAAGAGATACATGCTTCCACATGTGATACAAGAAATGGGACTT
Organism: Eucalyptus virginea; assembly: GCA_014182375.1. Classification (NCBI taxonomy): domain Eukaryota; kingdom Viridiplantae; phylum Streptophyta; class Magnoliopsida; order Myrtales; family Myrtaceae; genus Eucalyptus; species Eucalyptus virginea. The sequence continues at coordinate 19,660,042 of CM024523.1, read as the reverse complement.
TAAGATGCCCCCTGTTCTTTTCATTGAATTGCATGTATTCGTATTATAGATTACTATTTGGTGTGTATATCTTTCATAGGATCGCAGTTGCTGTGTTGTGGTATGGTGATGGTTGGACTGAACGATCTTCCTTGGTCACTTAAACATGTTTATAAAGTGCGCTTGCATTTTTTTTTTTTTTTTTTTTTTTGGGTTCCGCGAGTTCACTTCTCAAGTTTACAATTGGTCTCGCCGATCAAAAGTTCATTCTTAGTTTAAATGTTTTCGTGGGGGAAGGTAATATTTCTGCAAGCTAAAGACAACCACAAGTCTGCTGATCAAAAGTTCATTCTTATTTTAAATGTTATGTTTCCGTTATGCTTCTGTGTTGATACTTTTTGTTTATGAACATGTGTAGAACAAAATTGCTAGGGATTCCGACACCTTGAAATGCGAGGAGGATCTAATTCTTAAAGTCGGTGAGTGTTTGGAGGCAAGAAGTTATCTATTGAGACTTGTTATCCTTATAATGTGGTGAATTTAGTCTCATCCAACCATTTAATGTGTGGAGTTCTTCCAAATTTTTGGGGGCTTTAGCTCATCTGCTTCAATCTGTAGTCAGGCTTTAACTTTCTGCTATGATTGTGGCTGTTATTAGAGTAAAGCAAGAATCTTGTATATCTTTTTGTAAGGTCTTTCCAGCGATTCTGTAAGGGCATTTCAATGAGAGAAACTAGGAGCTTGGATACGCCTTGAGCATTATTTTTGCCTGTTGGTTTTAATTCCCGTTGATGATAGGCTAAAGTGCTTTTTAACTCATCTTCTTCCTGCTAAGTGCTGCCTAAAGTAAAGATTGACGCTTAATTAATTTTTTTTATTTATATTCAAGAATGCATTTAGGAACGTTTTGTACATCCCAGTGACACCCCACATGGAACATCCAATGCACCTTCTGTGGAGGTAAATCTAGTTGTAGTGCTGATTATCCTTCTTGGATTCTATGAGTTTCTCTGTGAAGCCATTAACTACTAAATTTTTCATGTTAAATTTTGCCTAGGCTGCTAGAAATAGGAGTGCTACAGGAATAGGAAGCATAGTTTCTTTTAGCGATGATGAGAATGTAAAAAACCAGAGGAGATGCAGATGTGCAGATATGCACAAGGGCAGCACTAAAACAGAGGAAAACAGAGGATATATCACATAAAAACAGAGGAAACGTCTTGTTTTACACCCACACATATAAAAAACTGACGCCTTAGCCTTTATATAGGCTTTACAAAAACTAGTAACCACCACAGCCCACTAACTTCACACGTACAGCAATCAATCCACATAATAGACTATTAACACATAAAAACAAACCAGAAACATTGACTCATTCAACATTCCCTCCCTTAAACTGATGTTGCAAACAATCGCTTTAAAGGACCTTCTCTCAATTTGGAATATCCAACAAACGAACACCAAGGAGCTTTCTTAGCTTCAAACATGGACAACTTTAGGGGCTTGGTGAATATATCAGCCACTTGATCTTCACTTCTACGTAAAAACTAGCTCAATTACTTCATCCTTTGTAAGATCTCTTAAGAAGTGGTACTTCACATCTATATGCTTGCTCCTCCCATGTAGAACTGGATTTTTGGACAGCTTGATAGCTGAGCTATTGTCACAATAGATTATAGTTGCTTTTTGCTGTTTGAACTGAAGCTCTTCAAGAATCTTCCGTAACCATATGGCTTGACAAGCGCATGAAGTTGCAGCAACAAATTCTGCTTCAGTTGTTGATAAAGTAACAATTGATTGCTTCTTTGAAGACCATGAAACCGCCCCCAACCAAGCATGAATACATACCCCGAAGTACTTCTTCTATCATCAACATCTCCAAAGATAATCGCTATCTCGTAAACCCAAACAAATCTGACTTTTCTCCTTTTTATAGAACAGCCCAAAATTTTTAGTTCCTTGCAAATAGCGAAAAATCCTTTTTGCAGCTTGTAAATGTAACTCGCTTGGGTGCTCCATATACCGCTTATAAGGCTCACAAAGATGGATGATATCCGGTCTTGTCCCCGTCAAATACATCAAAGCTTCCAACAATCTGCTTGTAGAGAGTCCTATCCACCTTGCTTCCATAAGGATCTTTCAAGAGCTTCAATCCAACTTCAGTTGGAGTAGTCACGGGGTTACAATTATTCATTTGAAACCTGTCCAAAATCTCTTGAACATACTTCTTTTGAGAAATAAAGATTCCAGCTGCAGATTTGAATAACTTCTATGCCCAGAAAATAATGCATCAATCCAAGATCAGTCATCTCAAATTCATCCATCATAGACTCCTTGAATTTGTCAAACATGGCACTATCACTCCCAAAAAAATAAGATCATCCACATATAAGCATACAAGAAGCAACTTTCCACCATCACCAATTTTAAATAAAGAGTGTATGCTCATATGGACATTTTCTAAAACCTTTCTTCAAGAAATAGGCATCAATGCGACTATACCAAGCTCGGGGAGCTTGTTTTAACCCATACAGTGCCTTTTTTTAATTTATAAACTTTATGTTCACTACCGAGCTTCACATAACCAGAAGGTTGATCAACAAATACCTTTTCTTGAAGATCACCATGCAAGAATGCTGACTTCACATCTAATTGGAAGATAGGCCATGAATTCCCAAGCGCCGCTAATGCAATTACCAATCTGATTGTGTCAAGTCTTGCTACAAATACTTCTTTGTAATCCACTCCAAATTCCTGCTTGTAGCCTTTAGCCACCAAGCGCGCCTTATACTTATCAACTTCACCATTCTTGTTCAATTTTGTCTTGTACACCCACTTGACTCCGATTGTTTTGTATCCTTTTGGAAGATCTCGTTAACTCCCAAGTGTTATTCCTCTCAATAGCTGCAATTTCTTCATCCATTGCTATCCTCCAATTTTCTTTTTGTCTTGCTTCATCAAAAGTTGTTGGATCACAATCGAAAACAAAGCAAAATGGATAAGTGGATCTTCATATTGATCAACTCCTGTTACTTCATAATCACTCATCCATGCAGCCTCCGTCGAACATGATGAGGCCGATCTTCAGTTCCGCAGCTCTCTTCTGTACTTTGACACCGCCTGTGGCGATTTGGGTTGTTGTGGATTGCTGCACCAGCCCATTTTCATCTTCAAAATTCGTTGGAATTTGCTTACCAACTCCTTGTTCACCCCACGGCCAAGTTTGTTCTTCATCAAATATCACATCACGGCTGATAATGATTTTCTTGGTCATAGGATTATAAAGTTTATAGGCTTTTGATTGATCACTAATGCCAAGAAAAACACATTTGACTCCCTTGTCATCTAGCTTCTTCCTCTTTTGGTCGGGGAACATGGGCGTAGGCAATACACCCAAAAATCCCGAAGTGATCTACTGCAGGTCTTTGGCCGCTCCATGCTTCTTCCGGTGTCATATTTTGAACAGCTAGAGTGGGACTTCTATTTAAAATATGAATGCTCCAATTGACTCGCCGGGCCGAAACTTTTTGGAATTCCACTTCCCCTCAAGAGACTTCGCACCATATTCAGAATGGTACGATTCTTTCTCTCACATACGCCATTTTGCTGTGGTGTATAGGCTGCTGTAAGTTGTCTCTTGATCCCATGCTTCATACAAAAATCTGTAAACTCAAGCGAGTTGTACTCTCCACCACGATTCGTGCGAAAGACCTTTATTTGATTTCCTCCATCCTTTTCAACAAGTGCTTTGAAGTTCTTGAAAGCCGCAAAGCTTCAGATTTTTCTTGCAAAAAATACACCCAAATTTTCCGGCTAAAATCATCGATGAAGGTAATGATATACCGTTTACCTCCATTGGAAATTGGAGATATTGGTCCGCAAATATCTGAATGAACCAACGCCAACGGACTTTTGCTCTCCACGATTTTCTTTGTGGAAATTGAGCACGATGTTGCTTGCTAACAACACAATCTTCACAAATTTCCAAAGGAGCAGAGATTTGAGGAAGACCCTCCACCATCTCTTTTTTATATAGTGTTCGCAACCCACCGAAATTAAGATGCCCATAGCGAAAATGCCATAACCAGGCTTCCTCCTTCAATCTTGCAGAGAAACATGAATTTGTAGTGATGTGGAGATACAATGGAAACATCCGATTGCCCGTCATTTTGACTTCAGCAATTAAACCCAACTTCTCATCTTGGATTCTACAAATCCCACCTTTAATAGAGATTTCATATCCCTTCTCTTGCAAATGACCAGCACTTAACAGATTAGTCTTCAATTCAGGGGACATACAATACATTTGAGATAGTTTGTACCGAAGTCCCTTTTGGATGAATTGCCACTGTTCCTTTCCCCATCACCGACACAATGGAATTATCACCAAACTTTACGGTGTTGTTGTACGTTTCGTCTAGATCAAAAAACATTTTCTTGTCTCCACACATGTGATTGCTACAACCAAAGTGTCGAGATACCACATGTTTGGTTGAGTTTCTTCCTTCTCATGGCACACCATCAAAAGAGATACTTCTTCTTCTTTTTCAGCAAAGTTAGTTCTTTCAACTCTTTGTTTATTCAAATTAGTTCGACATTCAGATTTGTAATGCCCATACCTGTGGCATCTAAAACACTCCACTTTGGATTTGTCTCGCGACCTTGGCCTAAAACCAGTTGAATGTCGTCCTCCACGACCTCTTCCTCTCCCTTGGAAATCACGATAGGAATAGCTTTCAGACTTTTGATCAAAGCTGAAGCCACCGCGATCGTTGTTCTCCCTTCCTCTCGCCTCTTCCTTTGTTCACCCTTGTTGCCGATGAAGAATGATCTCCGTTGAGACCTTCAAAGCTTGCTCTTCCGTCTCTTGTTGTAGGAGTTTTTGTTCATGAACTAACAAGGATCCTTGCAACTCATCAATGGAAAGTTCTTCAATGTCCTTGGCTTCTTCTATGGAACAAACAATAAAGTTGAACTTTGGTGTCAACGATCGAAGAATCTTTTCAACGATGATGACATCCTCCGTCTTGTCGCCATGAATCCGCATCTTATTAACTATTGCCATTGTCCGAGAGAAGAAATCTGTGATTGTCTCTCCCGACTTCATTCGTAGCATTTCAAACTCCGAACGAAGCGTTTGAAGTCTGTTGCCTCTTTGCTCTTGCCGAGCCTTGATACTTTTTCTTCATGGAATCCCATATTTCCTTGGAGGTATCCTTGCAAAGAATTGTCTCCAAAATGGATCTGTCAATTGCCCGGAAAAGATAATTTTTGGCCTTGAGATCCTTCAATTTTAACGCATCCAAAGCCGTTCTTTGCGCCGCCGTTAACACAACTCCTTCATCGGAGTTCGGCAATTCCCGAAGAAACAACATCCCAATACTCCTTGGACTTGAGAAAATTCTCCATTAGCATGCTCCAATGATCATAATGACCATCAAAGTGTGGAATAGCAGGTTGTACAAATGTTTCGAGGCCATTACCGCTGCTGCAAAATAGAACCACCACAAAAGCAACCCGCCGCTGCTACAAACGAAAATAACCTTGCTACAATACTCTCCCTTGACTGCTGCAAACGAAAGTACTTGCTGCAATAAAAACTCTCTTTTGGTTCTCACCTTTTTACAGCACTCAAACACACACTTTTCTTCCTAACCTCCGCTCTGATACCAATGTAAAAAACCAGAGGAGATGCAGATGTGCAGATATGCACAAGGGCAGCACTAAAACAGAGGAAAACAGAGGATATATCACATAAAAACAGAGGAAACGTCTTGTTTTACACCCACACATATAAAAAAACTGACGCCTTAGCCTTTATATAGGCTTTACAAAAACTAGTAACCACCACAGCCCACTAACTTCACACGTACAGCAATCAATCCACATAATAGACTATTAACACATAAAAACAAACCAGAAACATTGACTCATTCAACAGAGAACACAGCAGAGATACTCGGCTCAAACTCTGCCACCAGAGGCCAGAAAGGATCATTGGGAGTTTCTAGATCCTCCCGTGCTACTTCAGATCTAGGAAGAGGGAAAACTTCTACAAGAGGAAGGGGCGGGGGGAAGAGGATCTGCTAATTTGAAGCAAACTACTCTTGATTCAGCTTTGGTATCTTGCCGTTGTGAAAGGTTAGTAGCGGATGTAGTCATGAACTCGAGCTTACGGATTAAAGTTGTCAAACTCCAATGTCCCATATCCTGAATCAACTAGCTAAATATTATTTGCATTCTCAAGTGATCTGGCTTTGCAATTGAAGTGCTTCAGAAAAATAATCAGCATTAGCGTCTGGCGTAATATGTGGATACGGTAGGCTCTCTGATAGTGATGATTTTTCTGCATGGATTAAATTAAAATATGGTATTTTCAAATGGCAATCTGGATAGTCATTTGTTGAGATCATTAAATTGAATGTGCAGAGCTTTTGTACTCAAAGAACTTGGATAGAGTGCAATGTAGTAATCTGTGGACAAACTAATACCTGGAAAAGTGCTAGCATTATAGCATGTAAGTTATAGCTCGCTCACTGTGTGTGTATGTGTATGATGACCGGCTTCCTATGGCTTAAATTAAGCCTTTGAAAGAACAAGGATGTGAAATTGACTGATGTCCGTAAACATCTGTATTGAGTCTACAATACCCCCAAAACTTCTTGTTTACATGGGTTTTTAACTTTAAATGATGGGATGCCTTTCTTGCCGCCAGTGGTTTATAAAGCCATGTATAGGGAGGGAGAGATGTTAATGTTGATGCCTATATCCCTGTGAGTCCTAGGAGCTCATCTCAATTCCTCATCTCGTCTCTCTCTCTCTCTCTCTCTCTCTCTCTCTCTCTCTCTCTCTCTCTCTCTCTCTCCTGTTCTTGTTCTTGCTCTATTTCGCAACTGTTCATTTCCTTCTTTGGTACTTTGCTTTTCTTCTTCCTTCTTTGTCGCATGTAACGCAGATCCCGTTGACATTTGACCCACCTTCGTCCATTTCGCTCTTCTTTGTTCTCTTCCAAAGTAATTCGCAGAGGATCTGGTTGTTCTTGGGTGTAAACTTCGTTTCTTGTTCTCTTCTTGATCCTAACTCCGCAAATTCAGTTGACCAGTCATTGCTTATCACAGTTAGATTTTGTTTGAGCAAGGACTAGATGGGTCGTCACAAATTTACTGATTCTTGGGTGGTATCCTCAGATTTAGTTGCCCCTCGGCAACAGAGTACTATCACTTCAATTGCACTCTGCATTCTTTATGTTTCTTCTGCGGATCTTGGTTTGCTAATTGGTTCTGCTTTAGTCAAAACTCAGGTGGATGTGACGCTATATACTTTGGTGGGCGTCCATTTCAATGAAGATCTTTCGAGTTCTAACTTTTCCTTTTGTTGCCTGTTCTCTTTTAATTGTGAGTTTTTCTTTTTGAAAGTCAACAGTTATTCTAAAGAGAGAACATCGATGAATAAAAGTATTATTGACAAATGAATTGGGAATGCCTCTCATCTCAAGGAATTATGAAATCACATGAAGTGTGTCCAATTAGTTTGCTTTCCTTGATTATCTATGGTTTCTTTTTGCTCCACTTCAGATGAAGTTTGTCTCATTCCCTGAGTGTAGCTTAGACTACCAAGACTACACTCCCTGCACGGATCCTAAGGTACGAGCAGACCAAATAGTTTGTTGTGATCTCGATCTACCGTAATGAATCTAAGATATGTGGTTTTCTTCTTTTGGGCACAGAGGTGGAGGAAGTATGGCATGCATCATCTGACTTTCATGGAGCGCCATTGCCCGGCGGTTTTTTAGAGAAAGGAATGCTTGGTCCTGCCACCAGAAGGGTACAAGCCGCCGATCAGATGGCCAAAGAGTAGGGATGAATGTTCGTACAGGTAATTGTGTTTCCTCAATCATACTAGAAAACAGAAATTTCTGAATTCATGACACGATAGTGAAAATGGATATGTGGATCGGGTCATAGGAACGTGCCATATGATTGGATCAAAAGAGATATCAAACCAGAACTAGCTGAGAAAGCAAGGAGAGAAGTTTCTTTTTCCTGGTGGTGGTACGATGTTTCCCAAGGGTGTGAGTGCATATGTTGATTTGATGCAAGATCTAATCCCGGGTATGAAAGATGGCACAGTTCGAACACCCATTGACACGGGTTGTGGGGTGAGTTTGTACTTACTCATGAAGGGGAAAAGAATTGTGGTACTTTTTTAATTAGCATTTCGAGATGTGCGATGCTTCGTGGTTTAATAGATTTGGCACTTACGGTTCTAGTGGTAGTTTTAGCCGATGCCTACAATATCTTTAAATTGTTTCAGGTTGCAAGCTGGGGAGGCAATTTGTTGGATCATGGGATATTAACCGTTTCTCTTGCCCCTCGAGATAATCATGAAGCTCAAGTCCAATTTGCCTTGGAACGGGAGATTCCGGCAATACTAGGCATCATCTCTACGCAATGGCTACCTTTCCCGTCAAACTCATTCGATATGGCCCCCTGCTCAAAATGCCTTATTCCATGGACTGAATTTGGTAACTCCTTTTCCTGATGCATTGAATCTAAATACCAGGAAGAATTGGATGTCGGGTATGAAATCTCTCTTTTCTTACTTATGAAAGTGCATTGGTCACAAGTGGATTATACCTCCTAGAAATCAACCGGATACTGCGGCCTGGAGGTTTCTGGGTCCTCTTAGGACCACCAGTCAACTACCAAAACCGCCGGCATGGATGGAACACCACCGTGCAGAACAGTAAGTCGATTATGACAGATCGCAGAAGTTTCTCACCTCAATGTGCTTCAAGCTGTATAACAAGAAGGATGACATCGCCATGTGGCGAAAACCTCAAATAGCAGGTTGCTACAATCGCCTTGCGAAACCTGATGCCTACCCACCGAAATGCGATGACAGCCTTGAGCTGGACTCTGCTTGGTATACTCCGCTCCATCCTTGCGTGGTTGCTGTGGATCCAAAGCTCAAGAATATCAGTCTCAAATCCATCCCCAAATGGCCTGAGCGATTGCACGTCGCACCTGAGCGCATGTCAGAAATACAAGGAGGAAGCGTGAGTGCTTTCAAGCACGATGATAGTAAGTGGAAGGTGCGGGCAAAGCACTACAAGAAAGTACTACCTGCACTTGGGACTGATAAAATAAGAAATGTCATGGATATGAACACTGTCTATGGAGGTTTTGCAGCTACTCTGATTGATGATCCATTATGGGTTATGAACGTTGTCTTGTCCTATAGTGCCAATACTCTTGCCATCAAGCATTTATGTGTGCGTTATAATTGTGTACTAATATATTTTTTTGAACATTCAAATCTAACTTCTTCATTTTGACTTAGGAGTGTACGTCAAAGCTTAAATTCTAAGCCCGATTATGATTCAATGCGACATTTGTCCATCATTACAATCATACTATCAAGTAATCATTTGTCCATCATTACGACATCATACTATCAAGTAATCAACGACTAAATTGCGGAGAATGATCGATAAATCCGTGATGTCCTACTCCTTTGGCACTTGAATTCACTACTAAATATAAGAATTAGATCCAAATATGATATGAATGTGGAAAAAATGTCCACTCATCTTTTCATGCCCTGCAGCTTCACTACTAATTCACATCTTGGTGCTACTCATTAGCATTGTTTAAGTAAACATTGGTATGAAAACTTTCTAACGAAAAATAAGTATTGGTGGACGTTGTTATATGAAACTCCATAATCATTGACAAATAAATATTCACGATACATTTTATAAAATTAATTTATTAAAATACGAAATATTATCATCAATTGACTAAATAAGTAAACACTTTCAACCATCAAATAGATTTTTAAGTCCTCCTCCTTGTTCTGCACTTGCAATCTCATTGAACATCTCAATGCACTTCTTGACAAGATTTTTCCTGATGACCTTCAGAATCTTGTTCTATTGCAGCATCTCACGAGAAATGTTGAGGGACAAGTCATCAGAATCGACAACTCCTTTCACGAATCCAAGATACTCTGGAATGAGCTCCTTGTAGTTGTCCGTAATGAAAACCCTCCTAACATAGAGCTTGATGTTGTTCATCTTCTTGCGAGTATCGAAGAGGTGAACGGAGCACGTTTTGGGACAAACAAAATAGCCTTGAATTCAAGCTGCCCCTCAACAGAGAAGTGCTTCACGGCAAGATGGTCTTCCCAATCATTGGTCAAGCTCTTGTAGAAGGAAGCATACTCCTCCTTGGTGATCTCCTCTGGCTTTCACAGTCAGATGGGTTTCAGTTTGTTGATGAGCTGCCACTCATGAGAAACGTCCTTAATCTTCTTCTTCTTGGACTTCTTTTCTTCCTTCTCATTGACATCCTCAACATCTCCTTCCTCTTCCTTCTCGGGCTCATCGTCCTCATCATCATTGATCTCTTTCTCAGTTGTCTTGTCAGTCCATAGATAGATGGGGTAGCTAATGAACTTGGAGTGCTTCTTCACAAGGTCCTTAATCCTTCTTTCTTCCAGGTACTCCAGTTGAGGAAAACAGAGACGTGACGCTGTTAGCATCACATATCATCCAAAACCATAGTAAATCTTTTCCACCAATTCATAAAAGCAACCATAAATGAACTCACCTAGTCCTCCTTAAGGAAGAGGGTGATATTGGTCCTTCTGCGGAGTTGCTCCCCACTCACATTTCTCGTAAAGGTGAAGGAACCACCGGCCTGGGACTCCCAGATGTACTGCTCATCATTGTGCTTAGTAGTCACAATGACTTTCTCAGCCACCAAATAAGCAGAGTAGAAACCGACACCAAATTGACCGATCATGCTCTCATTAGCTCCCGCCTACAATGCCTCCATGAATTCTTTGGTCCTCGACCTCGCAATCGTACCCAGGTTGTTCACAAGATCTGTCCAATTCATCTCACAACTTAAATGAACTCAGCGTAACAGTTACTATTATCGGATAGGAACATAGCCATAGCCAAAAGACGCGAGCAAGAAAATTGATCAATCTCTGTCAGCCAATTACATTACCTGCTTTAGTCATGCCAATGCCGTTGTCAACGATCGAAAGGGTCTTGTTGGCCTTGTCCGGCACCAGCCTAATGAACAGCTTGAGCTGCGCATTGAGCTTGCTCTCGTCCGTGAGGCTCTCGTATCTAATCCTATCCAACGCCTAAAGCGCACACAAACCAATAACAGATCAGAATCAATATATCACCTTCAGCATCACAATATTGCATTTCGATCACGGTTATTTCTCAACAATGCCTAAGGCAGAGCCATCCAATCAACTAAAAATGACACTCTTAAGTCTTCGCCAGGCATTGAACAACTACTTCAAGCAAACATAAATCTCTCTGATCTTCAAGCCTACAAGCCATTACTAACACCTAATAGACAAAAGACATTGAACAAGGCAACACCCATCGTCCCAACCATTTCTGATGCATGCTTCGCCTCTGCTGCAACATCCTTAAGTGAGAGCCCAGTTGCGGCTGCAGCTCCAGTGACCTTATATTGACAAATGAAAGCAAAGAATCATATCGGTATTCTTCACTTTCACTACTCATAAACGTAGGGCAAGAAGTGTGGAGTCTCTCAACAACAATGAACCATAGATATTGCCAGATGCATGGAAACTTCGGAAGAATAATCTGAAAGGGATGTCCTTCTGACTTTCTTAATTAAAAATTCAAAAACTTTCTACAAATTGATTTGCCAAAAACAAGAGCTTCCTATGTTAACGATCTATTACAACAAGAAAATATGAGAGTTTTTAAAGTTGACGTAGTCACTCGAATAGATAAAAGTGATGGTGGCAAAAATTAAGGATACAAGCGTGGACCATGAGAAGTGGGGAAGGAAAAGATTCTTGTTTAGTGCCAAAAGGGACATTTAAAGCACAACCTTTCAGAGAGAAAGAGACCACAAACCTTGTGAAATAGAATAGTCCCTACCAATCCTCTCCTCCCGACTATGCCTCGAGGGGGAGGTAAAGCACAATCATCTCCAACAATCACCATCTGCAATAAGGCATAACCTTTTGACACCAGTCTCCAAAGATATGTTAAAATCACAATCACATCTAGAAGTAATTACGGGGAAGTACCTCAACCATGTAACCTTCAGATTTAGCCATCTCAGCAGCCAATCCAAAGTTCAAGCGATCACCTGTATAATTCTGCAAAAGGGAGATTGTAATCCTTCTTTTGTTAGATCTTATGTTTTTGACATATGTCAGCACAGGGAAATAAGTACTTGTGGTCTATGCGGCTGTTAGAACTGTATAAACTCCCGGAATTTCCGTGGCAATGAAAGTGCCGTTTACAAAATTTTTAGTTTTTCCCTTGTATACACAAGTTTACATGTATGCCAAAATACTCTATAAGGTGGTAGGATAAAGTAAAGGAAGTACCTTGACAATAAGTAGACACCCCATTGGACCAAGCATACAGCTCGGATGCTCTGAAATATATACAATAGAGCAAAATGAATCTCATAGACAAGGAGACAAAACATAAAGCCTCACTGAAACTGAGCTGTTGGAGATGGGAGTTTATTCTCACCTTCCTTAACTAACCAACACAAAACTAATCAAATATGAGATACCATTGTTACCTTAGCAGAGAGACAAGACAACCAAGTATTCCAAATATTATTTCCATGGAAGTCCGTAAAGACAAAATGCTGACCGCAAGAAAAGACTCCAACCGAGATAATGTACAATCGCAATTAATTTTCCTTTTATTCCACAACTTGAGACAAAAGCAGCAAAACTCAGAGAGGATGAAGGTACCAATATTCCTTGCAATTATGCTCAAGCATATTAGTCTCAACAAACAATGATTAGATAAACAAAGTAGCTTCCACCAAAAGCATCCATGCTCCAGCTCCTTGCAAAGTTACAACTGGCATCAGAAACAGAATCCAGAGATTTGCAGTTAATGTATTTCAAATCCTTTCAGCTTAAGAATCAATCCGATGGAAGAGATGCTCTACAATTGCTGAGAGAGACCCCATGTAAAAGCATCCATGATGAAGAATACAGATCAAAATACCTGATTATTTGAAGGGTGAACAAGATGCTTGAAATAAGTGACAACATAATAAAATTAGCAAGGGCACGCATCAATTTGTAAACCCAATTCTTCATACACTAAGTTCACATTTTTGTTGTTAGATAAAATAGATTCATTATGCCAACCTATTCTAAACTGTCTCTACATTCCAAATGCCCTCTTGATATCTTTTCTCGTATCAATTTTATCTCTTTCATTAATAATAACTTCCCAAAGCATCCCTTCAGATGCATAAATCTTCACTAGAACATTACGAATATTTTCTCGGTGCGCATATCAAATAGCTTCAGGAGAACAATGAAATAATCAGTACAAATCTCTATTAAACCACAGACCCCCCCCCCTAAGAAAAAAAAAAAGAAACACCAACCACCACCACCACCACCAAAAAGGTAAGAAAAATGCAATATGTGAACCTCTCAAGTGAAGTAACCAATTGTGAGTATTAATATATTCAGGCAATATTGACAAATATCCATTCAAGCACCAAACTGACTAAAATGTGAAGCATCTCCAGCTTCAAACAAACTTTTCATGCATGTGTGCACATTTGGACCGAGAGAGAGAGAGAGAGAGAGAGAGAGAGAGAGAGAGTGAAGCACTTAATATCTTCGTAGCTCTGCAATTAGATAATGCATTTAGTTAGACTTAAGACATCATTATACATGAAGACAGCTTTATTATAAAAGCACTTTAGCAAACATAAGTATATGAGATTTTTTTCTCCTATGAAATTGTCAAATGTGATTGTCAAGATGGAATATCCAATTTATTAAAAAGTTCTAAGAAAACTAAACTTACAATATTTAGATAATTCATAGATCACCGCTTCACATCCCATATCATCTATTGCACGTACATCCACCGTGAATACCACCTGCCACCGGGCAAATTAAATCGCTCCACATGGATCAAGAATTCTAAGCTATCTTTAGACAGCCTTGCTATAATAACCATAAGGCAGATGAACAATTTCTTACTTGGCCTGGAATGACATTACTTGCACTTGGCCACGATGATATCTCTCCAACAGTGCAAACAAGTGAAATGGAAAGTGACTGCACTGTCGTATCCTTATAGTGACCATCGAAGGAGAGAAAATCTTCAGGATGTTTACAAAGACTTTCCAGTAACACAATGAGTTCAGCTGCAGCTGACATAGGGTCCTAACGCATAGACATTGGAACTGTACCATCATGCCCCTGAGAACCTCTAACAGTTACCTGCAAAATATTGTCAAAAGGTAGAGAGCTTCACAGTCTATAATGTATGCATTCTTCTGGAAGTGTCACTAATAAAACTCAATAACTAAACATAAGACATTGCACTCTAGCATATGAATAATCCATAGGAATATGGCCCAAGAAGAGATTTTCCTAGGGTTAACTATTGAAGGCCTATTGCCTCTCATCATATTGACAAATTAAGCAACTTAGATGGATGATACGAAGGCTAAGTGTGATCCTATTCCCAATATAATGCACACCATTAGCTATAGCAAAATCGTGGGAAGAAATTACCTCTAACAAAAAATAGAAAACTCTCACAAGCGTTAACCGATTCCCTTACGCAACAAGATCTTCTAATATTAACTAATTAAACAGGGTGCATGGTTAATTTCAAACATCCATTATACCTTCAATCTTGTCTGTCCAGCTATTCCTTTCACCACACTGAGAGGCAAACCCCTCCATTCTAGTACAGGTCCTTGTTCGATGTGAACCTACAGGAGCGGAATAGACAACTTGAGAAATTAGACAATGGCTATACTCAGCTGGTTTAGCAAGGCAGAAAAGGAATATACCTCAACATAACCCCAAACAGAATCTCGGTCATACTTGAGGTTGTGTAAGTTTTCCTCACTGATTTGTATGGAGTTCTCTTTAAGAGCCTCTTGTACAATTACACCGCTGCATAAACATTGGAATAACTACATTGATAATGAATACAAAGGGTAAAAAGAAGAAGATGGGAGTTACTCAAGAAACCTTTTATCAGAAAATTGCAAGGCTGAAGTCAAACATTCCAAGAATAGCAGCACTACCTAGGAAGGTAGATTGGAATCTAACTCCCTCTTCATCACTAAAAGCGATTACCTAAAAAGTTCCAAGACAAAGGCAGATGCTTGATTAGATTTCAGATATGGTCAGTCCAATCATCATTGAGGTAGCAACAGATACAGGAAATTAGTGACAACCTTTGGATAAATAGTTGGCTACATTCAATGCAAAACTATAAACAGGAGAGCATGACTACTGGAAATAAATGATCTAATCAAGGTCTGTCCAATCAATCATGGAGTCAAAGAGTGAACTTCTTCTGGATTACCATCCATCTCTCTTGCACCATGAGATAGAATTTTGGTTTGACCTCTGAACTGAATATTTTGACAATCCCACTCAAACATACATAATTTCCTACATGAATTGAATCATTAAAATCTGTCACCTCCAAGTACATGGTTCTCCCACACAATTAACTGCAAATACATATAACATAATTTTCTAGCAATGACTGTGATTTCATGTGCTAACTATCCTATTCCAGATAAACTCCTAAAGGATAAGACTAAAAAGAAAAATCCACACCTTCCAAAGTGCATCCAAAAATGTCAATTCTAGGGCATTTGAATAATGATGCAAGAATGCTACTGTATAGGCAAAATAGTACATGGCCAAAGGCACAAATGAAGCTTCAAGAACAATAAGCAGCAAAATTTTCATATACCTCGACAGGCCGCAATAGATTACCCAACTTTCCGCGGGCATTTAGAACCTTCAATGCAGATATTGTTGAGATAACACCTAATGATCCATCGAATATTCCAGCATCAACAACAATATCCTTTGTCAAACAAAGAACTATCGAATATTAGAACAAATGATTGAGACACGTGTCGGCGGAGGCGGAGGTGGGCGTCGGCATCGGCGTCGGCGTTGCGGGCTACCAGCAGAGGAGAGAGTGCGTCGGCGTCGGTGGATGCGGAGGCGGAGGCGGAGGTGGGCGTCGGCGTCGTGGGCAACCAGCGGAGGAGAGAGAGCGTTCTTCTCAGTTAGAGTATGCTATTCGCTAATTGCACGATGGAGAGAAATGTAGTGTTGCATCTTACATCGGAGGAGGTCAAAAGGAAGAACACGGCAGTAACAAAAACGCTAATCCACGGTATCAGATTTCTCAATTAAATTCATAGAGAAAGAACGAGTATCGACCCGGCATGAGGGCGTTTTTCGAAATGTAGGTGTTCTTGGCGAGAATCGGCAGCAAAAGCGAGCGTAACCCCAAAGAACGCAGCAGATGACACTGCGAAGAAGTCCAGAAGGTCGAAGAAGCGCGTGAGCTCGCGCTCAAGTCGTCGGAACAGATTCGCCCGAATAACAACAAGTAGAAATAATCAAAGACCAAGAAGCTACTGCGGTACCTGACGAGGACGCTGTGAAATATGAGCAGAGTCCCCAGCCGAACGATCGGTCGAGGCTTCGGCGGAGGTGGAAAGGGCGTCGGCGTCGGCGGAGGCGGAGGCGGAGGCGGACATCGGCGTCGGCGTCGCGAGCAACCAGCGGAGGAGAGAGAGCAGAGGTGTCGGCGTCGGCGTCGCGGGCAACCAGCGGAGGAGGCGTCGCGAGCAACCAGCGGAGGAGGCGTCGCGGGCAACTAGCGAAGGAGAGAGAGTAGAGGAGGGGAAGAGCATTCGGAGAGAAGTCCTGCGACTTTTGTTCTCTCGCAAAACGGAACGGAGAACGGGGAGAACGGGGAAAGAGAGAGAGAGAGAGGAGAGAGAGGACGAGTGGACAGGAGAGCAGAGGTCGTAGAGGAGAGAGAGCGTCAAAATGGTGGGCCCCAGGAGCGGCGCGCGCAAATTTTAAACATCTGACGCCGTTGCCTACGTGGAGCCACGTGAAGCCACGTGTGAATCGTTGAGTGGTCTTACCCTAAACCTACGTGGAGGGTAAGACCCACCCAATATTTTCCCCACCACTATCGCTATCACCTTGGATACCACTAAAGCTCTCGAAGCGGTGAAGCGCTTGAACGTGGGAGGAGGGTTTGTTGGTCCAGCTCAAGACACGGGAATGTACAGGACCTGGGAAGCAGATGACGAGTACGTGACTTCCTCGGACATCGGAGTTTTGCCAGTTAACACAACTATCCAACTCAATTACGGTGAGCAAGTGCCAAATTACACGGCTCCAGATAGTGTATACACAACTGCAAGGACCATGGGAACACACAAAAGAATCGATCCGAGCTACATGCTCACGTGGTCCGTCGAGGTGGACGTGAACTTCTACTACTTGGTCCGGTTGCACTTTTGCGAATTCCAGATAGAGATAAAGGATCCCTCAGACAGGGTTTTCAAGATTTTTATAGATTCACAACTGGTCGATGCGGATGTCATTAGTTGGAGCGGGAAGGGCGTGCCCGTCTATAGAGATTTGGCAGTAGCCCTCCTGGAGCACAGCCAAAAGCAAAGAACCAACCTTTCCGTCGCGTTGGGCGCGCTTCCAGATGGTTCTACTCTTTACTCTGATGCCATCTTGAATGGCCTCGAGATATTCAAGATCAACAATCCTGACGGGAATCTCGCAGGGCTGAACCCGGATCCGGATCCGGTCCCGAATAAAGTGCCAGGACCTCCACCGGCAAGCAAGGCACCGTCGAGCCTCAGCAAAGCAGTAAAAATTGCCATCGTTGCTGGTGGAACTTCGGGCTTCACCATACTCTCTCTCCTGGCTTTCTTCCTTTACCGGCGACGAAACAGAGCTAAGGATTCGACCTCGAGCGACGGAACCTCATGGTGGGGCCCGGTCTCCTACGTGATGACCAAGTCAACGAAGGCCCAGGGGTCGTCCCTGTCGTCCGATTTGTGCCGCCACTTCTCGCTGGCGGAGATCAGAGCGGCCACGAACAACTTCGACAAGGCGTTTATCATCGGCGTGGGCGGGTTCGGCAACGTGTACAAGGGCTACGTCGATGGCGGGGCCACCCAAGTGGCGATCAAGCGGCTGAACCAGGGATCGCAGCAGGGCCTTCATGAGTTCAGGACCGAGATCGAGATGCTCTCGCAGCTCCGGCACCTCCACCTGGTCTCCCTGATTGGGTTCTGCGAGGACGCGGGAGAGATGATCCTCGTGTACGACTACATGGCACGCGGGACCCTCAGCAGCCATCTCTACAACACCGATAATCCTCCACTCCCCTCGAAGCAGCGGCTCGAGATCTGCATAGGCGCCGCGTGGGGGCTCCACTACCTCCACACCGGTGCCAAGCACACCATCATACATCGCGACGTGAAGACGACCAACATCCTGCTCAACGAGAAGTGGGTTGCCAAGGTGTCCGACTTTGGGCTCTCGAAGGTCGGACCCACGAGCGAGTCTAAGACGCACGTCAGCACGGCCGTGAAGGGCACCTTCGGGTACCTGGACCCGGAGTACTACAGGCGCATGCGGCTGACTGACAAGTCCGACGTCTATTCCTTCGGCGGGGTGCTGTTCGAGGTACTGTGTGCAAGGCCAGCCGTGAGCCGGATGGGCCCGATGGAGCAGATTAGCCTGGCTGAGTGGGCCCAGAGTTGTTGTAAGAGCGGGTCCGTCGAGGAAATGGTGGACCCGCACCTGAAGGGGGCTATCGCCCTCGAGTGCCTCAACAAGTTCTGCGAGATCGCTATGAGCTGCTTGCAGGACGAGGGGGCCAGGCGGTCATCCATGAACGACGTTGTGTGGGGCCCCAATTTCGCACTGCAGCTACAATTGAGCACAGAGCTGGAAGTGCAGGATCATGCGGGTGTGTCAGTGCATGATAGCGATGACAGCGACCCTGACGCAGCTTCGATCAGAGGCAGCGGCAGCGATGAGGCGATCAACACTAGCGATAGCGATAGTGGTGGTTGGAAGAGCAGTAGGGAAGCTGCGACGTCGACCAGAGCCAGAAGCAATGACGTTTGTGATGAGAGTAGTTACGTCGCAGAGAGGTTGCCATGAGAAAATATTAGTTACTCAAGTGTAATGGTCAAAAGTCACCCGGTATGTGTTTTTTATATTATTATTTTCTTTTAACATGCGGAAGCCGTAATCAAACATTTACTAGTATTCTTTTAACAATTAAAGGCCTTACAAGTATAATCAACATACTTATACCTCTTTTATTTATACCACATTTGAGTTCACAATTTTATTACTTTACAAGCAAAAAACAAAAGTCTGGGTGGAGGTGAAAAGACTTCTCTTTGTATTATATTATACTTCCAAAAGTCTATTTATATAAATGTCCAGACTAAAATCACGAGTTGATAACTTCTCCATTTGCTGCGTTTCCATCATCAAGATCGAAGCCTCTCAACAGATCAATTAACTCACCTTCAAGGTCCTGGTATTAGGAAACGAATTGAAAAAGAACCCACTTTGTGAAACCTCCTACATCAACCCACACAATACAACTATACTTGATATAATATTATTCTAGATTCTGGTTCAAGCACATTTCATAAAGACCTTCATAACTCATAGAGACTCTATAGCATAAAGGTTGAAGGGTGTCCATTCTACATGTTTGAAAAATAAAATGAACGAGCCAAAACTCAATGAATGAAATTTCTAGTTTTAAGTTAAAAAGAAATCTCTTACTACTTCATCTCGGTATACACTGTTGACACCTAAATTTTGGTGACCTGTTTATTCATTTATTGCATTAAAAAATTAGGGATTAATTTTAACCCCTAAAAAAAATTAGTTAATTAATTAATTACATAACATATAGATTTAGGTGCATTGGCATTTTTTGCATTTATTGGACCGGTGGCGGATGGGTTTTGAATTAGTGATTCGAAATTAAATCGACAGTTTTTTAAATTGAGGCACGCGCAGCGAGCAAATTGGCACAGGCCTTTTTTTTTATAATAAAAAATCTCGTGAAAAATAGGAATTTGATTTTTTTTTCAGGATATGATGAATTTTTTGGATAGGGCAGATGTGAAAAGTAAATATTGCGTTTTGAAAAAGAATCTTTGTGGATATGAATTTGGAAAAATTAAAACCGTAATCCTCACCTTATAAATAAGTTTTTTGCGTAGGGTTTCAAGTGGGGCACACAATTCCATACACGGCCACATTCAGAGATACGGAGAGTGTGTGAGAGGGGGAATTTTTCTATCATCCGTAGGGAGCTTCTGACTATAAAAGAGAAATAAGAGAGAGGAAGCGTTTCTTCCTCAAGCGCGTCTCCTCAGCCGAATTGAGCCTGACGTTGCTGCTTCCTCTTGGTCCCACGACCTGCGTTTCTATTCTCTCTATTTTACAGGTTATTTCCGGATTTTCTAGCAAGTTGTCAACGCTGGCAGCCTCGAAGAAGTTGTTGTTTCCTGCACCACAGGACAACCCGCTGGTTTGTCCGCGTTGCGGACCATGGCAAGAATTCAACAACTCGAGCATCGCCCAGATCACAAGCCATGCACCGCCATGCCGAGTGTCGCAGTGATCCAGGAGTCCCACCAACGAACGCCCAGCGATTCTAGACGAGCTCCTGCAATTCCAGAGAGCGTTCAAGCATCCCTACGACATCTCTAGTCCACGGTCGTGTTCTCGAGCTGAATCTTTATTCTGCAGGTCATTCACCATATTCAGAACAGCCTTGTGGGGAGATTGCCCCCGGAGCTGCAATCAATAAGTCCCATCCGTGCTTGCACGCTATCATCAAGCCTCTTTGTTTGGTCGTGCCAAATTCTTAGTGTTCGTTGGCCACGTCTATAGCCATTATTCACTGTGTTCATGAGCATCCCACGGTGACCATCCCCACTCCTGCCGTCCGACAAGTGCAAATTTGGAAACACATCCGAGTGACATCAAGAGTTAGCTAAGAATTTTGGTCAATTTGGTTCCCATATATTATGTTGCCATTCCTTGAAATATTCTAATGTTGGTTGAATTCCCTGATAAAGAAAACGATAGCCACAATTGGGTGGAGACGTAAAAAAGGGAAAAAGTTTATTGCTTCTTTTTCTCTTTGTAGGTCAACGGA
Organism: Eucalyptus virginea; assembly: GCA_014182375.1. Taxonomy (NCBI): domain Eukaryota; kingdom Viridiplantae; phylum Streptophyta; class Magnoliopsida; order Myrtales; family Myrtaceae; genus Eucalyptus; species Eucalyptus virginea. Next base: position 19,638,981 of record CM024523.1, on the reverse strand, counting down.
AGATCAATACAAGGGAACTCGATATCCTGAGAGACGAAGCAGAGCGGTGATTTTTGGCTTGGTTTGTCAGTCCTTGCAGCCAAACCAGAATCTCCAGCAATTCCAGGCCGGTGAGCAATTTCCAAGGGTCAAGCACTGCTCAGCGGACCCAGATTTCCCATTGAATTTCATCCGAATCCAGCGAGCGAAGCCAGTCAAAATTTCTCTACAGTCTGGACCTTGAGGAGGGTACACGCTAGGTAGCACCGACACGCGACACGACACGCGACACGACACGAGTGTCCGACACGACACGATACGTCGACACGTCATTTCTAAGTGTCGACGTCATTTCTAAAAAATAAAGAATTCCGACACGTTGCGACACGTTGTATATTAAATAAATATTCTTATTTTTAATTAATTTGATTCAAATTCATAAATAATTAATTAATTAAAAAAGAGCCTATAATAAATTTACACTAATAATATTAACAAATCAATTCATTTGAAATTCGAAAGATATATTCATAGTTAATGCGAAATATTTTTTATTTTTTTAACAAAAGTTATCGATGAAACTAATAATTAATAAGAAATTAGAATCAATTTATTTAAATAAATTTATAATTTTCTACGGTGATCAAAATTTATTATTATTCAAAATTCAATACTTTTATTTTTCGAAATTATTTTTTAATTTCATTTATTTAATTTTCCAGTTCAAAAGCAATCCCCAAAATCCATCCCTCCTTCCGTTCGTCCTTTTCCCTCCACCCCAAGTTTATTTTACTTTTTCCCTCCCCCACCACTTGACAGTGACAGGTAAGCTGTCACTTCTCCTCCCCCTCACGCCTTTCTTATTTTTTTTGGGTTTCTTTATGAAAAACCCTAGCAAGCCGCGAGCCCTCCTTTTCCTTTTCCTCCTTGCCGCTCGCCGCACGACCCCTTCCCTCCTCTCCTCTTCCTCTCGTCGCCGATCCATCGCAACAGTGGCGGCCCTCGCCGCTCTCTCTGGCCGTCTCTCGCCGTCGCGGTGGTTCGTTCGTGGCTTCGTCTCGCCGGCGGGAGTTTGCCTTCTCTCTTCTTTCTTTCTGTTCGGCTCTTTCTCTAGCCGTCTCTCGCCCGTTTGTGGCTTCGTCTCGCCGACGCTCGCGGCCTCTGCTCCCTTGCCTTCCCTCGCCTCCACCCTCCATCAGTCTTCCGGACAAGCGTCGACACACGTGTCAAAAAAAGTTGACCGCGTGTCCGACCGTGTCCGAGCGTGTCGACGTGTCCGACACGCTCCGACACGTGTCGGACACGACACGGAAGCACGGACAACGTGTCCGTGCTTCCTAGGCTACACGTAGCAAGGGAATCTCCAATGAGTCATCATCCTCCACCATGGTGCATATATATATAAAAGGAAAACAAAGAAAGGTTTACACCTACTCCTAATTGTCTTTGGAAGTTCCTAGTGTTGCAGGCATTTCGAGAAGTCTCTTCCGTAAGGCTGGGAGTTAGCCGTGCACCTCCCCACCGCCTCGTGAGCCATCACCTGTCTCAAATCATCGAGGCATCACCGTGAGTCCACCATCTCGGCTGCTGTCCAAGCCGAACCACTGTCTGCAGCGGATCGCCACCACGATCCACCACCCTGTTGCCCGCCGATTGCGATCCCGGTCCGATTGTGCAAAGTCCAAATTTGGAAACCAATATTGGAATAGGTAAAAATTTCGTTTTATTTGATTTTCGAATATTCAGTTTCCTTATTTGAAATATCCGTTGATACATATGATGGAAATTCCTGATATGCTATGATATTCGTAATTTCGAATAGCCTTCTAAATTAGGAAATCTTCCTAATTTCACAATGTGCATATGATTGATGGTCCGATTTCATGCTCGAAATACGACCTGCAATCGTACGGAAAAATTATCAATCCGATCTCATGCTCGAGATACGATTCGTGATTTTGTTTAAAAATTGGCTAATCTGATCTCATGCACGATATACGATTTGTCAATTTATTTCCCAAAATTAAATGGACATGGATGGTATCTTGCTTGATTTGGTGCCGTGCTTTCTTGGTGCCTCTATTTGATTGCTCCCGTAAAAGAAAAACCCAAAAATATTTATTTGAGTTAGATGAGGTTCATGTTAGAATATTACTTGTTTTAGAGTTATTTTGCATGTCTAGAATATGAAATTTATTTATTTGGAATTTCTTAAATAAAAAGACCAAAAACATTAATTTAGGATTTTCTTCTCATTAATTTAAATCGCACGTTTAATTATTTGGCAATTTTAAATTTCGAATTTCATAATAAAAAATGAAAAAAATTAGAATTAGGGCATTCTTTGCACATCATTGTACATTAGGATGAATTGCATGCTTATTAAGAAAATAAAAAATCATGTGCACGTCATATATCGTTAGGTTCATGAAATGCATGTCATTTAGTGATTGTTGCTAGGTTCATTTAATTAGAAATTGCCCGTCATTAAGATTAGGTCATTTTGATTAATTTAGATTGCATATTTAATTATTGCATGTTCATTAAGAAAACATAAAAAAATTACTTTACTCATTCATATAGTTCGGGCTATACTACTATATCATATCATTTCATGTTAGATTAAAAGCATTGCACTGCATATGGATTATATTCTCATTAAATCAGTGAAAACAAAAATTGAATGATTGCGTGTTAATTAGAAATCATATCTAGGACTGTTGATGTGAATTCTGATCTAACAACGCAGATGCTTTCGTTGCTACAAGGTAAATTCCTGCAATTTATTCATTGCTTTCCTTGGATATTAAATTGGTGATTTGCGCATCCACGTGGTCACCTCACATGTTAGGGAAATAAATTTAAAATCAATTCAAGCTACCTGCCAAACATTTTTCGAAATAAAAGAGAAAGGTATCGAAAGGGCGTTAGAGAAGTCTAGCGTAACCAAGTCCCCGAACTCATAAATCTTTGGTTTGTAGGAGTAAAGTAAATCTCCCGTTACTTTGCTTGGGTTTCTAATCGACCCACCAAAAATAGATTAGTGGCGACTCCTAATTGAAAAATCAATTGCATGTTAAGAACTTGAACCTAAGTCGCGAATTGGTATGGGCTTGGGAGAGCTCGAGCTAAGTCTAGGCTTAGCAATCCATTAGCCGAACCCTAGGTGGATCACACCCGAAAATTTGGTCGCGACATACACAAAGTGAATGCATAATCATCCGATAAGTGTGATAAAAAGGTAAGCAGACTCTACATTTCCCATTTTCATTTATCATAAAAATTATTAATCAACAATACGTCCATCCAGACTCATGCATATGCATACCATGTTTCACACAAACAAACAAACAAACAATATAAATAATGTTTGGTTCTACACATAACCATGCATCTTATTTATTAATATTTCATCTCAAACTTTCCTAAGCATTCCAATCACTGGGGCATCTCAATTTCGAGGCATCCTGAAAACTTCTACCACAATGTATTACCACCATAGGGGCGTCTCAACTCTCGAGACATCCCGAAACATTCTCTAGAGCATCCCAACCATTGGGACATTCCAACCATTGGGACATGCCATAAACTACTACCATGGGGCATCGTCACGCACCACTATATAAGTGACAAAATCACATTAATATCATTTAAAGTCATAATATATGTATACTTACAAGCATACCACACATATCTCAACTCAATTTAATACATTGGCCAAATAATTGTATATGAAATAACATATAGTCATACTCTAGTCGTTAAAGTCTAGAGATCCAAATGAGTACATTCTAAGTCTAGACATTGAGCAGGATCCGAACGAATAAATATATTCTAGACGTAAAGTTTGAACATGTAAATGGGTACATTCTAAGTTAGAACAACAAGTACATTCTAGTTGTAAAGTCTGAACAATCAAAATGGCAAATTCTAGCTTAATAGAAGCTTCTAGAACAAAAGAACATATCCAATATTAAATAGATTTACAAATGAACAGATTCAACAATGGATAGAATCAACAAATAAACAGATTCAACAAGGAATAGATTCATATTTAGTAAAGTCTGTATGAACCAGTAGATAGATTTATTATTAATAAACAGATTCACAAGTTGGTAAATTCAACAAGAAATAGATTCATGCTCAGTAAAGTCTATCTAAACTAATAAATAGATTTATCAACAATCATATTCACAAGCTAGCAGATTCAACAAAAAATAGATTTATACTCAGTAAAGTCTGTTTGAACCAATAAACAGATTTATGAAAAAACAGATTTACAAGTTAGTAGATTCAACAAGTGAACAAATTCACAAATGAATAGATTCGACCAAATGAGTAGATTCATAAATGGACAGATTCTGTCATAAAACATTCTAGCAGAACAAGTAAAATGAACAGATTTTGACTAGTAAAATTCTAGCAGAACAAAGTAGAGCGAATATGCAATAGATCATCAAGACAAATATGATCAAACGAACCGCTTCTGACTATGCAAAACAAAACAAAACGAAGAAGAATGAACGTGCAATGGGTCATCAAGATAAATATAGCAGAATGACCAAATTCTGACTACCTAGAATGAAGTAGAAAGAAGCAAAATGAACATGCAATGGGTCATCAAGATAAATATAGCAGAATGACCAAATTCTGACTACCTAGAATGAAGTAGAAAGAAGCAAAATGAACATGCAATGGGTCATCAAGATAAATATAGCAGAATGACCAAATTCTGACTACCTAGAATGAAGTAGAAAGAAGCAAAATGAACATGCAATGGGTCATCAAGATAAATATGGTAGAACGAAGAAATTTTGACTACCTAGAACGCAGCAGGAAGAAGCAAAGCGAACTTGCAATGAGTCATCAAGAGGAATATGGTAGAACGATCGGATTCTAATTATCTAGAATGAAGCAAAAAGAGACAGAACGAACATGCAATGAGTCATCAAGATAAATGTGGCAGAATAGCCAGATTCTGACTTCTCAAAACGAAGTAGAAAGAAATAAAATGAACATGTAAGATGTCATCGATGTTATTTAACAACTACCATGCCCATCCATACCCATCAAAGTTTCACCATTTCAATCAACTAACCAAGTTATGTTTTAAGGACATTTGGCCAACTTAATATCTAGAAACTTTACTTATATCTAGCGAACGCAAACCACGAGCCATCAATTGCCTTCACCACCTTAGTAGCTCGTAAATATGAAGTTTTATTCTTTATATTCTTGGATTGAAAAGTGAAATGTAGCACATGCAAGTTTCTGTTTGGATTTTAGAGAAGTAAAAGGGGGCTCTACGGCAAGATAAAAGGAGCTTTATCAAAATAAACTAAGATAATTTGATGTTTTTCATTGTTAGGTGTAACCATGCATGCTAATCACCAACTTGATGTGGCATAAATGCAAGACAGAGTTCTTGCACGTGGCCTAGGGAAATGTAAGAAGAAGTGACTCAATTTGAAGTAAGCATCACTTATTCTAGGTGTCAAAATTAGTGTTAAAAAAAATATCGTTTTTGAAGAAACAAATGGCCACGCAAGAGTTACCCACCCCGCTATGGGCGCGTTGGTTCGGGCATTCCCCCCTCTTTCGGTTGGGGGAGGTTTGAGTCACCGCGGTTGCATTTGCGCGACAAGTGCGGCACCATGGGAGGTGGGTCCTTGTACTAGCGTCGCCCCGGGCTTACATTGCCGGTTACCGGCTGTACGATAGTTTCCGGGTCATCAAAAAATTAAAAAAGGCCATGCAAGAGTTCTTATAAAAACATGTGGCACTTATAATTTTAATTAATAAATTTTGTAAGGTAAATATAACAAAGAGCAACTCCCTCAATATGCCAAATTGTGGCGAAATCGAGTGGCAATTCGTTCGATTCTGATGAATCTTCACGATTTGCCTTGGTTTCTTGCGCCTCAATGCAGATTGGCGCCTGCTGTAGCAAAATGGGCTTGGCCGAGATCACTGGGAATTTATGAGACTGGTTCGCTTGTGGCCAGCTTCGGCACTATTTTACCGGAAATTTCAGCATTATCGGGTTGATTATTGAGACGTGCTTGTTAGCACTGCCAATGGATCTACCGAACTAGAATGCTTTTCCGCAATCCATGGAGGAGCACCGGGAGCCACGCCACCAGCTCCGCTTTAACTCTAGAAAATCAGCTTTATTACGATGATTTACCATGTTTCCCAAAGACATTCGGGATTAACAGTAGTACTTCAACTTGACTTTAGAAAAATCAGCTTTCTTGCAACGATTTACCATGTTTCCTGAGAGGTTCAGGATGAGCAAAAGTGCAAAGAAGAAAGAAAAGAACAAATCAGAAAATTCACAAAAATATTTAAAATCATGTTATTTCAATTCAGTTTGTCCAAGTCATATGGCCAGTCGTGTTACTTAAGATGGTCAAAGATGACTAGATTGGTATGTCAACATTTTCAGATAAAATTAGCCAAAAAGAATATGTTGGAGTATTAAAAAAAGAAATTGAATTGAAAAAGTCTAAGATTATATCGGAATTCATTGATTTAGAACTAAATTGATAATTTTCCCCATCTTATCTAATCTTTCCTTCCCTCGCTTTTTCTTAGCCCTTTCCTAAATCCCAATGATTAAAACAGGTTCATTTTCGAGAGTCTACTATTCATGTGAACTTCTATTCATGGATTCAATTGCGATCCTCTCAGACATTAAACGGTAAGATGAAGAACATGAAGCCACCACTTCTCTTATTATTCCTCTTCATCTCCGTCCTGCTTGAAGCACTCATGGTCTCAGTCACCGTCCTGCTTGAAGCACTCATGGTCTCAGTCACCGGTGACAATGTTGGGGCATACTTGTCGGTTAATGGTATGGCCGTCAACTGTGGCTCCCTCGGCAACTCCTCCGTGTCCAAGCGGACTTACATCGGGGACCCCAAGGTTGGTTCGACCTACTTTCTGTTGGAATCAAAAGGACTTGGAGGGAGAGAGTGCACACACAAAGAGAGATTATATTACACAATATGCCTTGCAAAGGCTTAAGAGAGTACACACATTAACTTTGCTAAGATTAAAACTCTCTCTACAATCTCACTCTCTCACTGTCTCTCTCCCTGGTTGAGTGCTCCTCGCTATTGGTCGCCTTTGCCATTCACTATGACTTTTCCACCGTTTGCCATTCCTAATGCCGACATCATTTCTCCATTGGCTCTTGAAACCTCTTTTATTTCTAGAGAGAGTACGCACATCATCCACGGTACATGCTAGCACCACATCTTCGTCATCATTGACGATATGTGCATGTTCCGTCACTCGCTTGACATTCGGATTTGTAATGTCCGAATTTATTGCACTTGAAACACCCGACTTTTGATTTGTCACGTGTTTTATATCTTCCGGTGAAATTTGAATTTCCACCCCTACCTCGGGTACCTCCATGACCTCGTCCATCTTGATAATCTCCTTGATTTGATTGAACAACCCGACTCTGCAATACCTGCTCGGGATACGAACCGATGGACTTTTGATTCATTCTTTGCTCATGCGAGCATAATGAACCCATCAACCGCTCCAACGTCATGGTTGATATATCTTGGCCTTCTTCGATCGCCGCAACCACGTAGTCAAATCTTTCAGTCAAAGACCTCAAGATTTTTTCTACGACTCGTACATCTTGGAGCTCTTCACCATTAACCCTCAATTGGTTAACGATGGTTTGTACACGATCAAAGTAAGCCGAGATAGATTCAGAGTCATTCATGCGTAAAGACTCAAAATCTCCTCGAAGTGTTTGGAGCCGCACCCGCCTGACACGATCATCGCCTTTGTAGGATTTTTGCAATATATCCCACGCTTCTTTCGCTGTCTCCGCACTCGATATTTTCTCAAATATCGACTCCTCCACGGCTTGAAAGATCGTAAATAATGCTTTCTGATCTTTCTTCCGAGTTTCCACCAATAAATCTTTCTCCGTCTTTCTTAAAGCATCGAATGCTTCGGCATCGGCCACTTCGATGTAGCCGTTCTCCACTGTGTTCCACAAATCTTGGGATTTGAAAAGAACCTTCATCTGGACGGACCAGTTGTTGTAATTCTTTCCGTTCAACTTTGGGAGTAGTAGTTGAACAGAGTTGGTGGAAGCCATTGCTAGCTTTGAGTTCACGATCCTTGATCGACTGCTCTAGGTTCTCGGTCTCCGGCCACTCTTTTTGATACTCCGGTTCCTGACCTCCTAGGCTGACACTCCAATCCTTGGCCTGCTCTGGATTCACGATCCCTGACCGCTAGCTCTAACACGGTCCCTGGCCGACTAGCTCTGATACCAATTGTTGGAATCAAAAGGACTTGGAGGGAGAGAGTGCACACACAAAGAGAGATTATATTACACAATATGCCTTTGTAAAGGCTTAAGAGAGTACACACATTAACTTTGCTAAGATTAAAACTCTCTCTACACTTTCCAATCCATGAAACTCATTCCTCTATCGTTGCAAGTGCAAACCGTTAATCTCCCTCCGTCCACAACCGCATCCCACACGACACTGCTCGTCTCTCCTGCTCCGAATTCGTCTACACCTTCCGCGTCACCATGGGGCCAAAATTCGTTCGCCTCCACCTCTTCCCTTCGGATTACCTCAACTTTGGACATGCTGATTCATTCTTCTTGATGAAGGCTGCTGGCTACACTCAGCTCCGCAACTTCAGCACTCTCCTCTTTTCCGATCACACCGGCTTCACGAGCTTCTGCAAAGAGTCCTGCTTAACCATCGTAGCTGACCAGATATTGGACGTCACGTTTGCTCCCACTCCCGTTAACCCAGACGTGTACGCTTTCGTGAATGGAATCGAAGTTGTTTCCAAAGTGTTACGATTTTGCGACGTCACTAAGTGCAAAACATCTTAAATTTACCAACTTTTATGACCGTGTGTCATGGAAAAGAAGAAATCGTCATAAATTGAGAATTTCTTTATAGAGAGTAACGACGACATGACAAGAGCAAAACGTCCAAAATTAGGATTTCAAATACAATTATTTACAAAGGGTTATGTTTGTTTGCCCCAAATAAGGATAACGAATTTGGGCCCCATGGTGACGCGGAAGGTGTAGACGAATCCGGAGCGGGAGAGACGAGCAGTGTCGTGTGGGATGCGGGTGTGGACAGAGGGAGATGAACGGTTTGCACTTGCAACGATAGAGGAATGAGTTTCATCGATTGGAAAGTAGATCGAACCATCCTCGGAGTCCCCGATCCAAGTCCGCTTGGACACGGAGGAGTTGCCGAGGGAGCCGCAGTTGACGGTGATATCATTAACCGGCAAGCATGCGCCAACATTGTCGCAGGTGACTAAGACCGTGAGTGCTTCGAGCAGGACGGAGATGAAGAGGAATAATAAGAGAAGTGGTGGTATCATGTTCTTCATCTTACCGTTTAATGTATGAGAGGATCGCAATTGAATCCATGAATAAAAGTTCACATGGATAGTAGACTCTCGAAGATGAACCTGTTTTAATCATTGGAATTTAGGAAAGAGCTAGGAAAAAGCGAGGGAAGGAAAGATTAGATAAGATGGGGAAAATTACCAATTTAGTTCTAAATTAACGAATTCCGATATAATCTTAGACTTTTCAATCCAATTTTTTTTTTTTTTACTCCAACATATTCTTTTCGGCTAATTTTATCCAAAAATGTTGACATATCAGTCCAGTCATCTCTAATTATTTTTAGTAACACGATTGGTCATATGACTTGGACAAACTGAATTGAAATAACTTGATTTTAATATTTTTATGAATTTTCTGATTTGTTCTGTTCTTTCTTCTTTCGCACTTTTGCTCATCCTGAATCTCTCGGGGAAACATGGTAAATCGTTGCAAGAAAGCTGATTTTTCTAAAGTCAAGCTGAAGTACTACTGTTGATCCCGAATCTCTTTGGGGAACATGGTAAATCATCGTAAGAAAGCTGATTTGTCTAGAGTTAAAGCTGAGCTGGTGGCGTGGCTGCCGATGCTCCTCCATGGATTAAGGAAAAGCATTCTCGTTTGGTAGATCTAATGGCGGTGCTAACAAGGCGCATCTCGATAATCAACCCGATAATGCTCAAATTTCCGGTGAATAGTGCCGAAGCTGGCCACAAGCGAACCAGTCTCATAAATTCCCAGTGATCCCGGCCAAGCCCATTTTGCTGCGGTCAGCGCCAATCTGCATGGAGGCGCAAGAAATCAGGGCAAATGGTGAAGATTCATCAGAATCGAACGACTTCCCACCTGATTTGGCCACGATTTGGCATATTGAGGAAGTTGCTCTTTGTAACAATTCAAGCAGTGGTTGTGGCGCAGAGATAAAGGGAGGCCTCAAGTGAAAATTGTAGTGGCAGAGGCAAAAATGAAAGGAAAATTCCATACTTCATACTATTAAGATCTAAAATACTGATCTCAACTTATAACATTTGTCACACACCTGACTCCAACAAGTATAATGTAGCTCCAAACGTAACTATAACTCAACTTGATATCGGAATGTATACATCCATATATCTGATAAAGTGTTGTCTCCAGACATAAACAACTCATTTAAAAAAAAAAGATCCCACTATCAAAATATCCTCCAGAAAATGTAAACACTCTTGTCCTATTTACGCCTACCTAAAGAACCTTAAAAAAGAAGTAAGATGAATGAAATGAGCAACAATAGGCCAATGAGTAGTACAAATCTCTTCTAAACAAATCGAGCATCCACTATAAATGTTTAGGACACGAAAATGTAACTCATTTACACTAAATCCAATATATAATAAATTTACAAGATAAAAATGAACTATATTACTTCAACATAACTATATTCATAGAAGAAAGTACCAATCAATATCAAAATGAGTATTAATCAATCTGACCTTTATATTACAAACCAAAATATATAATCTTTCGCAACTCAATTCATCGATCAAAATCCCTTTTTGTAAAGTATTTGTCTAATCTTTTCAAAAGTTATCTCATCAAGTATATTTACAAAATAATATACATGACCTTTCAAGAAAAGTTTATCAAACCATCTTACAATAACTAAACAATAATAAACACTTGATCTAGTTTTATGCAACAAATATGTTCTTCTTAGTTCAATACATATACACACACATATAAAATATCAAATTACTATTACTTTAAGACATGGGTTTTATAAAACTATAAAAGAGATCGGCACCACTCATTTAGGAATGCTCAAAGCCAAAATAATGTAGCTATTTGAGTCTACGATTCAGTAATTCTATCAATTAAACGAGAATTGATGTCAAGACAAAGCAAAACACTACTTACTCTAAACTACGCTTGTTCGTCGACCAATTGACTCCTACACAACAACAAAAGGCTTGTTGTAGTAGTCATTCAAAAGTATCCGCTATGCCTAGCTTGCGTGTCATAATTTTTTGCACCACAACTCTCTTCATTGAACTATGATTCTAGCAAATCTTCTATCAAATGAAAGACCTTTCGAGGTAATTAGATTCCCTAAGCTTTGCCAACTCTAAAGATAGCTGAAGATGGGCCATAATCATTGGTAAACTAGGAAATTCACTAATGTTACAGCACGTGCGCATAATTTCAAAAATTCGTTTCGAGCAAACTATAAGCTTGAATCGAGTTATGTAAAATCCTATAATTTTATAATACCCTAAACTATTGATGCCCCATAATTTCTCAGTTTAACAACTCATAGATTTTTTTTTTTTTAATAACTCATAGATTTAACCTACCGGCTTAATATTCACAAGGATCCAAAATTAGGGCTTTATTTCAAAAGTTTCTCTAATTAGATTAATTGGGCACCGTGAGAAAAAATTTATTTTAACTTGATGAGGTGCCGTGTCATGTACTCTTTTTCCTTTTCCTTTCCCTTTCCACTTTTTCCCCTTTTTTTCCCTCCTTTTCTCTTTTTTTTTCTTTATTTGCCTTTTTTTTGAACGGGTACTCTTTTTTTTATTTATTTTTTATAAATAGAGTCCACTTTACTTTATTTTTTTGTTTTACTTGTCAATATTGACTAAGTCAAAAGCCAGCCATTAGAACATACAGTAGTATTGTCAAATCAATCCTCTGTCTTTACCGAAAACGAAGATGAAGAACAGAAAAAACTCGACCCCAATGGCACAGTGAATTGGCTTTTGTAAATGCTGTAGCCATAGGGTGCGGGCATTGAAATAACACCCAAAGAAGAACATACACAGTAGGACGGAAAAGGGAAAGGAAAAAAGAAAATAAATCAAAAAATCTGTAAAGTTACTAAAAACGAAGTCCTTTTTAATAAATTTGTCCATGTCAACTCTTTGGCCGTGCCACGTATGACAGAAAATGATGATTGGTCCGCCACGTGGGCATTTTTAGGCGAAAGTTGATTAAAAAGATTATATTAAAATTCCACAAAAATATTTGAGGTTATATTGGTAAAATTGAAAATTTTAGATTTACATTGAAATCCATACAACAAATATAGGATTGAGTTGATAATTTTTTTTCGAAATTTAATGAAAGACCAAAGTCGTGGCTAAAATATATGCAATTAGTAGAGCCCTTTACCTATCATAAAAAAGCAGCCAATGGGACTCGTAACTCTTTTGGTGTGCTTTTCATGGAAAGTTTCATTGCGTAGAAAGGTCAAGTCAATAGTAAAACCGACGGGTCCATGCAAATAAGGTCCTACACGGCAACTTGCTAATTTTTTTGTTCTTTTGTTCCTCATAACAAAAAAAAATTAAAATCCTTTAATAACGTTAACTAATTTTTCTATTGCGTAGAAAGGTCAGGTCAGTAGTAAGATAGCTGGGGACTCTTTGGTGTGCTTTTCATTGAAAGTTTCATTGCGTAGAGTGGTCATTTTCATGGAAAGTTTCATTGCATAGAAAGGTCAAGTCAATAGTAAAACCGACAGGTCCATGCAAATAAGGTCCTACATGGCAACTTGCTAATTTTTTTGTTCTTTTGTTCTTTTGTTCCTCATAACAAAAAAAAAAAAAGAATTAAAATCCATTTAATAACGTTAACTAATTTTTCTATTCTCTAGAATAAAAAAACAGCCCAAGAATGGATTTAGAATAAAAATAAAAAGTAGGAAAAAATAGTTTATTGTTCCGGAGAACAATTTTTAGAAATAAGTCATTTTCTTTTTTATATTTCTTCTTGCTTGTCCTTTGCTGCCAGTGACCGGCTAAGGCAGGGAGCAATGACAACTGGTGAAGAGAGGAAAAAGATAATCTAAAAATTATTAAAAAATTAAAAGAAATTTTACGTTACAAAAAAAAAAAAAAAATTGTGAATCGTATCAAACGCATTCTTATTCTTTTTTTTTTCTATTTTGAGAATAGAAATTTTGTGTGGTTATCAAACGCGTTCTTTTACTTAAAAATTATTTCAAAGAGTAGAAATAAGAAAAAAAAATTCTAAAAAGAAATTGTTTTCCGAAATAAACATTACCGAACACGCTCTAATTCTCTCCCTTGCCACTTTCCTCGTGTTTTCTTGGTTATGTCCTTCCATTTCCCATTTGTCATCTTTCAAGGAGCGAATATGGCAACTCGATGGATCCAAATCCAATCAGATTTGCGTGTTAGCAGTCTCTTAGGATACAACAAATATCCATAGGAATCTCCCGGAATAGCCTCCCATCATATGTTGTTAATTAACTTCAAAATCGGCAACTAACATGGTGAGTCAATAACTTTGAAGGGAAGAATTGGTGACTCCCCTAATGGATAACCTGGTTGATAGTCTCCTAATCAATATCAATATCATTCTTGATTCATTGAAGCACATTATGAACAAATTCTGCTTTGACTTGAATGAAAATCGAAAGTGCTGAGTTTGTCGATGGAGTCAAATCAAATGCTTCCATATCATATTTGCAAATCGAAACTCCCTTTGTCTATTATTTCTGATTCATTGGTAATTAAATTAGACAATGAATGAAGACACTGATAGTCCGATGGAATGTTCCTCATCAAGCTCTCTTGGGTTGCTAATTCATTGAAGGCTTCATAGCAACCTGATACTGCACATTTTGCATTGTCGCGGCATTTCCCTGTACTATTTGCTATCTTAAAAGTCTGCCAAGAGCAATACCTTGTCCAATCCCTCTCACTTGAGCAATACTCCTTGCCCTCGTTGGATTGGGTATGAGCCTATTCCATCCACAAATCGTAGATCTATCGGAAGGAGATATACTATGATACTATCTATGACGACTCAGCCTATTCCAGACGTGGGCCAAACCCCAAAATGAGTACTTGAGAAACCAGACAAGGTGACAATTTTTTTTGTAAAATGTGTTTGCAGTCGGTCTTCCGGTTGAAAAGCTCTATACATAGTGCTGGCTGCTGAGGAGCACGTCGGAATAGTAGCTGGACAATCAGCGTACATGCGTTACATTAATTTTCATTGGCTCACGTGGCCCTTATGCGGCTAATATGGTGCCAAATAGGCTGAGAGTCGCGTGCGCGTGCAAGAGAGAGATGGCGACCACCGTCTTGCAGTCGACGAGAGGCCATCCATCTCGCATCGCGTATCTCGTGTTAGCTGCGATCACCTCACAGTGGTCATCCTCTCACATCTAGATGGGAGCCTTCTTTCTCGGTGTAATTTCCATTGGTTGAATTAAGAAAGCACATAGTTCGGAAAGCTTAATCCAAAGAAACGACTAGTGAACCGAGCACCTCCAAAAAATCATACCACTGAAAACAGCTGATGTTATGGATTTGATGGATGTCACAGAATTGTGAATAGTGGCATGATCCTAGATATGAGTCCGAAACTAACTGGTGGAAAAGAAAGTAATGTTTCAAGATGCAACAACGATACAGCACAGAAGCAAATAAGTTGTTGGACTATTGTAAGATATTCTTCGACAATTTTATTTCAATTTGTTCCTCAAATCGATGGAAACTCTCAGAAAGAAATTTGTTATTCATATCTGCAAATTGAAACTTCATAGTTCCATTGGCATTCGCTTTCTTGGACTCATTGGTGACTACATAAGAGGATGATCTGAGTCACTGATGGATCCGATGTGATGTTTCTCGTCAAGCTCTCATGGCGTGCTGATGCATTGGAGGCACCATAACAACAGTATTTTAGTGCCATATTGGCAATAAGTTGGCTTATTAAGTGCTCGTTTGGAGCTCAAATGGCTATAGTCGACATTTGTTTTGCCTATGGAAGAGTCAAGTCCTCTGTTCTTAAGCTCTCTGTATCCCTCAGAAAGAGCACAGCATTCGCAAAAGAAGTGAGTGATGCAGTCAGGAGCAGGAGACTCGATGAGGTTGAATCGGTTCCGGAGCTTGGTTCGGCAAGTGTAGGACAACAAGCACAGGCAACCGATGAGAAACTGGATCCCACCGTACAGTAGCCCGCTCGTTCCACATGCTGCAAAGCAAACATCATTCTCAACCGCATTAGTTCAATGAGACCCTTTCTTCTCATATGCTGAAGTCCATAAAATATCTCATTCCGATTGCTCTCTCCCTCAGAATGTTGAAAGGACATTGAATTTTCCAATCTCCGTCATCTGCTACACTAGTAGAAAGCATCCTTGCTAACATGTGCTCCCTCGGTCAACAATCTCCGCTATCTGGCCGAATGTTACGCAGGGGAAGCAACAGGCCACAACCACTGCAAACACGAAAGAAATACTTGGAGATTCTCCATGTGTTACTCGTCCATTTTAGTATAAACTTGCCCATGAAAAGCAAAGGCGACTGTACCAAAAGGGTCATCCATGCAGTCAAACAACCCCGTTGTCCAAGGAGATGGTGGAGGAGATGGTGGCAATTGAACTATTATCCCTTAAGGCATCGAAGGCACGTTATGCGGGTGACACTTGAGGATAGTCTAAACCAGCAGTATGAAAGGGTTGAGCCGGAGCATTCATCGGCCCTGTAGTAAAGCCTGGGACAGGATGCAATGGCTGGAAACCGGTTGGAACCTGAGAGCTCACGGGAATCGGTTGCCCTAAGTATAGAGTCGACTGAGCCCCAAAACTTTGGTTCGCTTGTGGAATTTGTCCAGGACCAACCAGATGCTGTGGATTAGATTGCGGCATCGCGTGAAGCAGCATCGTCTACTAATCGTGGGGCTGGAATTGTACAGCCTGCATCAGATTAATTGGACTGGTTTGTACATTCGGCTGGAGCCGAAACTGTTGCTAAGTCGAAGGATCGCTCACCTCCTCCGGTTGCATTTGTTAGTAGACTGAACTGCAAGGAGCAAATAGTTCGGTCAAGGGACGTCCCATCTTTTCTCAATCCTGATGATGCACGGAAAATTCCTTGGATGAGCCAAAGATCAACAAATTTTCAAATGGTTTTCATACAACTAAGTGAAACCCATCTCCAGTCCTAAAGATTATGACATAAACGGACCTTTCTCCGCTTAGCGTGGCTGGCATAGCCAGAGTCTATTAAAATCTGTTTTAACACAAAAGGTGCCAAGCAGGACACTCCAAAGGCTTCGTTAACTTCCGAGAAAATGAATGACAACCTGGTGCGTATATATTAAACTGTTCTTTGGTTGATTTTTTGCATGATATCGGCCAAGCATAGTGGAAAGGGCAAACCGACATTTCGGGTCTTTACAGCATGCCGTCTCAAAACCGGAAGAATAAAGTAGCTCTGAAGCTGGGGGCTTTCATAACAATCATTCAAATGGTGTATTTGTGCCGCCAATGTGCACATACCGGAGGCTTTCATGTCCCATCTATTGACAAGGAAGCCTCTTCTCGGTCACATGTTCTGGCATTGATGTCTGCGGCACCAGATTACATGCTCCATGTAGTTCAGACCTTTTTTTTTTGTGTTTTCACTGCCGGATTTATGCATCGTGTGCCTAAATTGTAGGTCAAACCCCCTTTTTTTGTGTTTGACAGCCGGATTTGTGCATCGTGTGCCCGAGTTTTCAAAGAGAACATGTTCACGATGTTACTCATTACTAGTTTTCTCAGTTACACAAGATGGAAGGGAATTTTGGCTGTGACATTGCCAGGAACAGAAAAGCTTGTTCAGAACCGCAGTAAATCACATTGGGGAGGGCATGACACCTTGTATCGTGCTAAACAAATGTCCGGATTAGGAATGACCAGCGCACCGGCATGGTCCCAGCAAGGCCTACACGGCCTGTCCCGGGCAGGGCCGATTAGCGAAAAGGGTCTTGATTGTTGCCTCTATTGAGAAGATATTAGATTTAATAAAAGAATAGAAAATACAAACCAGACTCGGACATAATTTGCCTCGGCCTGACACGGACGAGGCACGGCCACAGGTAATTCATAGTAAAAATGTTGGGTAAAGTGCATATTATGGTCCTTAAGTTCCAGCATTTATGCAATTTGATCCTCTAATTTTTATTTCGTTAAATCAAGTCCTCTAACTTTCCACATTTGTGCAAATTGGGTCCTTCAAGTTTTATTTTGTACAATCTAGTCCTTCAACTTTTTGAATTTATGTAATCAAATCCTTCGGTCAACCACTTCGACTAAACCAACGAATTAATCAATGACGTGACATTGTTTAAGCGACAAAAATAAAAGGTGATGCTAATTTGCTTCCAAATGAGCAGAAAGCAAACAGGAAAAACAAGTAAAAAGGAAATCATAGTGTGACAGCATTACATACAACAAGTAAACAGTACATCTGATTGCACAAATCAAAAAAGTTAAGAGGACTTAATTGCACAACATAAAAAATAGAAGATCAAATCACACAAATGCCTAAACTTAGAGAGCCAAATTTGTACTTAATCCTCCAAATGTTTAGACTCATTTTGCAGATCCCATCCACGTCATTACAGTCCAATTTCTTTAAAAAATTCACACAACTTCGATAAATATTACTGTTTGAAAACTGCAAGTCTGCCTAAGAATAAGCTACAGAAGCGTCTTCAGTAGCTTGTAAGAGGGCATTTAATGCCCTCATATACCAAAGTCTGCAATTTGCAAAGGTTTTCAATTTCCAAATAGCCTCAAGATGGATTCATAAAGAGATGAAAGCTGAAACTCTGCACTAAGTTAAAGCTTTTTGATTGCTATTGAATCTAAGATAGTGAAGGATTTGTACCTTCTACCGAATATTAACTCAATCATGCAGACTTATCAATGATTATTTAGCCAAAAATCGCTACATAGCCCTACACGGTACATCATTCAGTTTCCAAAGGTTTGTTCTGTTTCTTTCTACTTCATTCTAAGTAGTCAAAATCTAATTGTTCTACTACATTTATCTTGATAACCCATTGTATGTTCATTATGTTTCTTTCTGCTTCATTTTAGATAATCAGAATCTGGTCGTTCTGTTATATTTATCTTGATGATTCATCTTGATGAGTCATTACATGTTCGTTCTGCTTCTTTCTACTACATTCTGGGTAGTTAAAATTTGGTCGTTCGGCCATATTTATCTCGATAACCCATTACACATTCATTCTTCTTCATTTTGTTTCGTTATGCATAGTCAAAAGCAGTTTGTTCTGTTGTATTTGTCTTGATAACCTCTTGCATATTCGCTCTTGTTGACACCTAAGTCTTGGCGACCCGTTTATTCATTAAAAAATTAGGGACCAAACTTTAACCCCTAAACAAAAATATTAAATCGCAGCATATAGCTTTAAGTGTGTTTTTATTTATTTATTTTATCGCATTTGCATGGACCGGTGACAGATAAGCTTTAATTTGACAAGTTGGGAGATGGGTATATTTCGGAAAAGATTTGTATTATTATTTCAATATTCAACGATATCACGGTGGATTGCGATCTCATCTTTGCAAGACTCGGAATTTGAGAGGATTCTATCACAATCTTGAATTTTTAGCTTAATGTTCGACCAATTTGTGGGCAATTATTTGGTCGGAGAATATTCAATCTGCGTAAGGACAGAAAATGATATCTTCCAAGAAAAAAGATGAAAGCGTGCGGACAAAGATTTGGCCACAAGAGAGACCATCTTGAGCACCCATGAAATTGAGTCAATATTCTCAAAATCCTTAGACAATTCTGTTGACCATAATGCAAGGAGGAGGATCAGCTTCGTACAAAGGAAATCAACGAAAAAGGGAAAGTGGGGTTTAGTCTTCACGTATCCATTGGTGTGGGCAGAAAGAAAAGTTGCAAGAATAAGAAAGAAATCTTCACGGATGTTGATTTGAAAAAGAAATTGAAACCCTAATCCTTGGCCTATAAAAACGTTGTTCGCGTAGGGTTTTAAGAGGGCCACATACATTGAACATATGGCCACACGTTGAGAGAATAGATAGATTGGAGGATCCAATAGAGAATAGAAACCGAAGTTCTTTCTGCTCTTTGGGTCCCAATTCCGAGATCGCTCCATCACCACCTCCGAGATCCACTAGCCATAATTGTTGCTGCTAGACATCCACGCTGTACCTGCACCACGACGGCCCCCTCTTGGCCGAGCTCTTCCCTTTCACTACAGCGAATCTCTTTCTGTTTTGCAGGTTCTCGAATAAGCAGCACTGAGTTTTTCTACCGTGCCGTGAGCCATGACATCGCTACCGTTGTCGAGCTGAGACCAGTTTGGTGCCTTCCCGCAACAAAATCGTTCTTTATTTTGCAGGTTCGCTGTGAGACTATCTCGGTGAACATCTGAGCATCCTCCCCACCGTCAGCCCATGCTTGTGCGTGGTCACCACCTCCATCGAGAAGTCCACCCAGTGAGTTGCTCCTTCCCTAGCCGAGAATTATTGAACCGGCAGGCTTCACCAAGCAGCCTGTACTGAGAGTCCCACCGTCGGTCCATACGTGACACCATCACTGCGGATTCCTCATCGACAAAGCTGCTGCCGCACTGAGACCAACTTCAGGCGTAAACCGAGGGGATCATCAAGCTATCAAGGGAGTTTTCAATTCTCAATAAAAATTCCACTTTTCTTTCTCTATAGTCACGTACAAGGGACACATATCATGCCCATGTGAGCACCTAAAAAAAAGAGAAGAAGAGTTTTCTAGTTTTCTCATGGCTTCACTTTCCTGACGTGGTTATTATATGTTTAATGCACTGCCACACACAGTCACGATCTCCATTAATCGCAGACACCACCTGGCGCAAGTCCAGCCCGCTCCATTGATTTTCCCAGATTTGTTGAGTAGTTCGTTGCGATGATTTCAGTCCAATTTAGCAAGCTGCCGCAACCACCGCGAAGTAGTCCCTCCTCAGCCGGATATCACCGTGAATCATCCATCATCGCGCTCGACTTTTCTTTTGTAGAATTCACTGCGAGCCCCATCATCCGACAAGTCCAACTTCGGGAACGATATTACAATAGGCAAAGATATTACCCAAATTTAATTTGGTAATTTCCTTACTTAATTCAATGATATTGTGATTAAATTCAAATCTTCGAATGATGCACATGATTGAAATCCCTGATATGCCGTGATAATCGCAACTCGAGTAGCCTTCTAAGTTGGGAAATTTTCCCAATTTCACAACGTGCATATGATTGACAGTCCGAGTTCACGCTCGAAATACGACTCGCACCGCACGGAAAAATCGCCAATCTGATCTCACGCTCGAGATTCGATTCGCGATTTATTTAAAATTTGGCCAATCCGATCTCATGTGCAAGGTACGATTCGTCAATTCATTTCCCAAAATTAAATGGACATGGATGATATCTTGCTTGATTTGTTGCCGTGCTGTTTTTGATGCCTTTATTTGATTGCTTCCATAAAGGAAAAACCCAAAAATATATTTGAGTTAGGTTAGATGCATTTTAAAATATTTCTTGTTTTAAGGTTATCTTGCATATTTAGAATAGAGATTTTATTCCAAATTTTTAAAAATAAAAATCCAAAAAAATGCATTCATTTAGGATGTTAGTTTTAAATTTGAATTACACGTTTAATTATTTGGCAATTTTAATTTCGAATTTCATAAAAAATTAGAACTAGAGCATTATTTGCACGTCATTGCATATTATGATAAATTGCATGCTTATTAGGAAAATAAAAAGCATGTGCACGTCATATAGAATTAGGTTCATACAATTCACGTCATTTAGTGATTTTTGTTAGGTTCATTTAATTAGAAATTGCTTGTCATTAGAATTAGGTCATTAGATTAATTTAGATTGCATATTTAAGTGTTGCATTTCTTTAATTTCGAATCTCATGGAAAATACAAAAATTATTTTTTAGAATAAATCCATCTCATGCTTCGGGATAGATTACATGCTTATTTATGTCATATCGCTTAGGTCATATAGCTAAACCATGTTGCCATGTCATATCATTTCATGTTAAATTAGTGGCATGCATTGCATAAAGCATGATTCTCATTAATTAAGTGAAAAAAAAAAAGAATTTGCGTATTAATTAGAAATCATATCTAGGGTTGTTGATGTGAATTCTGATCTAACAACGCAGATGCTTTCGTTGCTATGAGGTAAGTCCTGCAATTTATTCATTGCTTTCTTAGATGTTAAATTGGTGGTTTACGCACCCGCATGACCGCCTCACATGTTAGGGAAATAGATTTAAAATCAATTCAAGTTGCCTGCCAAGCATTTTTCGAAATAAAAGAGAAAGGTACCGAAAGGGCGTTAGAGAAATCTAGCATAACCAAGTCCCCGAACTCATAAATCTCTGGTTCGTAGGAGTAAAGTAAATCTCCTGTTACTTTGCTTAGGTTTCTAATCGGCCCACCAAAAATAGATTAATGGCGACTCCTAACTGAAATATCATTTGCATGTTAAGAACTTGAACCTAAGTCGCGAATTAGTATGGGCTTGGGAGAGCCCGAACTAAGTTATACTTAGTAGTCCATTAGCCAAACCCACCCGAAATTTAGGTCGCGACAGCTCTATTTTGTTCTACTAGAATTTTACTAGTCAGAATCTGTTCATCCTACTTGTTTCTACTAGAATTTCCTATGACAGAATCTATCCATTTGTAAATTTGCCTTTTGTGAATCTACTCATTTGGTTAAATCTGTTCATTTGTGAATTTGTTCACTTGTTGAATCTGCCAACTTATGAATATGTTCATTCATAAATATGTTTATTAGTTCAAACAAACTTTAAATGAGTATGAATCTATTCCTTGTGAAATTTGCCAACTTGTGAATATGTTCGTTGATAAATTTGTTTATTGGTTTAGACAGACTTTACTGAGTATGAATCTATTTCTTGTTGAATCTGCCAACATGTGAATTTGTTTGTTAATAAATCTATCCATTGATTCAAACAAACTTTAATAAATATAAATCTATTCTTTGTTGAATCTATTTATTTGTTGATTCTATTCATTTGTAAATCCGTTCATTATTGAATCTGTTCTTTTATTCTAGAAGCTTCTATTAAGCCAGAATTTACCTTTTTGATTATTCAGACTTTATGACTAGAATATACTTGTTATTCTAACTTAAAATGTACCCATTTACATGTTCAAAATTTATGTCCAGAATATATTTATTCGTTCGGATCCCACTAATGTCCAAATTCAAAATGCACTCATTTGGATCTCCAAACTTTAATGACCAAAGTATGACTATATGTTATTTCATATACGATTATTTGTTTAATGTATTAAATTGAGTTGAGATATGTGTGATATGCTTATAAGTATATATATATATATATATGGCTTTAAATAATATTAATGTGATTCTGTCACTCATATAGTGGTGCGTGACGATGCCCCATGATGGTAGTTTGCGGGATGTCCAGTTGGGATGTCCCAAAGAGTGTTGTTGACACATAAATTTTTGCATAATTTTTGGGTTAATTTTTTACCAAAATAAAAAATAAAATAAAAATCACATGGCATATAGTTTAGGAATATTATGTTATTTTGTTTTGTTTTATTTTATTTTTAGATCACCGGTAAGGGAAAGATTTTTCACATATTCCGTTCAGATTTTTCATATTTTCAGGTAATATATATTGGGGGATATTTTAGGCGAAAATGAAATTTTCGAATGAAATATTTGAAAAAATACAAAAAGAGAATATTGCGCGAGATGCGTATATTTCAATGATATATCTAGGGGGATCGTGCACAAATAAAAAGGAAAAAAAATATATCGCAAAGATACAATTTTTGGGCTTATAAAAGATGTCGCGTGCAAAAAGAATGGGGGGTTCTTTCTTTTGGGTAAAAAAAAGAACACGAAGGAAAAAGTAAAAGAGAGTGACGTGCGAGAGAGGCCATACCAAAAAAAAAAAAAGAGAAACCCTAAGTCTGAATGGATGTATTATTGGTTAACAATTTCTTTGGTAAATGAAAATGGAAAAGGTAAAGTTTACTTATATTTTTATCACACTTATCGGATGATGATGCATTCACTTTGTATATATCAGATGAAGTGGTAAGAGAATTCTTTTGACTTAAAACTAGAAATTTCATTTACTGGGTTTTGGCTCATTCCTTTTATTTTTCAAACATGTAGAATGAACACATTTCAACCTTTACGCTATAAAGTCTCTATGAATTATGAAGGTCTTTATGAAATATGTTTGAATCAGAATATGGAATAATATATATCAAGTGTAGTTCTATTATGTGGGTGGATGTAGGAGGTTTCCTAGAGTGAGTTCCTTTTCAGTTCATTTCCTAGTACCAGGATGTGACATCCTGATTTTTCAAATCTGATTTCAATTGAATAAATCAAGCCTTTCATCGACGCATCTATAGTGCTATTCTCTGAGCCGATCACTCAAGAGATAACTAGGCTATCTGGGAAAATTATTAAGGGATTTTAACGCAAAAGACTTGAAAATTCGACCAGGAATCGACTGCTTGACCGTGCTAATTTGCAAGGGTCATTACAGCACACTTAAAAATCAATCAGAGATTAGAGATAGGTTGATTCGACTAAGATAGGTGATCAAAATGTAGGTGATTCCACCTGATTGCAAAATTCTCATCGATCGGCACTAAATTGATTTTTTATCGTTTTGGGTACCCTATGTCCGTATTTGAAACCTTGAGATTTTCACGACAATCGAGAGTCGTCAATGTGTCGAAGATGTACATTGTGACTTGAGATAAATCAATCACGGGTCAATTGCACTAAATATTCCTAAAAGCTACCCGATAGACTAAGTCACGCTAAAAGTGCGCTGGATTGAAAATAACCGTGAATTTGAACCCGATTTTAAAAATTGAAAGTTCTGTGGTGTCATGAGCTATTTGAGGAACATCGACTCACTCTCCGAGAAATTTTCAGAGATTCTGAGATTTTTACGGAAATTTGATTCAGACGTCGCGAAAAAATAACGGAAATTCGGATGGACTCATTTGATGGAAATTGGAATTTCCAAGCCGAGCCTTTGAGTGTTGAGGACTTTATAGAAATTTGTACGGGTTTTTCTTCGATGAAATTAAACCTCGATTTGGAGAATCGATGAAGAAATTCAAGAAAATTTAATTGAAATTCGGAGCTTTACAAAGGGGCAGCAATTTTGGCTTTACAATTTGTTAATTCATGAAATTATTAAGTGGAAAGAAATAGGGGACATGCAATTAATGTAATGGATTGAGTTGATTTACTTTGGGACCCTCCACCGGCTGCTTCTCCCGCACGCCAAGACCACCGCCTCCACCTCCATCTTCGTGCGTCTCTTGTCCCAGCTGAAGACCGCACGCCACTTCTTTTCTCTCTCTCTCTCTCGCTCTCTCACGGATCAACACAGGCCATCAGCTACTCATTTTTCTTCTCCTTTACTTCGTTCATCCCATCTCCAATTTCCCCCACCCTTAAGCTGCCACACACGTCCACCATGTGCTGCTTGTTCGGTCAACCCTCATCCCTCAAGATTCCTTTTTGTTGACCCCATCATTTCCCTTCTTTGGCGTTGCTTCGTCGTCCACCCACGATCCGCACGCCGCCTCCATCAGCTCGCCAGCGAAGCCAGCAATCCGTTCGTCCAGCTCTCGACCGAAGAAGCTCGTGCCTTTCACGCCGTGTCTTCATCCAGCAACAGCTGCCAGGCGTCCACCACCGAGCTCCTCTCCTTCGCCCGCAAATTCGTCCATCATTTGGCCGAGATTCGGCCCAACAATCTTCAATCCACGAGCGACCTTCCCAGTCAACCGCCAGCAGCTGCTTCGTCCGTTTCTCCTCTTGCGGGTGCGTCTCGGCCCAGCAATCCACTCGGCCACTCAGCCGAAGAAGCCCAGCCCGTCGAAGCTGCTGCTTCTCTTTCTTTGTTGCTCCTTGGATTTAGCCCACGCAAGTTTTTAGAAGCCCGCTCAATTCAGCCCATCTGCAGAGACATTTCAGTCCAGCCTTTGAAGCCCATGGATCCAGCGAATTCTTCAGCCCAGTGATTTTAAGCCCATCTCCAGCAAATTTTGAAGCCCAAGCTCAGGCCCAATTCAGTTGGTTTTAGCCCATTTGAAGTTCAGCCCATTTTGGGCCCGCGAAGAAGGCCCAAGCCCGCGACCAGCAGCCCTACAGAAGCCCAAGATCGAAACTCAGCCTTGCTGAGTTGTGTTGGGCCTGTTTTAGGCCCAGTCCAAGTTTGCCGACACCGCCGAAAATTAAGATTTCGGCCGCCATCGCGTCGTCATTGCGGTGAACCGGTTTTCGCGATACACCGGTGAATTTATACTCTAAACTCTACTTAGTAAGTTAATGACGTTTAAGGGGTGTTTAGATTTATTTTATTAGGAATTAGGTGGTTAATCAGATTAAATTAGAAATGTAATTATTTAATTGAGCATGTTAGGTGGTTAGTATGGTTTAGCTAAGGCCTAAATAAATTGTACTATTTACCTAGAAGGGTTCAGAAATTTCTCCGAGTCCGTATTGGTTATTAATTTAATTATTCTGGCCTAGGTTAGTATTTTTAGAATTTAAATTGATTTATTTAATTAATTTCAGTAATTATTTAATTATTAATTATTTTTCCGGAAATTAGGTCGGGATAACCGGTGACCGGAATTTCATGCTGATTGCAATGGTGTGGTTAATTTATGCAATTGAGTGTTAAATTATGTAAATTGAGTGTTGATTGGATTGTTGGTATTTAATTCCAAAAATTGTGAATTTCTAATATTTATTCAGAAAATCCCGGGTGTCAGGTTTTGGCACCGAAAATAATTTTTTGTACTATTTGAAATAGTGGGATTTCAAAAAGGAAGAATATCAATTTTTCGAGGTCAAATTGACCGTGTACCCACACATGAGTAATTTCATGTGAATTTCTAATATGAAGAAAAAGGCCAGGCTTACCATTTTAATTGAAGCATTTGAGTGCAATACACGGTGCCTTGGGCCATATTTGAGTGATCGTGTGTTGGTTAAGAGAAATCGTCCCGAGCTGTTGAGTTGAACGTTATCCTTATTTGGGATACCCCCTGGACAACGGGAAGCCGATCGCAGTTGATTCTGGACCCTATGCTCCTTCGGAAAGCCGTTTGATAAAGAGACGTGCCGTGCTCAATGGGGTGAGACGAAGCCTAGCAATGCCAGAAAACCGCCAAACTGAGAGTAGGCCGTGCTATATGCCGAGATCCAAACTAGAAACGCATGATTAATTGAGTGTGGCGTTTCAGTTATTGAAGCTTATTGTTGCTCATGCTCTCATGTTGTCTGTGATATAAATTGTACTGACCTGCAGGGTGGATCTAAGATGAGGTAAGTCTCATTGATTGTGTGATTGTGTGATTAGGACACTTCTGGGCGTATTTCCTTCCTAATTGGGGTTTAGCGCTTAGACTCGCTGAGATGTTATCTCACCCCGTTGTGGGACAACATTTTCAGGGTCATCGAGTGGAAGACCTAGAGTTGAGAGGAGGTGATTGGAAGCGTAGGTCAATTAGGACCGCTTCTTTTGGAAGAAAATGCCGTCTTTTGTAGTCTTTTGGTATAGACTTTATACATGACTCGGTGTATATATAAAAGCATGTTTGTTTGTGAATCTATTATCGTGCTTTTCTATCCCGAGATGATTATTGTCAGGGGATTTCTTTTCGCTTCCGCATGTGCAATAAAATGGAAAGGATCCGCGACTTGTCCTGGGAAGTCGTAAATTATTATCGACCAGATAGAGATGGGCACGCACTCGGGGTTCGGGGCGTGACTTGACGATGGAGACACAACAAACGGAGAAGTTATCGACCCGTGACTACGTTTATATAGACAGACTTTTGGAAGTATAGTATAGTACGAAGATAGGTCTCCCCACCTCTATTCAGATTTTTGTTTTTTGCTCGTAATATAATAAGATTATGAACTCAAATGTGGTATAAATAAAAGAGGCATCAATATGTTGATTATACTTGTAAGGCCTTTAATTGTTAAAAGAATAATAGTAAATGTTTAATTACGCTTTCCTATGTTAAAAGAGAGTAATAATATAAGAAACACGTAATTTTGAGCGTCACACTTGAGCACCTAATATTTTCTCAAGGCAACTTCTCTGAGTCATAACTAGTCATACTCTCATCACAAACAGCATTGCTTCTGGCTCTGGTCGACGTCGCAGTTTCCCCACTGCTCTTCCAACCACCACTATCGCTATCACTAGTGTTGATCGCCTCGTCGCTGCCGCTGCCTCTGATCGAAGCTGCGTCATGGTCGCTGCCATCGCTATCATGCACTGACACACCCGCATGATCCTTCACTTCCAGCTCTGTGCTCACCTGTAGCTGCAGTACGAAATTGATGCCCCACACAACGTCGTTCATGGATGGCCGTTTGGCCCCCTTGTCCTGCAAGCAGCTCATGGCGATCTCGCAGAACTTGTTGAGGCACTCGGGGGTGATAGACCCCTTCAGGTGCGGGTCCACGATCTCCTCGACGGCCCCGCTCTTGCAGCAACTCTGCGCCCACTCAGCCAGGCTGATCTGCTCCATTGGGGCCATCCGGCTCACGGCAGGCCTTGCGCACAGCACCTCGAACAGCACCACGCCAAAGGAATAGACGTCGGACTTGTCAGTCAGCCGCTGGTGCCTGTAGTACTCCGGGTCCAGGTACCCGAAGGTGCCCTTCACGGCCGTGCTGACGTGCGTCTTAGACTCGCTCGTGGGTCCGACCTTCGAGAGCCCAAAGTCGGACACCTTGGCAACCCACTTCTCGTTGAGCAGGATGTTGGTCGTCTTCACGTCACGATGTATGATGGTGTGCTTGGCACCGCTGTGGAGGTAGTGGAGCCCCCACGCGGCGCCTATGCAGATCTCGAGCCGCTGCTTCCAGGGGAGTGGGGGATTATCGGTGTTGTAGAGATGGTCGCTGAGGGTCCCGCGTGCCATGTAGTCGTACACGAGGATCATCTCTCCCGCGTCCTCGCAGAACCCAATCAGGGAGACCAGGTGGAGGTGCCGGAGCTGCGAGAGCATCTCGATCTCGGTCCTGAACTCATGGAGGCCCTGCTGCGATCCCTGGTTCAGCCGCTTGATCGCCACTGGAGTGGCCCCGCCATCGACGTAGCCCTTGTACACGTTGCCGAACCCGCCCACGCCGATAATAAACACCTTGTCGAAGTTGTTCGTGGCCGCTCTGATCTCCGCCAGCGAGAAGTAGCGGCACAGATCCAACGGCAGGGACGACCCCTGGGTCTTCATTGACTTGGTCGCCGAGCGGGAGACCGGGCCCCACCATGAGGTGCCGTCGCTTGAGGTCGAATCCTTCTCTCTGTTTTTTCGCCGGTAAAGAAAGAAAGCCAGGAGAGAGAGCACGGTGAAGCCCGAAGTTCCACCAGCAACGATGGCAATTTTTGCTGCTTTGCTGAGGCTCGACGATGCTTTGCTTGCCCGTGGAATTGGATCCGGGTTCAGCCCTACGAGATTCCCGTCTGGATCGCTGATCTTGAAAATCTCGAGGCCATTCAAGATGGCATCAGAGTAAAGAGTAGAACCATCTGGAAGTGCGCCCAACGCGACGGAGAGGTTGGTTCTTTTCTTTTGGCTGTGATCCAGGAGGGCTACTGCAAAATCTCTATAGACGGGCACGCCCTTCCCGCTCCAACTAATGACATCCGCATGGCCCTCGACCAATTGTGAATCTAGAAAAATCTTGAAAGCCCTGTCTAAGTGCTCCTTTATCTCTATCTGGAATTCGCAAAAGTGTAACCGGACCAAGTAATAGAAGTTCGTCTCCACCTCGACGGACCACGTGAGGTTGTAGCTCAGATTGATTCTTTTGTCCGTTCCCATGGTCCTTGCAGTAGTGTATACGGGATCTGGAGCTGTGTAATCTGAAACTTGCTTACCGTAATTGAGTTGGATAGTTGTGTTAACTGGCAAACCTCCGATGTACGAGGAAGTCACGTACTCGTCATCTGCTTCCCAGGTCCTGTACATTCCCGTGTCATGAGCTGGATCGACAAACTGTCCTCCCACGTTCAAGCGCTTCACCGCTTCGAGAACTGTAGTGGTATCCAAGGTGTATGGCCCCAGCTGACCTGCCAACTTGATTCCCTCGGTTGAGTCGACGGCGGTGTTGTAGTAGAGACTTTCGGGCATGGAAACGACTTCGATTCCATTCACGAAAGCATACGCGTCTGAATTACCAGGAGTGGGAGTGAACGTTATGTTCAATATCTGGTCCTCTCCGACACTTAAGCCGAACTCTTTAGAGAAGACGCCCGCGGAGGGGGGGTAATCAGCAAAGAGGGAAGCGCTGAAGTTGCGGAGCAGGGTGTAGCCAGCGGCCTCGACTGAGAAGAAGGAATCAACACGGCGGAAGTTGGGGTAATCCGAAGGGAAGAAGTGTAGGCGAACGAATTTGGGCCCTGGGGTGACGTGGAAGGTGTAGGCGAACTCGGAGCGGGAGAGGCGAGCCGTGAGGTATGGGACGGCGCCAGGGATGCTGGGAGATGAACTGCTTGCCTCTGCTGTGGTAGAGGAGTGAGTTTTCTCAATTGGAGAGTAGGCCGAACGGTCAGCGGCGTCTCCAATCCAATTCCGTCCACGCACAAGGGAGCTGGTGTTGGAGCCACAGTCAACGGTGATATCATGGGTCGGATGGTAAGCACCAACGTTGTCGCCAGTGACTGAGACCGGGAGTGCTTCGAGCCAGACGGAGATGAAGATGAATAACAGAAGTGGTGGTTTCATGTTCGTCATCTCGCTGCTCGACGACAGAGGGTCACAGACGAATCGATGAAAAGCACAAGGAGAGCGGGGTCTCGGAGATGAACCAGTTTTGACTATGGGGAATTAGGAAGAAGAGCGGAAGAGATTAGTGAAAGACCAAAGTCGTCGCTAAGATATCTGCAAGGGAATAGAGCCCTCGCCTATCACAAGAAAATCAGCGCACGGGATTTGTGCCCTTCCGGTGCGCTTTCCGGGAAAGTTCAATTGCCTTAGGAAGGTCAGGTCAGGTCGGCGGTACGACTGCCGCGTCCCACGCGTCCCATGCAATAATGCCCTCCCTCAAGGGACCACCACCAAACCGTGTTTCGCATATCGCGTCCTTCCTTTTTCAACTTTTATCCTTTCAAGGAGGAAAATTATTTATGTAACAGAAATATAATCAAACGCTTTATTGATGCATCGTATACTGGATAAATCCATTGATGCTTAGTCAGAGACTTCTTAGATTTTAATCTTATACCGTACCCTATAAATGTCAGCCATTAGATTAAGATGGAAGGATCCCAACTGTTGAAAGTTAGATGTCCGATACTAAAAATGCACGTCCGACGTACTAAAATGAAATTTACGATGCGTTAAGCACTAGCAAATGGGTGCCAAACCCGTAGAATATTGACGTCATGGCACAGTAAAAATCAAATTTAATAAAGTTTTATGAGGTTATATTGTTAGTTACAATGATTGTTGCAAACCTTTATAAGCCATCATAGTTTGAAAGGATTTAAATTCACAATGTTAAGTTTTTGGTTACAATGGAACGTTGAAATTTTACAAAATAATTGTAATTAAATAAGTTTAAAATTTGCAACATTTTGTTCATGGTTACTTTCGCAGAGCGTTGTAGCTGAATAAAAAACTACAAGATTACGACATTTTATCCTTATTTGGGGAAAACAAACATAACCCTTTGTAAATAATTGTATTTGAAAAAAAATCCTAATTTTGGACGTTTTGCTCTTGTCATGACGTCATTACTCTCTGTAAAGAAATTCTCAATTTATGACAATTTCTTCTTTTCCATGACAAACGGTCATAAAAGTTGGTAAATTTAAGACGTTTTACACTTAGTGACATCGCAAAATCGTAGCAATTTGGAAATAACTTCAATTCCATTCACAAAAGCATACACGTCTGGGTTACCAGGAGGAGTGGGAGCAAACGTGACGTTCAATATCAGGTCAGCTACGAGGTTAAGTCGGACTCTTTGCGGAAGATCGTGAAGCCGGTGTGATCGGAAAAGAGGAAAGCGCTGAAGTTGCGGAGGTGAGTGTAGCCAGCAGCCTTGACCGAGAAGAATGAATTGGCATGGCCAAAGTTGAGGTAATCCGAAGGGAAAAAGTGGAGGCGAACGAATTTGGGCCCCATGGTGACGCGGAAGGTGAAGACGAATTCGGAGCAGGAGAGACGAGCAGCGTCGTGTGGGATGCGGTTGTGGACGGAGGGAGATTAACGGTTTGCACTTGCAACGATAGAGGAATGAGTTTCATCGATTGGAAAGTGGGTCGAACCATCCTCGGTGTCCTCGATCCAAGTCCGCTTGGACACGGAGGAGTTGCCGAGGGAGCCACAGTTGACGGCGATACTATTAACCAGCAAGTATGCACCAACATTGTCGCGGATGACTAAGACTTATGTAGCACGGACATGTTACACGTGCTTCTATGTCGTGTCCGACATGTGTCGGATTTGTCGACACATGGTCAACTTTTGTCGACACGTTTCGACACGCGTGTCCAAAAGACAATGGAGGGTGGAGGCGAGGGCAAGGGAGCAGAGACGAGGCCGCGAGCGATAGCGAGCCCGCGACGGCAAGAGACGGCCAGAGAAAGAGCAGAGACTAAGGCGAGGGCCGCCACTCGTGATGCTGCGATGGATCGGTGACGAGGTTGCAACTGCGAGGGAGGAAGGGTTGGAGGTGAGGCGGCGAACGATTGTGATGAGAACTGAGAGCAAAGAATAAAAAAGGGACTTGGCTTGTTGGAGGGAGGGGGAAGTGATAGCCTGTTGGGGGGGGACACAGGGAGACTTTTTATTTAATCGGAAAAATTATTAAATAAAATTAAAAAGTAATTTCGAAAAATAAAAGTACGGGGACCCCCAAGGGAACTTTTTATTTAATCGGAAAAATTATTAAATGAAACTAAAAAGTAATTTCGAAAAATAAAAGTACTGTATGTTGAATGATTAGTGTAAATTCATTGTAGGTTCTTTTTTTTAATTATTTATTTATTTATAAATTTGAATCAAATTAATTAAAAATAAAAATATTCATTTAATATACAATGCGTTCCGAACGTGTTGAAATTTTCTATTTTTAAGAAATGATGTGTCGACGTATCGTGTCACGTCGTGTCGAGTGTCCATGTCACGTGTCGGTGCAACCTAGACTGAGACTATGAGTGCTTCGAGCAAGACGGAGATGAAGATGAATAATAAGAGAAGTGGTGGTTTCATGTTCTTCATCTTACCCTTTAATGTCTGAGAGGATCGCAATTGAATCCATTAAAAGAAGTTCACACGGATAGTAGACTCTCGAAGATGAACCTGTTTTAATCATTGGGATTTAGGAAAGAGCAAGGAAAAAGTGAGGGAAGGAAAGATTAGATCAGAGGGGGAAAATTACCAATTTAGTCCTAAATTAACGAATTCTGATGTAATCTTAAACTTTTTCAGTTTAATTTTTTTTTTATATATACTCCAACATATTCTTTTCGGCTAATTTTACCCGAAAATGTTGACATACCAATCCAGTCATCTCTAATCATCTTTAGTAACACGATTAGTCATATGACTTGGACAAATTGAATTGAAATAACGAGATTTTAAATATTTTTGTGAATTTTCTGATTTGTTCTTTTCTTTCTTCTTTCGCACTTTTGCTCATCCTGAACCTCTCAGGAAACATGGTAAATCGTTGCAAGAAAGCTAATTTTTCTAAAGTCAAGCTGAAGTACTACTGTTAATCCCGAATCTCTTTGGGAAACATGGTAAATCATCGTAAGAAAGCTGATTTTTCTAGAGTTAAAGCGGAGCTAGTGGCGTGGCTGCCGGTGCTCCTCCATGGATTACGAAAAAGCATTCTAGTTCGGTAGATCTAATGGCAGTGCTAACAAGCGCGTCTCAATAATCAACCCGATAATGCTGAAATTTCCGGTGAATAGTTCCGAAGCTGGCCACAAGCGAACCACTCTCATAAATTCCCAGTGATCCCGGCCAAGCCCATTTTGCTGCGGCCGGTGCCAATCTGCATGGAGGCGCAAGAAACCAAGGCAAATGGTGAAGATTCATCATAATCGAACGAATTCCCACCCGATTTTGCCACAATTTGGCATATTGAGGGAGTTGCTCTTTGTAACAATTCAAGCTGTGGTTGTGGCGCAGAGATAAAGGGGGGCCTCATGTGAAAATTGAAGCAATGGCAGAGGCACATTAGGAAAATTCCATACTTCACACAATTAAGATCTAAAATACCAATCTCAACTTATAACATTTGTCACACACCCAACTCCAACAAATATAGGGGATGACACGGCCATCATTTCATCCAAATAATGTAGCTTCAAATGTAACTATAACTCACGGCCATCATTTCATCCAATTAATGTAGCTTCAAATGTAATTATAACTCAACTTGATATTGGAATATATACATCCATATATTTGATAAAGTGTCATTTTGTTACAAGATTAGAGCTTCCATAATCCGTAAAAAAGCATATATATATATATCTCCAACTAACAAATAAACTCATGAGTTCAATGCAGACATAAACAACTCATATAAAAAAATCCCACTATCATAATATCCTCCTGAAAATGTAAACACTCTTGTCCTATTTACGGCTACCTAAAGAACCTAAAAATAGAAGTAAGATAAATGGAATAAGAAACTATAGGCCAATGAGTAGGACAAATCTCTTCTAAACAAATCGGGCATCCACTATGAATGTTTAGGACACAAAAAGGTAACTCATTTACACTAAATCCAACATATAACAAATTTACAAGATGAAAATGAACTATATTACTTCAACATAACTATATTCGTAACAGAGAATACCAATTTCATCAATAATATCAAAATAAGTATTGATGGTTCAGTCCACTAATCAATCTCATCAAATCATACGTCAATGGTCCATCAAGCTCAATGCCTTGTGATAAAGGCGACTAAGATTCTCTCCTTGGCTAGGTCTCTACTTATATTGCTAGTAGCCAACTCACAAAGATATCCTAAAACTAGTATACATACTTACAAACCCCTGAGGTGGGCCTCCAGAGATGGTGAGCATCAACACAAATTCATAATATAAACCTCCAAAATCCACGAAACCTATCCAACCTCTATATCATAAACCAAAATATATAATCTTTCACAACTCAATTCATCAATCAAAATCCCTTTTTGTAAAATATTTCTCTAATCTTTTCAAAATTTATCTTATAAGTATATTTACGAAATAATACACATGACCTTTTAAGAAAAGTTTATCAGACCATCTTATAAAAAATAATTAACACTTGATCTAGTTTTATGCAACAAATATGTTCTTCTTAGTTCAATACATACATATATTTATACACACACAAACACACATATATAATATCAAATTACTATTATTTTAAGACATGGATTTTATAAAACTATAAAAGAGATCAGCACCACTTAGTTAGGAATGCTCAAAGCCAAATAATGTAGCTATTTGAGTCAACAATTTAGTAATTCTATCAATTAAACGAGAATTGATGTCAAGACAATGCAAAACACTACTTTAACTAATGACTCTAAACTACGCTTGTTCGTCAACCAATCGACCTTTACACAACAATGAAAGGCTTGTTGTAGTAGTCATTCAAAACTATCCGCTATGCCTAGCTTGCATGTCATAATTTTTTTGCACCACAAATCTCTTCCTTGAACCATGATTCTAGCAAATCTTCTGTCAAGCGAAAGACCTTTGGAGATAATTAGATTACCTAAGCTTTGCCAACTCTAAAGATAGCTAAAGATGGGCCATAATCATTAGTAAACTAGGAAATTTGCTAATGTTACAGCTCACCTGCATAATTTCGAAAATTCATTTCGGGCAAATTATAAGCTTGAATCGAGTTATGTAAAATCCTATAATTTTACAATACCCTAAACTATTAATGCCCCATAATTTCTCAATTTAACAAATCACAGATTTTACCTAACGGCTTAAAATTCACAAAGATCCAAAATTATGGCTCTATTTTGAAAATTTCTTTAATTAGATTAATTGGGCGTTGCGAGATAAAGTTAATATGATTTGACGAGGCGCCGTGGAATGTACTCTTCTTTCTTTTCCTTTCCCTTCCTACGTTTTCACCTTTGTTTCTCTCCTTTTCTCTTTTTTTTTTCCTTTATTTGCCTCTTTTGAACGGGTACTCCTTTTCTTTAATGGGGGAGCCCTTTTTTTTTTTTCTTTACTAGTCAATATTGACTAAGTCAGAAGCCAGCCATTACAACATCAATGACTGTTTATTACTAGTAGTATTGACAAATCAATCATCTATCTTTACTGAAAACGAAGATGAAGAACAGAAAAAACTCCACCGGCTCTTGTAAATGCTGTAGCCATGGGATGGGGGCATTGGACTAGCACCCAAAGAAGAACATGAACGGTAGGATGGAAAAGGAAACAAAGAAAAAAGAAAGTAAATAAGAATTCTCTAAAGTTACTACTCAAAATGAAGTCCTTTTGAATAAATTTGTCCATGTCAACTCTTTGGCCATGGCACATAGGACAGATAACGATGTTTGGCCAGCCACATTAGCATTTTCAGGCAAAAATTGGTTAGAAAGATTATACTAAAATTTCACGAAAATGTTTGAGATTATTTTGGTAAAATTGAAAATTTTAGAATTTCATTGAAATCCATACAACAAATATAGGATTGAATTGATAATTTTTTTTTAAAATTTAGTGAAAGACCAAAGTCGTGGCTAAAATATACGCAATGAGTAGAGCCCTTTACCTATCATAAAAAAGCAGCCAATGGGACTCGTACTCTTTTGGTGTGCTTTTCATGGAAAATTTCATTGCGTAGAAAGGTCAATAGTAAGACCGCCGGGGACACTTTTGGTGTGTTTTTCATGGAAAGTTTAATTGCGTAGAAAAATCAGGTCAGTAGAAAGTTTAATTGCGAGGAAAAATCAGGTCAGTAGAAAGTTTCATTGTGTAGAAAGGCTAGGTCAGCAGGAAGGCCGCCAGGGACTCTTTTGGTGTGTTTTTCATGGAAAGTTTCATTGCGTGGAAAGGTTAGGTCAGTAGTGAGACCGTCGGGTCCTTGCAAATAAGGTCCTACATGGCAACTAGCTAATTTGTTGTTCTTTCGTCGTTCTTTTGTTAACAAAATAAAAATAAAAATAAATAGAAATCCATTTAGTAATGTTAACTAATTTTTTTATTCTCTAGAATAGAAAGTAGTCTAGAAATGGATTTGGAACAAAAATAAGAAATAAGAAAAAGTAATTTCTTGTTCCCGATAAGAATTTCTAGAAATAAATCATTTTATTTTTTTATATTTCTTCTTACTTGTCCTTTGCTGCCGGCCGGTGGCAGCCGGTGAATAGAGGAAAAAATAAAATATAAAAAAAATATTAGAAAATTAAAAGAAATTTTACGTTATAAAAAAAAAATTGTGAGTTGTACCAATCGGATTTGCATGTTAGCAGTCTCTTAGGATGCAATAAATATCCATGGAAATCTCCCCATATAGCCTCCCATAGATATGTTGTTAATTAACTTCGAAATCAGCAACTAATATGGTGAGTCGATAATTTGAAGGGCAGAATCGGTAACTCCCTAATAGGTAACCTGGTTGATAGTCTCCTAATTGATATCGATAACATCATTCTTGACCCATTGAAGCACATTATGAACAAACTCTGCTTTGACTTGAATGAAAACCAAAGGTGCTGAGTTTGTCGATGGAGTTAAAGTCAAATACTTCTGCATCATATTTGCAAAATGAAACTCCCTATGTCTATTATTTCTGATTCATTGGTAATTAAATTAGACAATGAATGAAGACACTGATAGTCCGATGGAATGTTCCTCATCAAGCTCTCTTGGGTTGCTAATTCATTGGAGGCTTCATAGCAACCTGATACTGCACATTCTGCATTGTCGCAGCATTTCCCTGCACCATTTGCTATCTTAAAAGTCCGCCAAGAGCAGTACCTTGTCCAATCCCTCTCACTTGAGCAATACTCCTTGCCCTCGTTGGATTGGGTATGAACCTATTCCATCGGAAGGAGACATACTATGATACTATCTATGACGTAAGCCAATCCCCAAAATGAGTACTTGAGAAACCAGACAAGGTGACAAATTTTTTTGTAAAATGTGTTTGCAGTCGGCCTTCCGGTTGAAAAGCTCTATACAGAGTGCTGAGGAGCACGTTGAAATAGTAGCTGGACAATCAGCGTACATGTGTTACATTAATTTCATTGGCTCACGTGGCTCTTATCCAGCTAATATGGTGCCAAATAGGCTGAGAGCCGCGTGCGTGTGCAAGAGAGAGATGGCAACCACCGTGTTGCAGTCCACGAGAGGCCATCCATCTCACATCGCGTATCTCTTGTGGTAGCTGCGATCACCTCACAGTGGTCATCCTCTCACATCTAGATGGGAGCCTTCTTTCTCGGTGTAATTTCCATTGGTTGAATTAAGAAAGCACATAGTTTGGAAAGCTTAATCCAAAGAAACGACCAGTGAACCGAGCACCTCCAAAAAATCATGCCGCTGAAAACAGCTGATGTTATGGATTTGATGGATGTCACAGAATTGTGCACAGTGCCATGATCCTAGATATGAGTCTGAAACTAACTGGTGGAAAAGAAAGTAATGTTTCAAGATGCAACAACGATACAGCACAGACGCAAATCAGTTGTTGGACTATTGGAAGATATTCTTCGACAATTTTATTTCAATTTGTTCCTCAAATCAATGGAAACTTTTAGAAAGAAATTTGTTATTCATGTCTGCAAATTGAAACTTCATAATTCCATTGGCATTCGCTTTCTTGGACTCATTGGTGACTACATAAGAGGATGATCTGAGTCACTGATGGATCTGATGTGATGTTCTTCGTCAAGCTCTCATGGCTTGCTGATGCATTGGAGGCACCATAACAACCTGATACTGCACATTCTGCATGTTTGCCACATTCCCCTGCCAACCTTGGCAAGCAACAAGAATAAACGTCAGCAATTTCTTGCCGAAAACAAAGCTGAAAATGCAGATTTTTCTTTGTCGGTGACAGTAATCAAACCATAATGACAGTATTGTAGTGCCATATTTGCAATAAGTTGGCTTATTAAGTGCTCGTTTGGAGCTCAAATGGCTATATTCGACATCAGTGTTGCCTATGGAAGGGTCAAGTCCTCTGTTCTTAGGCTCTCTGTATCCCTCAGAAAGAGCACAGCATTCGCAAAAGAAGTGAGTGATCCAGTCAGGAGCAGAAGACTCGATGAGGTTGAATCGGTTCCGGAGCTTGGTTCAGCAAGTGCAGGACAATAAGCGCGGGCAACCGATGAGAAACTGGATCCCACCATACAGTAGCCCGCTCGTTCCACATGCTGCAAAGCAAACATCATTCTCAACCGCATTAGTTCAATGAGACCCTTTCTTCTCATATGCTGAAGTGCATAAAATATCTCATTCCGATTGTTCTCTCCCTCAGAATGTTGAAAGGACATTGAATTTTCCAATCTCCGTTATCTGCTACACTAGTAGAATCAAGGATTTAAAAGTCAGTAAAAGCATCCTTACTAACATGTGCTCCCTCAGTCAACAATCTCCGCTATCTGGCCGAATGTTACGCTGGGGAAGCAACAGGCCACAACCACTGCAAACACGCAAGAAATACTTGGAGATTCTCCGTGTGTTACTGGTCCATTTTATTATAAACTTGCCCAGGAAAAGCAAAAGGCGACTGTACCAATTAAAGGGTCATCCATGCAGTCAAACAACCCCATTGTCCAAGGAGATGGTGGAGCAGATGGTGGCAATTGAACTATTATCCCTTAAGGCATCGGAGGCACGTTATGCGGATGAAATGGCACTTGAGGATAGTCCCAACAGTATGAAAGGGTTGAGCTGGAGCATTCATCGGTCCTGTAGTAAAGCCTGGGACAGGATGCAATGGCCAGAAACCGGCTGGAATCTGAGAACTCACGGGAATTGGTTGCTCTGAGTGCAGAGTAGACTGAGCCCCAAAACTTTGGTTCGCTTGTGGAATTTGTCCAGGACCAGCCAGATGCTGTGGATTAGATTGCGGCATCGCATGAAGTGGCATCGTCTACTAATTTTGGGGCTGGAATTATACCTGCATCAGATTAATCGGACTGGTTTGTACATTCTGCTGGAGCTGAAACTGTTGCTGAGTCGAAGGATCGCTCACCTCCTCCGGTTGCATTTGTTAGTGGACTGAACTGCAAGGAGCAAATAGTTCGGTCAAGGGACGTCCCATCTTTTCTCAATCCTGATGATGCATGGCAAATTCCTCGGATGAGCCAAAGACTAACAAGCTTTTAAAATGGTTTTCATACAACTAAGTGAAACCCATCTCCAGTCCTAAAGATTATGACATAAATGGACCTTTCTCCGCTTAGCGTGGCTTTAAAATCTGTTTTCACACAAAAGGTGCCAAGCAGGACACTATAAAGGCTTCGTTAACTTCCGAGAAAATGAATGACAACCTGGTGCGTATATATTAAACTGTTCTTTGGTTGATATTTTGCATGATATCGACCAAGCATAGTGGAAAGGGCATACCGACATTTCGGGTCTTTACAGCATGCCGTCTCAAAACCGGAAGAATAAAGTAGCTCTGAAGTTGGGGGCTTTCATGACAATCATTCAAATGGTGTATTCGTGCCGCCAATATGCACATACCGAAGGCTTTCATGTCCCGTCTATTGACAAGGAAGTCTCTTCTCAGTCACAGAAAGAGGAAGCATATGCTCTGTTCTGGCATTGATGTCTACGACGCTAGATTACATGCTCCATGTAGTTCAAACCTTTTCTTGTGTTTGACGGCCGGATTTATGCATCGTGTGCCTGAATTGTAGTTCAAACCTTCTTCTTTTTTTGTAGTTCAAACCTTTTTTTTGGTGATTCGTCAGTTAAGTAATCGAAGTTGGGCCGACTTCTAGTTCGTTGCATAGTATCCTCTCAAAATAGCACAAAGATTCAACCAAGCATGCCAAAAAGATGTTTCACTGATTTTATTCTCATAACGAAATATCTTTTATCGAGAGTTCTTCTTCAGCTTTATTTGTAAGGGACGAGGGTTCCGTGCAAAATTTGGAGAGAGGATATCAAATGCAGTGCAGATGTTCAACTTCAACTTCAAACACCACTGTAGAATCCTAACTGGAGTCTTGTTAATCCACTGACAGAACCCAAGCTATGCCGGAATCGAATCAACGGCTTTGTTTGAGGAT
This sequence comes from Eucalyptus virginea, assembly GCA_014182375.1. Classification (NCBI taxonomy): domain Eukaryota; kingdom Viridiplantae; phylum Streptophyta; class Magnoliopsida; order Myrtales; family Myrtaceae; genus Eucalyptus; species Eucalyptus virginea. Next base: position 19,598,441 of record CM024523.1, on the reverse strand, counting down.
GATAATAACACAATGCAAATCTAATCGATAGCAATGTGCTGAAATAAAAAGTATAATGCCGGAATTTAATCAATGACATTGGACCGGGATATGAGGAACGCCAGAATTTAATCAATGACGGGAACCTAGTAACTTCAACTAAGAACACTAGAACATGCTAAAAATAACGTAGAGAAATAGCTTTTATTTATTGTTTTCCCGAGGGGTCTTTTGTTGGTTGACCTACAGTATTTATAGAGATACTTTCCAGTAACCGCTCTATGTCATATCCACGTTCCATTCTCTTCATGGGTAATGTGGTTACTTTTTTGTGTGACTGATCCAAACGTGTCTTGGTGCCCCCTTGTTTATCGATAACGGTCTCGTAACTAAGTCTTCAAATATCAACCGCTTCTCATTTCTTGGGACTTCGGGGATATCTTGAACTTCTTTTGCCACCTGCTTAATTTTAGTAACACCAAGTAACCGCTGTCAAACCTTAACTTTTGAATTCATAGTGGAATATGTCTTTGCCATCGATTGTTGAATATTAGTTTTTTTTACGGGCTCATCGATCATACAGTAATATCCCCTTGGTAATCTAGTGTGATTTTGCCTAACTTTCCATACCTTTTACCCTGGTGACCAACACGTGATGCTAGGGTTGATTTTGGATGTCAACAATCTTCGATGGCTTCTCGTTGCTTCCTCATGCTTCCGGCTTCTTGTTTTCATATTAGGTGTTGACTCCAACATTTTTTGTGAATGCCTAGATGTCCAGCTGAGATTCTTTAGCATAGCTTTTACTTTTCTTTCCGTTCTTCAACTTGTTATCATTGACAATAACAAATGACTGATATTATATGTGGCATTCCCCCATCCCATTTGCTCCTCAATGCAAGTATATCCTAAAGGCAGCAATGGAGATGGTTTCTCTATATCGGGCCTTGTCTTGCTAAATTTTGTTTCATCCGTCTTTTCCTCGTGGAGCTCAATTTATTTTATTGCTCAACTTTGCGTAGATTCTTTATAACAATGTTTCTCATTAGTCCCATCCTTTTGCTTGCGGTTTCATACATAAGTTGCCCCATCACGATTTCTAGGAAATTTTGTCATCTATAGCTAGATAACTCTTCCTCGAGTGTTAGATGAAACAAGAAACACCTACTTAACTACAGTATTCAAAACTTGATTGCCCGTCTTTATCATATCATATCTGCGTTCTCTGCTAAAAAATGAAGCTAAGGGCTTTCGTGGAAGTGGGAAGATCCCTCATCCAATGGACAATCCTTTCCGTCTAGTAAAATAGATCTTGAAAAATAGATTCTATCTCGGCTTAGGACGAAATGGGGATCTCACAAAACCCATCCATTTGGGATGACTCTAAAAGGTTTTTCAACAAATGAAAAGGAATTTTCAGAAATTTATTTGGATTAAGAGTCAAATAGTTCATTAATAATATAACACAAATCTATTCATTTGACTGCATACTAAAGCCACTTATTTTAGACAAAATAATGGATTTGTCTTGACCAATATATGATTTTTGGAGCATAAGTCGGCAATCTTCCTAGAATGCCAAATCCATCGATCTAACATCGATCGAATTTGCATACATTCCGGAGGAACAGATTTCTTTCACAATGCGCCACTCATATGTGTAGGGGCATTTCGCAAGTTATAATTCTTGTCCCAAAGAAAAGAAAAAACCCTATTTCATCCTCTATTTTTTATAGCGAAACCTTGCCATAAGCAACTTCAAGAAAAAACCAGGAATAGTTGAACTTGAATGTCCTTTACTCCATGAGCTTTGGGAGCACAAGCAATCAAATGTAATTTTTACACAAGTCCATTCAACACTTGACATGTGTCACATTTGGGCCCACATGTCAAGAACCCTTGCATCCTCTTTCTTCAATTGTATGTTTTTGCTTTTTTCTTCTTCGTATTCTTTTTTCCTTTTTTTTTCCCTTCTTCTTCCTCTCAAGTTGCAGGGGATGATAGCAGATGCCCATCAACTCATAATCACTTTCAACTTAATCATGTGAATCTCCTTCCACCACCACCTCATCACCTTCTCAGTCCTTTTTCATCAAGCTCAACCAGTGAATTTGAGCCTCTACTTTTGGATCTAAGCTCGAGCAAGCCCTAGACTTGTGATATAGAGGTCAGCTCGATCTCGAATCAACCCTAATTCAAGGTTGACCAAGGTTGGCCTAGGCAATGAACGAGGCGGAGGCGAAGGCGAAGACATGGTTCATCAACACGGCAAAGGGCCTTACCTCTTAGCCAATGCAGACCCTGACATATAAGGCACAGGGGGAGTTGGACAGGAGGCGGTGGCAATGAAGGTTGGAAAGGAAGTGGGTGAAGATGGAGGCAGAGATGGAGGTGACATGTCGGAGGCGGTGAGTCTAAGCTCGAAATGCGACAGGTGGAACCTTGTGAGCAAGAGAGTACTTGACAAAAAAAAAAGGGGGTGATTGAGCTATTCTTTTTTTTAGAAGAAGCAGAAGAGATAGGAGATTGAGTGTTGTATAATTGAAGAAAGAGAGGATGCAGGGGTCAAGTGGGCCCACATGTGACACGTGCTAATCGTTGAATGGATTTGTGTAAAATTGACATGTCATCACTTGGTGTAACATCCAGAGTTTTCGTAATTGTAATACTATAATATTCAGAAACTCGCATTATGATAATGATACTTATATTATGAAGCTAAGTATTATTTGCCTTAGTATTCGGACGAACACGTGAAAACTTTTGTCGACCAGTAAATTTCATGGGACGCAGCAGATAATTTCCATAAACATAAGTCATTCTAAGTCCGACGTGTGAATTGAATTATGTGTGCTCTAATAGTAGAACAGTATTAATTAAACTATTGCCATCTTAATAGTTTATGGATGTTATAAATTGTGTAGACTTTACTTAATTATTAATAATAGTGGTTAACTTATGCTAATGAATGTTGGAAGAAGACGATTACGTTCCTCTTGTTATATTTTCCTTACAAAATTTATTAATTAAAATTATAAGTGCCACATGTCTTTATAAGAACTCTTGCATGACCATGTGTTTCTTCAAAACAATATTTTTTTTAACACTAATTTTGACACCTAGAATAAGTGATGCTTACTTCAAATTGAATCACTTCTTCTTACATTTCCCTCGGCCACGTGCAAGAACTTTGTCTTGCATTTATGCCACATCAAGTTGGTGATTAGCATTCATAGTTACACCTAACAATGAAAACATCAAATTATCTTAGTTCATTTTGATAAAGCTCCTTTTTTATCTTGCCGTAGAGCCCCCTTTCACTTCTCTAAAATCCAAACAGAAACATGCATGTGCTATATTTCACTTTTCAATCCAAAAATTTAGAGAATAAGACTTCATATTTAAGAGCTACTAAGGTGGTGAAGGCAATTGATGGCTTGCGGTTTCCGTTCGTTCGAGGTAAGCAAAGTTTCTAGATATTAAGGTAACGCATGGTAACGCTCCTGTTTCTCCCAATTTTTGTTCTTTTGTTCCCTGGAACAAAAAAAGAACAGAAACATGTTTGGTAAAACATTTATTCCCGGGAACAATTTCTCTAATTTTTTGTTCCCGGGAACAGTTTTGAGAAGCAAAAAAAAGTTGCTTATTGTTCCTAGGAACAATTTCTAGAAATAAGCTAATTTTCTTTTTTATTTTTCTTTTATTTCTTTTTCTTGCTGCGGCTACCATTAACCGCCCGGAGCCATCACCCACCACCGACCGTCGCCCGCCGCTGCCGCCCGTTGCCGGCCGCCACCGCCGCCCGCCGCCCACCGCCACCGCTGAGGGGGCGGCCGATGGGCTTCTGCGACGATCGGCTGTGACGGTAGGCGGCCGGCGGTCATGCAGCGCGGCAACCGACGGCCGACGGTGGCGACGAGCGACGAGCGGTGGCAGCAATCCGTAAGCAAGATTAAAAATGAATAAATACAAAAAGAAATTGTTGTGTTACCAAACGCATTTCTATTCTTTTTCTATTCCAATAGTAGAAATTTTGTGTAGTTACCAAACAGATTCTTTTACTTAGAAATTGTTCCCCTAACAAAAATAGAAAAGAACTATTTCTGAAAAAAAAAAAAAAAAAAAAAAAAAAAAAAAAAAAAATTCTTCCTGGAACATAAGCATTATCATGCGCAGCCTAAGTTGGCCAAATGTCCTTAAAACTTAACTTGGTTAGTTGATTGAAATGGTGAAACTTTGATGTGTATGGATGAGTATGGTAGTTGTTAAATAACATTGATGACATCTTACATGACCATTTTGTTTCTTTCTATTTCGTTTTGAGAAGTCAGAATCTGGCTGTTCTGCCACATTTATCTTAATGACCCATTGCATGTTCGTTCTATTTCTTTCTGCTTCATTCTAGATAATGAGAATTCGGTCGTTACGCCATATTTCTCTCGATGACCCATTGCAAGTTCGTTTTGCTTCTTCCTACTTTATTCTAGGTAGTCAAATTTTCGCCATTCTGCCATATTTATCTTGATGACCATTACATATTCGTTCTGCTTCTTTTTACTTCATTCTGGGAAGTTAGAATTTGGTCGTTCTACCATATTTATCTTGATGACCCATTGCACATTCATTCTTCTTCATTTTGTTTCATTCTGCATAGTCAGAAACGGTTTGTTCTGTCATATTTGTCTTGATAATCTATTGCATATTCGTTTTACTTTGTTCTGCTAAAATTTCCTATGACAAAATCTGTCCATTTGTGAATCTGTCTTTTGTGAATCTACTCATTTGGTTGAATCTGTTCACTTATTGAATCTACCAACTTGTAAATCTATTTTTTCATAAATCTGTGTATTGGTTCAGACAAACTTTACTGAGTATAAATATATTCATTATTGAATCTGCCAACTTGTGAATATGTTCGTTGATAAATCTATTTATTGGTTTAGACAGATTTTACTGAGTATAAATCTGCCAACTTGTGAATCTGTTTATTAATAAATTTATCTATTGGTTCAGACAGACTTTACTAAATATGAATATATTAGTTGTTAAATATGTTCATTTGTAAATCTATTTATTATTGGATCTGTTCTTTTGTTCTAGAAGCTTCTATTAAGCCAGAATTTGCCCTTTTGATTGTTCAGACTTTACGATCAGAATGTACTTGTTATTCTAACTCAGAATGTACCCATTTACATGTTCAAACTTTACATCTAGAATATATTTATTCGTTCGGATCCCGCTTAATGTCCAGACTCAAAATGTACTCATTTGGATCTCTAGACTTTAACGACTAGAGTATGACTATATGGTTAATGTATTAAATTGAGTTGAAATATGTGTGATATGCTTGTAAGTTGTAAGTATACATATATTATGGCTTTAAATAATATTAATGTGATTCAGTCACCCATATAGTGGTGCGTGACAATGCCCCATGGTGGTAGTTTGCGAGATGTCCTAATGGTTGGGATGCTCCAGAGAATGTTTTGGGATGTCTCGGGAGTTGAGACGCCCTTATGGTGGGGATACCTTGTGGTAAAAGTTTTCAAGATGCCTCGAAATCGAGATGCCCCAGTAGTTGGGATGCCCAGGAAAGTTCAAGAGGAAATATTAATGAATAAAATGCATTGTCATGTGTATAACCAAACATTATTTATATTATTTGTTTGTTTGTGTGAAACATGATGTGTATATGCATGAGTCTGGATGAATGTACTGTTGATTAACAATTTCTATGATAAATGAAAATGGGAAACGTAGAGTCTGCTTATGTTTTTATCACACTTATCGGATGATTATGCATTCACTTTGTGTATATCAGATTAAGTGGTAAGAGAATTCTTTTAACTTAAAACTAGAGATTTCATTTATTGGGTTTCGGCTCATTCCTTTTATTTTTCAAACATGTAGAATGGACACCCTTCAACATTTGCGCTATAGAGTCCTTATCAGTTATGAAGGTCTTTATGAAATATGCTTAAACTAGAATCTGGAATAATATATATCAAGTATAGTTCTATTGTGTGGGTTGATGTAGGAGGTTTTACAGAGTGGGTTCCTTTTCAGTTCATTTCTTAGTACCAGGACCTTGAAGGTGAGTTAGTCGATTTGTTGAGAGGCTTCGATCTTGATGATGGAGACACAGCAAGCGGAGAAGTTATCAACCCGTGATTTTAGTCTGGACATTTATACAGATAGATTTTTCGAAGTAAAGTATAGTATAAAGATAGGTCTCCCCATTCTTTACCCAAAAGAAAAAAAAAAAAAGATAGGTCTCCCCACCCTTACCTAGACTTTTGTTTTTTGCTTGTAAAGTAATAAAATTGTGAACTCAAATGTGATATAAATAAAATAAGCAAAAGTACGTTGATTATACTTGTAAGGTTTTTAATTGTTAAAGGAATATTAGTAAATGTTTTATTACGCTTTCTTATATTAAAAGAGAGTAATAACATAACAATCACATATCGGCTGACGTCTTGAGCGTTGCACTTGAGCACCTAATATTTTCGGGCCAATTCCATAAAAAAGCATAAACTTTAGGTGTTGTCCCAAATCTGGCCCGAACTTTTTTTTGTCTTAAAAAAAAAAAAGCACGAACTTTAGGGGTTGTCCCAAATCGCCCGAACTTTATTTTGTCTCAAAAAAAGCACGAACTTTAGGTGTTGTCCCAAATCGCCTAAACTTTATTTGAGGCAAAATAAAGTAATTCTATTACAAATAAGCTTTACATCTCTATTTAATTACGGATGCACACACTTTTAATATCTCGCTTTAAGGCAATGTAATCTTCTGCTTTCAACCCAGCTTTCGACAAAGGTGCAAACAGGTTTGCCAATTGTTAATTGATCTAATGGCCCTAGCTATGTGCCTCGTCCCCTGGAACTGAAGCTGCTGAATTATTTTTCCTATGAGAATCATCTGTAAAGTTCACCTCATTGGAATGCAAACTTAAATTTAACACTTCATCCAAACACTCGAATGCAGCATCATTTTGCTGTGTTGGATATTATTGCTGACGTGGAAATGCCATATTGGATGACTGTGGATGGCCAGATTTGGGACACAAGTGAAAATTTGTACCTTTTTTTTAGACAAAATAAATTCCGCCGATTTGGGATAATACTTAAAGTTAAATGCTTTTTGAGACAAAATAAAGTTCGAGTAGATTTGGGATAACACCTAAAAGTTCGTCTTTTTTTGAGACAAAATAAAGTTTTAGCACAGGGATTTGGACAACACCTAAAGTTCGTCTTTTTATGGAATTAGCCCTAATATTTTCTCATGGCAACTTCTCTGCGTCGTAACTAGTCATACTCTCATCACAAACATCATTGCTTCTGGCTCTGGTCGACGTCGCAGTTTCCCTACTGCTCTTCCAACCACCACTATCGCTATCACTAGTGTTGGACGCCTCATCGCTGCCGCTGCCTCTGATCGAAGCTGCGTCATGGTCGCTGTCATCGCTATCATGCACTGACACACCCGCATGATCCGTCACTTCCAGCTCTGTGCTCACCTGTAGCTGCAGTGCGAAATTGAGGCCCCACACAACGTCGTTCATGGATGGCCGCTTGGCCCCCTTGTCCTGCAAGCAGCTCATGGCGATCTCGCAGAACTTGTTGAGGCACTCGGGGGTGATAGACCCCTTCAGGTGCGGGTCCACGATCTCCTCGACGGCCCCGCTCTTGCAGCAACTCTGCGCCCACTCAGCCAGGCTGATCTGCTCCATTGGGGCCATCCGGCTTACAGCAGGCCTTGCACACAGCACCTCGAACAGCACCACGCCAAAGGAATAGACGTCGGACTTGTCAGTCAGCCGCTGGTGCCTGTAGTACTCCGGGTCCAGGTACCCGAAGGTGCCCTTCACGGCCGTGCTGACGTGCGTCTTAGACTCGCTCGTGGGTCCGACCTTCGAGAGCCCAAAGTCGGACACCTTGGCAACCCACTTCTCGTTGAGCAGGATGTTGGTCGTCTTCACGTCACGATGTATGATGGTGTGCTTGGCACCGCTGTGGAGGTAGTGGAGCCCCCACGCGGCGCCTATGCAGATCTCGACCCGCTGCTTCCAGGGGAGTGAGGGATTATCGGTGTTGTAGAGATGGTCGCTGAGGGTCCCGCGTGCCATGTAGTCGTACACGAGGATCATCTCTCCCGCGTCCTCGCAGAACCCAATCAGGGAGACCAGGTGGAGGTGCCGGAGCTGCGAGAGCATCTCGATCTCGGTCCTGAATTCATGGAGGCCCTGCTGCGATCCCTGGTTCAGCCGCTTGATCGCCACTGGGGCGGCCTCGCCATCGACATAGCCCTTGTACACGTTGCCGAACCCGCCCACGCCGATAATAAACGCCTTATCAAAGTTGTTCGTGGCCGCTCTGATCTCCTTTAGTGAGAAGTGGCGGCACAGATCCGACGGCAGGGACGACCCCTGGGTCTTCGTTGACTTGGTCGTCGCGTGGGACAATGGGCCCCACCGTGAGGTGATGTCGCTCAAGGTCGAACCCTTCGCTCTGTTTCGTCGCCGGTACAGGAAGAAAGCCAGGAGAGAGAGCACGGTGAAGCCCGAAATTCCACCAGCAATGATGGCAATCTTTGCTGCTTTGCTGAGGCTCGACGGTGCTTTGCTTTCCGGTGGAGGCCCTGGCGGTTTATTCGGGATCGGATCCGGGTTCAGCCCTACAAGATTCCCATCTAGATTGCTGATCTTGAATATCTCAAGGCCATTCAAGATGGCATCAGAGTAAAGAGTAGAACCTTCTGGAAGCGCGCCCAACGCGACGGAGAGGTTGGTTCTTTTCTTTTGGCTGGGATCCAGGAAGGGCACTGCAAAATCTCTATAGACGGGCACGCCCTTCCCGCTCCGACTAATGACATCCGCACGATCCTCGACCAGTTGTGAATCTATAAAAATCTGGAAAACCCTGTCTGATGGCTCGTTTACTTCTATCTGGAATTCGCAAAAGTGTAACCGGATCAAGTAGTAGAAGTTCACGTCCACCTCGACGGACCACGTGAGCTTGTAGCTCAGATTGATTCTTTTGTCCGTTCCCATGGTCCTTGCAGTTGTGTATACACTATCTGGAGCCGTGTAATTTGGCACTTGCTCACTGTAATTGAGTTGGATAGTTCTGTTAACTGGCAAAACTCCCATGTCCGAGGAAGTCACGTACTCGTCATCTGCTTCCCAAGTCCTGTACATTCCCGTGTCATCAGCTGGACCGACAAACTGTCCTCCCACGTTCAAGCGCCTCACCGCTTCGAGAACTTTAGTGGTATCCAAGGTGTATGGCACCAGCGGACCTGCCAACTCGAGTCCCCCGGTTGAGTCGCCGGTCTTGTAGTAGAGATATCTGGGCATGGAAACGACTTCGATTCCATTCACGAAAGCATACGCGTCTGAATTACCAGGAGTGGGAGTGAACGTTATGCTCAATATCTGGTCCTCTCCGACACTTAAGCAGAACTCTTTAGAGAAGAAGCCCGCGGAGCGGGTATAATCAGCAAAGAGGGAAGCGCTGAAGTTGTGGAGCAGGGTGTGGCCAGCGGCCTCGACTGAGAAGAAGGAATCAACACGGCGGAAGTTGGGGTAATCCGAAGGGAAGAAGTGAAGGCGAACGAATTTGGGCCCTGCGGTGACGTGGAAGGTGTAGGCGAACTCGGAGCGGGAGAGGCGAGCCGTGAAGTATGGGACGGCGCCAGGGATGCTGGGAGATGAACTGCTTGCCTCTGCCGTGGTAGAGGAGTGAGTTTTCTCAATTGGAGAGTAGTCCGAACGGTCAGCGGCGTCTCCAGTCCAATTCCGTCCACCCACAAGGGAGCTGGTGTTGGAGCCACAGTCAACGGTGATATCATCGGTTGGATGGTAAGCGCCAACGTTGTTGCCAGTGACTGAGACCGGGAGTGCTTCGAGCGAGATGGAGATGAAGATGAATAATAGAAGTGGTGGTTTCATGCTCTTCATCTCGCTGCTCGACGACAGAGAGGGTCGCAGTTGAACCGATGAATTGAAGTTCACAAGGAGAGCGGGTTCTCGGAGATGAACCAGTTTTGACCGTGGGGAATTAGGAAAGAGCGCGGAAGAGATGGCCGGCACTAGTGACGAGATTATCGGAAGACCAAAGTCGTCGCTAAGCCTATCACAAGAAAATCAGCGGACGGGATTTGTGCCCTTCCGGGTGCGCTTTTCGTGGAAGGTTCAATTGCCTTAGGAAGGTCACGTCAGGTCAGGGGTACGATGCTCTTCCTCAAAGGACCACCACCAAACCGTGTTTTCTATATCGCGTCCTTCCATTTTCTACTTTTGTCCTTTCAAGGAGGAAAATTATTTACGTAATGGAAATATTATCAAACGCGTTATTGATATATCATATACAGGATAAATCCATCGATGCTTAGTCAGAGACTTCTAAGATTTTAATCTTATACCGTAGCCCATAAATGTCAGCAATTAGATTAAGATGAAAGGATCCCCATTGTCGAAAGTTAGATGCCGATACTAGAAAATGCATGTCCGACACACGAAAATGAAATTTGCGATGCTTTAAGCCCTAGCAAATGGGTGCCAGACCCCTACAATATTGACGTCATGGCACAGTAAAAATCAAATTTGAGGTTTTATTGTTAGTTACAATGATTGTTGCAAACCTTTATAAGCCATCGTAATTTGAAAGGATTTAAATTCACAATGTTAAGTTTTTGGTTACAATAGAACATTGAAATTTTTAAAATCACTGTAATTAAAAAGTTTAAAATTTGCAACATTTTGTTCATGGGTTACCTTCGCAAAGCATTGTAGCTGAAAAAAAAATACAAGATTATGGCATTTTATCCTTATTTAGGGCAAACAAACATAACCCTTTGTAAATAGTTGCATTTGCAAAAAGGGAAAAAATTATCAAAAACCCCAAATTTTACCCAAAGTAACAAATTTACTCAAAACTTTTTTTTATGACATGAAAAATTCCGAAATTTGCCAACCGTAACACATTTACTCCAAACTTTTTTTTTTTTTATGACACAAAAATTTTGAACTTATCCGTGTGACACATTTATTCTAAACTATAAGGCATTTTGGTCTTTTTACTTTAATTTTTCTTTTCTTTTTTTCTTCTTCTTCTCTTTTCCCTCCATCAGCCATGGCGGAGCCGATGGAGGGAAGCCGGCGTCCGATGAGAGTTGTCCTCGCCGGCGTCGGGCGAGGGTCACCCTCGCCTGGGCTAGCTAGGGCCGCCCTCCCCAGTGTCGAGCGAGGGTGGCCCTCAGCTAGGTCGGGAGAGCCTCCTGCCCGATTTCCCGAGGGCACCCCTCGCTCGGCCGCGACGAGGGCCGCCCTCTCCTAGCCTTCATCGACATCGAGCGAGGGCACCCTCGCGTATTTGGCAAGGGAGGCCCTCACCCAATGATAGCGAGGGCAACCCTAACTCAACGCCGGCGAGGGTAGCCCTCGCCGAACGTCGCTTCCCTCCATCCTTCCGCCATGACTAGCGGATGGAAGAGAGAAGAAAAAATAAAAATAGAAATAGAAAAAATAAGACAAAAATGTCCTTAATAGGGTAAATATGTCACAATTTGCAAAATTTGGGATTTTTTCGTGTCACAGAAAAAGATTTTGGGTAAATTTATCACTTTGGATAAAGTTCGAGATTTTTTGTGGTATTTTCCCTTAAAAAAACACCCTAATCTTGGACGTTTTTCTCGTCATGATGTCATCACTCTCCGTAAAGAAATCCTCAATTTATGACAATTTCGTCTTTTCCATGACAAACGGTCATAAAAGTTGGTAAATTTAAGATGTTTTGCACTTAGTGAAGTCGCAAAATCGTAACACTTTGGAACCAACTTCGATTCCATTCACGAAAGCGTACACGTCTGGGTTATCAGGAGTGGGAGAAAACGTGACGTTCAATATCTGGTCAACTTCGATGGTTAAGCAGGACTCTTTGCAGAAGCTCGTGAAGCCGGTGTGATCCGAAAAGAGGAGAGTGCTGAAGTTGCGGAGCTGAGTGTAGCCAGCAGCCTTGACCTAGAAGAATGAATTGGCATGGCCAAAGTTGAGGTAATCCGAAGGGAAGAAGTGGAGGCGAACGAATTTGGGCCCCATGGTGACGCAGAAGGTGTAGACAAATTCGGAGCAGGAGAGACAAGCAGTGTCGTGTGGGATGCGGTTGTGGACAGGGAGATGAACGGTTTGCACTTGCAACGATAGAGGAATGAGTTTCGTCGATTGGAAAGTAGGTCGAACCATCCTCGGTGTCCTCGATCCAAGTCCGCTTGGACACGGAGGAGTTGCCGAGGGAGCTGCAGTTGACCATGTTGCACGCACATGTTACACGTACTTTCGTATCGTGTCCGATACGTGTCGGTTCGGACACATCGACGCGCTCGAACACGCGATCAACGCGTCGGATTTGTCTGACACGTGGTCAACTTTTCTTGACGACACGCGTGTCCGAAAGAGAATGGAGGGTGGAGGCGAGGGCGAGGGCGAGCGAGTAGAGACGAGACCGCAAGCGAAGGCGAGCCCGCGACGGTGAGAGACGGCCAAAGAAAGAGAAGAGACTGAGGCGAGAGCCGTGAGGAGGAACTTCACGAGAGAGGCACGCGTGGGAGAGAGCGGCGTCGTCGAGTGGGGCGGCGGCGGCGGCGGCAAGGGGAGGAGGAGGAGGAGTTCGCGGCGGTGTGCAGCCTCTCGGCGCACAGGGGCCGCGCGTTCCATCCCTAGCAAGCAGAGATCGAGAGGAAGAGGGAGAGGAGAGGAAAGGCGTCCTGCGGCGAGGAGGAAGAGAAGAAGGCGCTGCCGCGCTGCTAAGGTTAGGGGTTTGGGAAGAAAAATAAAAGAATAAAAGAATAAAAGAATAAAAGAATAAAAAGGGAGGGGAAGTGAGGGGTATCAGCTCCTCACGTGGAGGGAAAAGAAAGTGAAAAAAATTGAGGGGGAGGGAAAAGAAAGTGAAAAGGGGAGGTTGGGGAAAGAAACGAGGGAGGGGGACCTTTTTATTTAATCGAAAAAGCTATTAAATAAAATTAAAAAGTAATTTCGAAAAATAAAAATACTGTATGTATGTTGAGTGATTAGTGTAAATTCATTATAGGTTTTTAATTTGAATTAAATTAATTAAAATAAAAATATGTATTTAATATACAATGTGTCATAACATGTCTTAACGTGTCTTAATGTGTCGGAATTTTTTATTTTCGAAAAATGACGTGTCGACATGTCGTGTGGTGTCGTGTCGCGTGTCCGTATCGTGTGTCGATGCAACCTAGGTAGTTGATGGCAATATCATTAACCGGCAAGTATGCACCGACATTGTCGCCAGTGACTAAGACTGTGAGTGCTTCGAGTAGGATGGGGATGAAAAGGAATAATAAGAGAAGTGGTGGTTTCATGTTCTTCATCTTATTGTTTAATGTCTGAGAGGATCGCAATTGAATCCATGAATAGAAGTTCACATGGATGGTAGACTCTCGAAGATGAACCTATTTTAATCATTAGAATTTAGGAAAAAGCAAGGAAAGATTAGATAAGATGGGGAAAATTACCAAGTTAGTCCTAAATTAACGAATTCTGATATAATCTTAGACTTTTTCAATTCAATTTTTTTTTATACTCCAACATGTTCTTTTCGGCTAGTTGTATCTGAAAATGTTGACATACCAGTCCAGTCATCTCTGACCATCTTAAGTAATAAGACTGGCCATATGACTTGGACAAACCGAATTGAAATAACGTGGTTTTAACTATTTTTGTGAATTTTCTGATTTGTTCTGTTCTTTCTTCTTTTGCACTTTTGCTCATCCTGAATCTCTCAGGGAAACATGGTAAATTGTTGCAAGAAAGCTAATTTTTCTAAAGTCAAGCTGAAGTACTACTGTTAATCCCGAATCTCTTCGGGAAACATGGTAAATCATTGTAAGAAAGCTGATTTTTCTAGAGTTAAAGCTGAGCTGGTGGCATGGCTGCCCGTGCTCCTCCATGGATTACAGAAAAAGCATTCCAGTTCGGTAGATCTAATGGCGGTGCTAAAAAGCGCGCCTCAATAATCAACCCGATAATGCTCAAATTTCCGGTGAATAGTGTCGAAGCTGGCCCCAAGCGAACCAGTCTCATAAATTCCCAGTGATCCTGACCAAGCCCATTTTGCTGCGGCCGGCGCCAATCTGCATGGAGGCGCAAGAAATCAAGGCAAATGGTGAAGATTCATCAAAATCGAACGAATTCCCACCTGATTTGGCCACGATTTGGCATACTGAGGGAGTTGCTCTTTGTAACAATTCAAGCTGTGGTTGTGGCGCAGAGATGAAGGGGGGCCTCATGTGAAAATTGAAGCAGCGGCAGAGGCACAATAAAAGGAAAATTCCATACTTCACACAATTAAGATCTAAAATACTGATCTCAACTTATAACATTTGTCACACACCCGACTCCAACAAGTATAGGGGATGACACGGCCATCATTTCATCCAAATAATGTAGCTTCAAATGTAACTATAACTCAACTTGATATTGGAATATGTGCATTCATATATTTGATAAAGTGTCATTTGGTTACAAGATTTGAGTTTCTATGATCCGTAAAAAAACACATATATATCTCCAACTAACAAATAAACTCATGAGTTCAATGCAGACATAAACAGCTCATATAAAAAAATCCCACTATCAAAATATCCTCCTGAAAATGTAAACACTCTCGTCCTATTTATGGCTATCTAAAGAACCTAAAAATAGAAGTAAGATAAATGGAATAAGCAACTATAGGCCAATGAGTAGTACAATTTTCTTCTAAACAAATCGGGCATCCACTATGAATGTTTAGGACACAAAAAGTAACTCATTTACACTAAATCCAACATATAATAAATTTACAAGATGAAAATAAACTATATTACTTCAACATAACTATATTCGTAACAGAGAATACCAATTTCATCAATAATATCAAAATAAATATTGATGGTTCAATCCACTAATCAATCTCATCAAATCATACGTCAATGGTCCATCACGCTCAATGCCTTGTGATAAAGGCAACTAAGATTCTCTCCTTGGCTAGGTCTCTACTTATATTGCTAGTAGCCAACTCACAAAGATATCCTAAAACTAGTATACACACTTACAAACCCCTCAAGTGAGCCCCAAAGACAATGAGCATCAACACAAATTCATAACATAAACCTCCAAAATCCACAAAACCTATCCAACCTCTATATCATAAACCAAAATATATAATCTTTCGCAACTCAATTCATCAATCAACCCTTTTTGTAAAGTATTTCTATAATCTTTTCAAAATTTATCTCATAAGTATATTTATGAAATAATACACATGACCTTTCAAGAAAAGTTTATCAGACCATCTTACAATAACTAAAAAAAATAAACACTTGATATATATTTACACACACAAACACACATATATATAATATCAAATTACTATTATTTTAAGACATGGATTTTATAAAACTAAAAGAGATCAGCACCACTTAGTTAGGAATGCTCAAAGCCAAATAATGTAGTTATTTGAGTCAACAATTTAGTAATTTTATCAATTAAACGATAATTGATGTCAAGACAACGCAAAACACTATTCTAAACTATGCTTGTTTGTCGACCAATCAACCTTTACACAACAATGACAGGCTTGTTGTAGTAGTCATTCAAAACTGTCCGCTATGCCTAGCTTGCGTGTCATAATTTTTTTGCACCACAACTCTTTTCATTGAACCATGATTCTAGCAAATCTTCTGTCAAGCAAAAGACCTTTTGAGATAATTAGATTCCTTAAGCTTTGCCAACTCTAAAGATAGCTAAAGATGGGCCATAATCATTGGTAAACTAGGAAATTCGCTAATGTTACAGCTCGCGCGCATAATTTCGAAAATTCATTTCGGGCAAACTATAAGCTTGAATCGAGTTATGTAAAATCCTATAGTTTTACAATACCTTAAACTATTAATGTCCCATAATTTCTCAATTTAACAAATCATAGATTTTACTTACCGGCTTAAAATTCACAAAGATCCAAAATTATGGCTCTGTTTCAATTTTTTTTTTTAATTAGAATAATTGGGCGTTGCGAGATAAAGTTAATATGATTTGACGAGGCGCCGTGGCATGTACTCTTCTTTCTTTTCCTTTCCCTTCCTACTTTTTCACCTTTGTTTCTCTCCTTTTCTCTTTTTTATTTGCCTCTTTTGAACGGGTACTCCTTTCTTTAATGGGGGAGCCCACTTTTTTTTTTTTTTTTTTTTCTTTACTAGTCAATATTGATTAAGTCAAAAGCCAGCCATTACAACATCAATGACTGACTGTTTATTACTAGTATTGACAAATCAATCATCTATCTTTACTGAAAACGAAGATGAAGAACAGAAAAAACTCCACCGGTTCTTGTAAATTTTGTAGCCATGGGATGGGAGCATTGGATTAGCACCCAAAGAAGAACATGAACGGTAGGATGGAAAAGGAAAGAAAGGAAAAAGAAAGTAAATAAGAATATCTCTAAAGTTACTCAAAATGAAGTCATTTTCAATAAATTTGTCCATGTCAATTCTTTGGCCGTGGCACGTAGGATAGATAATGATAATTGGCCCGTCACGTTGGCATTTTCAGGCAAAAGTTGGTTAGAAAGATTATACTAAAGTTCCATAAAAATATTTGAGATTATTTTGGTAAAATTAAAAAATTTAGAATTTTACTGAAATCCGTACAACAAATATATGATTGAATTGATAATTTTTTTTTCAAATTTAGTGAAAGACCAAAGTCGTGGCTAAAATATACGCAATTAGTAGAGCCCTTTACCTAATCATAAAAAAGCAGCCAATGAGACTCGTACTCTTTTGGTGTGCTTTTCAGGGAAAGTTTCATTGCGTAGAAAGGCCAGGTCAATAGTAAGACCGCCCGGGACACTTTTGGTGTGTTTTTCATGGAAACTTTAATTGCGTAGAAAGGTCAGGTCAGTAGAAAGTTTCATTGCGTAGAAAGGCAGGTCAGTAGTAAGACCACCGGGGACTCTTTTGGTGTGTTTTTCATGGAAAGTTTCATTGCGTGGAAAGGTTAGGTTAGTAGTAACAAATAAGGTCCTACATGGCAACTTGCTAATTTTTTTTTTTTTTTGTTCTTTTGTTCTTTTGTTACTAAAAAAATAAATAGAAATCCATTTGATAAGGTTAACTAATTTTTTTATTCTCTAGAATAGAAAGTAGTCTAGAAATGGATTTGGAACAAAAATAAGAAATAAGAAAAAGTAATTTCTTGTTCCCGATAAGAATTTCTAGAAATAAATCATTTTATTTTTTTATATTTCTTCTTACTTGTCCTTTGCTGCCGGCCGGTGGCAGCCGGTGAAGAGAGGAAAAAATAAAATCATAAAAAATATTAGAAAATTAAAAGAAATTTTACGTTATAAAAAAAAAAAAATTTGTGAGTTGTACCAATCGGATTTGCATGTTAGCAGTCTCTTAGGATGCAATAAATATCCATGGAAATCTCCCCATATAGCCTCCCATAGATATGTTGTTAATTAACTTCGAAATCAGCAACTAATATGGTGAGTCGATAATTTGAAGGGCAGAATCGGTAACTCCCTAATAGGTAACCTGGTTGATAGTCTCCTAATCGATATTGATAACATCATTCTTGACTCATTGAAGCACATTATGAACAAATTCTGCTTTGACTTGAATGAAAACCAAAGGTGCTGAGTTTGTCGATGGAGTTAAAGTCACATACTTCCGCATCATATTTGCAAAATGAAGCTCCCTATGTCTATTATTTCTGATTCATTGGTAATTAAATTAGAGAATGAATGAAGACACTGATAGTCCGTTGGAATGTTCCTGATCAAGCTCTCTTGGGTTGCTAATTCATTGGAGGCTTCATAGCAACCTGATACTGCACATTCTGCATTGTCGTAGCATTTCCCTGCACCATTTGCTATCTTAAAAGTCTGCCAAGAGCAGTACCTTGTCCAATCCCTCTCACTTGAGCAATACTCCTTGCCCTCGTTGGATTGGGTAGGAGCCTATTCCATCCACAAATCGTAGATCTATCGGAAGGAGACATGCTATGATACTATCTATGACCACTCAACCTATTCCAGACGTGGGCCAAACCCCAAAATGAGTACTTGAGAAACCAGACAAGGTGACAATTTTTTTTGTAAAATGTGTTTGCAGTCGGCCTTCCGGTTGAAAAGCTCTATACATAGTGCTGAGGAGCACGTTGGAATAGTAGCTGGACAATCAGCGTACATGGGTTACATTAATTTTCATTGGCTCACGTGGCTCTTATGCAGCTAATATGGTGCCAAATAGGCTGAGAGCCGCGTGCGTGTGCAAGAGAGAGATGGCGACCACCGTGTTGCAGTCGACGAGAGGCCATCCATCTCGCATCGCGTATCTCTTGTGGTAGCTGCGATCACCTCCCAGCGGTCATCCTCTCACATCTAGATGGGAGCCTTCTTTCTCGGTGTAATTTCCATTGGTTGAATTAAGAAAGCACATAGTTTGGAAAGCTTAATCCAAAGAAACGACTAGTGAACCGAGCACCTCCAAAAAATCATGCCACTGAAAACAGCTGATGTTATGGATTTGATGGATGTCACAGAATTGTGCACAGTGCCATGATCCTAGATATGAATCTGTAACTGTCTAACTGGCAGAAAAGAAAGTAATGTTTCAAGATGCAACAACGATACAGCACAGAAGCAAATCAGTTGTTGGACTATTGTAAGATATTCTTCAACAATTTTATTTCAATTTGTTCCTCAAATCGATGGAAACTTTTAGAAAGAAATTTGTTATTCATATCTGCAAATTGAAACTTCATAGTTCTATTGGCATTCGTTTTCTTGGACTCAATGGTGACTACATAAGAGGATGATCTGAGTCACTGATGGATCCGATGTGATGTTCCTCGTCAAGCTCTCATGGCTTGTTGATGCATTGGAGGCACCATAACAACCTGATACTGCAGATTCTGCATGTTTGCCGCATTCCCCTGCCAACCTTGGCAAGCAACAAGAATAAACATCAGCAATTTCTTGCTGAAAACAAAGCTGAAAATGCAGATTTTTATTTGTTGGTGACGGTAATCAAACCATAATGACAGTATTGTAGTGCCATATTTGCAATAAGTTGGCTTATTAAGTGCTCGTTTGGAGATCAAATGGCTATAGTCGACATCAGTTTTGCCTATGGAAGGGTCAAGTCCTCTGTTCTTAAGCTCTCTGTATCCCTCAGAAAGAGCACAACATTCGCAAAAGAAGTGAGTGATGCAGTCAGGAGCAAGGGTACTGATGAGGTTGAATCGGTTCCGAAGCTTGGTTTGGCAAGTGCAGGACAACAAGCACAGGCAACTGATGAGAAACTGGATCCCACCGTACAGTAGCCCGCTCGTTCCACATGCTGCAAAGCAAACATCATTCTCAACCGCATTAGTTCAATGAGACCCTTTCTTCTCATATGCTGAAGTGCATAAAATATCTCATTCCGATTGCTCTCTCCCTCAGAATGTTGAAAGGACATTGAATTTTCCAATCTCCGTTATCTGCTACACTAGTAGAATCAAGGATTTAAAAGTCAGTAAACGCATCCTTACTAACACGTGCTCCCTCGGTCAACAATCTCCGCTATATGGCCGTATGTTACGCAGCGGAAGCAACAGGCCACACCCGCTGCAAACACGCAAGAAATACTTGGAGATTCTCCATGTGTTACTCGTCCATTTTAGTATACACTTGCCCAGGAAAAGGAAAAGGCAACTGTACCAATTAAAGGGTCATCCATGCAGTCAAACAACCCTGTTGTCCAAGGAGATGGTGGAAAAGATGGTAGCAATTGAACTATTATCCCTTAAGGCATCGGAGGCACGTCATGCGGATGAAATGGCACTTGAGGATAGTCTAAACCAGCAGTATGAAAGGGTTGGGCCGGAGCATTCACCGGCCCTGTAGTAAAGCCTGGGACAGGATGCAATGGCTAGAAACCGGCTGGAATCTGAGAGCTCACGGGAATCAGTTGCCCTAAGTACAGAGTCGACTGAGCCCCAAAACTTTGGTTCGCTTGTGGAATTTGTCCAGGACCAACCAGATGCTGTGGATTAGATTGCGGCATCGCGTGAAGTGGCATCGTCTACATATTTTGGGGCTGGAATTGTACAGCCTGCATCAGATTAATCGGACTGGTTTGTACATTCTGCTGGAGCCGAAACTGTTGCTGAGTCGAAGGATCGGTCACCTCCTCCGGTTGCATCTGTTGATGGACTGAACTGCAAGGAGCAAATAGTTCGGTTAAGGGACGTCCCATCTTTTCTCAATCCTGATGATGCACGGCAAATTCCTTGGATGAGCCAAAGGTCAACAAACTTTTCAAATAATTTTCATACAACTAAGTGAAACCCATCTCCAGTCCTAAAGATTATGACATAAATGGACCTTTCTCCGCTTAGCGTGGCTGGCATAGCCAGAGTCTATTAAAATCTGTTTTCACACAAAAGGTGCCAAGCAGGACACTACAAAGGCTTCGTTAACTTCCGAGAAAATGAATGACAACCTGTTCTGGCATTGATGTCTACGACGCTAGATTACATGCTCCATGTAGTTCAAACCTTTTTTTGTGTTTGACGGCCGGATTTATGCATCGTGTGCCTGAATTGTAGTTCGAACCTTTTTTTTTATTTGTAGTTCAAACCTTTTTTTTGGTGATTCATCAGTTAAGTAATCGAAGTTGGGCTGACTTCTAGTTCGTGGCATAGTATCCTCTCAAAATAGCACAAAGATTCAACTAGGCATGCCAAAAAGATGTTTCACTGGTTTTATTCTCATAACGAAATATCTTTTATCGAGAGTTCTTCTTCAGCTTTATTTGTAAGGGACGAGGGTTCCGTGCAATATTTGGAGAGAGGATATCAAATGCAGTGCAAATGTTCAACTTCAAACACCATTGTAGAATCCTAACTGGAGTCTTGTTAATCCACTGACAGAACCCAAGCTATGCCAGAATCGAATCAACGGCTTTGTTTGAGGATGATAATAACACAATGCAATCTAATCGATAGCAATGTGCTGAAATAAAAAGTATAATGTCGGAATTTAATCAACGACATTGGATCAGGATATGAGGAACGCGAGAATTTAATCAATGACAGAAACCTAGTAGCTACAACTAAGAACACTAGAACATGCTAAAAATAACGTAAAGAAATAGCTTTTATTTCTTGTTTTCCCGAGGGGTCTTTGTTGGCTGACCTGCAGTATTTATAGAGATACTTTCCAGTAACCGCTCTATGTCATATCCACGTTCCATTCTCTTCATGGGTAATGTGTTTACATATTTGTGTGACTGATCCAATCGTGTCTTGGTGCCCCCTTGTTGATCAATAACGGTCCCGTAACCAAGTCTTCAAATATCAACCGCTTCTCATTTCTTGGGACTTCGGGGATATCTTGAACTTCTTTTGCCACCTGCTTAATTTTAGTAACACCAAGTAACCGCTGTCAAACCTTAACTTTTGAACTCATAGTGGAATATGTCTTTGCCATCGATTGTTGAATATTATTTTTTTTACGGGCTCATCGGTCATACAGTAATATCCCCTTGGTAATCTAGTGTGATTTTGCCTAACTTTCCATACCTTTTACCCTGGTGACCAACACGTGATGCTAGGGTTGATTTTGGATGTCAACAATCTTCAATGGCTTCTCGTTGCTTCCTCATGCTTCCGGCTTCTTGTTTTCATATTAGGTGTTGACTCCAACATTTTTTTGTGAATGCCTAGATGTCCAGCTGAGATTCTTTAGCATAGCCTTTACTTTTCTTTCCGTTCTTCAACTTGTTATCATTGACAATAACAAATGACTGATATTATATGTGGCAGTCCCCCATCCCATTTGCTTCTCAATGTAAGTATATCCTAAAGGCAGCAATGTAGATGGTTTCTCTATATCGGGCCTTGTCTTGCTAAATTTTGTTTCATCCGTCTTTTCCTCGTGGAGCTTGATTTATTTTATTGCTCAACTTTGCGTAGATTCTTTATAACAATGTTTCTCATTAGTCCCATCCTTTTGCTTGCGGTTTCATACATAAGTTGCCCCATCACGATTTCTAGGAAATTTTGTCATCTATAGCTAGATAACTCTTCCTCGAGTGTTAGATGAGACAAGAAACACCTACTTAACTACAGTATCCAAAACTTGATTGCCCGTCTTTATCATATCATATCTGCGTTCTTTGCTAAAAAATGAAGCTAAGGGCTTTCGTGGAAGTAGGAAGATCCCTCGTCCAATGGACAATCCTTTCCGTCTAGTAAAATGGATCTTGAAAAATAGATTCTATGCTGGCTTAGGACGAAATGGTGATCTCATTTTTGCCTATCAAGCAAAACCATCCATTTGGGATGACTCTAAAAGGTTTTTCAACAAATGAAAAGGAATTTTCAGAAATTTATTTGGATTAAGAGTCAAATAGTTCATTAATAATATAACACAAATCTATTCATTTGACTGCATACTAAAGCCACTTATTTTACACAAAATAATGGAATTGTCTTGACCAATATATGATTTTTGGAGCATAAGTCCGTAGTCTTCCTAGAATGCCAAACCCATCGATCTAACATCGATCGAATTTGCATACATTCCGGAGGAACAGATTTCTTTTACAATGCGCCACTCATATGTGTAGGGGCATTTCGCAAGTTACAATTCTTGTCCCATAGAAAAGAAAAAACCGTATTTAATCCTCTATTTTTTATAGCGAAACCTTGCCATAAGCAACTTCAAGAAAAAACCAGGAATAGTTGAACTTGAATGTCCTTTAACTCCACGAGCTTTGGGAGCACAAGCAATCGAGAAAATGTCAATTTTATACAAGTCCATTCAACATTTGACATATGTCACATTTGGGCCCACATGTCAAGAACCCTTGCATCCTCTTTCTTCAATTGTAAGTTTTTACCTTTTTCTTTCTTCATTTTCTTTTTTCCTTTTTTTCCTTCTTCTTCCTCTCAAATTGCATGGGACGATAGCAGACGCCCATGAACTCATAATCGCTTTCAACTTAATCATGTGAATCTCCTTCCACCACCACCTCATCACCTTCTCAGTCCTCTTTCATCAAGCTCGACCAGTGAATTTGAGCCTCTACTTTTGGATCTAAGCTTGAGCAAGCCCTAGACTTGTGATATAGAGGTCAACTCGACCTCGAATCAACCCTGATTCAAGGTCGACCAGGGTTGGCCTAGGCAATGAACGAGGCAAAGGCGAAGACATGGTTCGTCAACACGACAAAGGGCCTTACCTCTTAGCCAATGCAAACCTCGACATATAAGGCATAGGGGGAGTTGGACAGGAGGCGGTGGCACTGAAGGTCGGAAAGGAAGTGGGTGAAGATGGAGGCAGAGATGGAGGTGACGTGCCGGAGGCGGCGAGTCTAAGCTCGAAATGCGATAGGTGGAACCTTGTGAGCAAGAGAGTACCTTGACACGAGAGAGAGAGAGAGAGAGAGAGAGAGAGAGAGAGATTGGTTTTTCTCAGAAGAAGTAGAAGAGATAGGAGATAGAGTGTTGTATAATTGAAGAAAGAGAGGATGCAGGGGTCAAGTGGGCCCAAATGTGACACATGTCGATCATTGAATGGATTTGTGTAAAATTGATATGTCATCACTTGGTGTGATATTCAGAGTTTTCGTAATTGTAATACTATAATATTCGGAAACTTGCATTATGATAATGATACTTATATTATTAAGCTAAGTATTATTTGCCTTAGTATTCAAACGAACACATGAAAACTTTTGTCGAACTATAAATTTCATCGGACGCGACAGATAATTTCCCTAAACATAAGTCATTCTAAGCCCAACGTGTGAATTGAATTATGTGTGCTCTAGTAGTAGAACGATATTAATTAAATTAGGGATAAGTACTGCGGAAGTCTTAAAACTTGTCACGAAAATGCAATTGAGTCCTAAAACTTGCAAAAGTGCAATCAAGTCTTAAAACTTGTCAAAATGGTTCAATTGAGTCCTAAAATTAACACAGCTAGTCTTATTAACGGAAAATGCTGACGTGGCATCGACGTAGTATTTTAAATGATTTTTATTTCCAGCTAGCTTTTTAAAATAATTTTTTATGCAATTTTTAAAATTATATTTAAAAACTAAAATTCATTTTTAAAAAACTGTAAAAAAATTTAAAAAAAAAGGGCGGGAGTCACCGGCCGCCGCCCAACTAGGGCGAGGGCTCGCCGCCCCAAGTGAGGGCCGGCGACCCCGCCTAACGCGAGCGAGGCCGCCCCCGGATCTAGGCACGCTAGCCCTCGCCCGAGGGCCGGCGACCGTTGCCAACCCCGGGCGAGGCCTTGGCGGCCCTCACACAGGGCCGGCGAGGCTCGCCCGGATCTAGGCCGAATCCGGGGCCGGCAAGCCCTCGCCCGCACCCAGGCGAGGGTCGCCGCCCTCGCCCTAGTCGAGCGGCAGCCAACGACCGTCGCCGGCCCCTCCGGTGATGGGCGACCGCCTCCTCCTACCCTTTTCTTTCTTTTCTTTTTTTAACAGATTTTTAAAAAAATGAATTTTAGTTTTTAAATATAATTTTTTAAAATTGAATAAAAATTATTTTTAAAAAGCCATATGGAAAATAAAAAATAATTTAAAACGCCATGTCAGCATTTTCCGTCAATAAAACTGACAATGTTAACTTTAGGACTCATTTGAACCATTTTGACGAATTTTAGGACTTGATTGTACTTTTTACAAATTTTAGGACTCAATTGCATTTTCGTGACAAGTTTTAGGACTTCCGCAGCACTTATCCCTTTAAATTATTGTCATCTTAATAGTTGATAGGTGTTATAAATTGTGTAGACTTTACTTAATTATTAATAATAGTGGTTAACTTATGCTAATGAATGTTGGAAGAAGACGATTACGTTCCTCTTGTTCTATTTACCTTACAAAATTTATTAATTAAAATTATAAGTGCCACATGTCTTTATAAGAACTCTTGCATGGCTATGTGTTTCTTCAAAACAATTTTTTTTTTTTTTTAAATAATTTTGACACCAAGAATAAGTGATGCTTACTTCAAATTGAATCACTTCTTCTTACATTTCCCTCGGCCACGTGCAAGAACTTTGTCTTGCGTTTATGCCACATCAAGTTGGTGATTAGCACGCATAGTTACACCTAACAATTAACATCAAATTATCTTAGTTCATTTTGATTAAGCTCCTTTTATCTTGCCATAGAGCCCCCTTTCACTTCTCTAAAATCCAAACAGAAACTTGCATGTGCTATATTTCACTTTTCAATCCAAGAATTTAGAGAATAAAACTTCATATTAAGAGCTACTATGGTGGTGAAGGCAATTGATGGCTCGCGGTTTGTGTTCATTCGAGGTAAGTAAAGTTTCTAGATATTAAGTTGGCTAAATGTCCTTAAAACTTAACTTGGTTAGTTGATTGAAATAGTGAAACTTTGATTTGTATGGATGGGTATGGTAGTTGTTAAATAACATTGATGACATCTTACATGTCCATTCTGTTTCTTTCTACTTCGTTCTAAGAAGTCAGAATTTGGCTATTCTACCACATTTATCTTGATGACCCATTATATGTTCGTTCTGTTTCCTTATGCTTCATTCTAGATAATTACAATCCAGTCATTTTGCCATATTCCTCTTGATGACCCATTGCAGGTTCATTTTGCTTCTTCCTGCTTCGTTCTAGGTAGTCAAAATTTCATCGTTACGCCATATTTATCTTGATGACCCATTACATGTTCATTCTGCTTCCATCTACTTCATTCTTGGAAATCAGAATTTGGTCGTTCTGACATATTTATCTTGATGACCTATTGCACATTCATTCTTCTTCGTTTTGTTTCATTCTGCATAGTTAGAAGTGGCTCATTCTGTCATATTTGTCTTGATAACATATTGCATATTCGCTCTACTTTGTTCTACTAAAATTTTACTAGTTAGAATCTATTCATTTTACTTATTCTGCTAGAATTTCCTATGACAAAATCTGTCCATTTGTGAATCTACTCATTTGGTCAAATATGTTCACTTGTTGAATCTACCAACTTGTGAATCTGTATTTTCATAAATCTGTGTATTGGTTCAGACAAACTTTACTGAGTATAAATCTATTCATTGTTGAATCTGCCAACTTGTGAATATGTTCGTTGATAAATATGTTTATTGGTTTAGACAGATTTTACTGAGTATGAATCTATTTCTTGTTGAATCTACCAACTTGTGAATCTGTTTGTTAATAAATCTATCCATTGGTTCAGACAAACTTTACAAATATGAATATATTCCTTGTTGAATCTGTTTATTTGTTGATTATGTCCATTATTGAATCTGTTCATTTGTAAATCTATTCATTATTGGATCTGTTCTTTTGTTCTAGAAGCTTCTATTAAGCTAGAATTTGCCCTTTTGAATGTTCAAATTTTACGATCGGAATGTACTTGTTGTTCTAACTCAAAATGTACCCATTTACATGTTCAAACTTTACATCTAGAATATATTTATTCATTCGGATCCTATTGAATGTCCAAACTCAGAATGTACTCATTTGGATCTCCAAACTTTAACGACTAGAGTATGACTATATGTTATTTCATATGTGATTATTTGGCTAATGTATTAAATTGAGTTGAGATATGTGTGATATGCTTATAAGTATACATATATTATGGCTTTAAATGATATTAATGTGATTTCGTCACCCATATAGTGGTGCGTAGCAATACCCCATGGTGGTAGTTTGCAAGATGTCCTAGTGGTTGGGATGCTCCGAAGAATGTTTTGGGATGTCTCAGGAGTTGAGACGCCCCTATGATGAGGATACCATGTGATGAAAGTTTTCAAGATGCCTCGAAATTGAGATGCCCAAATGGTTGGAATGCCTAGGAAAGTTCGAGAGGAAATATTAATGAATAAAATGTATTGTCATGTGTATAACCAAACATTATTTATATCATTTGTTTATTTGTGTGAAACATGATGTGCACATGCATGAGTCTAGATGGACGTATTGTTGATCAACAATTTCTATGATAAATGAAAATGGGAAACGTAGAGTCTGTTTATCTTTTTATCACACTTATCGGATGATTATGCATTCATTTTGTGTATGCCAAATGAAGTGATAAGAGAATTCTTTTAACTTAAAACTACAGATTTCATTTATTGAGTTTCGGCTCATTTCTTTTATTTTTCAAACATGTAGAATGGACACCCTTCAACCTTTACGCTATAGAGTCCTTATAAGTTATGAAGGTCTTTTTGAAATATGCTTTGACTATTGAGTGGGTTGATGTAGGAGGTTTCACGAAGTGGGTTCCTTTTTAGTTCGTTTCCTAGTACCAGGACCTTGAAGGTGAGTTAGTCGATCCGTTGAGAGACTTCAATCTTGATGATGGAGACACAACAAGCGGAGAAGTTATCAACCCGTGATTTTAGTCTGGACATTTATATAGACAGATTTTTGGAAGTATAGTATAATACGAAGATAAGTCTCCCCACCCCTACCCAAACTTTTGTTTTTTGCTCGTAAAGTAATAAAATTATGAACGCAAATGTTGTATAAATAAAATAGGCATAAATATGTTGATTATACTTGTAAGGCCTTTAATTATTAAAAGGAATATTAATAAATGTTTGATTACGCTTTCACATGCTAAAAGAGAATAATAATATAAAAAACACAAATCAATTAACGGTCAGAGCGTTACACTTAAGCACCTAATATTTTCTCATGGCAACTTCTCTGCGTCGTAACTAGTCATAGTCTCATCACAAACATCATTGCTTCTGGCTCTGGTCGACGTCGCAGTTTCCCTACTGCTCTTCCAACCGCCACTATCGCTATCACTAGTGTTGATCGCCTCATCGCTGCCGCTGCCTCTGATCGAAGCTGCGTCATGGTCGCTGTCATCGCTATCATGCACTGACACACCCGCATGATCCTTCACTTCCAGCTCTGTGCTCACCTGTAGCTGCAGTGCGAAATTGAGGCCCCACACAACGTCGTTCATGGATGGCCGCTTGGCCCCCTCGTCCTGCAAGCAGCTCATAGCGATCTCGCAGAACTTGTTGAGGCACTCGAGGGCGATAGCCCCCTTCAGGTGCGGGTCCACCATTTCCTCGACGGACCCACTCTTACAACAACTATGGGCCCACTCAGCCAGGCTAATCTGCTCCATCGGGGCCATCCGGCTCACGGCAGGCCTTGCACACAGCACCTCGAACAGCACCACGCCGAAGGAATAGACGTCGGACTTGACAGTCAGCCGCTGGCGCCTGTAGTACTCCGGGTCCAGGTACCCAAAGGTGCCCTTCACGGCCGTGCTGACGTGCGTCTTAGACTCGCTCGTGGTTCCGACTTTCGAGAGCCCAAAGTCGGACACCTTGGCAACCCACTTCTCGTTGAGCAGGATGTTGGTCGTCTTCACGTCGCGATGTATGATGGTGTGCTTGGCACCGCTGTGGAGGTAGTGGAGCCCCCACGCGGCGCCTATGCAGATCTCGACCCGCTGCTTCCAGGGGAGTGGGGGATTATCGGTGTTGTAGAGATGGCTGCTGAGAGTCCCGCGTGCCATGTAGTCGTACACGAGGATCATCTCTCCCGCGTCCTCGCAGAACCCAATCAGGGAGACCAGGTGGAGGTGCCGGAGCTGCGAGAGCATCTCGATCTCGGTCCTGAACTCATGAAGGCCCTGCTGCGATCCCTGGTTGAGCCGCTTGATCGCCACTTGGGTGGCCCCGCCATCGACGTAGCCCTTGTACACGTTGCCGAACCCGCCCACGCCGATGATAAACACCTTGTCGAAGTTGTTCGTGGCCGCTCTGATCTCCGCCAGCGAGAAGTGGCGGCACAAATCGGACGACAGGGACGACCCCTGGGTCTTCGTTGACTTGGTCATCACGTAGGAGACCGGGCCCCACCATGAGGTTCCGTCGCTCGAGGTCGAATCCTTAGCTCTATTTCGTCGCCGGTAAAGGAAGAAAGCCAGGAGAGAGAGTATGGTGAAGCCCGAAGTTCCACCAGCAACGATGGCAATTTTTACTGCTTTGCTGAGGCTCGACGGTGCCTTGCTTGCCGGTGGAGGTCCTGGCAGTTTATTCGGGACCGATCCGGATCCGGGTTCAGCCCTGCGAGATTCCCGTCAGGATTGTTGATCTTGAATATCTCGAGGCCATTCAAGATGGCATCAGAGTAAAGAGTAGGACCATCTGGAAGTGCGCCCAATGCGACGGAGAGGTTGGTTCTTTTCTTTTGGCTGTCATACGGGGCTACCGCATAATCTCTATAGACGGGCACGCCCTTCCCGCTCCAACTAATGACATCGGCATAACCCTCAACCAGTTGTGAATCTATGAAGATTTGGAAAGCCATATCTAAGGGTTTATTTATCTCTATCTGGAATTCGCAAAAGTGTAACCGGACCAAGTAATAGAAGTTCGTGTCCACCTCGACGGACCACGTGAACTTGTAGCTCAGATTGATTGTTTTGTTCGTTCCCATGGTCTTTGCAGTAGTGTATACGGGATCTGGAGCCGTGTAATTTGGCACTTGCTCACCGTAATTGAGTTGGATACTTGTGTTAACTGGCAAAACTCCGATGTACGAGGAAGTCACGTACTCGTCATCTGCTTCCCAGGTCCTGTACATTCCCGTGTCATCAGCTGGACGGACAAACTGTCCTCCCACGTTCAAGCGCCTCACCGCTTCGAGAGCTTTAGTGGTATCCAAGGTGTATGGCGCCTGCTGACCTGCCAACTTAATTCCCTCGGTTGAGTCGACGACGGTGTTGTAGTAGAGACTTTCGGGCATGGAAACGACTTCGATTCCATTCACGAAAGCATACGCGTCTGAATTACCAGGAGTGGGAGTGAACGTTATGTTCAATAACTGGTCCTCTCCGACACTTAAGCAAAACTCTTTAGAGAAGAAGCTCACGGAGCGGGGGTAATCAGCAAAGAGGGAAGCGCTGAAGTTGCGGAGCAGGGTGTAGCCAGCGGCCTCGACTGAGAAGAAGGAATCAACACGGCCGAAGTTGGGGTAATCCGAAGGGAAGAAGTGTAGGCGAACGAATTTGGGCCCTGCGGTGACGTGGAAGGTGTAGGCGAACTCGGAGCGGGAGAGGCGAGCCGTGAGGTATGGGACGGCGCCAGGGATTCTGGGAGATGAACTGCTTTCCTCTGCCGTGGAAGAGTAGTCCGAACGGTCAGCGACGTCTCCAATCCAATTCCGTCCACCCACAAGGGAGCTGGTGTTGGAGCCACAGTCAACGGTGATATCATCGGTTGGATGGTAAGCGCCAACGTTGTTGCCAGTGACTGAGACCGGGAGTGCTTCGAGCGAGACGGAGATGAAGATGAATAATAGAAGTGGTGGTTTCATGCTCTTCATCTCGCTGCTCGACGACAGAGAGGGTCGCAGTTGAACCGATGAATTGAAGTTCACAGGGAGAGCGGGTTCTCGGAGATGAACCAGTTTTCACCGTGGGGAATTAGGAAAGAGCGCGGAAGAGATGGCCGGCACTAGTGACGAGATTAGCGGAAGACCAAAGTCGTCGCTAAGCCTATCACAAGAAAATCAGCGGACGGGATTTGTGCCCTTCCGGGTGCGCTTTTCGTGGAAGGTTCAGTTGCCTTAGGAAGGGAGAAAATATTGGGTGGTCCGGGACCGCAGTGGTCCGGGACCACGCTGACGTGGCGGTCCCGGACCACCCAATATTTTCTCGGTCAGCTACGATGGTTAAGCAGGACTCTTTGCAGAAGCTCGTGAAGACGGTGTGATCGGAAAAGAGGAGAGTGCTGAAGTTGCGGAGCATAGTGTAGCCAGCAGCCTTGACCGAGAAGAATGAATTGGCATGGCCAAAGTTGAGGTAATCCGAAGGGAAGAAGTGGAGGCGAACGAATTTGGGCCCCATGGTGACGCGGAAGCTGTAGACGAATCCGGAGCGGGAGAGACGAGCAGTGTCGTGTGGGATGCGGTTGTGGACAGGGGGAGATGAACGGTTTGCACTTGCAACGATAGAGGACTGAGTTTCATTGATTGGAAAGTAGGTCGAACCATCCTCGGAGTCCCCGATCCAAGTCCGCTTGGACACGGAGGAGTTGCCGAGGGAGCCACAAATCCGACATGTAGTCAACGCGTGTCCGAGCGTGTCCGACACGCTCCGACACGTGTCGGACATGACACATAAGCACGTGTAAAGTGTCCATGCAACCTAGGGCGCCATGGCATGTACTCTTCTTCCTTTTCCTTTTCCTTCCTACTTTTTCGCCTTTGATTCTCTTCTTTTCTCTTTTCTTCTTTATTTGCCTCTTTTGAACGTGTATACCTATTCTTGAGTCCACTTTTTTTTTTTTTGCCTTTTACTAGTTAATATTGACTAAGTCAAAAGCCAGCCATTACAACATCAATGACTTCTTATTATTAGTATTGTCAAATCAATCCTCCGTCTTTACTGAAAACGAAGATGAAGAACAGAAAAAACTCCACCCATAGTAGCATAGTGAATTGGCTCTTGTAAATGTTGTAGCCATGGGGTGGGGACATTGGATTAATACCCAAAGAAAAACATGAACAGTAGGACGGAAAAGGAAAGAAAGAAAAAAGAAAGTAAATAAGAAAATCTATAAAGTTGGAGGCTTCATAGCAACCTGATACTGCACATTCTGCATTGTCGCGGCATTTTCCTGCACCAATTGCTATCTTAAAAGTCTGCCAAGAGTAGTATCTTGTCCGATCCCTCTCACTTGAGCTCCTTGCCCTTGTTGGATTGGGTATGAGCCTATTCCATCCACAAACCGTAGATCTATCAAAAGGAGACATGCTATGAACACTCAACCTATTCCAGACACGGGCCAAACCCCAAAATGAGTACTTAAGAAACCAGACAAGGTGACAATTTTTTTTTGTAAAATGTGTTTGCAGTCGGCCTTCCGGTTGAAAAGCTCTATACATAGTGCTGAGGAGCACGTTGGAATAGTAGCTGGACAATCAGCGTACATGTGTTACATTAATTTTCATTGGCTCACGCGGCTCTTATGCAGCTAATATGGTGCCAAATAGGCTGAGAGCCGCGTGCGTGTGCAAGAGAGAGATGGCAACCACCGTGTTGCAGTCCACGAGAGGCCATCCATCTCACATCGCGTATCTCTTGTGGTAGCTGCGATCACCTCACAGTGGTCATCCTCTCACATCTAGTTGGGAGCCTTCTTTCTCGGTGTAATTTCCATTGGTTGAATTAAGAAAGCACATAGTTTGGAAAGCTTAATCCAAAGAAACGACTAGTGAACCTAGCACCTCCAAAAAATCATGCCACTGAAAACAGCTGATGCTATGGATTTGATGGATGTCACAGAATTGTGAACAGTGGCATGATCCTAGATACGAGTCTGAAACTAACTGGTGGAAAAGAAAGTAATGTTTCAAGATGCAACAACGATACAGCACAGAAGCAAATCAGTTATTGGATTATTGTAAGATATTCTTCGACAATTTTATTTCAATTTGTTCCTCATAAAATGGAAACTTTTAGAAAGAAATTTGTTATTCATATCTGCAAATTAAAACTTCATAGTTCCATTGGCATTCGCTTTCTTGTACTCATTGGTCACTACATAAGAGGATGATCTGAGTCACATGATGGATCCGATGTGATGTTCCTCGTCAAGCTCTCATGGCTTGCTGATGCATCGAAGGCACCATAACAACCTGATACTGCACATTCTGCATGTTTGCCGCATTCCCCTGCCAACCTTGGCAAGCAACAAGAATAAACATCAGCAATTTCTTGCCGAAAAAAATATGAAAATGCAGATTTTTCTTTGTTGGTGACGGTAATCAAACCATAACAACAGTATTGTAGTGCCATATTTGCAATAAGTTGGCTTATTAAATGCTCGTTTGGAGCTCAAATGGCTATAGTCGACATCAGTGTTGCCTATGGAAGGGTCAAGTCCTCTGTTCTTAAGCTCTCTGTATCCCTCAGAAAGAGCACAGCATTCACAAAAGAAGTGAGCGATGCAGTCAGGAGCAGGAGACTTGATGAGGTTGAATCGGTTCCGGAGCTTGGTTTGGCAGGTGCAGGACAACAGGCACGGGCAACCGATGAGAAACTCCACCGTACAGTAGCCTGCTCGTTCCACATGCTGCAAAGCAAACATCATTCTCAACCGCATTAGTTCAATGAGACCCTTTCTTCTCATATGCTGAAGTGCATAAAATATCTCATTCCGATTGCTCTCTCCCTCAAAACGTTGAAAGGACATTGAATTTTCCAATCTCCGTTATCTGCTACACTAGTAGAATCAAGGATTTAAAAGTCAGTAAAAGTATCCTTACTAACATGTGCTCCCTCGGTCAACAATCTCTGCTATCTGGCCGAATGTTATGCAGGGGAAGCAACAGGCCACAACCGTTGCAAACACGCAAGTTGGAGATTCTCCATGTGTTACTCGTCCATTTTAGTTAATCTCGCCCAGGAAAAGCAAAAGGCGACTGTACCAATTAAAGGGTCATCCATGCAGTCAAACAACCCCGTTGTCCAAGGAGATGGTGGAGCAGATGATGGCAATTGAACTATTATTTCTTAAGGCATCGGAGGCACGTTATGCAGATGAAATGGCGCTTGAGGATAGTCTGAACCAGCAGTATGAAAGGGTTGAGCCGGAGCATTCATCAGCCCTGTAGTAAAGCCTGGGACAGGATGCAATGGCTGGAAACCGGCTGGAATCTGAGAGCTCACGAGAATTGATTGCCCTGAGTACAGAGTCGACTGAGCCCCGAAACTTTGGTTCGCTTGTGGAATTTGTCGAGGACCGACCGGATGCTGTGGATTAGATTGCGGCATCGCGTGAAGTGGCATCATCTACTAATTTTGGGGCTGGAATTGTACAGCCTGCATCAGATTAATTGGACTGGTTTATACATTCTGCTGGAGCCGAAGCTGTTGCTGAGTCGAAGGATCGCTCACCTCCTCCGGTTGCATTTGTTGATGAACTGAACTGCAATGAGCAAATAGTTCGATCAAGGGACGTCCCATCTTTTCTCAATGCTGATGATGCATGACAAATTCCTTGGATGAGCTAAAGATCAACAAACTTTTCAAATGGTTTTCATACAACTAAGTGAAACCCATCTCCAGTCCTAAAGATTATGACATAAATGGACCCTTCTCCGTTTAGCGTGGCTGGCATAGCCAGAGTCTATTAAAATCTGTTTTAACATCAAAGGTGCCAAGCAGGACACTGCAAAGGCTTCGTTAACTTCTGAGAAAATGAATGACAACCTGGTGCGTATATATTAAACTGTTCTTTGGTTGATTTTTTGCATGATATCGGCCAAGCATAGTGGAAAGGGCATACCGACATTTCGGGTCTTTACAGCGTGCCGTCTCAAAACCGGAAGAATAAAGTAGCTCTCAAGCTGGGGGCTTTCATAACAATCATTCAAATGGTGTATTTGTGCCGCCAATATGCACATGTCGGAGGCTTTCATGTCCCGTCTATTGACAAGGAAGTCTCTTCTCGGTCACAGGAAGAGGAAGCATATGCTCAATTCTGGCATTGATGTCTACGACACTAGATTACATGCTCCATGTAGTTCAAACCTTTGTGTGTGTGTGTGTGTGTTAGTGTGTGTGTGTGTGTGTGACGGCCGGATTTATGCATCGTGGGCCCGAATTGTAGTTCAAACCTTTTTTTGGTGTTTGACAGCCGGATTTATGCATCGTGTGCCTAAGTTTTCAAAGAGAACATGCTCAAGATGTTTACTCATTACCAATTTTCTCAGTTACACAAGATGGAAGGGAATTTTGGCTGTGACATTGCCAGGAACAGAAAAGCTTGTTCGAACAAGGGACGTTTGATAACGATTCTTTCCTTTAGATTCTCGATCATAAATGATTATTTTTTATTCTATTCCCGGAACGATTTTAAGCATTTTAAGCCGTTTGGTAAATCGTCCAAAATTTTTATTCCTGAATAAAATTGCGTTTGATACCGTGCTTTCATTAATTCTATTTCAAATCAATTTATTTTAATTTTTAAATAATCTTTTTACTTTTTTATTTTTTTTCTGTTCTTTTTTTCTTTTTTTTCTTTTCCTTTTTCTCATATTCTTCTTCTTCTTCTTATGGCCGGTCACTAGCGAGGTCGGCCCTCCTCGGCCGAGCCTTGCCGGCGGCTAGGTGAGGCTCGCCCGGCCACGCCGAGGCTTTGCCTCACCAGTGGCTAGGCCGGTCTTACCATTGGTTGGGCGAGGCCCGCCTAGCCACTGACGGGGCTGGGCGTCGCGAGGCTTGCCTAGCCTCGGCGAGGCCAAGCCTCGCTTGTGGCCAAGCGGGCCTTGCTGTGGGGGCAAGCCTCGCCGAGGCTAGGGGGCCTCACCCGGCCCGACGAGGCCCCCGCCCGGCCACCAAAGCAAGGCCCGCCTGGCCATCGGCGAGGCTCGGCCTCGCCAAATCTGGGGAGGCCGACCCTCGTCAGTGGCTGGGCTTGCCTCCGGTGAGCTCGTCGGACCTCGCCCCGGCTTGGCGAGCCTGGCCGGATTGGCGGATGGCGGCGGCGGCGGACGAGGGTGGACAGCGGTCGTGAGATGGCCAAAGGAAAGAAGAAGAAGAGTTGGTTTTTTATTCTCAAATTCGTTAAACAAGAATCAACTTTTTTTTTATTCTTGATTCCACTCCCAATCTATTTCCGAAAACAAAAATGTTACCAAATGCGATTCTCAGTCCAAATTGATTCTAGGAACAAAAAATCAGAATTTAGCCCTGTTTGGATGGTTACCAAACAGGACCATCCAAACAGGCCTAAATCACACTGGGGAGGGCATAACACCCTGTATCGTGCTAAACAAATGTCCGGATTAGGAATTACTAGCGCACCGGCATGATCCTAGCAAGGCCTACACGGCCTTTGCCGGGCAGGGCCGAGCCGTTAGCAAAAAGGGACTTGATTGTTTCCTCTATATTAGATTTAATAAAATAATAGAAAATAGAAACCAGACCCGGACATAATTTGCCTCGGCCCAACACGGACCGGGCACGGCCATAGGCAATTCATAGTAGAAATGTTGGGTAAAGTGCATATTATGGTCCTTAAGTTTCAGCATTTATGCGATTTGATCCTCTAATTTTTAATTCGTTAAATCAAGTCCTCTAACTTTTTACATTTGTGCAATATGGGTCCTTCAAGTTCTATTTTGTACAATCAAATCCTTTAACTTTTTGAATTTGTACAATCAAATCCTTCGGTCAACCACTTCAATTAAACCATCAAATTAATCAATGACATGACATTGTTTATGCGACAAAAATAACAGGTGATGCTAACCTGCTTCCAAATGAGCAGAAAGCAAACATGAAAAACAAGAGAAAAGGAAATCGTAATGTGAAAGCATTACTTACAACAAGTAAACAATACACTTGATCGCACAAATCAAAGAAGTTAAGAGGACTTAATTGCACAACATTAACAAATAGAAGATCAAATCGCACAAATGCCTAAACTTAGAGGGCTAAATCTGTAATTAATCCTCCAAATGTTTAGACTCATTTTGTAGATCCCATCGATGTCATTACAGTCCAATTTCTTTCAAAAATTCACACACCTTTGATGAATATTACTGTTTGAAAACTGCAAGTCCGCCTAAGAATCAGCTGCAGAATCGTCTTCATTTGCTTGTAAGAGGACGCTTAATGCCCTCATATACCAAAGTTTGGAATTTGCAAAGGTTTTCAGTTTCCAAATAGCCTCGAGATGGATTCATAAAGAGATGAAAGCTCAAACTCTGCACCAAGTTAAAGCTCTTTGTTTGACATTGAATCTAAGACAGTGAAGGATCTGTACCTTCTACCGAATATTAACACAATCATGCAGATTTATCAATGATATTATTTATCCAAAAATCGGTACATGGCCCTACGCAGTACATCACTCAGTGAATGGTAGATCCTGTTCTGTGCAGCAGCAACTCAGCCTCAAAGGTAATAGAAGCGAAGCAGGGAAGAACAAAAGAAAACACAAGTCCTCATGATACAAAGTACGATCAAGGGCAATAATTATTTTCAGGTTTTACTTGATTAAAGAGTGTGGCTAAAACTGGTTTGGACACACTCTCTCAGTTCCATAGGTCAGGTAAGCTGCAACAGAATGCTCTAATGCGCCAAAATCTGGACAACACGTGCCTGTGAAAAATCTTCCAATGGAAACCCAAAAATTCATCTGAAGATGGCATGAGTATACAACTGCTTGATTCCCATTTACACGAGCAGACTGAAGGCGAGATCTGTGTGTCACTTAAGGCTTGGCTGGGCCTTTCCCTTCTTGGTTTAGTGCATACTCTCTTTTCATCTCTTCCAAGACCGCATCATTTGTGCTGCCAAAGAACCCACAGAGAAGTGTCAGATATTGGGGGAATCTCAATTTTCAACATTAATGTGTATTCCTGCACAGATTAAGCCATTAAAGATGTTTCCTTGAAATTCAGCGGACAGCAACTGCTATAAGAATTCTCTCTGTCGCAGTCTTGTGTCCTCATCTAATATTGATTAGCCCTGAAATGAAACTTCTCAATCTTATCTTCCAGCTCTAAGTTCATTTCATGCTGTTACTTTTGTACTATTGTCAATGAACTCAACATCAAGTTCTCCTGACTTCTCAGCACTTTAAGGAAAATAAGCGATGTCACTCCAATTGACTCAGCTTCATTAAACTCTACATTGACCTGGTGATGTAGATCTCATGTAATGTTCCAAAGTAAGTTTCAGTATCTAGAATAGTAAATTAAAACCTTGGAAACTTATCTTGTATCGATGTATATGAGCATATTTCTAATAGACATCCCACATTGCATTAGGAAGAAAGCTTTCTCCAGCATGCGAGATGCCTCTTCACCTATGCATTATGCATACTGCATCCCACAACTCTACCGCATAAGATAAGACTCTAGAGAAGAGCACTTTTCGGGGTAATCATATTAGTACAACCACTTTACTCCCATTCATACCATCATTGCATCTATAGGATAGAAAGGACCAGTACCTCACAATGCCACATTCCAAACAAATGAAATCCGTACTTCCACTAGTGTTTAAACAGCATATCACAGACAAATTACATGATTCCAAACCCCTCGCATCAAATGACAGCAGTGACTCCATGATATGCCCAAGATCGTCTTATTCCAACCACATTTCCAGTTTAACATAAACAAATGGTAAAATATCCAAAGGGGGTAGTGTTAGTAACCGGTATATCCAGAGTAGTGGAATATGCTCGAGTATTAAATAGTAAATGGGCCAAATTCATTATCATTCCTGATACATAAAACCACCACCATCAAACCAAACCTTGCTAAGCGATCCCGAAAAATTCATGCGAACAAAGTTCGGTACAAAGTCCCACAGCAAAACAGAAAAGAGTTTGCTCAAGAGAACTTACTAGTGATGAAGGCAATCGTTCAATTCTTTCGCTTGCTTGCGGCACTGCCAGACCACAGAAAAGGTTCTTCCCACGGCGCATTCCGCATACTTCGAAGCATAATAATCGCACTCTTTCAGAGCCTTCTGCTTCATCTTGCTGCGTAAAGCTGGACGCAAAAGAGGAACGCCACGACGCGCTTTAGCCAGCCGAAGAAATTCGAAAAAAAAATGCAAACAACATAACACACATGTGGAACTTCAATTGTCTACAGAGAACCTTAAAATCTCCCTCTCTTCCCCATTGATCGGTCAGATAAAAAAGAAAACCGAAAGAAAATAAAAGCATTAATCAGACTAATCTACGGCTACAGCACACCCGAAAGAACGGCGAAGCCGCCTGCGCACTACCCAAAACCGTGCTTTGGTTTAGCTATCAGAAGCGATCACCGGTGACCCGATTGAGTTCAAATCATCGCCATTAAAATCCCAACATTCCTTATCGTAAAGAGAATTTAAAACAATTGGGGGGGTTAGAATCAAAGGGGAGAACCTTCCTCGACTTTCTTCTTGACGTGGTTCTCGCGCGCCTCCTGAACGTAACCCATCGAGAGACGAAGAAGGGTCTTCTTCTTGAAATCGAAGGAGGAGCAACGTCCGTCTGCTTCAAAAACTTCGCCGTAGGGAAAGGCGCGTGGAGGTAAGAAGAAGGGAGACTGCGAGGCTCCTGGGGTTTTGCATTCCTTCGATTTTGACCAAACAGGCCTCCTTCCTGCTCTCCGTCTACGCCGTCGTTTCTTGCGCTAGCGTTAACATTGGGTCGTTAGTTAACATTATTAATAACGGTTTTTTTTTTTTTTTTTTGGTAAAGCATTATTATTATTATTATTATTATTATTATTATTATTATTATTATTATTATTATTATTATTATTATTATTATTATTATTAACGGTTAATACCAGGAAAAACCAAAAATTAATACGCTTATGACAAAATACTTGAAACTAATTTTTTTTACCGTATAAAACCTTGGACCGATATATTCATGGTAAATTTACTCATTGTTAATTTCCATTTAATTGAATTAATATTACAAAAAATCACAAAAAGAGTAAAATTTCAAAGGAACATCTCAAATAAGGACCCAAAGTAGTCAATTTTCTCAAATAAGGGACCCAAAGTGATCGTTGCCTCAAATAAGGATGCGAAGTGCCAATGCCTCAAATAAGGACCTAAACTCGCCGGCCGGTGAGCGTGTGGGATTTCCGGTGGCCGGAGTATGGGCAATTTTGTCCACAAAAAATATTGATAGAATTTGACAAACCCTAAAAAAAAACCAAAACCCTCCGTACTCTTCTCACTCCTCCCTTCTCACTCTCAACCCCCCACCCCTCCTTCATGGCGTCGCCGTCTTCGCGCCGGCTCCTGCCGGCCCTCCTCCGCTCCGCCGCCCTCTGTCGATCACCGTCGTGGCCCACCTCCTCCTCCAACCCCAAATCCGCCCCCTTTTTCACCCCCTTCTTCACCCCTCCTCCGCCCCCTTCACCACCACTACCACCACCGCCCCTCCCCCCACCCTACCTCCTCACTCGCGCCGCCCACTACTATACCTAGGGGTGAGCGGTTCCAGGTTCCGGTTCGGTTCCGTCTGGAACCTGGAACCTACCCTTGGGTACAGGTTCCAAAAAATTTGGAACCTGGAACCTACCCGGTCACAGGTTCCAGGGTCGGTTCCAGGTTCCAACAGGTTCTTTTTTTTTTTTTTCTTCATTTTTAAATTTGAATTATAACATACGCGCATGTCATCGGATATGCTGGCTGTCGCCGATCTTTCTTCTCAAACCATATTCTGTGATGAGTACGAGCATGATGTTCGCGCACTCTCTTGGGAGATCGGTGACAATTCATATGATGAACCGAAATCGATATATTTCGCAAAGTGAATGAATGGATGACCTATCTGGGCCGGCGGAGAGTCCGCAGGGTGAAAGGATTCCATTCGGTCATAGAGCGAGGAGGATGGTTGATCTCGTGCTTGATCTTCCGAGCCGATGAACGATATGTCGCTTTCTACTGCATCATCCCCGCCGCATATGCGATGAGCCTCTTCTTTTATCCAATGTTGACCTGTTTCATTATTTTTTCATTGAACTCGTTGAATGAGTCTAGACTTATAAAACCAGTAGCATGACATGATCACAATGAGAGTACTCAACCTATGCTGCCTTTCCTCCTCTCACAAGTCACGAGACTTGCAACTATATGGACCCAATATCCAACTTGACATGCATCAAGGATAGTCAAGAAAAAAAAAAAGGCATTTCTTGCCAAAGATTCGTCTCTTTGTAAATTGAAATGTCTATAGACTACAAGCATTTGAAACCCCCATATGCATTCAATCATCAACAAGAACAGAACATTCATCCTCGCACGCCTCCATTATCATCAACAAGAAGAACGACATCGACGCGCGCTAAAAGCGTTGCCTTAAGATCGACGGAAAGCGAGATTAGATGAGGACCGTACCTTGATTGATCCCGGCAAATGCCGAATTCAAGAGAAGGCAAATCGCAATGTTTCCCGCAACGTGGACCCTTAGGCTTCGTGATAAACGAGTCCAGGGCCCGGCGTCGAGCGGCGGGGCGTGGCTGCGCGGCGGCCTCGAGGGCGAGCGGCGTTGGCGACGGGCAAAGCGGCCTCGGCGACGGGCGAGAACGGGAGAGACCGGCGTCGAGCGGCGAGGGTTCGGCGAGCGGCCTCGGCGACGGCATAGCACGAGAGAGACCGCGTCGGCGAGGGTTCGGGCGAGCGGCCTCGGCGACGGTAGAGCACGAGAGAGACCGGCGTCGAGCGGCGAGGGTTCGGGCGAGCGGCCTCGGCGATCGGCTTTGCGGACGGCAAGATG
Organism: Eucalyptus virginea; assembly: GCA_014182375.1. Lineage (NCBI taxonomy): Eukaryota > Viridiplantae > Streptophyta > Magnoliopsida > Myrtales > Myrtaceae > Eucalyptus > Eucalyptus virginea. The sequence continues at coordinate 19,557,097 of CM024523.1, read as the reverse complement.
GCTTGTCGGATGGCGAGATGGCTTGTCGGACGAGGGGTGGGTGGTGGTGGTTCGGTGGCCAAGAGGTGGTGGTGAGTAGGGCGTGGGGTGGCGGTGTGGTGGTGGGTTAAAGGCGGCGGCGGCAAGAGGAGGAGGAAGAAGAAAAAGAAGAAGAAGAAGAAGAAGGGGTAGGGTTTCGGCCGAGAGAGGGGGAAAGGGAAGAGAGAGAGAGAGAGAAGAAAAGAAAAGTTGGGGGGGGCGGGAAGTGACGTGACGAGGGAAAAGGGGAGAAAAGAGAGAGAGAGAGAGAGAGAGAGAGAGAAGAAAGGGAAAGGGGGAAGAATCCGTAGAGGGGGGAAATCTTGCGGGGGAAAAGTTAGGGTTTTTTTTTTTTTTTTTTTGAATTATGACGATTCGGTTCCGGTTCCCGGTTCCCTAAAATAGGGAACCGGGAACCGGAACCGAACCGGTCTTTTTAGAACCGGAACCGAACCGGAACCTCCTCCCGGTTCCCTTCCCTGCTACCCGGAACCGTGCTCACCCCTAACTATACCTCCACCGCCGCCGCCGCATCACCCCCTCCTCCCCCCGCCGCCGCGGACAAGGGCGCCGAGAAGGGCAGGATCACCGATGAGTTCACCGACACCAGCGCAATCGGGCAGGTGTGCCAGGTGATCGGCGCCGTGGTCGACGTGCGGTTCGACGAGGGCTTGCCCCCGATCTTGACGGCCCTGGAGGTGCTCGACAACTCGATCAGGCTCGTGCTAGAGGTGGCCCAGCACCTGGGCGAGAACATGGTCAGGACCATCGCCATGGACGGGACCGAAGGGCTGGTGCGCGGTCAGCGCGTGCTCAGCACTGGCTCCCTGAGTTCCAAAGGTACGTGCCCTCCTTTTCTCTCTATCTCTCTCTTAGTTGGGTCTGTGGAAGTGGATTCGAATTGTGCCCGAGATGTGGGTACTCAAGATGGAGATGTTCTTTGTCTCATGGTTGGGTCCGTGGAAGTGGATTTGAATTGCGGCCGAGATGTGGATACTCGAGATGGAGATGTTCTTTCTCTCATGGTTGGGTCCGTGAAAGTGGATTCGAATTATGCTCGAGATGTGGGTACTCGAGATGGAGATGTCCTCTGTCTCTTGGTTGGGTGGATTCGAATTGTGCTCGAGATTGAGATGTTTGTGAAATACTCTGTATTACTTTCTTACCTCCGTTTCCTTTTTTATTGAACTTGTTTCTGGGGGACTGAAAGTCATTCGGTTATAGTGAACTTGAAGAAAAAGGTAATGCAAAAACTTCACATTCTCTCCTTTCTACGAGTCTGCTAGATATACCTTGAAGAACTTACGCAAATCTTATAGTTCATCTACCCTTTACTTGTAGGTAATGTAGGCACTTTAATTGTACTACCGTTAACCCATAAAAAATAGGAATCAATTTATCCCTCTTTTTTGCTTTCAAATCTCTGCAAGGAATTGATGGTTCTAGAGTTGAAAATGTGACAGAATCTGTTCATATTGCTATGTTGCAGGAGATGTATCTGCCATGGCTCCTGATGGTAGAGGCTTCTTGTGGACTAGATTTTGCTTTCAGATTCAGGGTTTTTATGTTGGTTACTTATATATTTGTCCATCTTGTTGCTTTCTTGTCGAAGAGGACTTTGTGGAAGTAGCTGAGTTCTTTGATGCTGTCGTCAATTGGGTAGTGAAAATCAAGGTCATAACCAAAGGTGAATGATTCTACCAAATTCATTTTTTTGTTTGCCAATTATAGATGGTTCAAATCACCTCTTGCATTCAAGCATGCTTAATGCTTTTTCTCTTCTGCTTCCTCTTTTTCGTTCACGCTTTCTTTATTCGATGTTTTTTTTTGGACAAAAGTTGAAGGACTTATTGGCCACAATGCAGTCTTCCCATCACTTTCAATCAAAGATTGCTACAATTGGGTCCTAAACTTCGCCACGATGTCGAGGAGTATGCAAAGCAATTTCCTACAATCGAGTTCGAGAAAATGGCAATGAAGTACAAGAACCGAGGGACAAATCATGGATTAGTGTGGTGCAAAATCAATTATGATGTAGAAGTGCTGCTGCGTATACAAATTTCGATGTCAAGAAAGTCTATCGTGATCTCCCTATCTCGAAACTAAAAGGGATACTTTGTAAAGATGGAAATTTGAAATTCTCTCTTTTCTTATTGCACCATGAGAACATGTTACTGTAAAGATGGAAATTTGAAATTCTCTCTTTTCTTATTGCACCATGAGAACATGTTAACTGAGAAACTCAAGTTGTACACCTGCATTTCCTTGGGCTTCAATGGACAGAGAAGTTTATTTCTACTACAGTGGTGAGTTTTATATAATAAGTTGATGAAGCATTAATATCAAAAGATTCCTCGAAACAGCCCGTCTAGTGACATAGTCTATATTCTACAATTAAATGATTATCATGCAAGGCTTTGATTTCATACATGATGCAAGGGATGTACGAAAAAAATGAAAAAGGTGCAAAATTATGTTGTCTAAAGCTTGGACGTGATGTCTAAATGGCCATTGACAGATCAAGTTCAGTGGGCAGAGAAACTGACGTCCATGGACTAATGAGCTTCGACTTATTCTCTAAGAACATAATGGTATTTCTAACTTGGAAAAACATAGTACTTCAATTTGAGTTTGGGAACCTAGTTTAGCCAAAGTTCAAGCAACAAGGAAGTCGTGCTTCCAGCGCACTAAATGGAGTCAAATGATATCAACAAATTCCATAATTCTATCAAATAGATAGATATGCAGCAAAGGGTAAAAGCATCATAGATATTAGGAACATAAAACTTAGATACATCAACCACGAGACTACAAGATGTGTGGTCCTCCTAGAAGACCACGAAACATAGCCTATATGATGGAAAAAATAAATATCCCACGAAAGAAATCTTCCTAACGAAGTAGACCTGTACATATTTATACTTTAAAATGCTCCCTAATAGACCAAAATAGACCCATCCACATCAACTAACAAGAAGAGAAATTGTGTTGTTGGTCTTGCGTTGCCCTAGCTCTATAAACCATTGTCCTCGACAACTTTAAAACATTTTCAGACTCCATTGTTTTTTTCATTGAAGCACCTGGCCATGTAGGATTGTTTCTCAACCTATCACAGTACTTGTTTGCTAACCATTTAGTGCTTATTTGAGGAACATGTAGAGCTCTATTACATGTATGTATGGAGTTAAAGGTTTTGACTTGTAAAGTATGCTCCCTTTGCACTTTGGAAGCATATATAAGCCAATCACAACCATCAGAACACACTGCCCTCAATTTATTAGGTGTATTCTTAACAAACCTCACCTTTCTCCCATTTTTTATGGCATGGTTCCTAACGGCCTTTCTAAACTCCTCAGCATTACTAAAGCACATTCCTAACTTGAAGACAGGATTTTCCATATCAACCTCAGCATTAAACTCGGGATGTGTATACTCATTTTCGCCATTCATATTCAAGAATTCTACATTGTCAGCTAACACATCTACATACTGACTGATGTCTCCAACTTCCATATCCCTCTCCATTGAACCATCACTGGTAGCACAACTTACATTTCTCATGTATAACTCGTCAAGATCAACAAAGGCGAACCCATCTTCTCTAGCAACGCCATCATACCCACCATCATATATTGAATAGTTTAGTTCTTCACATCCCTCAACTGGTGCAAAATGAAGCAAAAATAAAGTCAATATATTTCCATGCAAAACATACACAAGGAGAAAACAAAACAAAAATAGTAAACAATTGCAATAAAATTGTACCATGCTTTGATTAACGAAAGAAAACTAGGCACACTAGTGACTATATACCACTCTTTTATTGGATACCGTTTGTCAAAATATTGTGCATTATGGAGTTAAAACGTTTTCGATGTTGCCATAAATTTCTCCTTAGGCGAGCCAACCATGGTGGCCCGAGAACCAAACTTAGAGATATATACCATAAGGAAAAGAAAACTGATCCCATTCAAAGCATTTCTTAGGCTCATATGTTATCGGCTTGAAAATTATGGAAACGACTACTAAGTTTGGTTGGCTCAACTTTTGTCTGGATTCTCTCTTTCTCGTTCAACAAACAAGGCTGAAAGCACAATCCTATCAAGAAGACTTAATTGCAAATTTACTAAGTAATTGTGGAATGATAACTAGCAGGATCTACAATGCATCTTGACACAAAGATTAAATAGTCTTCATATTAATAACTTGGGAAGAAGAACTTCTAACAAGTAGTCTAACAAATTGTTGCTTTAGAAGTTACGTACAGTGCACAAAAAATGCAGAAAACAAGACACCTCCAGTTCCTAATAAGTAGTGCGCACAAAAATTATTGGAAACAAGATGCCCTCATGCTCTGACTGTAAACTCCTACGCACGTTGACTCAAATTGATTTTGTCTCAAACGTGTTTCCACCAAATTTCGTCCTCTAAATACTTTCTATCGAGTACCCATATCGAGTAATTATAGCTTTTTTAAATGTCTATCTACTTTCCCTATGAGAATCTATGTGGGCTTTTAAATTCCATGATAGGCCATGAGTTCCAACCATCAACGACAAAATATAAACTGGAAAAAAACAAAAAGAGAGTATAAAAAAATCGCAAAACAGGGACCACCATCGCAACATGTAGGACCCCAACAGCAGTAATTTCTAATTAGAAATCCATAGTGGACACAAGTCATATGCATTTTGTCGGACAAAAGAGACATTAACTCAGAAATCCAACAAAACAAGCAAAAAGAACACCATAAAACAAAAGAATTCGTCCTACCATCACCATCCTCGCTGCCATTTGTGTGATATTCCACCACATGCCCGCGCCTTGTCGACATGTTGCTTCGACAAGTTACAACCACTTTGAACGAACGAAGGATCGATTGCACCAATTTGAACGAAACTGACCTCGGGAGTGTGAATCAAAGTGTATGGCAAACCTAGGAAAGGATAATGAAGAATCGAGACCCTTGTGTTACACACGAGTGTAAAGAAACGAAGACAGAAAACAAAAGAAGAAGATGTGAAGAAACGAAGGTAGGGATTTCGTTTTGTGTTTCAATTTGTGTTCCATTAACAGAAAATTTCAGTGCTCCAAGCAAAAGAGGACAAAGAACGGAGAAGATGAAGAGAAGAAGAAAGGAGAACGTGAAGAGGTTTTTTTAGGTCAAAAGACGTGAAGAGTTTGGGGGGGTTTGTTTTTAGGGTTTGTCAAATTCTATCAATATTTTTTGTGGACAAAATTGCCCATACTCCGGTCACTGGAAATATTACACGCTCGCCGGCCGGTGGGGTTCAGGTCTTTATTTGAGACTTGTTAACCACTTCGGATCCTTATTTGGGACAACGATCACTTTGGGTCCTTATTTGAGATTTTCCCAATTTCAAATTAGTACACACTTAACGATAAAATTTAATGAAAATTAATGGGATGTAAATTTATCATGAGTGTACCATTTTAGTATTTTTTTATAGTAAAAAAATCAGTTTTGGGTAAATTTATTACAATTACACTAATTTAAATTTTTTCGTAGTATTAATCCCATTAATAATTAAATTCTCAAAGATTTGATTGCATTGGAAATTTTAAGTAATCTTTAGTTACACTCTGTTTATTTTGTGAAAAGTGAAATGATTCAAAATATTTTTCTAGAGGATCATCATTTACATCACTTAAAAATTTAATCAATAGAAAATATTTTCATTATTGCTAATAATTTTGTCCAATCATTCATTTATTTTTGTAAAAGATATAAATGATCATTTTTATGCAAATATTTTTCAAATCACTCTGAAACAAAATAGCGAATTTATAATTAAGACATAATTAAAGACTCTTTCAAAATTAAGAATTACCCCTTAAATTAAGGCACGAATTGAGATCTTCGCACATCAAATGCAGAATTCCGTATAGATATTTCGCGAGATGTTGAATCAATTCCCCTAACGAAACCAAGGCTTTGTTTGTTTCAACAATATGAAAAACTATTTCTCTAAAAACGATTGCTCACATCTCTTAAAATAATTAGTTGCTAAAAAATATTTTCATTATTGACGGTAATTTATACTAGATATATTTGTAGTTAGCAAAAATATTATTTATGTATTTATTTTTATAAGTAATAAATATTGAAATGCTTTAATGAGGAGCGGCTGAGTCAACACGGCCGAAGCATTGTTAGCTCGAAGTTTTCTGACCTAATCCTGCGCCCGGCGGCCCTCGGGTTACTTGGGCTCTCGCCGGCTCAAGCCCAATTGGCCCAAAGGGCCTGTTGGGCTAGCTTCGATAAGGCCACACGTTAGGAGGTCTAATGGGCTTACCGAAATTGGTAAGATGGGTTGAATCAGGCCCAATCTTAGAGCCCCGACCCACGCCCAAGCGCCACTCGAAAAGGAATTGTAGCTCTCTTCAAGCTCGGAAACAAATCATTTCAAATCGGAGCAATTTTACACGAAAAAAATATGTTTGAAAAGCAAAAAATTCATCATACCAAACGAAAATAAAAATTTTCCTTTTCCCCAACATTTGGCATTATAGATTTAAATGAAATTCGATGGGAACGGAACTTTCTCAATCAACATTGATTTATAGACGTTTGATGTTTCAAATACACAAGTACATCATTGGTCCCCCTTGTACTAATATCCTTTTCTTATAGTGATTTTGATTGGTGAATTATTCAACACGCAATTGGAGCTATGACGCGCATCTTGCAACACGGTTTCTCATTGATTTTATATAAATTTAGAGTATGTTTGATAACCTTTTTATTCTCAAAAATAATTTTTATTTAGAAATATTTTTTTCATTTTTATTCCTAAAAATAAAAAAGTGAACTTTTTAACTTTTTATTTCTGTTCAAAATATATTCCTTCCTTGGCCACTATATTACTAAACGTCAAGCTGAGAATTCGATTGCACAATCGAAAGTAATCAACGAATTTAACAGCAAAAAAAAAAAAAAAAAAAAGAAGAAGAAGAAAGAAGAATTAGAGGGCCAAGTTTTTCCATAATGGTCGAGTCAAGTCCGAGGGTCAAAGCCCAGCGGGGGCGAGTTGGAGGGCTACGACCTCCCACACAACCGTAAGTCTGCCGCCCACCACGTGTCGCCCCACTATTGGACTTTCCACCTCCCCCATTTTTTCGTATTTTTTTTTTCCTTCCCCCTATAAAAAGCCCCTCCTCCGCTTTCCGACCCTCCTCATTTCTGCTTCGTCTCTCGCTCACCTCCGAACGAGAGAGTCCCAATCATTCGTAGCTTCGCAGGTACTTTCTCTCTCTCTCTCTCTCTCTCTCTCTATCTGTCTTTCTTCCTCTTCCTCGGATCGAGCTGTTCGATGTCGGTTCTGAGCTCTCGGGTCCTTCCTTTTTTTCGGGGGGGAAGAGAGCTGCGATTGAGATCTGTCGTTGTCGCGCGTTCGCGATCGGTCGATTTTGTTGATGCCTTTTCGGGGCTCCTGTTTGATTCGATAGGGCCGCAGTTTCTCGGCCTTAGCGGCGGCGCGTACGGGTCTCGGCGGGGTTCGAATTGAAAGGGATTCTCGTTCTGATCTGTTAACTCGTCCCTCCCCCCTTCCCCCAAAAGAAGCCCTAGCTGATGCTCCTGTCGATTGGGATCTGCTGAAAATCTGGTTTTGATGGCAATTGATGGGTTTGGACTCCGGGGGACGACTTTGTCGGGGCCGCGAAAGGGCGTCGGGAAATGAATCTGCTGCAGGAGATGGAGAGCGTCTGGAGTGCGAATTAGTGTAGTCGAGTTTGTTTCCTTTTTTACTTCTTGAACAAGTCGAGCGCGGATTCGATTTGTTTGCTTGGTAGGATGATCTTGGGCAAGAAAAGGAATTTTTTTTTTTGAAAAAGCAGAACATGGGTTTTTATGGTTTAGGATTTAAATGAGATATTCCTGATACCTAGCTGATTAATGCATACGAGGGGGAGAGAAGAAGGCTTCTAGCTAGAGAGTGGTGCTTCTATCATTATGTAGCTGGATGATTGGTGATTGATATATCGAGTTTATGCTATTTTATTAATCTTTTAGAGAGATTATAAGCTCTAGAGATCTTGGGTCATCGTATTTTCTTGACACATCCCATAGTAAGATTTTTTTTTTTTTTTTCTGATGCTTTATATGTTCAGTAACTCCTCCTTTACACCATCCGTTGGTCTCTTTGCGGTTGTGTTTGGTATAAATGATCCTTTCCTGTGTTTGGTTAGAGAAGTAACCCCTGAATCACTGGATGGTTTCTTTGTGGCCTTGAGTTAACTTTTACATCTTATTAGCGCTCAGAGATGGTGTTTGCTTATTCCACGTTGCAGCTTTTGTAATTTGATCAGCACGTTGAAGATGGCGGCAGCTGATTCTTCACGCGAGGAAAATGTGTACATGGCCAAGTTGGCTGAACAGGCCGAGCGTTACGAGGAAATGGTGGAATTTATGGAGAAAGTGGCCAAGACTGTTGATGTCGAGGAGCTTACTGTTGAGGAACGTAACCTCCTCTCCGTGGCATACAAGAATGTGATTGGTGCCAGGAGGGCTTCATGGAGGATCATCTCTTCCATTGAGCAGAAGGAAGAGAGCAGGGGAAATGAGGACCATGTTGTGATTATCAAGGAGTATAGGGGGAAGATTGAGACTGAGCTCAGCAAGATCTGTGATGGCATTCTCAATCTCCTTGAGTCGCATCTTGTTCCATCGGCCTCATCTGCTGAGTCAAAGGTGTTCTATCTGAAGATGAAGGGTGATTACCACAGGTACTTGGCTGAGTTTAAGGCGGGAACTGAGAGGAAGGAGGCTGCTGAGAGCACCTTGTTGGCTTATAAATCTGCTCAGGTGGGTTTTTATTTTCTGCTTGCCTCATTAAATCATAATTGCTTTTTCTTTGCTTCCATCTCCCATTGGCATTTGGTTTTGTTTAATACTCGCATAATAATAAGAAATCTGATTGTCATTTGTTTGATGTAGGATATTGCTTTGGCTGAGCTGGCTCCCACTCACCCTATTAGGCTTGGACTTGCTCTTAACTTCTCTGTGTTCTATTATGAAATTCTCAACTCACCTGATCGTGCCTGCAGTCTGGCTAAACAGGTAATTTTTGTTGAACCTTTTGAACCAGATTGGAATGAGATATAGGCAGTATTATGAGATAGAGTTAATGTCACACCAGAAATATTTCTGCTCATTTAAAGTATTAGTTTGTATTTGATGTTTAATCCGCTCCATTTTGGACCTCAATCCTTCCATTTTTTAATCGTCATCCTTTCCATTTCTCAAAATGCATTAATTGTTTGGCAGGCATTCGATGAGGCTATCTCCGAGCTAGACACATTGGGTGAGGAATCATACAAGGACAGCACATTGATTATGCAACTTCTCCGAGATAACCTAACACTCTGGACTTCTGATGTCACGGTCTGAGTCTCTCTCTCTCTCTCTCTCTCTCTCTCTCTTAAACGCACACATGGATATGTGAACACATATCCATCATTCACACTTCCATAGTACTTGTCCACTCACTGTGCACTATCTCATATGTTACATGGAACTACAGGATGTCGTTTCTCAGGTGAGGCATTTTTCACCCACACACACACACACACTGGCCGCTTTTTGCATGGTGCTCTGGTTGGGTCAAGTTCACTAATTTGGCACAATAGCAATTAATCTACTGTCTCAATTAGTGTAGTAATTTCTGATTAATTTGCTGCTGAATTACTGTTCACCAATGGTTCTTGATTGCACTTAATCCTAGTTATATTGCCTATTTTAGTGCCATGCCAGATTATATGAGAGAATTGAAATTTTGAGGTTGATCATACTAAATAACACCTGACCAATTCTTTGAGTGATAAAAGCATATCAGTGTAGCCTGACAATGATTCGTTATATTTCGCTATTTTAACTATTATGTCCATGGTTTCAGGATGAAGCTGGAGATGAGATCAAGGAATCTTCAAAAAGGGAGTCTGGTGAGGGGCAGCCACCACAGTGACGAGCTCCATTCGAAGATGGCTTCTCTGTACTTTAAGACTGTGAACTCTTATGTAGGCAGCGCTTTGTTATAACATCATTTGGTCAGCACCATGATCTTAGTACTTGCACTGCTTTTGGGTGAAAGTATTATGGGACTGTGTACTTTTCTCTGGTTAGTTATGGGAAGAGATTGACTTGATGCAGTGCTCTGTTTTGTCTCGTGGTAGTGATGTCAGTGGTTTTCTTATTGTGAAGTGAATAATTCTATAGACTCACACTACCAATGGTTCACAAAGTGATTGTGGTAGACATATGTCGAGTGCTTTAATTGTTTCGCCAGTTTATGTCAAATGCTATCACCTTTTGCCACAGCACTCTGAATCTTCTTGCTTTGGTAGAGTTAGTGTCTCTAGTATAACTCTTCAGCGAAAGTTCATACATCTATTGCTTGCTTGCAATCATGAACAATTGTCACCAAAAAAAAAAAAAAAAAAAAAAAACAAAAAAAACAAAAAAAAAAAAAAAAAAAAAACAAAACAAAAATTCAAGTGTAGCATTTAATTTTCCCTTCGTTTTGTGCCTGTCGCTGTTGGTGCTTCTGGTATTCTTTTAAAGTCTCAGGGTTGGAAGAAGGCATCTTGGGTTGGCATCTAGGACAAATTGTCCCTAGTGGGTCGTGCGGAATTTTATACCATTCTCTCTCCATTGGAAATCCCTTTTTGGCTTCATAAAAGAAATTAAAGTCTCGATAATCAAGGTTCTTGTTGAATATTGTTATTTGGATTTGTTGAATTTTCAAGACATTAATTGTGTATAGCGCGAGAGCAATCAATATGTTAGAGCCGTAAAAGTTTTCTTAATTCGATGTTAAATTGGAGAATTTAGTGTTTGCCCTAGTCATCCTTCCACCATCCGTTGCCACTAGCCAGTACGGGTACCAGGATCAGATTCGCTGGAGAGGACAGCTAACAAAGTGGAAAAAAGTGATATATCAACGGATGCGTCTAGATGTGCTTCGTTGTTTTCTATTTCTTTTCCCTATTAACTATTATAAAGGCTAGCACACTTGTCATCGCGCTTTTCCATTTGTAAAACTACCCATCGCATTTTTATCAAGAATTTTGGTGTGAAACTATATTTGCGAAATGACATCTCTTAGACAGTAAGTTTAAAACATAAAAGTAAACTTTATGCTGACAATTTTATGGATAGAACATTACTTCCCAATGAAACTAAAGCAAAAAATCAGCGGCATGTAATTTTTGCATGTAATAAGCTCTTAGCGCATATGATAAAGACGATCATCTTTCCAAAAATCAGTGGTAAAATGAACGCTGCACTAAAACTGAAAATTACTCGCAGTTTTGTTAAAACTAGTGTCGTCAAAATTGTATTGAAAATCAAACTGGATCATCAAATGGCACTTGACTGAAATGACCAAGGCCTGATTGAAGTTAGACAGATCGACTGAAACTCCTCTCCAAAGCCGGACTCGGTTGAGTGGGCCTGCATGTTTCCGAAAGCACCGTTTCAAAGGAAGAATAACATCATGCCCCTTGGGTTTTTAGATTACTAGAATTTGACTCTTGCAATGTACACCCCCTTATTTTGTAATCTTAACATTTCAACTTTTTCTATTTGCTAATTAATTTGTTTCGATTATACATTTTTTGTTGAAAGGACATTGCACCATTTTTTTTCAAAGATCAAGAGGCACATTACAAAAACTTTGAAAACCTTGGGGGCACATTACAAAATGTTTAAAACCTCAGGGGGTTAAATTTTTATTTGAAAAATCTAGGTGGTCCATCCTCGATGGACACCACTAGTCATGTAAGAGCGTGACAAGTTAAGACTAGAATTTTGGCTGAAGTCAACGTTAAATAACACATTAAAATAGATTTTGAAATGTTAGGATGGCCACTGCAAAAAATTAAAACAATAACGACCAAACTACCATAATCCAAACATTTATACAACATATTGTAATTCGGTTGTGACTTGGCCATGAATAAGTCGTTGACGTCGTCGTATGCAAATCAACCGCTTTGCAAAGGTCTTTTCAAAGGGTCATAACTCACATCTAATATTGTACAAGCGAAAAACAGATTGTGATGCTCATTAGTTTTTTAATAATCGTACATAATTGGATGACTTAATCGGTTCAGCGGTACCTGACCATCCCGATATGAGGACTATTCAACTAGGCACGGTTCTAGTTTTTTGTGCAACCTTTTGATCATTTTTCTTTTGTGTGCTCAATTAAATGATTGGCAACCCAAATTCATTTTCCAGTAATTCATTTAAAAATGCGGACGTTCCAAAATGTGAAGGAAAAATTATTACACAAATACAATATATGTATTATCAAATTTAGCAGGCCGTAACGGAATTTGCATGAAATACATAATTTGATGATCTGAATTCATTTATATATATATATATATATATATATATGTATATGTATTTGTATATATGTGGGGGTATGTTTGAATCATTAGATAATTACTTAAACAGAGAGTTTACAGTCTCATTGATTGTTGGTTACCCAACGTAATCTCATCACATAAGAGGAGTTGAAGCTCCTACAAAAGTAAAGCGTTCATTATTTTAATGTGTCGGTGCGAGCACCCTATACTCTTACTCATTAATATCCTTTTTCTTTATTTTACATCCACGTGATAGTGAGATTTGGATGAGAATTTAGATGAAGTTTTTTAAAGACTTGGCTTGATCCGATTCCCCTGATAATTACTCACGGAGAGGGCTCATGGTCCGAATCCAGTCTTTTAATCCCCGTTATGGAACCTTTTGCAGAATTTTCTGGCGACGGTGGGGGAGGACATAAAAAGCCTCAAGAAAAGCAACAAATTCCACTACGAGAAGATTTCATTATAAAATCCCGGACGCTACGCTCGCTGCCGCGACACTATCTTCACGCCTACACTCCCGAGGCTCCTCCTTTTCTTGCTGTCTTCTTCCCACAACCCCTCCTTGGCTCCCCCCTCTAAAACCCATTTGCTCGCCGCTCATGTCTAGCCTCAGTGCCGTCATCGCTTGGTCCGCCATCTTCAACCCTTTTCTTGAATCTCTTCTTCTTCTTCTTCTTCTTCTTCGAGTTGGAAAGTAACTGTTTTTCCTTTCTGGGTCGTCGATAAATGAGTGTTTGAACTTTGGTTTCTTTCAGGGGCTCAGGCGAAGATGGGCAGCTTGGGCTCGGAGACAACGAGGAGAAAGAGTGGGTCTGCGACATCAACGCTCTCTACCCTTACAAAGTTCGCTCCGTCGTCGCCGGGAGCCGAAACTCTCTCGCCATTTGCGAGGATGGCCAGGTCCTTTTTAATATTCCTTTTATTTGTTTACCGTCGAAATCTTCTCGCGATTAGTTTCTTGTTCTTTAGCTCCTGTCTTTATTCTCAGCTGACGACCTATGACCCACGACACCTTAACGCGACTTTACTTCGGGAAAACGGGAAAAACGTGATTACTTGATGGGAGATGATTAGCTTTGGCACGATTTCATCGTTTTGGCTTCTCCTGTTTATCATTTCAATTATTTATTTGGGTTTTTATTTGTTGAGCGGTTCTTGTTTGGCCAAGATTTTGAAGTATGATAGCCTGATGTGTCCTTGCTTTTCTTTTCCCTGTGTTTTTTTGGATGTCAGTTGTTTACATGGGGTTGGAACCAGAGAGGGACTCTTGGGCATCCACCAGAAACCAAGACTGAGAATACCCCAAGCCAGGTTAAAGCTCTTGCCAATGTCAAGATTGTTCAGGTATTGAACAGTGTCTACCATGAAAGCCGGCTTGGCCAATTTGATTCACATGAAATTGTTTTCTGGGTGGTTAATGTTGCTCTTCTGGTTCCGATTTTTAGGCCGCTATTGGTGGTTGGCATTGTCTTGCTGTTGATGATCAAGGTCGTGCTTACGCATGGGGTACGTTACTTGCCTCTATGTTCTTAAGCTCTTTGTTTGTACCATGCACAAAATGTGGTTGCTTGACCAGTGGGATGCAGCCAATCAAAATACAAACCATTGAAACTGTGAATGTTGGTTTTTGAACTTCAATCAATGGAAGGCTATGTTTTGTAGGTGGGAATGAGTATGGACAGTGTGGTGAAGAACCTGGGAAGAAAGATGACACTGGGAAGCCCTTGAGAAGGGATATTGCGATTCCCCAATGCTGTGCTCCCAACTTGTAGTTCGCCAGGTGATTCATGGAACCTTGCAATCATGTTATGGTGAAATCCCCAAATTGCTAATACTTGTCTATAGTAGCTAGGGGTTTTATATTTGTTGACTTTGCGCATTTAGTTTGTTGTGATTTCTTGCTATTGTGAATATCTGGGGTTATAAGAAGCTTGACTGCATATTTTGAATAAGCTAATGATATGTAAGAGCTTAGAAGAACCATCCACAGTTTGGTATCTTGACCATTCCATCTGACAGAACTTTTACTGTTAGTATTGGGATATATCCTCTAAATCAGTCTCAACTTTCACTAATGCGAAAGATTAGACACTGAATTCAACATTCAGAGCTGATGAAGTTCACTCAATGCACAGATTTGATTAGACAACCCAGTGATGATGGATTATGGCAAGATGGATCTCTGTTTTTTTTTTTTTTTTTGGGTCTACTTGAGCACTGATGTATGACTATGACCCTCAAATACTACATATCATCCTTTAGGAAGTGAAATAAATTTTTCTTAACAACGTTTCCTAGGGCCTTAATTCTTGATTTTCTCTGAGCTTCTGAGCCATTTCTACATGTGCCAGTCACCAGGTATGTGACTGTTTTCAAGTGCTTCTTTTCTAGGTGGCTGCTGGAGGTACCCACTCTGTGGTACTTACACGATGGACAAGTATGGACATGGGGTCAACCATGGCCACCAGGAGACATGTATGGTTTGCATTGGCCTAATTACTTAGACATTTCAATAGTTCTTTCAGTTAATTGTTTTTCAGGCATGGTAGCTTCCTTCTCAGATTCATCTGATAATTACTTGTCTTCACAGAAAACAGATTTCTGTTCCAGTGCGAGTACAAGGTCTTGAAAAGGTGAGGGTTATTTCAGTTGGTGCATTTCACAATATGGCGCTTCAAGAAGATGGAACTTTGTTGGCATGGGGTAATAACGAGTATGGACAACTTGGCACTGGTGACACTCAACCTAGATCTCAGCCTGTCATTGTTCATGGGCTCGCTGGTCTTACTCTGGTTCGTACTAATGATATTTTTGCTATTTTGTCTTTGCTTTCAGTGTTTTCTGCTAAGCTTACCAATGAATGCCATCTCGTATCATCTTTCACTTGCTAAACTGAGGGTCCATCTTGTTGCCATTGTGGAAGAACAGGACACTGATTTAGGCAGTGTTTTAGACATGAAAACTACTGCAAATGGTTTTACCATTAGAAGACAATATGAATGCTAAAAGCTTTATGAACTTTTTGTGTGTACCGCTTTATGTACTCTGGAATTATAACATCTTGTCGATGTTCTGATAAATAACTAGTCTAGGTAACTCATTATTTTTAATGTCCTCATTTTTTCAGTTTACTGGATGAGCAGTGCATTTGTGTGCATAAACTGTTACCAGTTGTCATTATAAGCCACTGTTTGGGATGAAATAGCTGACTTTCTGTACTGCTGCTGCTTAGGTTGATATTGCTGCTGGAGGATGGCATTCTACAGCGTTGACAGATGATGGAGAGGTAATAATCTGCAGTGATGAATTTCTTGGCATGGCTGTGTTATCCACTCTGTAGCTCTGTTATCCACTCTGTATTTCTACTTTTTTTTATGACCTTTAGGTGCTAATAGCATTTTTTTTGGCAATAGTTGAGGTGCCATATAAAGTATTGCCTAAAACGAGTTCTACTTCCAAATGAGAGTTTAACCATTTAGTACTTTGCCATATAATTATCTCTAGATAGAGAAGAGCTCTGTCTAGCACACATGAATAGCCAATGTATGCTTACACATATCAGAATCTGGCTTCAACTTATGCTGCAAAATTTCCTGTAACATCCATGTGCTTGTCTTTGATTGTAAAGTCTTATAGGGACACTTTGATCTTTTGATACTTGCTCCTGGGCTGGTAAAATTGATGGTGTTTTTGGTGCACATGTCCTTGCAGGTATATGGATGGGGAAGAGGTGAACACGGGAGGCTTGGTTTTGGAGATAATGATAAGAGCAGTAAGATGGTACCCCAGAAGGTCCATCTCTTGACTGGGGAAAACATTATTCAGGTAATATTCCATATGCATCCTGTCGTGTTAAAGCATCTGATCTGTACCTACCGGTCATATATTTATTTTGTAGCTGTGCCGTGAGTTTAGAACTGTTGGTTGAGAGCATACATGAAATCATATTTTGGTGCAACCTGCCTGGTTAAGTTAATGCTTAGAGCCTTTCCGTCCAAAAAGTAGTCAATTCAACTGGCATATCTCTAGACAACTCAATCCCTGAATATTCCTCATGGTAATTAAAGTCAACAGTAATCCAAAAGCACCATAAGACCAACGCATCGATCAATGACCTCATATTCGGCGTTTGAATTTATGGTGATGTGACCAAACCCAGTGGAAATGGCAGAAGAAGAGATGTGGGTGCAACAGAAAATTTGCAATCTTTCAGGAAAACCCCGCCAGTGTCTGAGAAAACCTGCCTGCTAAAACCTGAACTCCCTTTTCTGTAGGGAAATAAAGTGGGAGATGGACAGTCTATTTAAAGGAACTATTCTTAATTCGCATTCATTGTGCATAAGGACCAAGTACTTGCTGGCACGATTTGTTGCTTGCAAGCTCAAGAGATCGTGCTTGCTTATTAAATTTTCTTGGATATTTCACTTTCTTGCTGTCACTCTCATCGTTCTGAGATATACTTGCTATACAAACACGACAGTTTTTTTTGGGGCCATAACCTAGACATTGTTTTTATTTATCTATGATTTAGGTGTCTTGTGGGGGCACACATTCAGTCGCATTAACACGTGATGGGCGTATGTTCTCGGTAAGTTTCTTGGCACTTGATTTATCATAGTGTGAGAATGTTGCGAAATGATAATGTAAACTTTAACATCCTTGGACTCCTGATCTTTTTTTTCTTTTCTGAGGTTTTTATCTTGCGTGGCATGTGCTGATGATGATTATGAAACTTTCTTAATATGACGATTGATTTCATGAATGTAGTTTGGTCGAGGCGACCATGGGCGCCTTGGGTATGGAAGGAAAGTGACGACAGGCCAGCCAGGGGAGGTGCCAATAAATCTGCCCCCTCCGAGAAATCTCAGTGGGGCTGAAGCTGAAGGGAGTTGGGTTGCCAAGCTTGTTGCTTGCGGAGGACGGCATACCCTGGCGATTGTGGAGTGGCAGACTCACGAAACCAAGTAATATGCATATTCCAGGGTTACCTAGTCATCTGTAGAAATCGGTAAACAAAGATGATTCCCAGATTTATACTGAAAATGCCGACGTGTAAGATACACAAAACATGATTCCTCCCCCAGTCTTGATATCAAGGATATTAAGGGTGTGATTTTCAAATAATATGTCGTGGTGGCGGTGGTGATGGTGCTCTAGGCTTGTTTTTTCTCTGAATGATTTGAATTTATACACTAGTTTTGTTCACGATGAAGTGAGATCGTGTTCTAGTTACCACAATGTGCTCAACCGAGGCCCGCCTTTGGTATATTATATCGATGATGCATAATGCCGAAGAGTACAAATGATCGAAACCCTTCAATTAGGATCTTTCTGTCAGATTCTGTAGCAATAAATCTTAAAATAATATGGAATGTGAAGTCACAAAATATCATATTTTGAGCAGGATGCCTTAACTTGCTGGAACACCCGGTTAGAACTTACCAGCTAAGAGTTGTTGAGCTCCAGCCGCAAATTCAATCTGATCAGCTCAAGAGTCGGGCCATGTCTAAAGATTAATCACGGCTCGGAATCAACACGATGACCATAGCATGGTACCCATTAATTGATCGTGAAAGCGGGAGCTCCATCTCAGCCACCCTAATCGATCGAAGCAAGATGAATGGAATCTTCGACTTGCGTGCGCGTTCCATCAAGTACGAGGAATTAAAGTCGCTGTTAAATTAATTAAGCTCGACATGGGGGCCCTAATTTCTCTATATTAATTAGGATTTAATTAATTAATCTTTTGGGAGGAGACAAACGTGTTAGGGCTGTTCAAACAAATGCCTCCCTCGCATGACGAGGTCCTCACAGCTTATTCCATCACTCCCATGACCTCTCGTAGGCTTCTACTAAACGCCTCCCCCACATGACAACGTCCTCGCTTATCTCCATGATCTGTCGTGCCTAGCTACCATTCAACTCATCAAAATTTTATATGCATCTCTGTGTATACCACCTGAAGGAGCCAGTCAATCACAAGAGAAGAAAGAAAGAAATAAGGAAGCCAGCCAAAGCTACAACTTTTATTTTATATGGCTCAGCTCTTCCGGGGAAAAGCTTTACGTTGACATAAGAAATGTGGTATCTCTAACATCTTCACTAGATGTCAAACATAACTCATAGTACTTGCAGCTCATTTCTCGTCAAAGCTCTCTCTCCCTCTCTCCCCCTTTGCCGAGACAAAAAATGAACTCTATAGTAGTACAGGTTCTATCAAACTCTCTGGATTCATATCGTGTGTTTGGAGTTTCTTTTCGTTTGGTTCTTGGCATGCGATGTGGCTCATGTTCTGCTTTCTGCTGTCTGAATTCAGGGTTTCACCAAGTCCCTCACCATGACTATGCTCTCCGAGGTTGGCGACCGGACGTTCTGTGTTGCCGCCGTAAGCTCTCGTGTCCCTTTTTGTTTTCTTGTTCCAAAACCCGGAACTTGTTCTTTCATGAAATAGGAGAATCTACAAGTGTTCTCTTGATCTCAATCAAGATCTACGATGGCATTTCCCGCTATGGCACGCTGACATTGCAGATAGTTCAATAGAAAAGGTTATATCGAGCAAATGCTAGGCAGTTGTTCACATATAAAGAAGACCGAACAATGAATATGCTGGAAAAAGAAATCTACATTAGCACTCAACCCATGTTGACCAAATCATGCATCGACACAGATATTTTTCATGTCGACTACATGCTATCTCAGTAAAACTCAGCCAGTCATTGACGATTCACATTGGCAGCGGCAGTCCGGTCATAAAAATGAACAGAATTGAAGCTACTCTGTCTCAGAAATTTGGTTAATATCTGTGCTATAGACTCTGGATCAATGCTATTACAAATTGAATCATAACTAGACCAGGCTTGAATGGACGGTTCACTAGTGATGCTAACACCATTTGTTCTCTGCCTTCGTAAGATTCTGGCAATGCGATATCCAAGGAAGAGTGTCTTGCTAGGATGCCTAGTTTCAGTAACTGTAAGCATTTTCTTTATCATTCTTCTCATTTTATGTTCCATTTCTTCACTAAATTTCATTTTCAAAGTAGAACAGTTTGCAATTGTAATCGAAATTTAGGCAACGACAGTGATCTCGGCTTTGCTTGGCTGGGCTGCTCCAAATCTGGTCAGCATTGCAATCACTTCTCAATTCTTACCGATTCATGGTTCATTATACGGGTTGGTATCTATTAACTTCGTTGACTGAGCAGCTCTCGAAGGGATGGTCACATCATTTGACCACATTCCTGTTTTTCCTGTTTGGTCTCCGGTCTCTCTGGGAAGGATTCAATGAGGATGATGAGTAATGCTTTTTTTTTCCTCTCTTTTTGTTCTCTTTTCAAGCCTTTTTCTCTCTTTATTGTTCTTCCCTTCCCATCACAAAATGCTTGGTGGTTTTAGTTGTAGCATCAATGCAAATTTTTCCTTTTATGCAAACTACCTTTCTTTTGGCAGTGACAATGAAGAGTTGGAGGAAGTAGAAAAGGAATTGGTCAGTGTTCCTCTCTCTCTCTCTCTCTCTCTCTCTCTCTCTCTCTGCTCAAGCTGTTTTCAAAAAAGGCATCATCATTGACCCGCACGTTTCTGGCGTTTATTAGGAAAAGGATTTGAAAGCAAGTTCTGAAAAATCAAAAGCAGCTTCTAAGGTGGACTCTTTGCTCTTATTCTTTGACTTAAACCTACTTTGATAGCCATCCATTTAAGTGCAGGCATTGCTCCAATTCACTGTAGAAATTGTCATACTTCTGCTTCCTATGTTTCAACTGATCGTCTACATCACACTCTTTGTGCGTCTTTTATTTTTTCTCAGGCTGATGACAACTTGAAGAAGAAACAGAAGCCATTCCTCACCCACTTCTTCTCACCTGTCTTTCTCAAGGTGATTCCTCCTTCCCATGCTGAACATAACTTCACCTTTCTCCACAGAAATGGTATTGCTAAGCGAAAATAAACTCAACTTTATGTAGTTGGGTTCCATGAAACCTACATGTTAAGACCCAGCCTAACTCAGGGTGACTGCTTTGCAGGCATTCTCGCTCACCTTCTTCGGCGAATGGGGCGATAAAAGCCAGGTAAAGAAGTGCCAGCCAGAGTAAATTATTCAAAGTAGTGCTCATCTAATTCTGAATTTATGGGATCTGCATAACAATTTGGACTAGAGAAACAACTTTGAGAGTATTCACTCTGCTTAACAATCTGTCTGCTTAAAAATCTGACAACTGTAAAATACTGCAGATAGCAACAATCGGCTTGGCAGCTGATGAAGACACTTTGGGAGTAGTGCTTGGTGGAATACTGTAAGTATTACTGTACATAGGTTAACCTAATCATGGATTCAAGCTGGCAACTATCGAGTATTTCATGTTGGCGCAAAGCAATGCAATTCTAATAGTGGCCACTCACATCTTGGCACCATAACTGCTGTTTGAGCAGAGCTTAATTTGTTCTCTTCACTGGTTACATCGAATCTAGTCCACCAGAGAATACAAGCATCACTCTAGGACAGATCCCACTGCTTAACTTTTTTGTCATTTTTTCAGGGCACAAGTGCTGTGCACAGTTGCTGCTGTTATAGGGGGAAAGAGCCTGGCTTCTAAGATATCAGAGAGGCTGGTAGTTCCCCTCATCTTTGCTACTTTGCTCAGCTCACACAGTCGTTTCTTTCTTCCATGTGGTCCTCAATCCATTCACCTTTATGCTTGTTGATGCAGGTGACAATCCTAGGTGGATTTCTCTTCCTAGTGTTTGGAGTCCATTCCCTACTTTCACCACCCTAATTTATGGATTTCTCTCTTTTGTTTGTCTGCTGCTGCTTCCCATTAGTTGAAATGCTCTAGTGCTGATACCTTAGTTATTTTTCTCCAAACATTCTTATGTTTTTGACAACTTGCATCGATGTGTTTCATGCTTGTCACTTAATATTTTGTATCTTCACAATAACCTTTCCATATACAATGCCAGGAAACACAAGCACATGCTTTCACAGGAACCATGGTGAAAATGCATACACTATCCTAATTCCTAGCACAAAAAGTCCAAATTGTAATGAAAACTCTCTGTGAGCAGAGATCAATAGCTAAAACTTTCACCACATCATTTATGAAGGAAAAGTATGAGGCTGAACTAACATTTGTGCAGCGGGATGTCAATTCTAAACACAGAAATACTGAAAAGGCTCGGGGACTCCAGAAGTTTACACTGATCCATTGACTAGGCATGAGACTAGATTTTTACAAAAGAGTGGTGGCCTGGAGTGTTGGTCGGTTTGGTCTTGTGACCAGAACCTAGCAGCTTCCATTGAGTGGATACCCAGATCCATATGGACAGCTAAATGTGATGAAGGATTCCAGTGTTCTCGTCCCAATGAGCAAATAGACTGGTAACGTTTTTAGCAGGTCTCACTAAAATGTCCATAAGAGGCAACAAGGTTGTTAAAAACACGACCCACTGACAAGTCAACTGGTCTTGAAAGCTCTTGCCAAGCACTTTCCTCTGTATCCTCCCAATATGATGTCCTTGATAGCAAGACTGCAACCACAAGCAACCAAGATGTGGAAAATAAAGAAGGAAATTGAGCAAATGGAAACAGAAAAATGCTCTAGTGACTAGCAGATGCTTGCGTTCCACGTCTAATAAGATCCTTGCTGTTAGAGATGACACGGGATCAAAAGAAACTCTCATGTTCACTTTGGACTAGATACTTTGCTAACAGCCCACATGGCTAAAAAATTCTCGAATTACACTGAATTGTCTGAATATTTATGATGACTATGATTGCGCGTGACGTGCAGGTGACATACACTACATCAACCTAGTTTTGATGTCCTACCAAGTTAACTGCAGCAGTCAAATCAGCATAAACCTTTTTTCTCTTCCCTAGATTTCAAGGGTTCAAAGCACTATAAACTAATTCACGGATCAACACTGTCGGCCTTGCCAATCAAGCTGGCCTATATGCTAAAAGACAAGAACATAATGAACTTGAGCGGTAAAACTAAAAAACTAACAGAAACAGGAAGCAAATAATGTCCGTGGTCCTTTCTGATGATGATAGTAATATGCAATGGGAAAAAGGTATGGTGCTCCTGGATTTTTTAGCTCCAAGAGCGATCAGAACCGTCCATTTCAATTTCTTCTTTGGCAAAGTCACGTGCCCAAATGCCAGAGCTGTGATCGTCGATGCGACAATAGCCACAGAAGCCGCGTTTGCCAGACTCTCATTCTGCCACGCACGAAGATGGGCGAAGCCAGATAGCACTGAACAGACACCCAACACTCGCGATAGGAGAGAACATCAACATGAAGTTGGTCGATGTGTTTCCACCTAAGTCTGTTAAATGAACACTTGTTACACAAGATGACAAAGCCAAAACGGCACAAAAAGGACTGAAAGAACAGCAACATTAGATGAAGAGGGAGGGAGGCTTACGAGGATGGTTTTGTTCACTGTCGATGTACTTGTCGAGAGACTAACAAGCAAGTCTGAGAATGACGAGAAATGCAACCGGATTCACCACCAAAAGAGGGCTCATCAGGCCTCTTCGTTCGGCCATTTTCGAAGCTCAAGCTCAGCTACGAGACAGAGAAATTGGAGCTGATCAATGGACGTTTTGATTTTCCCCGTCCTCGTTTTGGTTCTTCGGTCCAAAAGAGAAAAAAAGACTACTCAGTAGCAAGTAGCAGACGAGAAAGCTGACCACTCCAAGTACTTGAGGTGCGAACCCCTCAAGTGCCATAACTTTCGCACAGGAAGACAAAGTGTCGTAACTTACGAAAAGTACACTTAAGTGTCAAAATCGGAGTAAAATGGATCACTTGAGTGCCAATCCGGCAAAAGTCCGGCCAAAATGCCGACGTAGCATTTTTCTCGCAAAACCGAGCCCAAAACGACACCGTTTTGCACGCGCGACATGGCCAAATAATGCAAAAACAGCGTCGTTTTGGGTTGATGTGATAAAAAAATAATATAAAAATTAAATAAATTAAATTTAAAATTATATTTAGTTAAAATATTAAAAAATAATAATTTTAAAATTAAATTTAGTTAAAATATTAAAAAATAATAATATTAAAATTAAAAATTAAAAATTAAAAAAGAAAAAAGGGGGGCGGTGGTTGAGTCCTCACCGTTGCCGGATGGCGATGGCGGGGGAGGGTTGGCCGGGGTCGCCGGCGGCGAGGGCGCGCGAGCCCTCGCCCGGATCGAGGCGAGGGTCGTAGCCCTCGTTCGATCCGGCGAGGGTCGGCGGCCCTCGCCGGCCGGGCCAAGGGCCGCCGCTCGTCGGGCGACCCCCGGCGGGCGGCGGCCCTTGGCTCGGCCGGCGAGGGCCGCCGATCCTTGCTTGGATCTGGGGTGAGGGCCGCGACCCTCGCCACTTGCCGGATTTGGGCGAGGGCTCGCGAGCCCTCATCACCGGTCGGCCGGGGTCGCCGGTGGCCGAGGCCTCACCCCCCCCATTTTTTTTTTTTTTTTTTTTTTTTTTTTAATTTTAAAATTATTTTTTTAATATTTTAACTAAATTAATTTTAAAATTATTATTTTTTAATATTTTAACTAAATTTAATTTTAAAATTATTATTTTTTAAAAATTTAACTAAATCTAATTTTAAATTTAATTTATTTAATTTTTATATTATTTTTTTACCACGTCGGCCCAAAACGACACCGTTTTTGCATTATTTTGCCACGTCAACATGCAAAACGGCGTCGTTTTACACTCACTTCGCCGGAAAAATGCCACGTTAGCCTTTTGGCCGGATTTTGGCTGGAGTGGCACTTAAGTGATTCGTTTTTCTTCGAATGTGGCATTTAAATGTACATTTCGTAAGTTATAGCACTTAAGTGTCCCTTTGAGCGAAGTTATGGCACTTAAGCGTTCTTTTGCCCAAAGTACTCAGTCGAGTCCTCACTCCCTGAACTTGAATTGGCAGTGGCACTGCTAACTCTGTGCAATGTAACGAGTCTTGTCCCTGCTCATGGATGGTATGCTAACAGATTCGAGTGTGCAACGTTCCAAAACCAAGGAGCTCGCTCCATTTGCACGCGGTGAAACTACTTCACAAAGAAGCAACGATCCTTATGTATTCAATGAAAAGCAATAGCGCAATCAAAAGGATTGGGACAATGGACGAGGAAGATTTTGGGACTTGAACTCCCTAAAGAGTTTTATAACCAATTCCTCATCCAGCAAGGGACATAGGATACCTCACCTATGCTTGAAGTAACACAAAGCCAAAGTTAAAGAAGTTAACACGAATATCCTACATCAAGGCTCCGTTCATTTCACGAAAAATAACTTTCATGTAAATGTTTTCCGAATTTTTTGGCGTTTGTTTCATGGAAAATAATTTGGTCAATGATAATGTTTTCTGCTATTTGGAAAAACACCTTCAAAAGTGGAAAACATTTTCCATAACTTCTTCCACCTCACTTTCTTTCACCAAACACATTTTCATTTTATTTTTATGTTTTTTTTTTTTTTCTTCTTCTTCTTCCTTGGCCTTAGCCAGCAAACGGCCATAGGCCCAGCGAGGCTCAAGCTCACTAGATTCTAGCAAGGTTGAGCCTCACCTAATCTGGTGAAGCCAAGCTCCCTCGAGACGAGTGAGCTTTGGTCTCATCAAATCTAGTGAGTTGGGCAAGGCTCGAACCTCGCCCAAGGTTGCCAAAGATCAACGAGGTTTGATCTTGCCAACCTCGAGCGAGCTTGACCTTGCTGACATGGGGCGAGCTCGGCTTCGCTAAATCAAGCAAGGCTTGACTTCGCTAGAATTTGGCAAGTTTGAGCCTCACCGGCCTATGGTGAGGCAAAGCTTACCAATGGCTGGTCATTGGTCGTTGCCAAAGCTAGGACTGGCTAAGGCCAAGGAAGAAGAAGATAAAAAGAAAAGGAAAGGAAAAAAAATTAAAAAGTAAAAAATCGATTTAAAAAAATAAATTATAAAAAAAATTATTGAAAATGAGTGCATGGAAAAAAAGATTCTTCTTATCGAAAGGCGGAAAATATTTTCTGGTTTATTTTCAAATTTCAGTCAAATACCGGAAAATGTGATTATTTTCCTAGAATGCCATACTCTTGGAAAATAATTTCTGAAAATGTCATATTTTTTGCGAGACAAATCGAGCCTAGTAAAAGGGATAATTACTCAATTAGTGCTAAATTTATTGTACATATGTCCATTCAGTTATGAATTTTTCAATTTTGCCAATATAGTTTTAAACTTTTTGCATTGGAATTCCAATGTAGTCCTTACGGTCAATTGCCACCAGATATTGTTAACGTGATATCTACTTACCACCTTCCATCCTACGTGGCACCCTAACGTGGATAACTTGTGGATTGCCACATCAGCATTTCCTAATGGCAATTGGCTAGATAGACTACATTAAAATTTCGTCCAAATGTTTAAGATTATACTGGCCAAATTGGAAAGTTTAAAATTGATTTGTTGGTATAATGGGTTTAGGATTGATTGGGTAATTTTCCTCTAATTTGATGAGTATCATTGGATAAGTGTTTAATCCATGTTTTTGAGAGTTATCTAATTTTTTTTTTTTTTAAATCTTTGTCAATATCCGTTCTTTACTTATGCAACAATAGTACATGTAGAACCAAGGCTACGTTTGGTAGTCCGAATTTGAGTCTAGATAGGATAATTTGTTATCCTATCCGATGTTTGGGAATGTCCACCGGATCGGACAAACCCAACCGGATAAAACGCCAGATAAAAAATCCGGGGGAGGGGGTGGGATAAGCTCGGATTGGATAAGATTTTTTTTTTTTTTTAAGGAAAGAAAGAACTTAACAAAAAGAGAAGATATCATAAGCATCTACATCAAATGGATGCCTCCGCCTCTCCGATTCATTGTCAACCCTCTTCTTCCACTTCTTCTCCCATCTTTGCATCTCGTTGTTTTCAATGGTGGCCATTGCAAAGGTGGCCACAATTCCTAGATCTAGGGCTTTTCCATGGCCTTTAATTAATTGAATTTTCTATTTGTTAATTTTATAATTTAATTGAATATCATATTTATTTTTTAATCTTATCCTGAAGTGCGCCAAACACTTGATAGGATTGATATGTCCGCCTTTATTATCCACGTGATTTAATATCCTACTTTATCCTATCATATCCTGATTATTATCCCGATGACCAAATGCACCCTAAGTGGATAAAAAGGTTCAACCAATTGAACGATAAAGAACTTCTAAAGCTTCCTATTTTGGCTAGAATTAGATCGACACTAACCTCTCATACTGCTATGAGACATAGTTGATTGGGAAAAGTATCAAAAAAGTCTTAAACTTATTATATTTGTAATAATTTAATCATAAACATTTTAATTGAACTAATTTAGTATGTCTGACCAATTTAGGCTAAAAATTATTGACGTGGATGCTGGCCATCCTATGTGGTATGACCGATACTTGATGTAAATATTTTTAAAATCATTTTAAAATTTTACTAATTTTTTTGAATTTTTTTAAATATTTTTTCCCTCTCCCTCTTCTTTGATTTTTCTTTTTGCTAGTGGCCATTGCCGATCACTGGCCACAACCATGGCTAGCAAGGGTTGGCCTCACCGACCGTAGACGATGGTCGGCTTCACCAGGCTACCCTTGGGTGAAGGCAAGCATCGGTTGTCCAAGCGCGATCAAATGAGGCCCCCTCACCAGATGTGACGAGGCTAATCATCGCCTAGGCTAGGGCGGCCTTGCCGTGCCTTGCCTAAGCAAGGGTTGGCTTCATTGGGTCTTACTTGGGTGAAGGCGAGTTCTAGCCAGCCTCGCCCTCGCTTGGGCGATGGTCAGTAACCAAATCTGGCAAGGAGGCCTCGCCTGGCTACACTTGGACAACCAATGCTTGTCTTTGCCTAGGGACTGTCACCCCCTGGACCTTCCCTCACCATAGGAATGCGACATTTGTGGGATTAATTTGCAACGCCTTAGGAAATGTTGCCATCTCAATACTTTTATCTTTCAATTAACCACATGCAGAAGTGTACAACTATAACACCCAATCAACACACAATAAACGGATAGTGAGAAAAACACATATACAAATACACTACTTATGTTATGCTATATTAGGATCGGAAGGTTGCATTTACAAGCCTACTTAGTGGGACCATTATGATTACATCCAAAAGGGGTAAAGGTTTAGTCCTAGCTCCTCTACAAGGGTGGTGTCAAAAGTTGGTATCCCCATGGTTAGGTCGGCATCCTTATGGCTCGAGGTTGGAGTTGATCACCAAGCTATCTGACGGAATCAACACTGTTGGATCCAGTGAGGATTTGTCGAGGCCGTTAGGTGGTCCGTCATACTCTCGTAGGGGTCCAAAATAACCCCCATCGTACCGGACATACCAAGCCTCGAACCAGTGAGGAACCAAATTCCCTACACTATCGTCCACCCATACCATGGTGGTACATCTCCTATACATGACGTCGTTCCTACCATTTACTATGCTCAACAAGTTCACTTTCATTTCCACGGGTGCACCAAAGTGAACAAGTGGGATAACCATACCCATGGGCCCGAAATAGAGGGAAACAATAACAAATGAGTTGAAAACTCAATAAGTAAACTACCTAAAACTGGTATAGGCAGATGCTTCGCATTGGAACCATACGAATACTTGATGCCAATCTGTCGATGACAGATCAATAGGGAAGGCCTTACTTTGCCTTAACTATGTAAGTGAAAGGGGGGCTTTCAATACCTAAAATACTCCGCATGATCAGGGACCCAAAAAATGTTCCATAATCATAAAATTTATATACATGCCAAATAATAACTTCTATAATATGCACATGCTTCTTAAGACTTAATTAATAACACATAAAATGCACATGTACCTCTCAAGTCATAATTAATGGCATATAAAATACGCACTTGCCAAATAATAACTTCTACAATATTCACGTGGCTCTCAGGTCTCCAATAATAACATTTAAAATATTCATGTGCCTCTCAAGTCATAAATAATGACATATAAATTATGTACGTGCCAAATAATAGCTTCTAAAAAGTGTATGTGATTCACAAAGGCCTCAGATGCAATCTCGATCAACAACCACATAATATTCCATAATATATGTACACGAGAATCCACAATATATCACACGACATCCATTTATTACACACATAACCAAAATCCATCAGTTTTTCCGAAATCCACCAGGTATCATCCCGCCCCATTGGGCATGGCAGTTCTTGAAATCCATCAGGCTTCGTTCCGAAATCCATTCGCGAATAGCATCTGAAATCCATCAGGCATCCATAATTCACTGGGCATCGTCTCACCTCATCAGGCATGGCAATATCGCGAAATCCATTGGTGACAACATTCAAAATCCATTGAGCTCCATTTTGAAATCCATCCATGAACGGCATTTGAAATTCCATTAGGCATCATCTTGAAATCCATTGGTGACGGGATCGTTCCAAATTCCATCGATGAGGGAAACCACACGTGCAAATAAGCACACAAACGGTTCTTATCTTTACTTTAATCCGATGCAAGAGTGCCTCAAGGGAGTGCCAAGCGAAGTGTGTGTCACGACTTATCGAAACCGCATTGTTAAAACATGCCAAGCATGAAATGAGAATTGTGGCTTGACCCATTACGTTCAAGTACTGACCTAAGTCAAACCCAATTTGGAAACAATATGCCTCAATATCGCCGAACCAAGAGAGTGACCCGGCCCGCGTGCTTCCACATATGTCTAAGACCAACATAAATCTCTTTTCGGAGGCTCATGGTGTGCTTTCAAGCATCGATAATACTGTATAAACAAACTACATCCACTAAACAACAACAAATCCTTGCAACCAAGTATAAACAATATCATATAGACAAACTGTATCCAGTAACAACAACAATTCCTTACAACCAAGCCTAGATAATAATGTATAGACAAACCCCATCCAATGACAATACCAAGCATAGACAATAACATATAAACAAACCCCGCCACTAACCACAACAAACCTTGTAACCTCAACGATCACATAACAAGTTCTCGCCTATTTTTGAACCTCATAACTCAAGTAAATCATGAGCAAACCAAACAAAATTAGTACATGATTCTACTCTACCTAGGATGGCTCAACTCTACTTAACAAGAAGAATAAAACCTAACCTAAGTGCGAACTACGCAACGCAATGGCCTAGCCGACATTTAGGGGATCTACTTACAAAATTGGGACGAGAACAAAGATGGATGGCGGGTGGCTCACAGTTCACGGTGACGATGACGATGAGCAGCAGCAATGGCAACGATGTGAGGTAACGGGTGGAGGAGTGAACCAAGAGATAGGGAGAAAGGCATGATAGGGAGAAAAGGAGAGGTAGGAAGAAAGCTGAGTGACCTTAGGGAAGAAGAAAGGGAGAGAGAAAAAAAGGTTTTAAGCCCTTCTATGTAAAACTCAATAATTGAAATAAGCAATGATGGCTAATGATGATCTCCTTGGCTTGGTTTGCAAGATTAAATCTTATCAATGCAAGTGTCAAATTAAGGACTAATCTCAGCCAAGCTTATCCTTTGAGTTTCAATAGGTTAATCATTACTTAGTTTCAAGGGCAACTAAATTAGTTACACAAACTAGACTTACCTTTCTTTCTTTCGTCTTCAAAGTGGCGCCCTCCCCCTTTTGTATGGCCATTAAACATTAGTCTATCCTCAACTTATCCTCAAGAAGCCCTTTAAGTATCACATTTAGGGTTATTATAGCCCAAATCCCTAAATAAGCACGTCTCATTTATTGCACTTATGGACTACCTTCCAAAAACTAAGGTTAGGTTAAAACTTTACAAGACAAATTGATCCTCAAGTTCTCTCCCATCTTAGGCGTGTGGGTGCTTCCTTGGCTTCCAATTAGTATTCACTTTTAATTTATCCAAATTCAAGAGGAAGACGACCAACTAAATATCGTTTTAACTGGATAGGAATATCTTGCAATCACCCATGATTGGTACTCGTAATTGGACTTAGGTTTGTAGCTAAGTTTTGATTGGAAGTGGCCCTAAAGCGACCTACACAAATTGGGTGGATTCAACAATGCTTGAGCAGCCAAACCTGAACCTAAGTCAACACATGTCTAGGGTTCCACATGTGACCCATGGTTGGTTTGGAACCAACCTATGTTTGAACTTGGTCGATTCGTAAATGACCCTTGGTTGTAATGTAATCGTGTAGGATCAATTGACTTACCTTGGTTCACAGTCGTACAAAATCGAATTAGGGTCATTCACAAACGGTATAATGACCGTGCGGAGTTACCTATGATTGATATATACTTGAGCTGAAATACCTATCCATTGATTGACCCGTAATATCACGTGATCGTCCACATTGATTCTTATGGTCAAGCGGCTTTTTTTATGGTCAAACACTCTATTGTAATGTAATCTCGATCCTGAGTCATCTCACCCTCAATTAGTTAGTTGGCTCATTAACAATCCCTAGGATTGACTCATAGCCCATTCTCATTATTGGCGTACCGATCCTTAGTCCATTCCTTGCGTCCGAGATAAAGGTTTGAATTGAAAATGTGATAAGGGCGGCCCAGTGAGGTTGACCATCTCTTGTGGCCGGTGAGGGCAACCCAAGCGAGGCCAGCCCTCGTTGGCCATGGCTGTGGTCGGTAGCTGACAATGGCCACTGGCAAAATGAAAAATCAAAGAAGAGTGAGAGTGAAAAAAAGACAAAGAAAAAATTATTTTAAAAATTCAACAAGATTATTAAAATATTATAAAACATGTCCACGTTAATGTCAGATGTGCCACGTAGGATGACCGGCATCCACGTTAGCAATGTCCGGCCTAAATTGTCCATATGAATTGAATTGGCACATATTTAAAAATGTTTAGGATTAAATCGATCTAATTAAAAAGTTTAGTACTGAATTAGTATCAATGTAATAAGTTTATGACTTTTTTGGTACTCTTCCAATGATTGATCCTTCAATTCAAGGAACTATAGATACTCTTGTCCAAGTTTCACATCTGTAGACATCCCCATATTTTTCATACAAGATTTTCACAGTGTGACTTGAGTTGACTGTGGGTCTTATAATTTGATACGATTGATATACTAGATATACAACATAGTAGCACATAGGCCCGTGCAAAGAATTTAGTTACTTAAATGTTTACATTTGGTCAAAATTACAATATCTGATGAGGGCTGGGAGTGATCGTTGGAGCATGAGAGTTTGGACAAGGCGCGGCTCTTGGCAAGCTTCTAGGATAACAAAGGGGGCATGATGAATTGAATTGTGTACTGAGCATGGGGAGAGCGGTTTGGGGATATATACGTGACAACTTGAATTAACTCATGAATACGTTTTTTGACGTAACGACAACTCTTTAACATGCTCAATTTAAAGCATTATTAGGATGGGGATCTATTGGGAAAGTGTCTACCTACCTCTACACCAAAATAAAAAAAAAAAAAAAAAAAAAAAAAAACCGTGAGACTTAATATGGGACCGGTTAAAGCAAATAATACCTCAAACGAGTTAATCCATGATGTCACAAATATTGGTACTTAATTGAAACAGTAAGCAATTTAAATCTTAGAGAAAACTTTTAATTCATATGATATATAAAACTGTCTCTTGACAAATATGAGTATGTGTCATCATTCTAAAATGAAAATGTCAATATATTTTGTAGTCATATAAGAGTTATTTATTTACTTTAGTGAATATTAAATGTTTATAAATTAACAAATTCTTTTGTTCAGTTACTGACCGCAAATATTAATGAAACTTTGCAAAGCGGTGTTTTGCTTCAAGTTAATATAAGATGAGTGCTTTCTTGTTCAGTTTAAAATATAAAATTTTAATACCTCAATACAAAGGAAGGAAAAAAAAGAAAAGAGGAGAAAGTTTAGAAATTTGTTTCGCTAGAATTGCCCTCACAACAAGTCCTTCATCAAAAATAGTTCTTTCACTTTTTTTCTAAGGAAATCAAGGTTCTGCACTAACTCTAGATAAGGATATCTCACAAGAAAGGAGATCGATTTCTTTAATTTAACAGTATTGTACAATTCCAAACTAATATGGAATTCAATCGATGGCAAGATTCAAAAATAACATACTCGAGGATGTAACTATATATAAATAATCTATGCTGGAATTTAATTGACGACAAAGCTTTAGAATGTTACAACGCCATAATTTAATTGATGACACAGCACTAAGATAAAAATACATGTTGGATTCTAATTAACAGCACGAATCGAAAGTAAGGAAATTTAAAGTATAGTTTAGGAAAGATGAGTAAAGATAATATTTTATTTGATTTGTTCGTAGGATGGGCTTTTTGGTGGACAACTAGTGGTATTATAATTATCAATGGTAACTATTCTTCGACGGTTACCAACAATTACAATCCTTTGAATAACCTCCGCCGGTTATCTCCATGTTTATAGATCCCAAGTGTACAAACTGCTCCATTAGCGTTCACTTTGATAGAGCAAATTTCCCATGATAAAGCAATCTTCCACAATCTATGATAATCTCATTGATAGAGCCAATCTTCCACGATTGTACCAATTCCATTGACAAAACAAATCTTCCATAATCTATGCTGATTTTGTAGATTGTTATCTTTTGTAAAATCTTTTCAATTGTGATTTTCCCTCTCATGTACATATTATAAATATAATACAGATCCCCACACTAGTGAGTGTACAATCAAATTCAAATTCATACTCTTTCATGATATCAGAGCTTCTCAATTTCTTTTTTTTTTAATCTTATTTCTCATCCCCGTCACAATGTCTTCTTCCACATCCTCCAACACCATTGCTACCACCACTGTCGCTAACTCTTCATCCTTGTTGTCCCCCTCCCAACCAACTTGTGCTCTTGGCAATATATCTCATGCAACAATTACCTTCTATGGTGAGCACAATCTCTTCCTTTATTTCGTCTGCATGAGTATCTTTGGTTTGTGGATGGCTAATATCCTTGTTTGGTGCCCACTATCACTGTTGCTGATAATCCGGTGACTAACAACTGCTTGGCATTATCAAGATTAGCTCATCCTCAGTTGCATCCTCTTCACTATGATCGGATCAGTTTTCTCACACGTTGTTAGTCTTGAGACTTCTCATGATGTCTGGACTTCACTTAAAAAAATTTATTATCCTTAATCTCAAGCTTGCATAATGCAATTATAGTAGTTGTTTTGATCTCTAAAGAAAGGCTCTCTTTTCTTGGAAACTTTCGTTCAAAAAGCCAAGAATATTGCGGATCAACTTTCTATAGTTGCTCATTCCATCTTCAATTCCCAATTAGTTCTCAGCATCCTCGATGGCCTAGATTCGAAGTATGATGCACTTGTTACCTTAGTCACATCTTGTCTTGATCCACTACCTCTTGATGAGTTCCTTGGCCTTCTTTACAATCAGGAACTTAGTCCTCAAAGCGCACCACTGAATCTCCAATACAATCTTTCTCCAATTGTGAATGTTATAGTCAAATTATCTTATGCCTTAAATGGTTCCTCTAATGGTTGAAGACATGGCTAAGGACGAGGACACAATCAAGGCAGTGATCGCAATTTTTATGATGGAGTTTACTATCATTCTCGAATTTATGGTCGTGCAAGTCACTCAGCTCTTTAATGCTACTAGCAATTTGATCCTAGTTATAAAGCTAATACCGACTTTTCATCAGCAATGTATGCCACTCATAATCTTATAGCTAACGTGGCAAATTTGAACATTTGGACCCATTATTCTAGCACCAATAAAAATTGTATGGCAAAAGGGTCAAGTTTGCAAATATCACATGTTAGTTCTTCCATCTTAGATTCTCTTACCAGTTCTTTTAAACTATGGAAAGTTTATCATGTTCCATTTGTCAAGGAAAAAATATTATTTGCTTCTCAATTTACCAAAGACAACGGTGTGGTATTTGAATTTCATCCTACTTTTTGTTGTGTTAAGGATCGATCATTTAGGAACCTCCTGCTCAAAGACCAGAATAAGAGTGGACTCTATTATATTAATAATGCACATACCACCAATAAGGCCCTCTACAATCAAATGAATGAGCGCCAACTCCATCCCGCTTCATCAACGAACAAGTTTCTTCTTCTATTTGGCATGAGTGCTTGGGTCATTTAACTGTCTACATTACTTCTTTAGTTATTTCAAAACATGGTTTGTCAATATCTTTTTCTTCCTCATCTAGTTTATGTGAATCACATCACTTGGGCAAGTCGCGTTGTCTTCCCTTACTAGATCATCAACGACTTGAAATGCTCCTTTGAAAATACTTCATTATGATTTATGGGGATCATCTCTTGCTACTTTAGTGAATGGTTTTTGTTATTACATCATTTTTATTGATGCTTATAGTGGATACACCTGGATTTTTGTCAATTTAAATCCCAAGTGGAAAAAATATTTCAATTGTGTGATCAATGCACTCAAAACTGATGGAGGTGGTGAGTATAAGAAATCTGATCCTTATCTTTGTCTTTATGGCATCCTGCATCGTCTTTCATGCCCGTACACATAGAAAACAAAATGGTCAGGCTAAGTACAAACACTGTCACATTATGGAAATTGGCCTCACAGTGCTTACTCGAGTTTCTGTTCCTTCTCTATATTGGAGTGAACTTTCCTCACTGTGGTCTTTCTAATTAACTGCATGCTTACAACGGTGTTGCTTATGAAATTGTTTGGCCAAAAACTTGATTATATACAGTTGCGCGTTTTTGGATGTCCTTGCTATCCTTGGTTGTGCCCTTATACTCATCATAAACTTGATAGTAGAATTATCTTCATTGGCTATTCTCCTCATCATCGTGGCTATTGTTGCATCATATCATTGGCCGAATATATGTCTCTCGCCATGTGATTTGCCGAGAGCACTGTTCTTATTTGCTGAACCACAATCTGGTCACTTGTTATCACCATCACCTAGTATTCTTATTCCTCTATTAAGCCCCCACAACTTCAAGGGGTGTCCATTGCAACATCAATTCCATTAACTCCATCTAAAATCGTGGGCAACTCCTCATCACAACTTCAATGATCATCTACTTCCACAATTTCATGTGGATCCTCTTCTCTAGGTTCTCAATTGTTACCATCTTCTCAACGTCAACCGCCAGCTTCTACCCATCCAATGGTTACTCATCTGAAAAATAACATTCATAAACCACAAGTTTTTCTCTCCACTAAACACCCACCGTGTTCTTGTTTTCACTCAAGCTTGACACCAAGTGAATCCCTTTGTTTTTCCGTTGCAACTAAAGATTTCAACTAGCAAGAAGCTATGGCTAGTGAATTTAATGCTCTCATTCAAAATGGCACTTGGGAACTAGTTCCTCATCACTCTTCCTTGAATGCCGTCAACTGCAAGTGGATTTATTGCCTAAAAACCAAGGCTGATGGCTCCATTGATAAATATAAAGCACGACTCATTGCAAAGGGCTTTACTCAATAGGCTGGCTTGGACTATGATGAAACTTTCAATCTAGTTATCAAATTGACAACGATTCGAGTTAATCTCTCCTTAGCTGTTACATATAATTGGTCTCTGCACCAATTGGACGTCAAGAATGCATTTCTCCCGAGTACCATTGAGGAACAAGTCTACATGAAGCAGCCCCAAAGATATGTCGATCCACGTTATCCTGGCCATATATGTCATCTTTGGAAAGCTCTCTATGGACTAAAAGAAGCTCCAAGAGCTTGATTTTT
Source organism: Eucalyptus virginea (assembly GCA_014182375.1). NCBI lineage: Eukaryota > Viridiplantae > Streptophyta > Magnoliopsida > Myrtales > Myrtaceae > Eucalyptus > Eucalyptus virginea. The sequence goes on along the minus strand of CM024523.1, from coordinate 19,520,952 downwards.
TCGACTAAGTCCACATCTATTATCTATTGGGTTTGTGGCCTCCACTGCTGACTCTTCATTATTCATTTAGCATAGATCTAACCACATTCTAATTCTTCTTATCTATGTTGACGATATTGTCATTACTAGGATCTCTACTTCCTCTATCACCAAATTAATCACTCAACTTAGTAATAAGTTTGCAACCATTGATTTGGGAAATCTATCATACTTTCTCAACATCAAAGCCCATAGATCCTTTACTGGGCTGTCTTTCACTCAATTTAAGTGTGCCACCACTCTTCTCACTCGTACAGGCATGGCCAAAGCAAAACCTTGCTCATCGCTTATGGCTCCCTTGGCTTTTAAGTTGTCGAAACAAAGTGATGAACCATTGGTTGATGTTTCTACTTATTGGAGTATGGTTAGGGCACTCTAATACATCACCCTTGCCAAGCCAATCAATAATTTGCTGTTGAAAAAGTGTCCCAATTTATGCATTGTCCAACTATAGATAATTGGTCAATTGCGCTATCTCAAAGCTACTATTCATCATGGGATTACCTTGCAACTTATACAACAATTGACCTTCATTGCATCTATAGATGATGACTAGGCTGGTTGCCTTGATGACCGAAAGTCTACTAGTGACTATTGCATTCATTTTGGTCCCAACTTGGTTTTCTGGAGTTCTAAAAAGCAACCAACCGTTGCTTGGCCTAGCACTGAATCGGAATACAAAGGGATGGCTAATGTAATATGAATTACTATGGCTGTTTGTTCATTGTGGTTATGTAGGGGGCAATCTATCTAGCTACAAATCCCATCTTTCATGAGCGAACCAAGCATGTGGAAATTGACTATCATTTTGTTTGTGATTTAATAAAAAAGAAGCAATTGGAAATTCGCTTCATTCCTACATAGGTGCAAACAGCTGATGTCATGATAAAGCCTCCACCTATATCTCGGTTTCTTATTTTATGCAACAAGCTTATGGTGACTTTGCCATCATTTTGCTTGAGGGGGTGTGATAGAGTAAATCTCCCATCATAATGCAATCTTCCACAATCTATGCCAATCCCATTGATAGAGCCAATCTTCCACAATTTGTGCTAATTCCATTGATAGAGCAAATCTTCCACAATATGTGCATAAATATTGTAGATTGTCATTTTTTTTGTAAAATCTTATCAATTTTGATTTTTCCACTCATGTACATATTATAAATATAATACAAATTCCCATACTGATGATGAGTATGCGATCAAACTCAAATTCATACTCTTTCACACTCCATGATCTTTCTTCTAGGCAGTAACTTCTCATTTCAAAAGTGTTTTTGATTTCAGCCACCCCATTGGAGAATTTGATCTTCACACCATAACCATTCCCTCCAAAATTGTACCTCTAGTCTTACTAATCTTAAATTTCAAAACAAATTGTTGACATTACCTTAACGGATATTGCTAGCATTCACATTAGCACTTTTCGTGATTTGTTGTCATATTCTGACAACTGAATATATGGTGTTAATAGGTACTATGGTCATTCGATATATGTCAATCATCATAGTCATCACTTGCATTAGTACTCACACTATATGCACACGATTGCCTCTACCAGTCTCATGTGATGCTCATGTGCATACGCTAGATAAGCCATATTTTGGGGGTCAACAAAAAAAGAAAAATGGAGGACAAGATGTTGCATATTCTCTTACAAAAAAAGAAGAGGGGCAAAAGGACATAGAGGAGGCAAACACCAGAGGTCCAAGTCATGTTGGAGAGTGTCCGTTAGTGTTAGTATATTGTCCTTTCTGTGGTAGGTTTTCAGAATGAACCACAAAAACTCCTCCATTACTGTGCTTTGCTTTGTTTGTCATTAACCTCGAGTTCTGCCTTTGCGTTGCCAGCAGTACTCTGACGATTTGCCGACGACCTTCTCAGCATGAACAGGTACTTCCCTTCACCAAGAATTGGTAAGACTCAGCGGTGCGTGTTTCTGACAAGTCCTTTGAAAGGTAGTGCGATCCAAAGTTGTAGTGGCGGGCTGGTGAATGGGTAACTTCCATTCAAGTTTGCAATCTGTGCGGATAATAGCATGGTTGGAATTTTTTGTTGCGCTCAGTGTGTAGAGAACTGTATATGGATGTTACTTTTCGTGGAAAAGTAAAAGTGTTTAATTTTTGGCATGTTAAATATATTTGGATGAAAATACTTTTCTATGACGAAATTTCAGAAATCTAATTAGGTTTTGGAAAAAATCATGTTTTACATATGTAAAAATGTCTCAACTGATTCAAACGGTTATTATTCTGTCATATACCATGAAACTTCCTTGGAAGTGAGTTTTAGAGGTTTCGGCGTAAATTCCTAAAATAAATTTAAGCTTTGAGAATTTGGAAAACTCAATCTAAGGACAATTTGGTGAGAAATTTTTTATATAATTCTAGGAATTGTATTTATTTTACTAACTTGTAAAAAATCTTGAGCTATTTGTATGTGTGGCGGTCCATGAACCTAAGAGCAAACCTCTGAGGGCCCTTCAATTATGTGACTTTGTGAGGTATGGAGTAAGTGATTTTTAATTCCTCTATGCTTTATTAATAAATTGCATGGCATGTTTTATCTTGAACGAAACTTATATATTAATACATGGCAGGTATTTTTGGATATGGAAAAATAAATTATTTCGTAGCATGCTATTTCTCAAAAATCTGATTAGACATTGGCTAATTTTGGCATCGTGCAAAGTTGCTCGGAAAGCATTTAGACGCTAGCATATCGGATTGTGATTGGTTCTTACGGCTCAATCAGTCTCCGTAGCGAGATAATGCACAAATTGGTTTTGTTTTGGGGCTTAATTATGGTTGCGTGATTTCTGGGGCTTAGTTATGGCCGATTTGATTTTCAGAGCTTAATCATAACCGACATGCTTTTTTTTTTTTTTTTTTTGTGTGTGATCATATTGCCACACGAAGTGTGACCATAAGATTATTGACATGATTGTGTAAAAATGATATTAGCCGGCCATATTATATGTCTATGTTGTGATTTAGAGGAAGAGACATGTAGTTTTCATGACTATTTCAGGATTTGTACTGGAGTTACATTCACAGCGCGTATTTTTATGTTTGTATTTATAAAGTTGCATTGTTCGTTGTTTGATCCCATCGGAGTGGTGATTGTTACTCATTAAGCCGTGACCTTGCTCACCACTTTTTTTTTTTTTTTTTAATATCATTCCAAGTCATGGGAAAGAGGAATTGGCAAACGAGGACATGCTCTAGAACATTATAGGGGACATATTACAATATCTATCTTATTTGAATAAATTCTATTAAACTGAGACTTGTGAAATTTTATTTGACGATTGTTTGCATTTTTTTCCAATTTAGCAAATACAAATTTGGGATAATTATCATGTGAGGCTTTTGTTAAAAATTGCCGAGCCAAAGGATATTTGTTTCTGACCAAAAAAAAAAAATGATATTAGCTGAGGTAGCTTACTCAATAAAAATAATTCCAACTCAATATCAAAAGAACTAAAAAATTATTTCTTTTTCCTTTTTCTTCTTCCTTGCTATAGTATGTTGTCATGTTGATGATGTCGCGGTAAAATTACATCCCAAGTGCCAAAACTTGACGGGCAATTTAAGTGTCAAGGTTAGGAAAATAACACTTAAATGTTACCTTTTTGAAAATATGAGATACTTGAGTGCCACCTCTAACAAATCTGGTAAAAAATCTTACATGGCAATTTTTTATTAATTTTGCTCTCCCACATGACTCACCAGAGAGCTGACTTAGCAAAGAAACACAAAAACAACGTTGTTTTAGCGCGGATTTGAATTTTAATCTAAAAAATTAATTAAATTAATTAATTTAAAAAAAAAAAACAAAACAAAACAAAAAGAAGAAGAAGGAAGAGGAAGAAAGAAGATGATTAGCTGTAGGTGGCTAAGGGCTCAACCTTCTCCGTTGCTGCCTCGCCACCCTCACCTGGAAGGGCTAGTGACGGTGGGGGGAGGGTCGGCCGAGGTCGTCAGGCCCTGGCCAAGGCTGCGACCCTAGTCGACCGGAGGCGAGGGCCTGTGAGCCCTCACCTAGATCTGGGGTGAGGGTCAGCGATCCTTGCTTAGTTGGGCCAAGGGTTGCCACTAGCTAGGGTAGATTTGGGAGAGGGCTCACAAGCCTTCCCTCCAATTGGCTAGGGTCGCCGGCCCTTGGCTAGGGCCCGATGACCTCAGCCAACCCTCCACCCACCGTTGTTGGCCCTTCCCGGTGACGGCTGGGAGGCGACAACAAGGGTTGAGCCCTTGTTGTCTGCAATCTCTCTCTCTCTCTCTCTCTCTCTCTCTCTCTCTCTTTTTTTAAATAAATTTAGTGTTTAATTTAATTAATTTATATATTAATTATTTACCCACATCAGCAGCAAAATGATGTCGTTTTTGCACTTGTCTAGCCACGTTAACATGCAAAATGACGTCGTTTTGGCTAGATTTTCTCTGTGTTGGCACTTAAGTGATTCATTTTGCTCTAATTTTGGCATTTAAGTGTTACTTTCCTGACTTTTGGTATTTAAGTGTCCATCCGTACCAAGTTTTAGCACCTCAAGTGTCCGGCACTCTAATGTCGTCTACCATTTCGCTCGCCACTTCAATTGTCACCTCAGTCCACCGTCCACCAATTGTGCCGCCCTACCGCTTCACTTGTTTCGTTGCCATCACACCTGGCGTGGTGCGTTTCCCTATGACCCGACCTCTTTGCCACCTTGGACCGAGCTTTGCATTTCACCTCCACCTATGAACGATATAATATTTGGTGCATCTTATGTGTCAACATGACAAATAAGAAGACCCTTGAGAACGTGATATGTGCCGGTGTGGGACCCATTTTGCAAGCTCTCATGTGCTCTCTCTCTTCTCGTTGCACGCTCTTTCTTCTACGTTCCCTGCACAATCTCTCTCTTCTCTCTCTTCTCCTACAGTTGAGGCTGTATGTACGCCTCCCTCTCTCCCCCAAAAAGAACTCCACCATCCCCAACAAACAAGAAGAGATGCACAAAAACAATCGTTTATAGTATTTCTTTATTCATATTTGAAAGTCAATCGAGTTCTCATTTCGATTCTGATGGCCATTTTTTTTTTTTTTTGTGGGTTTCTATGTGTTTTCGATCTGAGCCATTTCAGGTAGCTTCTGCCCTCATTGGCGCTAGGAGCCGGGGCTTCTTGGAGGGGTGTGGGCTCTCCACCTCGTTGTCCGCACTGCCGGAGACCGCAAACCTGGGGAGAACTCGGGGAGCCCTGGGAGTTCATATTGAACTCACGGTGCCCCTAGCTCTGTGTGTGCGTGGTCCCCTAGCTCTAGGTGTGCGTGGACCCCACACCCTTCGAGACACTTACCCCATTGGCAGCCGGAGCGGCGGCAGGGTAAAGGAGGTCAGAGCGGGGGCCTCATAGTGGCACCACTTGTGCCCGCCGAGAGCTTGGCCGATGGGGAAGCTCTCGTGGCAGATCAAGCACTTGTGCGCCTTTCCAGACACGTCAAAGGAGATGTTGGCTGCGGAGATTGAGGTGGTCGACCATTTGTCCGTGCTAGCGAAGAGAGAGTGTGCTGGGCGACGTGTGTCGCATTCTCAAAGATTTTTTTATTTGCCACAGAAGATGCACCCGATATTTTCTCCCTACGAACACTCAATCTAAATCATCATAGCGGTGGTAATGGTGTTCCATGCGCATTTTTTCTTTGAATGATTTGAATTTGTACATTAGTTTTTTTCAAACTTAAGCAGTCGTACTCTAGTTACCGCAATGTGCTCAACTGAGACTGCCCTGTGGTTTATTATTTTGATATCATACCACACCAAAGAGTCGAATCAATCGAAGCCCTTTAAGTCACAAATATCATTTATTGAGTAGGATGCCCTAACTTCTCTAAACACCTTGTTAAGTAGAAGGGGATATCTAGTCAAATAATATCGCAGCATTAATCTAATCAGCGCACCAATCGAGCCATTTCTAACGATCTATCACGACACGGAATCAATATAATAACCAGAGCTAAAAGTGGTTTTAAAGTCAGTAAATTAATCTCGAAAGGTGGAGCCTCATTTCTTTATTGTTAGTGGATAAATTATTTAACTTATCTTTCGGGAGGAGCACAAGCAAATGAAGATGCAGCAAGTGGGGCATGATGGTTTGACAAAGGAAATGCGTTTTTTATTTGGGAGACGTAAACAAGTCAATCCATCACCAAAGGAAAAAAAGAGAAATTAATAAAAGAGGAGGAGAAAATAAGCAAGGCAACCAAAGCTAATGATGCATTTTTTTTTTATCAAAAAATGAATAATTCAAAACATATTTTTCAAAAATTAATTGCTTGAATTACTTATAAAAATAGATGAAAGAAAAATTTTTCATTACCATTTAAAAAATATAAATTCTTATTGATAATAAAAATTATTATTCATTAGATAATTAATTTATTCGATATAGGTAATCATTTTTGGACCATTTATTTTTTATGAAAAAAATGGAGCCTAAAACTTGTCTTTTTTTATTTTTGGCAACTTCCAACGTAAGATAATGGCCCTCAATCGACTTCTAAAAAATTAATTGGCTTACATCTATGTCTTGGGTAATATTGATGGTCAGGAAAAAGCTTTATGTTAACTTATAAAATATGAAGCTTCTAACAACTTAGGAATCCAATATGAATATATTAGAGTAAATAATACCGGTGGTCGATAAATTTTGGTTTAATGCGCAATGTAATCTCTAAATTTTAGCTTAATGTGCAATATATTCTATGGATTTTTTAATTTGTTTTGGTACATGTTCAATTTAAGACTTTATAAAAATATTCAATGTATTTCATATGGTAGAGAAATTTGTATTCTCTTCCCGTTAAGTTATTTGCATCTTTTGTCATTATTCCATTATATTACTTGCATCACATTTCTGTTCAAACCCCTCCCTCCCTCTTCAAACCCTCCCCCCCTCTTTCCTCTCTCTCTGCGTGCCTCTGTGTGTGTGGGTGAGATCGCGTCTGTGGTTATTTTTGCGGCTAAGAGCTCTCTCTGTTGCTGAGGCAAAAATGAACGCTCTAGTAATACAGGTTTTATCAAACTCTCTGGGTTCATATCGTGTGATTTCAGTTCCTTTCTGTTTGGTTATTGGCATGTGATGTGGCTTATGTTGTGCTTTCTGCCGTCCGAATTCAGGGTTTCACCAAGTCGCTTGCCACGACTATGCTCTCAGAGGTTGGGGGCCGGACGTTCTGCGTTGCCGCTGTAAGCCCTCACATCCCTTTTCGTCTTCTTGTCCCATGCTCAGAACCTTATTTCATGAAATAGTAGAATTTCCAAGTGTTCTCGCAATCTCGATCCGGTTCTATGATGGCATTTCCGGCATAATGGCACGCTGATATTGCGCACAGTTTGCAGCAGAGAAGGTTATATCCAGTAAATGCAACGTGGTTCACATAAAGAAACCGAACAATGAATACGCCAAATGATACCTGCACTAGCACTTAATCCATGTTGACCAAATCAATACATGATGGATCGACACTGGTGTTTTTCATGTTGACGAATCCCGGTAATGCGTCACAGTACGATCATTGATGATTCACTTTGGCGGCTACAGTAGTCATTTGAATTAGTAGAGATGAAGCTACTTTGTCACTGAAATTTGGTTAATTTCTCTGCCATAGACTCTGCTTCTATGCTACTGCAAACTAAATCAGAAATAGACCAGACATGAATGGACGGTCAATTTGTAAGGCTAAAATCGTTCGTTCTCTGCCTTCTTAAGATTCTGGCAATGCAATATCCGAGGAAGAGTGTCTTGCTAGGATGCCTGGTTTCAGTAACTGTAAGCATTTTCTTTCTCATTCTTCTCATTTTATGTTCCAATTCTTCACTATAATTTCATTTACAGGATAAACGGTTGAACTTTCTTTTTGTGATTGTGATCAAAATTTAGGCAAAGACCGTGATCTCTGCTATGGTTGGCTGGGCTGCTCTAAGTCTGGTCTGCATTACAATCACTTCTCAGTGCTCACTGATTCATAGTTCGTTAGATGTTTGGGTGTCTATTAACTTGATTTACTGAGCAGCTCTCGAAGAATTGGTCACATCATGTGACCACATTCATCTTTTTCCTGTTGGGTCTACGGTCCCTCTGGGAAGGGTTCACTAAGGATGAGTAATTCTTCCTCTCTCTCCTTTTTTTTCCACTCTTTTTTAGCCTTTTTTCTCTTCATTATTCTTCCTTTCCCATCACAAAATGCTTTGTGTGTACAGGAGTTGTAGCATCAATGGATTATTTTTCTTTTTTCTTTTTTTTTGGTGATGCAAACTACTTTTTCTTTTGGCAGTGACAATGAAGAGTTGGAAGTAGAAAAGGGATGGTCAGTGTTCCTCTCTCTCTCTCTCTCTCGCTCCAATTCACTGTAGAAATGATCATACTTCTGCATCCTATGTATCAACTGATCATCTGAATCTCATTTGTGTGCGTGTATGTGTTTTTTTCTCAGGTTGATGATGATTTGTAGACGCAACAGAAGCCTATCGCTTACTTCTCACCTGTCTTTCTCGAGGTGATTCCTCCATCTAATGGTAAAAATAGGTTCACCTTTCTCCAGAGAAATGTAGAGAAATGAAAACAAATTCAACTGTATGTGGTCGGTTTCCATGAAACCTATATGTTATGACCCTTCCTAACTCAGGATGGCTGCTTCACAAGCGTTCTCACTCACCTTCTTCCGTAATTGGCGCAACAAAAGCCAGGTAGAAAAGTTCCGGTTAGAATACATTGTGCAAACTAGTGCTCATTTAATTCTAAACATATTGGATCTGCATAACAATTTGGAAAAGGAAGAAGTGAGATTTGCAATCAAGCAAGAACTTTGAGAGTATTCACTCTGCTTAGCATTCTGAAAGCTGTAAAACATTGCAGCTAGCAACGATTGGCTTGGCAGCTGATGAGAACATCTTAGCAGTGGTGCTTGGCGGAATAGCGTAAGTATATATGCCTAATCATGCACTCCAGCCAACAACTACGGAGTATTTCGTGTCGGTGCAGAGCAATGCAGTTCTAATAGTAGTTGCTCATATCATATCACCATGACCGCTATTCGAGCAGCTTTATTTGTTCTCTTCACAGCCTGCATTGAATCTATTCCACCAGTGAATGCAAGCATAACTCCAGGACAAATCCTTCTAATTAAAATTTCATTATTTTTCAGTGGACAGGTGTTGTGTACAGTTGCTGCTGTTACAGGGGGAGAGAGCCTGGCTTCTAAGATATCACAGAGGCTGGTAATCCCCTCTTCTTTGCTACTTAGCTCAGCTCACACATTCGTTTCTTTCCTCTATGTGGTCTTCAATCCATTCACCTTTGTGCTTGTTGGTGCAGGTGACCCTCCTAGGTGGATTTCTCTTCCTAGTGTTTGGGGTCCAATCCCTACTTTCACCATCCTAATTATGGATTTTTCTCTTGTTCGTATGTCTATGCTGCTGCTTCCTGTTAGTTGAGAGTGCTCTACCGCGGATACCTTGGTTATTTTTCTTTGAGCATTCGGATGTTTTTGACTACTTGCATCGATATGTTTCATGCTTGTCACTTAATAATTTTTATTTCACAATGACCATTTTATATACAATCCCAAGAAACGCAAGCACTTGCCCTCACAGGAATCACAGTGAAAATGCATACGCCATCCTACTTTCCTCAACAGCATGCACTTTCTTCTTTCATCACTGTCATGACATCCTGAGAGATATTCAACATTCCATTGTCAAGTGTGCTTACACATGATGTCATCGAGTCTCCATAGAGAAATAAGGTTCTTGAGTTTTGATGCATGCCTCTTGGCGATCAATGTACACACCACCCTATCATGCATCCAAATCCGAGCTGTCCCTATTCCCATAACCTTCCAGGTTGTGTTATTTGTCATTAGAACTCGACCACCATCTACAATTTGGTAAGTTGTGAACAATTTTTATAAGATGCCACATGATAAGAACACCTGGAATCTAGTAGTTATAACCAGTAGTTACACAAAACAACCTCTGCATCCCTATTACTCTCTAGAAAATGTTTGCCACATTACGTGTGGCATTATGCCCATTACCTCTATTTCTTACCTTTGAACAATCTCTCCTAATGTGCTCCTCCTCGTGGCACTCAAAACACTTCACGTGTCCCTTGGATTTTTTATGGTGTGACTTCGACTTGCTTTTACCTTTGCCGTTGTTGGACCACTAATGTTGATCTATATCTTAAATCAATAGTCATCGCACTATAACCCACACTAGATTGTCATCTCGCAACTTTTTTTACCACTCCTTAAAGAATAAAGCGGACTTTACCTCTTCCGAGGTAATCATAGTACGTGCTCCCATAACTATATCATATCATGCTCTTCCTCATCAATGATCTTATCAACGTTCTTTAAATATCTCATGAGCTTATTAAATCCATTTAGGTGGGATCTAATAGACATATCTTCAATGTATCTAAACTAAAGTATTCTCTTCAACATGTACAAGCAACTATTCAAACCCTCATTACATAACATTGTGGCGTACTTCTTCTCAACCACCTCTATTAACACCTCATCCAAGAGGTTCAATTGGATTATACTCATTGCCTTCCTCATTAGCATGTCATTTTTGGCATCTTTCATTGTTTTAGGCAACTTAGCCTTGCCTTCCAATGCTTCGGCCAAACATTGAGTTGTCAATAGTGCCTCCATCTTGACGCTTCATAACCCAAAGTTGTTCCTTCCATTGAACTTTTCATTTTCAACTTTCACTCCATACATAATTGTAACAATGGAATTTCTAGATAATAATCAGATAAGTAAACACCCCAAATCAAAATCTAGAAAATCCTATCCTCAAGCTCTAATACCAAATATTGTAAAATCAATGCAGAATTTAATGAGGAACGATAAGGACATTAGACAATTTGAGTGCCGGTAGCTACTCCATGAGGAGAATTAGTGGCAAATAGGGTGCGTTTGGGAATCACTTTTGGGGAAAGCCTTTAGGAAAATGCAAAGACCTTTGACTTAAAGGTGTTTTTCAAAATGCAAACTGTGTTTGGTAAATTGTACTTTGAAAGCTCTTTGTAAAGTGCTTTGAGCAAAATAGTGTTTGGGAAATTACATTTACAAAGGAATTTTGTGGTAAAAAAAATTATCAAAAGAAAAATTAAAAAAAAAATTGACCGGCAATCGGCGACCCCGGATCTGGGGCGGCGAGGTCGCGCGACGCGCGCGACGCCGCCTCGACCTCCGGCAACCTAGATCCGGGCGTCGAGGTCGCGGGAGGACCGCCGACCGCCCGACCTAGATCCGGGTCGCGACGAGGTCGCGCGACCTCGCCGCCCCCGAATCCGGGGCGGCGAGGTGGCGGGAGGTTGCGTGACGCCGCCGCGACCCAGATCCAAGGGCGGCGAGGTCACGCGACCCAGATCTGGTCGCCGCTCGAGCCTCCGGCACCAAATCTGGTCGCGACCACCAGACCTATGACCAGATGGGTCGCGCGGCCCCGATGAGCTCCGTGCGGAGGTCACGGTGCAGCAAGCGACGGTCGCCGCCAACGCCGCGACTCGCGGAGGTTGCTCGACTCTCCGACAACGATCGCCTAGGTCGCGAATGTCCCCTGCGGCGATCGTCGGCTCGAGAAGATGAACAGTGTTTCATCCAAGGACACGAACCGGAAAAACAAAAAATTCATGAGGACAATTTTGGAAAAAAAAAAAAAGTGAACAGTATCGCCTCAGCATGCCGAAAATGCTGAAAAGCCCAAGGCAGCCCCCCACCTGCCTTGGGCTTTCAGCCTTAAAAATGCTAGCATTCAGTCCAAGTCTCTTCCAAAGTTTTTTTCCCAACATCATTTTTTTTGCCCAAAGGGCTTTGGACTCCCAAGGGGTTTTGGGAAGTGGTTCCCAAACGCACCCATAATCCACTATAATCAAAAAATAGAGTCATAATTGTTCATATGCTCGAGTGTTCCTATAATAAAGCTCAAACCCACTATGTTTATAAATAAATAAATACTCAATTTGAATGTAAAAGTCACAGCACAAAGTCCATGTGTTTAGAGCTCCCTCTCCATGTAACCCACATGAAACCCTCCTTGTACGGCTTTAGGATTTTCTTGTGTGTGGCATCCAAAGGAAGAGCTATAATGATGGCTAGAAAGAAAGGAAGGATATATTTTAATTGGGTTAATATCTTGAAAAATTCCAAATTGGTACATTTATGACAAATTTATTAAAGATTAATTTTTTGATCACAAAACCCCAAACTTATACATTTTTGACAAATTTTACCCCAAATTGATACACTTGTGATAAAATTTACCCTCTCTGTTAATTTATGTTAAATTTTACCATCAAATTATTAAGTTGAATGACATGTGACAGTTAATTGATAAATCGGTTTGAAATTTTATTTTTCGTTTGTCATAATTATATAATTTTTGTAATTTTTATGATATTAATTTAATTTAACGAAAGATATATTTGTCATAAATTTATCAATTTGAGATTTTTAGCAATCCAACATATTAGATTAGGATAAATTTATCATAAGTATATCGGTTTGAGTTTTTTGTGGTCATTTTGGGTAAATTTATCATAGGAATAATAGTTTGAGGTTTTTTATGATAAAAAAATTAATTTTAGGTAAATTTATTATAAATATATTAATTTAAAGTTTTTCATAGTATTAATCCATTTTAATTTAGGTCCCTTTTCCGGTCAAACCCTTGCTGACCGACCACTATCAAAGAAAGGGGTGGCGTCCACTTTTTTCCTTCCTCTTGGACAAGGACTTCTTTTCTACTCCCATGTTATTTTATCGAATAAATGAGACCCTTATTTTGTCCTTTAGATGCAGAAGAGCTTCCTTCTTTCTTGGGTAGATATAATTATAAGCCCCTCCTTGATGAGACATCTTCCTTTTAACTGAACTGATCTGCATCTTCCTATTGAGTCGGATTCAGTTTATAAGCTCAAATTTGATACATAATTTAATAAAAACAATAAGATTTCATGTAAGACCAAGCATATATCTTTGAAATATCGCCATAGGCGAAGTTGTTGTTGAGTACGTGGTGACCGAGTTAATGTTGGCCGATTCTCTTACTAGGAGACCACCTGCGAAAAGCAATCAAAAGCTTTGACAGAGATGTAGCCTACTCCATTTTTGTTACTCCATCTTGGAATGTGTATTGTTTTGTTCTTGAGAAAGTGAGGTTTGAACTTAATTGCTCTTAACAAAACCGTAGCACAAGTAGAACAACATGGTAGCCACGAACACTCTTAATAGGATTCACATTTTTGATCGGGGAACAGTCACGGTCGCTTCCTATGAGTCGCAGTATCGCTCCAAAGCTCTTTGCCAAGCCGAGATGTAAGCACACGACTCATGACGTGCTGCCTTAAAAGAACCGATAAGTCTTGTGCAACGAGAGCAAATTCAAATCAACAGTTCGAGACCAGGTTCATATCTTCTCAACTGTTGAATTTTGTTTCGCCATAGGTTCAAGGCTTGAATCGTGTTCATCCTTGGTTTGTATGCATTTTAAATGAGGAGGACTACAGTCTGGGCATTATAATCCCAGGGACAGAAATTCCATCGAAACCGGATTCAATCACGAACCCTATTGGGGAAATCACAACTTTAAGACGTTATTATTGTCATTATTGATACGTCTCGCCCAGTTTCTTTAATGCGCGTGGTGTTCTTCTTCCTTCGCTCAGGCCGATCATCACCTTCAAATAAAAGTCTGCCGCTGTGTATAGATAGCAAAGCAATGTTTTTCGAGGGCATTGCTAAAGATTGATAAATGTCCATCACCAGACATTCGGCCCTCCCCGGGACGTTACACAACACTAGAAGTCATTCATTACAGAATATGTTTCTTTCAAAAGTTTCAGCTACCTTTCGTAAAATCATCTAACACGGTCCTGTATCTATCATCACAATACTTCCACGTTTATTCTAGGTTTTCGGTCACAAGAGTGCCTAGAGGTGGCTCGATAACGAAAACTAGAGAGCCCAACACAAGGGTTAAGAGAGCAAAGACGAGCAGCGATTTGCAAGAATCCGCAGGTTGCCCAACGAGAGTGATTCCCTCTTCCTGTCCAGAGGTCGAAGATGCATCGTCCATTTGTAAGGTCGGGCACGTAAAATAGCCGTACACTATGCCCGTGACGGCTGCTCCCAAATGCGTCCTGCAACACCGCAGCAATGGTCATGGGCTTTCAGACTTGAAGAATCACGTGGCTAGCAAATGAGAGAGGATGCGCATGTTCTTAACCGGCTGGAGATCATCTTACCAGTCATCTATTGGACCAAAGTTGCTCAACAGGAAGCTGAGAGCCGTCGCGAGTATTGCCTTCTGGAACATACTCTCTGATATGTCTTTCGAAATCATGTCCTTGTTTTGGATTTGATAGATGAGCCACGCACCTATCATGGCAAATATCGGTCCCTGCAGCAAGATATCATATCAAAATCAACTGTCGCCCCAATAAGTTGAAAAATGCAGATAGTTCCACAGACAGCAATTCAACACAACCATGCAAGACTGATGGATTATATATGCTGAATCTGAGCTTGGCTTCTCAGTTACATAAATGTGGAGACAGAGAAAGGGGTGTAATGGTGCTTACCGTGCCACCGACAGTCGGGTCTGGCGTGTGTAGAAAGCTTGTCAAGTTGCCAGATATTCCTCCAAGTAAGTATATCAGGAAGAATGTGAATGAACCATAGCCTTTGCAAACCTTAGGCCCGAATGTGAGAAGCGCCCAACAACCAAGAGCCATATGGAAAACTCCAGAGTGCTGCATTCATAAAGTCATCTTGACAAAAATCTTCTAGATGGAATATAGAGCTCCGCACAGAATATTGAGAAATGTTCATGCAAATTCATTGTGACAAACTTTTTTTTATGACACTAGAAAGAAGAGTACTGCAAGAGCGATTATGCTCCTGATTATTAGCATCTATTCACGACTGTTAAATGCCTACTCAGAACTAATTACGTCTTTGGTTCGTATCTTGTGGAATAAAAACAACATGTGTGGACACAATCATCTGTCGTCACTGCATGTACAACAACTAGGAAATATGGCTACTGAATCGGTAGAAGAAAGGAAAATGAAACCAACCCTCAATCTTGTACCAGAAACATTGGTGTGACAAGCCTCCACCATTCTCCTGTCAGGATGAGGTGATTGATTTTTGCTCCGTACAGCAGCGGAAGAGAGAATAGGTCCATATCTGAGTTCCGCACAGGGCTCGCTATCTCGAACAGAAACACAGCAATGTTTATGGAAGCTATGATGCTTCTGCAGCCAAAGCACAAAAATGGGTTTTGTTAGACGTCTTACTCCCTGCTGAATAACACTACATATTGGACAATGAACTTTGGAGAGACCGTGTATTACATTAAGTAAAGATCTGAAGTGTCATCGAAGTTTTGTAAAACTTGAGAATTCCGCCCTTTCTCATCTCTTATTTGCCTTAGTTCATTGCGAACTCTCGTTTTCCTCCAATAACCTATTTTAGATTCTTCTTTGAGAGGCAACAGAGTTTCCATAACATCGCTTTTGGCGGTGATCTCGTCCTGAGGACTTGATGCACAGTCTCCGGAGTTGGTATCTGAACATGCGTAGATGTTAGATTATCGTCCTTTTTACATTAAAATAATTTGTTGAAAAAAAGAAAAACTCTGGCAATATGAATAAGAAAAGTAAATTGCAGTCATCAAACAAATGTGGACAGATATGAGAATTTCTGCTTACCCAACTTCTGCAATGAGTATAAACCAAAACATCTACCAGTTTCTTCCATTTAAGTTTGGCCAACAAATTTCATCACCAGATCGTCGGAATAAAAAATAAACAATCACACATACCTGACATGCTGTTTCCTTCCTTGAGTTTGCCAAGATAAGCATCCTGCAGGTCCAGCCCCCTTTGGGACTTGAAAACATCACTTTTTGCAAGCGCTTCTATCTTTACATTAGAATCGTCCAAGAAGGTCTTGTCAACATCACCAAGTTTGCCAAAATAAGAATCAAGTGCCCGCAATTGGCTCTCACTACTATCCTTGGAAGCATGACATATGACCTGTGCGCTTTTCCTGTGCGTGGCATTCTTCAGAAGGCCTTTTAGGTGGCCTTCTGCCCAATAATCTTGCTGTAAAAAGGATGCTCCGTTCATTTTCTCGTTTTGCAGATACCTGCAAGGCTAATGCATTAGTGTACTTCGGTCTCTTTCTTGTTTCTTGCTGTCTCTATATACTAATCAGTGGAAACAAAGACTTACCATCCTCTGCTGATATCAATAGAACCAGAACAGAACCATCTCGGACCATCTCTCGTGGAACCGAACAGCCCATGACACTGTCTTGCGATATTCCGGGTCATTGGAGGCCGACAAATATATGGTATTTTGTAACGTATTGGTGTCACAGCCATGTTAATCTGATCGAATTCATTGAAATCGAAGGTTTCAGTAACAACATAGAACATGACAACTACTGTTCGGCTTTGTGCAGCAGAAAAGAACATTTCTAGCTCGGGGGAAGGCGCATGAAACAACACCTTCAGCACGAAGAACGAGGAGGAAAGCCACTTGATGTGACGAATAGCAGCTCAACCGAAGGCTAATTTTAAACAAACGTGAGGACAGTTATTGCCATGTGAAAATTCTTCATGTGGAATAATAAAACTTGCAAAGTGAAACATATAAAAGGCTCCTAATATCGGTGGATCCTCGTTTAAGAAGGTCATGCTCCTAGATATAGTCCTTAAAACCGACAGCCATATTTCAAGCTTTTGGACGACTGATTCTCTGTAAACACGCCGTATGTGGTCAGAGAACCATGTACCACAGAAATCTTTCTTTGCTGAATTGCTGCAAAAAGTTCCTTTTCCGCTCATCGAAGCCGATAAATTTCTGGGCAGCCCATGCATGTGAACACAAATGCTATTTCAGTCACAACAAAGAACACATTATGTTCCTGTTTGCTCATCTCAGTAAAGTAATCCCAGCCCGTCAAACCAAATGCAAACTTGATATTATCCCACCGTTCAACGAAGCAGACAAAAAAGAAGCAGAACTCTAACACAGATAAAAGAACTAAACAGGATGGAAGATGGAGCACTTGTACACAAACAAGTGAAGAAAAGGAAAGAGAAAGGACAAGAAAATGGAACCCAAAACTCACGAACCGAGCATCATCAAGAAGAGGAAACTACTGCCATGTTCACCATATCAGGAGGGTCTCGCTTCAGAGCTGGCGGGGAGGCATTTTAGCAACACAATCCAACAACCTGTGACAATGTCTTGTACTTGCGTTCCATTAATGGAAGTCTTGTAATGTTTCTGAAAGCGCCAAACAAAATGAAACAAACGACACAATGCAAAGGACCAACGTGGGGCCTGAAGTCCGAAAGGAACAGCAATGACAAGAGAGTCGAGATGGGGAGTTTCTGTTTACGGTTTGTGATCCCGCCTTATCTCCGTTGGACCATTGGGATGTTGCCACATCTCGGCCACAATCTCAAGCTCTCACCCAAGCCTGGGAAGCCCATCAGCACCTGACCCCACCAAGGATTTCATTTCGGGATCCTCCACCCGAAACGTGCACGACACTTTCATCTGAAGCACTTGCGCTTCCGGAAAAAATTCAGTGAATTTGCCTTTCTGCTTGATTGTGCGAACCGCAGAGAGAGCTGGCTAGGACAGTGCCAACATTGATTCTGACACGAGCCGAATTCGGAATGATTCCTTGTGAATTTCTTCGTGTTCGGGCGTGTGTCGGGTCCTCTCAATTGGATTGGACAGACGGACTAAACGTGGAGCATGAAAGCTAGACATGAGGTTTCGCCCGATTGCAACACTTGGGAAAAAAATTTATGTGAAGTTCATCTACTTTAGTGCGTGACTAATCGTAAATTTTTATTACGGCGCCTGAGTCCAAGAGGTTGATGCAGGTTGGCAAGCAGAAGTTCCCTAAGATGTGAGAAGAATATCCACATATAAGATTGTACTCGCACCTCGATTCCATCCCCTATAGTGGGCTGCTCGACTATGGTCATATCTAGTACAAACAATGGGAAAAATTACTAAAAAAAGAAAAGAAAAAAACCTAAATCTATTTATAGATACTAATTCAATCATAAACATTTTAGTTTTATCAATTTAGCTATAAAAATTTTAACAATTTATTAATGTAGTTCTTCTAGTCAATTTTGACCAATAATTGTAGATATAGACTTGTCTATCGTGCGTAACATAACTAATCTTAACTTGGATAATTTTTTGCATTTTTATTTTTTTTTGAATCTTTCATAAATTTTTTGAATTATTTTCCTCTTTTTCTTTTCTTTTTGGCAAAGGAAGAAGGAAAAAGAAGACATAAAAGAAAAAAGGGAAATTTTGAAAATAAAAATAAAAATAAAGAAAAATTAAAGCAAATGCAAAAAATTGACTTCACTAGCGTGACTATACTAGACGACCAACATTTATGTCGACAACTGCTAGCTAATTTAGAATGACTATATTGATAAATCGTCAAAAAACTTAGTACCACATAGGCCTAATTTAAGGTTACATGTGATAATCAGGATAAAATTTAGGATACATTTAATGTCGGCTCAAGGCAGGATAAAGTTGGGTACGAGAAGGATATAGGCCAAATAAAATTATTCTACAGGGAATGTGGGTTAAATATGAGCAAGATTTCTAATATTCATAATAGGAAAATTATTTTTCTCAAATAACAAATTTCTTAAATTAATAAAATTAAAAATATATTCAATTTAAATAATATATGAATTATAATAAGAGAAATTCAAAATAACAAAAATTAACAATTTATTTTTAACTTTAATCTTATTTTTGTTTATATATTTGAATTTATACTATAATCTATCTTATAGTATAGATTCAATATATACATATTAATATATTTATTACATATTTTAGGTATTTTCGTTTTAGTTATATTAATACAATTTACTATTTAATAATTTTTTTATTAAAGAATGATGGAAGTGGAAAAAATAAATAAATAAATAAAATAATTACAAAAAAAGAGGAAAAATATAATAAAATATAAAATAAAAATAACGTAGGCAAGAGTATCACGAGAGATTTTTAACACTTCCATTTGTGAACTTTTACATTTATTTATACTGATATGTTTTTTTATATCAAATAATGTACATCATATAATGTGAATATATCCAACTTTATTATTGCGATTCACTAAACAGTGAATGGGTTATAATAAAATCCTCAGATTTCATATTATATCATATCTAATCTTATTCTGATTAGAAATTCAGACCACCAAACGTAGCTCAAAGGTTTGAGACTAAATTAACATCCGTATAAAAAAATCTAAGGACTTTTGGGTAATTATCCCCCAAAGATTTGATCTTATAGCCACAAGTACAAAGAATCCAGCTCTCAATATCCGCTGAATTTAGTTTGAGAGCTTAACCATTTAATTAAGTCATCACCATTTTGAACTGAATATAATCACTTTATCCCACACCTTTGAATTCTTTTACCAAAGACGGGCTTTAATATCTAGAAAAAAAAATTACTATAAAATTTGGGATGAGTTTAATTTTTTTATTATAGCACATAACCTATAAACAGACACTGGCTGCATTTGGTTTGATTTTTGGAGAAAGCCTTTGGAGAAATGCAAAAGCCTTTAGTTTAAGGGAATTTGATGAAAAAAGAAAAGATTATTTGGTAAATTGTAATTGAAATGTGCCTTGGGAAGCAACTTGGGGAAAATGATGTTTGGTAAACATATATTTGGAAGGTTCTTTGGTGTGATTAATTTAAGTTTTTTAACTTTAATTTGTTTAAATTTGGGGGAAAAAACAATGATTGTAACTTTAATATTTTCGCACCAAGAGTAATGCAAAAGAAACATGTTTACAAATTAGTGAGAATCTTCCATTTTTTTTATTTTTTTTTAATAAAAACACCAAAGGCTCGCTCAATTTATGAGCATGCTGAGGAATAGGCATAGGCAAGGTTAAACACTTCTCAATGACCCATAGGGAAATCTTAATCAAGTGATAATACGCATAAGTATATTTTAACCAAAAGTTAGAGTAGAGTTTATCAAGACAAGCACAAATAAAGATTGCACATGTAATTCTACTAGAAGCTAAGGGTGTAGTTTACATAAAAATCTCAGTTGGACACTTATAATCATTGGTCGGATCACCAACTTATCACAAACCAAAAGTAGATCAACAAAAGGAGCCCCAGACACCCCAAGTACCACAACTTGGCACGAATGGATACTAAAGTGCCAAAAGTTCATAAGAATATATTTAATTACCAAAATCGGAGCAAAATAGATCAGTTAAATGTCAACAATGAGAAATTCCGCCAAAATGCCAACTAACGTTAAGGTGACTTGATAAGCTAAAAGCAATGTTGTTTTGCACGCTAGCATGGTAGAAAAAGACATTGTTTTGTTTCATATTTGAATTTTAATATAAATATTAATTAAATTAAATTTAAAACTTTAAAAAAAAAAAAAAAGGATTGTAAAAGGCATTTAGCGAGGGCAATGCAACCCCTCATTGTCGCCGGCCCTCGGCGATGGTGAGGGGAGGGCGACCTTGGCTAACCGATGGTGAAGGCTTGCAAGACCTTGCCCAAATCTAGGGCGAGGGTCGCAGCCCTCCACCAGATCCGGTGAGGGTTGCTGGCCCTCACGTAGCCCGACCAAGGGCCATCGCCCACTAGGGCAACCCCCCAGTTAGTAGCAGCCCTTGGCCCGACTAGGCGAGGGCTGGCAACCCTCGTTGGATTTAGGAGAATGCCCCAACCCTTGCCCCAAATCTAGGCAAAGGCTTGCAAGCCCTCACCACTTGGTGACCCTAATCAACTACCCCCTACCATCGTTGAACGCCTTTTGCAATCTTCTTCTTCTTCTTTTAAGCTTTAAATTTAATTTAGTTAATATTTATATTAAAAT
The DNA here is from genome assembly GCA_014182375.1 of Eucalyptus virginea. Taxonomy (NCBI): domain Eukaryota; kingdom Viridiplantae; phylum Streptophyta; class Magnoliopsida; order Myrtales; family Myrtaceae; genus Eucalyptus; species Eucalyptus virginea. Next base: position 19,499,917 of record CM024523.1, on the reverse strand, counting down.
TCAAATAAAATGCAAAACGGCGTCATTTTGGCTCTTCTTTGCTGACTTAACTTTTCAACAAGCCATGTAGGCCACTTATATTATAAAAAATAAGCCACCTCGAATTTCCGACACCCTTCGTTGGAATTGGCACTTAAATGCCACTTTCTACTTTTTGGAACTTTTGGTATTCAAGTGTCCCCTCGTATTAAGTTTTGACACTTGCATTGTACTTTTGCTTTAACAAAAGTGAAGAACAAGTTTCTATAGATACCCAATCTAGCATAAATGTCCTAGTGACCATTCCATGACTAAGGGTACAAGCAAGCAAATTCCAACAGTTCTTGGTCATGATCTATTAGTACCAATCCTCTTCGTTCAATGTTAGCCTCGCGTCCATTCATGATCATCTCTAGCATCTATGAGGACCTCAGCGTTCATCAACCTCTTTGAAATTTATCAGGTTCAGCCATTTTGGCTTCCACTGCCCAATATCAGCCTCATACCGTTGAAGCCTGCACCAAATTGGAGCCCTTGTAGAGTTCCTCCTATCATCTATAAGCTTAGAATTGGCCTATTATAATAGAACATTTTTGTGAGCTGTATCATAAAAGATGAACTTAGAAGAAAAAGTAACTGAGCAAGAGATAAACAGTTGAATTTCAAGTAGAAATAAGTCATTTAAATATAGTAATTACAAAAGACTATTAATTTAGGATCACTTGAAAAATTAAAACTTGGAAACTATTAACAGCTACTCAAAATTACAAAGAATGCCTTGACAACTATTGCTAACTCTAAATTCGGGGTAAGTACACTATCAGTGTCAAAACTTGTGTACGGCGCTCACTTTGATGCCAAAATATTATTTTGGATTACTTAAGTGCCAAATCGGAGGAAAAACGATCACTTTGGTGCCACCGGCAAAAGATTCCGGCCAAAATTATTACGTGACTTTTATATTTTAAAAAAAAAAAATCGACATGGCTTTTAAACAACGTCGTTTTCCATCATCCTTAAGAAAACGACGTCGTTTTGCCATCCTAAGTGGATAGCCTCACAAAAATGACGCCGCACAACTCATTTGGGGATTTTTTTTTTTTGGATTGAAATTAGGGTTTTTTTTTTTTTTTTTTTTCCGATCCTCACCCAATGTCGACCTAGCTCGCTCGGCCACCGTCGCTCGGCCTCCGTCGTAGTAGCACCATCTCCCAATCTCTGTAACATTTCACCAGCTTCAACATCCTCAAATTCTTCGAGTCGATGATCAACGAACCGAAGCACTATCTATTGTAGAGCTCCTTCAAGCAAATTGTTTTGAGGGAGGTGGAAGCCGCACCAGGCCCAATCGGCTCCACCGTAGCACCTTCAATGGGACTCTGGAGCCGCTTCATAGATAACTCTTCCAAGGAGGCGCAGTGATCAATCACGGCGTTCATGCCTTTGGCTCCGAACAAACAAGATCCGCACGAGAGCTTCCTCAACCCTTGACAATTGCTTGTGAAGACCATGATCCCCATGTCCATGAGCGCGCGGCAGCCACGCATCTTGAGGCGCGTGAGGTTCCTACACTTGAGCGAGACCAGCACGAGCGCGTCGTCGCCGATGCTCAACGACTTGTGGTCGCACTTGAGTGCAAGCTTCGTGACAAAGTCAAACCGTGCGAACAACGCCGAGACCACGTCCAGCAACTCCAAGTGGGCGTGGAGGGTGAGCCTCTGGCGGCTCTAGCCTTCAATCACGAGCCAGTGGTGGCACATGAGGGAGCACCGGCCTCGGTTGCTGGAGCCTAGGTACTGGAAGACGCAGGCCAGGCACTCGTCGGGAAGATCAGAGATGGAAAAGGAGAGATCTAGGGTGGCACACTCGTCGGCGGCCTCCCCGAACATTGGCCAGATCACAGCCTTCGACTTGGCCACCGAGTGGCCGTCGTCAGGGTCGGGGTTAAGATCAGAGCCACGGCCGCCGAGCGTGGGGGCCATCAAGGACGGCGACTGGCCCATCGCCGGCGGAGGTAGAGGCGATGGATGTGGGCAGTTGAAGGGGGAGGAGGAGGGAAGATTCATATGGCTTATCTTCTCTCTCTCTCTCTCTCTCTCAATTTGGGGATTTAGGGTTTTGAATTGGGGGAGAGACACCAAACGGCGTCGTTTTCTTGTTTAAATGCTGAATGTACTCTCTGGCGAGTCACATCAGCTTCAAAAATTAATTAAAAAGTACCACGTTGGATTTCCGGCCAACCAGATCAGCGTTGACACTGAAATGATTGTTTTTCAAAAGTTTTGGCACTTAAGTGATCCAAATTAAAGTTTTGGTACCAAAGTGAGCGTCGTACACAAGTTTTAGCACTGATAGTGTACTTACCCCCTCTAAATTCCTATTTGTAATTTAAAGGAAGCCATTCCTGACAAACTATCTAACCTAATAGAGTTCCAAATGGACTTAGCAAGTTTCTCCCTGCTAGATTATCATTTGTGCTATTCAACCTTGAAAAAAGGTTTTGGTCCAACTCAAACCTCCAAGAGTTTTGATCAATTAAAGTAAGAAAATTTTCATCAATTTAGAGTTGACACACCGAAGCTCCATTGTTCATGAACTTGAATGCAATACTCTGAGAATAGCTCCTAACGAAACTTGTCTTAAATCCACCAAAGTTCAATGGACATGCCATCTACATAGGTTTGCTTTAAGGGCTAGGGATAAAAATCATTTTTACTGGAAAAGCTAATAAGCGTGAAAGTTGTGGATTCTCTCAGTCAATATATCTCATGGAACTGCCATCTTTCAATACCAAATTCTGATATTTTACCAAAAGTTTAATCAAACAATATAAGAACCAAAAGATCGGACCTCGAGCACTTCAACAAACAAGACAACAAGGGAGTTTTCTATTGAATACAGCTCGTGCTCAACAAAAAAATCTGGATTAGGATTAGGATGTAATCAAAGTCAGGGAATGAGAAAATCCAAGCATACATAGATTCTCAATCTACTTCTAATACCTTGCACTCTTCCATTTCAATCAATGTGGGAAACATTAATATTTGCATTTGGTTAAACCCCTCCAAAACGCACCCACTGAGGGTAAAAATAACCTAATGTTGACGTTGACTAATTTCAGAACTTCATTGAGTCATAAGCTATGTCCCGAGAAGGGGGAACTCCAACGTGGGACAAGTTTCTTTTGTTTTGTTTTTTTTTTTTTCGGTAAAAAAATATGGGAAACGTTAATATTTGCATTTGGTTAAGCCTCCGGGATCATCATTTCATTTAAACAATGCCGCTCTTCAAGGTTTATTAAAGGAAAAGGAACAAGGTGAAATTTAAAAGCTGAAACTGAACTGGAGAGAGCTACGCTGGCTGTCAAGCCTTTTCACAGTCAATAAAATCTTTGGGTTTTACCTTGGCACTTGAATTACTTCATCGGGAATGGCCACAAGATACCAAGCGAAAAGTGCAGCGAAAACCCTCAACGTTGCTTATCATCACTTAAAAATTACCTACCATATCCTTAATTGCACCCATAAATTTCGGACCTTGATTGCATATTCCTGAAAATTTTACAACTTAATCAAATGCGGAAGGTTTCTAGAACTTCATTGCACTTGATTGAATAAATTGACAGGGCTATAGCTGGATCGCATTCTGTACATACGATTTAGCACTTGTGATGCAATTTTCTCAGACTCCACGGTTCCTATTAACAAAATTTTAGGGTTCGGATAGATCCCTTCAATCAAAAATTTTATCAGAAAATTTATATACTAGCGAAACGCTCTGCCGTAAATCTGAGCAAGTAGAACAAGGTGACCCAAATTAACTGCAGCTTTCTTTGAGAAGAACTTCTGCATCATGTTCTTGCCAAGCTCAGGTTAATTTGAACACTCAAAGCATTAAATGGCTTGAATAGGTGATGACGTCGACTCCTGTTTACATAACAAACTTAAAATGGTCCTGTTTCAACAGGAGCACGTGATTCTTGTAAAGGAGAAAAGACCAATATGAGTCGAAGGTGGATAAGCCTTAAAGCCTCTGAATACAGAAGAAGGGATATAGCATTGGGCCCTCATCCTGTTTTTGACATAATAGTGACTAGAGGGGCCTCTAGTCTATCTGACCTCACATCGATCGCAGACCTTCATCTGATGGAAAGGCATATAGATTCTGCAAATGCTACCTCCGCAGTGAAGAGATGCAAGTGCAGCCTCTGCAAGTGCCCATAAACATGGATAGCAAAGTGGTAGATTCTGCAGCCAGGAGCACACAGAAGCATGGCATGCCACATTGGTGCTTTCAATCGTCAGAGATCCAAATTTTGAAATCCTTTATGGGCAATTAACCAGTCCATGCACCTGTACTTTCACAAAGGAAAGTGGCAGTGACAATAGTACCTGTTTTAAGGAATTATAAGCCAAGAAGTAGTTCAGTATGATCACAGTTATACGAGTCCTTCAATCTCATCCAGAGTTCTCACAAAACGAATGGTTCAACTGAGATTACATAAACAGAAGCTCACATCACGAGGTCTCAAAATTTCTCTACGTCCTTCTTTAGTGTGCAGCACACTATATTACTACTAAAATACATATCCCTTTCTGCTCTCTCCCCTCTTGATTTAATTCAAAAGAGGAACCAATTTCCACAAGCACATTTCGTTAAATTGCATATGGTTCAATCCTCTAATGTTTTTTGACTACATAATCCCCTTTCTGAGTTATGAAACTGGTGGTCACTCAACCAAATTCTAAAGCTCTGTTATTAAAGGAAAACATTGCACGTCAACTACCTAAAGGAGGAAAGGGCTTTCTAAAGGGAAGAATTTGATCTTTTGTGTAACTTCTAACAAAACATCTCTTCAAGGAGGTGCAACCTATGTAAATGAGCATAAGGTGATTGTTCAACTGTAAAGTAGAAGCGGGAAAAAAAAAACATTCTCCCTATTTTCAAGATTTTGCTAATATATTTTATCCCACAGCACCCTGAGGCCACAAATTATTCCAAAACAATGTCCAGCTAAAGGTCACATTCAGAGTCCTCAGTCCACTGAGTATACTCAAAATTGTACGTACCTCCAAGAGCTCGATCTTCTCGAGGTCCTCAAAATATTTAGATGCAAGAGAATGCTGCAGCTCCCAATTTTGACAACCAGAAAACAGCAGATATAGGACCATGACCAACTGAAATTGGAGCGAATCCACTTAATTTCATCACACTGCTAAAATGCAGCAGTTTAATCATCTCAGATCACGTACCATAAGTAACTCAAACCAAACAAAAAAAGACAGAAGGTCACGCAATTTAAAACCACTTACATTTTAAACTTCAGTTCAGGAACAATTCAGAACCTCAAAACATGCAAGTACCCAGGGACCTGAAAATTAATAGGCGTAACTATGGCAGCAAGGTGAAAACAAGAGAATCCAGAATATGTGAGTGGCTCACCAGGTAAAATGTACTCATGAGCGACTTAGGAAACGGCATACGCATACAGGCTTCCTGTTCAACAGAAATAATGGACCATATGAAATGACGGGCTAGAGAACAGATCCATCAAATGGTTAAGCTTAACTTGATTAATCCAATTGTCTCTGAGAACTTCCTTGAATTCCTTGTAAAATGTACATCTAGCTCTTTCTCTCTCTCTCTTCCAACTGTCATCGGTTAGAATGAAGAAGGCTGTCTGAGCTTTTTATTTGCTACATTATCCTCCATGTTGATGAACAGAATGTTTTTTTCTTTTTTTTTTTTTTTTTTGGGGGGGGGGTTTGGTTTGCATTACTCTTGCAGTAAATATATGAAAGATCAAGATTACCTTGTCCAAGAATCAAAATAGCATTTGATGCCAGCGAAATGACACTTTGAATCTTTTCGCTCGTAAAAATTGCTTGGGCAACTAGCAAAAGAAAACGATACATGTAACTGTCCAACCCCTCCATTGGTATCAATAAAAGAATAAATAGGAAATGGACACAAATAAAAGGCATTGCTGGAATGGGGGAATCAAATGACTATCGTTAGTTAAGAAAAAGCAAGCAGTAAGTGCCAAACAAAGTGCTACGCTATATAGCTTAAAGGAATTAACATAACGAGAGGCATGCATCATACTCATCAAATGTAAAAGCCCGTCTTCTTTGGGTAATACAAAGTAGAAGCAGCGTGACCAAAAATCTATTTGCAGATAATCTAAAATTTGTATGTAATGAAAACCTGAAATCTGCATCAGCCTTTCACGACTCTGATTTCCATCATTTGCATCATTAGCAGCCTCCATGTCAAATCCAACCATCATGTGCACAGTATTGGATCCATCGTCTATCCAAATAGTTCCCGAACCTACAGAAATCATTGTTGATGCAATTTTTACAAGAAAGATACAGCGTAATGACAAATTAATCAAGGACACTACTTTCCAAGAACCTGACACCTACACCATCTTACTACCTTGGGTCTATGAGAAACCAGGCAACAGTCACAATGCAGTTCCCAACATTTCAAATCTAAAACATCATAATAATGAGAGAGCACCATACTCATTGCAATATCAGGAAAAGCAGTCAAGTGGTGCACTTTCATGACATGAGGCATATGCTTCAAATGGAAATTAACATCAGAAGCAGTGGGTGCCTTGGACTTTGGCAGGCATACAAGGTGTAAATCTCCAACTGAATCCAAAACAATGAAGGATCTTGGGGACAAAGGCTGGATGTAAAGCACTTTAAGTGACGTCACTGGTGTGGACATAGAAGTCGAGTCTGCACTATCCTCGCTCTTCAATGTCACAAAACAAGAACTCCCATCATTGGCCTCTTGCTTTAACTTGACTGTTGACTGTTTCACTGCAAGTAATAATACATGTTCGCCACTGATTAGGTAGACCACAGCGAATATAAAACATGACAAATAACAAAACCAATCATAATCTAATAGTCCATGTATCAGGTCTTTCTTCAAAAAGAGGAAAGAAAAGGAGAAAAAGAAAGGCAGCACACTCAACAACGCACAAGCAGAGATCTGGAATGAGATGAAAAGAACCATTTGAGGAAATCAATTATATGAGTCTCATTCCATAAGCCAGTTATACAACAACAAAACCAGTGCAAAACAATAGTAGATAAGCTAAGGATAAGAGCTTGTTCTTTGGTTTATTATTCCAATTCCAACCTAGCCCTAAACTAGCCTATCTTCTAAAATTTATGACAAGATGCAAATACTTCAGTAAGAACTGCAAATCTGGCATCTGATAGTCTACAATTACTAATTAACACCAAATGGCTGTTTATCTTTCACTATTCATGCTACTTGCATGTCCAAATGATTATTATTTCTAGTAACAGAAGCCATGACAGAATTAAAAATCCAGCCATTGGAGCAAATAATCAATCTTATGAGAAGATGCAAATAATTATCAAGAATAAGATGATAGAAGTTTGTTAAAAATGGTTTATTTAGTTTGAACATAGTCCTTTGGATGCTTCAGTGGAGATATATACTAAATCTAAAAGGGAGGACAAGGAGACATACAAAGGCATGGAAATAAGGGAATATATGAACTATTAAACATTTTGAACTTAAAGAAACCTTGATACTAAATTGAGTGCAATGGCCAAGAATGATTCATATCGTTGACCTTACTTAGTGAGTTAAGGCTTAATTTTGTTGTTTTGATGGTTCACTGGCTGGATCAACATTATTGAGATATGATCAACCAAATTAAACTCAAAGGCCAATGCTTCCAACAACCACACATCCACACATATGACTGGATGCCTGGATATGGTTGACCAAGGAGCTTTCTAATGGAAATAGAAAGAACTAGAAAACAATCGTTTTGATAAAAATTAACTGTCGAGCTACAGTTGAAACAGAGACCAGAAAACAGGCCTCTTATGATTGTCTCTCTTGATAGGTGACTCAGGCTTTTTATTGTATTATCTAGCCCAAAGGTTTGATACTCACTCTGGCATGGACCCAAAAAGAAAACAAAGTTTGACATAATCGTAGTATCTAATGGCAGTTAGAAATGCAAGTAAGCTGAATATGATGACAGGGACCACACAAAATAGAGCAGGCGCATTACACCTGTAAAACAACTTTGGACCACACAAAATAGAGCAGGCGCATTACACCTGTAAAACAACTTTGACGAGGAATCATGCTTAAAAAAAGCACCCCTGAGTGCTCATATTACATATTCACAGCAGAGGATGGAACTAGTTTTATTTTGCAGTGCAAAGAAAGAGTAGCCTTACATGGTCATCACCTCAAAAAGTACCACAGAACCAACTATTAAACAATCAAAGACAAAAATCACAGCAAGAGAGGCGAGATAATCTTACCTGTGATGGAAAGAGAAAAAATGTCTAGCATAGTCTAGGAATTGGTAGTTAAGGTCAGACTGTTTTTTTTTTTTTTTTTACAAGCAGCACATTATAACAGTATCGCACAGTTGACTGAAAGGGAATCCAAATTCATAGTTATTTTCATACATATGAATGTACAATTTCACCAGCATCACGAACTTAATGCCCAGTTATCAAGCAAAAGCATGTTCTCCTGAAGACTTAGGTTTTCCAGCATAATTACTAGACACTCACTCCATCGCATATTTCGTGCCGACTCAAAGAAAACTCAAAGAGAACTAGCTCGCAAGTTTCTTCATTCATATAGAACACCTTACAAATAGAGAATTTAACATACATAAAGGCACATCCATATAAACAGGAACTTCAAAATAGGGGGTCTAATAGGGAAATTACAGCTTGTCTTATAAGACGATATGAAGCCTTGGAATGATAGGTGAGATGACATGTAAAATCTCATTGTTTTTTCCCATACAATAGATGACAGGCAACAAGTTTAGATTAAAGTGATCAATGCACTATGAAGAGGAAACCTGAATGTTTGCAACTGCTGGGATTAATCAGCCATCAAGATAAACGTTGCCAGGAACTAAGGCATGTCGTCTTTTCTATCAGAGTTCACCATACAGCAACATTCTAGAAAGTGAAGAAAATTTTAGTATCAGTAGGACTGATGCATGGCAGAACTGAAGCAACCGATCAAGATTGAGGATGAAGCAGCTTAAGTTTAGATTTAGGACGAGACATGATTACGTTACTTGTAGAAAAAGATGTGAATTTCGCATTTGTTAAGTTGAGATGAGTTGTCCTTTTATTCTCCAAAGGCAAAACAGGAAACTAGTCAGTTAGTAATCATAGTGTAATCAAGTATAAACGAGGAAGTGTTGCAAACCGGATCTCAAACATCAGAATAAGATATTTAGTCTCTTGATCCAGTTCTTCCTCCTCTCATTTTTCTTCTCTTGCTTGTCCCTCATTCTCCATTTTTGTCATTTATTTCATTCTCTGAATCTTCCCAAAATTTCTATATGTATCAAATAATATAAGAGTACTTTCCAGGCTGCTGAAGGTATTGAAGCAACCAATTTAAAATTTCAAATAACTGAAGAATTGTCAAAAGGTCTGCTTCAAAAGCGAGATGACTTTATATACATGTTACAAAAAAGCTCGCAGAAACAATTAGATTAATTAGTAGAGATCAATCTCACATGCTTTACAACTTACTATAGGAACTAAAAAAGGGCATCCTGAACAATTTCAATGATTGGGCTCCTTGATATTCCTAGTATAGTAGATGCTATTGCATACAATCATACTTAATTAGATATCATTGTTTGATCTTAAAGGGGATCTTCTATGGTTTCACAGTGAGTTGTTTTCTCTTGGTTTCGTCCAGTCATTAGTAACACGATTAGTTTTGAATAATAGCGGATAGAAATAACACTCGTAAAGAGTGCACTGCAACCAAGAAGTATAAACCTGCCTGCCCATCCACACCAAACTAGATGGAGTTCTCCAAAAGAGCCTGCTAGTGGAAGAAGCCCTTCTAAGGATAAGAAACACGGGGCTAGACCTGCATAATCTAGAATGTTATCAATTGTGGTGCAACCTGTAGTTTATTATCTAATGAATTTTCGCGTTCTGATACTCCACTCAAGAGTTAATAGTATTCATCAAATCACCTCCCATCTCATGGACATTTTTGAGAAAAAGATGGATTAACAGAAAAAAGATTTTGCATAAAATGTGACCATGAGATAGGGAATAATTGGAACAAAATGGACTGGGTGGTAGAGTTGTGGAAACACCTTTCCTTCCCTATTTTGGACCTTAGTTCCATGGAACAATATGCTATTAACACTAAGTGTGGATGGTATGAACTGCCTAAACAAGGATTTTCAACAGCGAATAACAAGAGCTATTACTTGCTACATCAAAAAATTTGCATTAATGAATGATGTAAATCCATTGTCAAATCAAAACTACACATGTAAGATGAAATGGTTGCTGCTATCTGCTCAAATAACGGTTAAAAGTTATCTGCTCAAATAATGGTTAAAAGTTCTAACTGAATAATTAAATAAACTAGATAGACCTTTCTCCTCATCTTAGGTTGATGGATCATATCAACTGGAAGATACCCTTCAAGTATAATGCACATTCCAGTTGACCGAGCATAATTCTAATTGTTTTGTTCCGAAGCAAAGATATCCATAGAGCAATTCGTACTATTTAGACATTCACGATGAAGACACTTATTGCGCCATCGTTGCCACTTCTTTCATTAGTATAACCAGAAAGGTCTATGCATAGCAAAGTCAAGTCGCTACCTCTAACTTCAGCTGAAAAAGTGAAAGATCCTCCAGATTGGAGAAGACCCACTTCAAGGGTGAGCTCTGGTAAGCTCTCAATAACCAGGAAAAACTCGTCATATAAACTATGAATTTTAAGTAAATGAGGTATTTAAAGGAGGCAGGGGATTAACACTTAAAAGATACTCCAAAATAAATGAGGAGAATTTCGGTCCATTTGTAGAGGACAAGGTCTTTCTTGAGAACACAATCAATTTATGAAGGTAAAAGAAGATAATCAGCAGTTGTTGAAATCTCCAAAGGCAATGATCATCTTGGTGTTCACTTTTCTTTTGATCATCCATTCCCAAGACATAACCACAATTCAAATTCGACAGTAGTTTTCACGATGAAGATTCATGACTAGATGAGTAAACTTCCGGAAGAAAATAAGGAGAAATACCATATGAAAGACACCTTCTATATTGTTAACTAACACAAAACTTAAAGAATTAGTGAAAATTAAGCGCAAGAGCAAGTTAGCAGATGCCATATGGCAGCAATTAAGAAACTGATAAAGATTGATGATGAAGCAGCTTGAGTTAGGAATGCCAGTTGCTTGGGGGAAAAACATGCATTGAACGTGAGTTAAGTTTCTGTAAGCAGTTAGTCATAATTCGTTACTGAATCGATTAGCAGTTTGTTGTTCCACAATTCAGTATGTGACAGGAGCAAGTGTTGCAAACGGAAATCAAAATTATTTAATTGGCGGAGATTTCCTCTCAGCATCTTGTTCTTAATCCTCCTCTGAGTTTTCTCTCACTCCTCTCATTTCCCATTCTTATCCACTATTTCAGTCTCTAGTTATCATGGACTAAGACCTCTTCAATGTCTAAAAGACATTATAACAAAGGTCAAGTTGACTTATTAAGTTAAGCTAACCTTATGAAGTTCTCTGATTAAATTTTATTTTGGAGCACATACCAAATCATAGCTGCTAAGTAAACCACATTTTGAAACAGATATTGTGCAATCATAAATATACTAACACCCACAATGAGTAGAAAGGACCTAAAATACAATGAACATGGATCTAAGCAACACCTTTCTAGCAAAAAAAAAAAAAAAAAAAAAAACAGCAAAAGAAATTACAACAGAACAGAAAAAGCCACTCACCGGATGCAGGGTGCTTATCATTCTTCCCTCCCAAACTAACATTGCGAGCATTCTCCAAATTTCCCCCAATCCCACTTCCAGTCACTCCATTAGGCAAGCGGCGATTACCAAGCTTCCCATTTGAATTCAAATTCCTGACTCTCTTGCTTCCTCCCTTAACAAGAGCCATCAGATTGAAAACCCGAACCCCATTCTCCTCCCCCAAGACCATCAACCCGAAAGAAAAACTAATCGACCAAACCGGCCTGCAACACTCAATTACCGCACACCGCATCAACTCCAAATCACCCCCATCGCCACCCCCACCACCAGCACCCCCATCTCCCAAGGCCTTGACCGCGAAAACCCAAATCTTGCCGCTCGAAATCGAGTACATGGCGAAGAAATTCGTCGACCCAGAAATCTTAATCGAAACCCCATGACGATTATCGAACACAACCCCCAAGCCGGGATCAAAGGTGAGGCCTTTCTGCTTGCAAACGACCCGAGCCCTAGCGAACCTGTCGCCGCCGACGCCACTCTGGAGGACGTAGAAGCGGAGCAGGATCTGGGACCCGCCCCGGTGCGGCCCGGAGACGAGGAAGACGACCCGCGAGGATGAGCCCTCGCCCTCGCCGCCGCCGCCGCCGTCCCGCCGGCGGAGGAGGAGGAGGAAGGCAGAGGAGGAGGAAGGGGCGGGGACGAGGGTCTGGGGAGGGGGAGGGAGGAGGAGGAGGGGAGGGAAAGAGGGGAGAGGCGGGGGTAGAGGGAGACGGAGGAGTCGGCGTGCATGAGGGCGAGGGAGAGGGAGTGGGGGTCATAGAGGACGGCGGTGATGGCCGGGGACGGGGAGAGGGAGAGGTTGGTGGGGATGGTCAGCTTGGAGGCTTGCACCACCACCATGAGAGAGCTCAGACGGCGGCCGGTGGTGGTGGTGATGGTGGTGGTGGTGGAGCTCTAGCCGTCGCTGGTGGTGGAACTTTCAGGTGCGAGATCGGGAGGAAGAGAGGGAGAGAGAGGGCGGACATGGTTTTGGTCTTGAGCAAGGGGGAAAGAATGGTGGGGAGATCCAAGGTCGTCGTTAATTATTATTTTAATTGGGTTAAGCATGGTGATTGGAGTTTGTCGTGCTCGTTAGTGATTTCTAATCCGAAAATTAGGAGGCTTTTTGAAATGGGATGAGATAAAGCTTTTGCTTGGAGATTTTTCCTTCCTCGGGGAAGAGCTTTTGTTTTTCTCAAGCAGATTTTCTAGCACTTAATGTCCGATCGTAGTTCAGCACCAATCATTTAAGCTCTTGATTTCATAAAAGAATGGGATGCACGGGAAATTGTAAAACTTGTCATGAAGTGGAGTTGAGTATTAAAATTTATAAAAAGTGCAATCAATTCCTAAATATTATTAAATTAGTACAATCGAATCCTTCTATTAATTCCATTCAAATTAGCTAATGAGAAAATCTTTATATGACTTATTTTTATAATATTTTCTTTCACCAACGTAATGATGATATCACTAAAACATGAAACATAAAGCTTAAACATCGTCATTTTGATCCAAATATAATTGTAAATACACATTTTATTTAATTTTAATTAAAAACAGTTAAATTGGAAGGGTTGGCGAGGGTGAGGATGGCTAGCGGAGGTCGTAGGGCCCTTGTCAACGGCGAGTGATCGCACCAATTATAGGCGAGGGCTTATCAAGGATGGTGGGATGGCAGCGACGAGAGCTTACAGTTTGCTATCTCAACCCCTTTTTTTTCTTTTAATTTAGTACTTTATTTAAATTTAAATAAAATATGTAATAAAAATCAGATTTGGATAAAAAAAAAAAAAAGATGTCATTTTAGCCACGCTATCATCACATAGGATGGAGAAAATAATAAATAAATAAAAAAAGATACGTTAGCATTTGTCGTTAGTCAAGTTGGACGAAATTCATGAAATAACTTGATTACACCAATTTGACAAGTTTTAGGATTTATTTTATACTTTTTATAAGTTTTAGAATTTAATTGTACTTTCATAATAAATTCTGAGACTTTTGTGCACTTATCTCTAATAGAATTGAAACAAAAAGCAATGCATAATAGAGGTACCTATCAGTTCTAGGTTCCAAGTATGTAGGGTGAGTTTTAGGTTCGAAACTTATTTCATTAGATAGATTCCAGTTTTCAAGTTTTAGGTTGGTGGAATCTGTAACTTAAAACCTAGAATAAGTTTTTGTCTTTTTTTTTTTTTTTAATTATACCTTCGTATCATCTTATGGTATTCTGTGGTATTCGTAATGAGTGTAAAATTTGGAATCACTAAACTGAGTTTCCATTTTATGATTGAGACTTTTATTTTGCTAATTTTTTATATTTTTCATATTTCTAAATATAAGTTATAGTTAGTGAACTTTAGCAGCAAATAGTAGTCATTAAAGGTAATAAGCCACTACTATCATTCAATTAATAATATAGGTAGAATCCGGATAGGCCTTGTGGCTGACTCTAGAATCAAAAATAGGGTAGGTTCTAAGTTTTAAGGTATGCATGGTAGATTCTAAGTCCCAAAAAATGAGGAATATGTTCTACTTAGTTCCATATTTTAGGTAGAAGTTGTCTGAAATTTGAAACCGTTCACCCTTAATGCATATGAATAATTAAAGATCTAAAATAGTGCAAATGATAAGATCTATATATGTTGCATCAACATAAACCAAGCTCATTCCTAAAATAAGCTAATCGCTCAAGGAAAATCACATATTGCTTTTAACGTAAGCTCTGCAATTCAACTTAAAACTTTAGTGTTTAAATTCCCACACATGTACACATACAATAACATAATAATTTTACAATTTAATTATAGAAGATGCGTGGGATAATTGTTAATACATGCTCATAAATCAAACTTTCAAACGAGGATATTAGTGTCAACGAGTTTACTTCATTTTGAATTTAAAGTTTGCATTTTAGTCATTTAAGCATTATTATTTTCACAATGAATCCCGGGCTTATTTGAGGGGAATATCCATCGTAAATTTAATATACGTTAACAAAATAGATTGTGCTTGCAAAGTCTATTATTATTTAATTATGCATTTCTGTGTTTTGTCAAAATGCCAAAATTACCAGCAAATCTATTAAATGGATAGACTTACTTAAAAATAACTCCTCTAAACGGGCTCCCACAACAAATTACTTTAATAGAAATGCTTGTTATTAAATTTCAGAGGGATAACTTACAAAAGGGGTAAAATAAGCCGATGGTTAATGCTAGCTTTCCATTTGAAAATAAACAATGTACATATGTTTAATTCTAATTAGAAAATGAAAGATATCTTTTTAATAATCATTCATCTATAATTAAAAAAATAAATCATTGGACAATTGTTTTCTCGATTTTTCATTAATCAAATTAAAATTCATTTATATGATTTCCAAATCTTTTAAAAATATCTCCACAGAAAGAAGGTAGTTTGCTACCACATAGAAAATAACTAGATAAATTCACCGAGGGAAAGAAAAAAAAAATTAAAAAGAGGAACACTTTGTAATGAGAGTATAGAAATAGAAAAAAAAAATAGTAAATTTATTTCCTTATGCATTCGTTTTACAAAAAAAATTAATAATTTAAAAAAATTCTTAAAAAACCACTTAGATCACTTGAAATAATTAATTAATGAGAGATGTTTTTACTATTGACTACAATTTATATCTAAATATTTTCATGGACAATGAAAATATTTTTTTCATTTATTTTTCTAAGCGATACAATCAATTATTCTTAGGAAAATATTTTCCAAATTTTTCTTTTTCCAAAAAACAAACGGAGCTTTAAAAAGGTAAAAAAAAAAAAAAAAAAAAAACATGTAACGCCTTGTCATTATGTTGGCTAGTTCATAAGTCATTGTATCAAAAAGATCGTGTTCAAGAGTTGTAAGGTGTTTCATCGTTGATAAGACCAAATGACCAAGGTCTTTCACAGAAGTCTTGAACATGTCAATCAAAGACTTGCGATTGTTCCTAACTTCGTTTTATTTTCCAAATGACTCTACGGTCTTCCAATACAGCATTCATGCATTGTCACTTCATGTACTGTGTTATTCTTACATCACTTTTAATTATTTGACACTATATTTGCCACGTTAAATTTTTTGCCTCTTTGATCTTTATTTATCATATCACTTTGCCACGTCATTTGAACGACATTTTCTACTTTAATTGTCACATTCCCCAACTCCATTGCATATTTCCAAAGTGCGCAATGACTTATGCATGTGTGGTCATCATTCTAGTATGCAAACTAACACAATTTATTTCTCTTGATTGGGGATTAAGAAATTGGCCATTTCCAAAGTACACTGTGATTTCGCACACATATATGAACTTTCACATTTTTTTTTCCAATCAAGTACCTAAACATTTTTCCAGTTCAGTTAAGCAGCCGAACTACTTTTGATAAAACATTAATGGTGTTAGCTAACACAAATGATTTTTACATCAGTTGCGCTAATTGTACACTTAATGAGAATACGAATGTGACCAGGTTAGTTAGAACACTAAGATTGGTGAGATGCTTCCATGTCATCTTTCTTCATCATACGCATCAGACAACCAGGGTGGCATAATTTTTGCAGTCACATACAATAATTACATATGATTGTTGTTGGAATGTGAGGCACGTCATTAAAAAGCATGCAATATGACAATTTATTTAACATAAATACTAATTAAGCCAATTTTGAAAACCTTAGATATTTGATTAAACATAAAAAATTTTAGGTACTTAATTTAAAAATGAGAGAAAGTTTAGGTACTAAATTTATCATTGCTGATGGTAATTATTATGATGACATATTTACTCAAAGAAAAAAATCCGTGATACTAAAAATCCCAGGCTATTCCCACTGTAATAGATTTATCCCAAACTTCTACCTGTAAGACACATTTATCCTTGATTATATTTTTGTCAGAAGTCACCGTTAAAAGTCTTACATGGTTGTTGACATGGACAACAGACTTCAAACGGCGTCAACGTGACAAGAACGTGAATTAAGTGATGGAAAATAAAGCTTTTTTTTATTTTATTTTTTTCACTTGGGCTCTTTGCCTTTCTCATTTGCTCATTATTCATAACTCTCCATGCTTACAATGGAAATTGGTAACATCTTTCATATGCATCATTTTAAAAATAGTTATCAACATAATGATTAATCGCGTACTTTATGTAATTAATGCATAAAATAGCATAGCAATAGGGTATTCCCGAGATATCCCACTGTCTCCAAGCACATGTCCACCCTCTAAGATCTATCACAAACCTATCATCACCCACTTCAACTTCAAAATGTTCCCCAATACATGGTTTTACAACAAAAAACCTAGACTTCATCTTTGCTTCCTCTACCTTTTACCCTAATTCTAGGACGTAATTTATCTCTTGAATCTACCATTAATTGAATTTTTCTCAAACATTCTTATCATCAATGTTGTTCTTGCCCCCTCTAGCCTATCAACAATTGGCATTTTCTATTTGCTAGCGGATATAAACATTATAAGTCCTGCTTATATTGTTCCCAATGGCATCACATTTTTTGCCAGCCTTAATGATATCTTGCAGAAATGCTTTGGACCTTATCTCATGAAGTCTTCATAGGCATCAACAAACTCCCTCTTCACTCCTTCAAATGCCAATTGAAATCAACCTTTGTGTGTGGCATATGCAGCTTTCCTAAAGTAATTTTGAAATATTTCTTCAATGCAATTTTTTCTAATTTGCATAAAATTTGCCTTAAACAATTTCTATGTTCTATACAAAGAGACAATGAAAAAACTACATCGACGAGGCCCTGCAAGACATAATTAAAATGCATTAAATAAGGCCCTACAAGTTATAATTCAACTACTATTAGGAAGAAACTAATGAAGATGGAAACTAGTTCTACCTTTTATTGATCACTTATAAATGTCCGATCATTACATTTGCTTACTTGAAGGTCTATAAATAGTAACCAAAGGAACCATGTCCAATTATCTTCTATTTTTGCTTTAACAACTCACGCAATTGGAAAAATCTTATTGTTTCTATCTTTTACAATAGTACAAGTAGCATTTGCTTTACTACAGTCTTAAAAAAATAACAATTTAGGCCTATTACTTTTCTACAACCTTCTAAACAATCATCTTTCAGCCCTTTGAAACCCACATAGAATCTATTGAAAATATTGTGCGCGTGTCTAAGGACAAGATTAAATGTGTTGTTCTTACTAGATTGCTTTAATTGAGCTTTATAAGATATCATTAACTTATATTGCTCGGCAAATGGACCCTTGATGGTCTTTAGAGCTCTAGCAATTGTCGCAATTGCTTCATAATAAGTTATTTTGTTGAGTATTAGGAAGCATGAACACTCTTTGAAGACCTTCATGTTAGTGTTGGACACGTGTTGGTGTCTGACACGTGGTCAACAAGTGTTAAAAATCCAACATGTGGTTAACCCTTTGAACATGCCAGTAGCAGCTGAGTTCGGCATCCTGAATGCCAATCCAATATACACAGTTTTATTTTAAACATTTTCAATAAAATAGAGGTCAAAATGTAAATCTTTCGAAAAAAAAGAAAAGAAAAGAAAATTGGGTGGATATTGTATATTAATAACTTATTGTTATATTTGATAGTAAAATGTGGATTTTTTTACTTGTTGTTAACTATTAAATTTAATAGTGGAATATAGATTACTTGTTTTTCTCTCTCTCCAAGTTTTATGGATTATTGAAATTGAATGTAGTTGAATTTCTCAATTCAAAACAATGAATGATATTAACAAATTGTGAATTAATATTTTTAGTATAAATTCATTCTACACCCTTTTTATGATTTATTTATTTATGAGTTTGAATCAAATTAATTTATAAAAAATATACATTTAATATACAATATGTCCAAATGTGTCAGAATTCTCTTTTTTTTTTAGAAAAAAGCATGTCATCGTGTAATGTTGTGTCTTGTCACATATCACATGTTGATATCGATGCTACTTAGATTGGTGTGAGTCCTCACATCTCCATTGCATTTGTTTGTGATTGTGTTGCTATATATTTCATATTAACTTTGATTATAAGCAAGAACTATTTGGCTATCCATCCATAAGATGGTTATTTGTTTATCATGCTTCTAGGGCAAGTATGTTCTTCTCCAACCATCTTAATAAAAAAAAGTTTTCTCTTTATTTAACCAAATGTTGTAATCGGACCATTAACATTCGGACACACACTTCATATACATCTTTGTAAATTCACTCATTTTCCAATCAATAGTGTTGCCATTAACGATTGTATATGCCTACACCACTCCCTTAAACTAAGTACAAGACTCGAATTTCATGCCTAACTAAAACTATAAATTTATATGGTCACAGTTAGGTTCTTATCTAATAGTCAGAGATCTTGTTTTGTTCACATAATTCCTCATCTCTAGTGTTAGAAGGACTAAGATCTTCATATGCTTTGATGTTCTCATCATCTTCACCCCCGTATATGTATTCTTCTACTATATCAATAGCCAATGCTATTACCTCCCTTACCATACTCACATTCAGTCTCATTTCCTTTACTTGAGGGGAAGATGTCACAAATGGTCCTTGAATTTTTATCTAATATTCAATTTCATCCCTGAGTTTTCGATTTGCTCAATTTGATCATTGAACTATTGATAAATGTTCTATCTAGTCCTTCCGGTTGTTCAAACCATTAAGTGACGACATGGAGCGTTAATTGATGACATGGAGCTAGGTTGGATTATTAAATTATGAGTCAATATATACTTTATAAAAGAAAAAACAAATTAGGGCTTCAAAAGCCCTCTTTTTCAAAGGGACTAGATTTGAACATGATCACAAAAGCTTTTAGTTTTGGAACCCAACAATACTGAACAAATGGAAGAAGAGAGAAAGCGAACTTGTATAGTGGAAACCACCGAAGAATGGCTCAGTGAAATTCAATATCGGCATATCCATCCTTGATGGAGAATTGGAAGGAAACACCGCCGACATACATCGTGATTCCACAGGGAAATACGACTGCCAGGTTTGCAAAATCGATCGGCGCGTCCTCGGCCGAGTGCGTCGAAGCCCTAGCCCTCAAAGAAGCCTTCTCTCTCATGGCGACACAATTGGATTGGAAGAGATGAATTGATTCGAGGTGGGAAGTAGAAAGCATAGCTTATCCGTTTTTTATTTAATTTCTTTTGGTCGGAATAGCTTATCCGTTTGCAATCGTCTTTTTCACATCAATGATTCTTCTTCCTTCTCAACATCAGACTTCTCAAAATGCTTGGATTGAGATTGGAGTGAAGATGGTTGGGTTGAGGTTGACGCTAGTGACGATTCGAATCTTGGTGTCTTGGTGGGCACGCCACCGCTCATGCAGGTGAAACTTCGAATTTGCTCAATCAGAATTCAAAAAGAGAGGAATAAGTGAAGAACGGTGCGAGCATTGCAATCGAAAACTTTGAAGAGCTCATGTTTTGTCTACCTTAAATGTGGATGACCCAGGAATTGACCAATGGGATATTGCTCATAATTCGACAATTGAAGGACTTGCTTCCTAGAAGCAGATAAATTGGTTATCTTTTGAGTCAATTTTGACATTTTCACCTTCGTACATTGATTACACCATATCCTCCCCGGAGCAAAATTCTAGAACCAAGAAAGCAAGAAGATGTGCAACAATTGAAGAAAGAAAGAAAGCAAGAAGATGTGCAACAATTGAAGAAAGAAAGAAAGCAAGAAGTGGAGATGAATACACTCAATTGACACCTGAAGCTTATACCCTGTGGCAAAAGTGGCATAGGTTAGACATTCGTGTAGTTTAGTGAACTGGCATTGAGCACTCATTGAAGGAGAAGGAACAAAGGGGGCTTGACCATACTAGTGTCAAGGAGCAAAAGTACATGATTTCTAAATTCAATCCATAATTCTTTCCTCCATCAACTTCTCCTCTATGATCTTGAGCTATTAATAGCAGATATAGCAGATATATAGCGAGGAGGAGAAATTAGCAAATAGTAATAGGCCTAGTGATCATGATTGGTTGTAATAAAAAGTTGTTTTTTGAGGAACGACAATGTTAAATTCATTCACTACTGGTATTTGCAATGAAAAGTGATGTTCTTACAATGAAAATTCATTAAAGTTGTTACGAAAGAATTTTCATGTTTGCCTCTGAATAAGATTGACTTATTATTATTGACAAAGCCTTACCATAATGGTCATGAACTCACCCACAAAAGTTGAAAGATAGAATCGATAAACATGTATATGGCTATCAAACCATTTGAGAATGGGGATGTAAACTGAAATTACCTTTATTTAGATCTCTTTTTCATAAACCTTCGTTGAGACATGATTCACTAAAGTAGCAATCAATGAAACACTCTTTTATAGGATAATATATTCTACTCAAGTAAAACACCTAAATGAGCTTGCAAGCAAAAATTTCAAGATGCAGCAACTAGATGTTGCAAAAACTACGAAGAATAAACTAAATGATTTCAAGTTTTCAAACCCATCGTCACTACATTAGGTGTTCACAATTAGAAGTGCATGCCGGCTGTAAATAATTAAGTTTCACTATTGCACTTTCCTTGTTGATGTGGCCACCTGTTACCATTTAGACTCGATATCTACCAAAAAGCATGCATGATTAAAAGAACTAGTAGAACTCCTCATAGCAGAGTTGACTATCGAGTGTAAGTTGCAAACACTTCCTAAAGTAGGATAGTGCTTTGGTTTTTTCCTACTAACATACGAAGAGCAGAGCAAATAAAAACTTAACTAGAACATGTGAAAACATAATGCATACCGGCAGAAGAACAACAGTCTCTACTCCTTGCTGATCCTTGAAGGTAACATATGCAACTTGAGAATGTTCATTGCCACTGGAAGAGGATAAATGTAGCGTGAACCTCCATGGGAATCTAGTATGTGCTAAAATCGCAAAAAGTCTTCACTATCATCAAAGGGGAGACCGATATGCAATGGAACAAAAAACTAGAAAAAAAAAAAAAAACGGTTTTAGAGTCCTTTCTTTAATATCCTGCAAATGAGCACAACAAATACAGAAATAAGCTAACATCAGATAATAGCATCATGAAAATGAAAGCTAACCTTTGCCTTTCAACATGTTCGATTTCACCTGAAAACGAAAAGAACTCCTTTATGTCCAGCTCAAATGCACCGAGAGAGAGATTGCCGACTTTCACGGTCCTTATCTAGGAAGGAGTAGCAAAAAGTAAAACACCGACCCTTTTTAGTTTGGAAGGTTGCACTTTCACATGACAAGTCCATGCATAAGATGATTTTCCAACATTAATTACATTTGCCGAGCTCTAAATTTGTTCATGTGCCCCCAATAGAACAACATGAATTAAAACCCCCAAGGTTTCTACTGGAGAATATAAAATCAGACCTCACACACCTGAGAGAAGAGGGTGGGAGAATCAAGAAATGAAATATTAGGAAAATGTAAGAGGACTGATCATAATTAGTCACGTGCTACTACTTAAATCTGGGAATTCATATTACGGGACCCTCTCCTCTAACACACGTTAATCGGGAATTTTCAAAGGAACTGGGGGTGCTAATCATCCAATACAGTAAGCGCGCAAACAAGAATAGAAGGACGGCACGATCAAGAAACATCTCAATCAAAGTCAAGTAGAGAACTTGATTCGAATTCGACTTCAACCCACTAGACACATACAATGAAAGATGGAAACTTGAGGAGCGGATGATATGGAGAGATTAGAGAGATTGGGGGACTCATAAACAAATAGCTGTGGGCAAGCCAACTATTCAAGAGTATTGAGTGTAATCTTTAAAACCTATAGATTAGACAAAAATAAGGCCATTTGCATTTCTTTTCATATATCGAATGTACTATCAAAAACAACCCAGAATGTTTATTCTCTTAACATCATTGCCACATCTGAAACACTTCCAAAACTACCAAAAAAAAAAAACACGTATCTCTTGGTCTTAAATACAAGAGTATCGTGTCAACAAAAAGTACTAGAGCATGTCCCATTCTACTCTTCAAACAAAAAACACGTATCTCTTGGTCAATTTGCCTCTTTCTTGGAGATCTTGCTAATCCAACACTTCCAATATTGTTCAAATGCTACTTGGCTTGTTTCCTTTCTTTTTGCTTCTTTTTCATGATGTTTGCCTTTTGCCGCTAGACAAAAGAAATGCATCAATCAATTAAATAAGGGATAAGTGCTGCGGAAGTCCTAAAACTTGTCACGAAAATGTAATTGAGTCCTAAAACTTGCAAAAAGTGCAATTAAGTCCTAAAACTTGTCAAAATGATTTTATTGAATCCTAAAATTAACACCGTTAGCCTTTTCTGTTAATAATGCTTACGTGACATTTTAAATTATTTTTATGTTCCAGCTGGCTTTTTAAAATATTTTTTATTCAATTTTTTAAAAAATTATATTTAAAACTAAATTTCATTTTTTTTTTAAAGAAAAGGGCGGAGGAGGCGGCCGCCCATCGCTAGAGGGGCTGGCAACGGTCACCGGCCATTGCCCGACTAGGGCGAGGCCTCGCCGGCACCGGGCGAGGGCCGGTGACCCTTGCTCGACGCGAGCAAGGGCACCCCGGATCTGGGCACGTCGGCCCTCGCTTGGGGGCCGACGACCATCGCGAGCCCTAGGCGAGGCCTCAATGGCCCTCACCCGAGGCCGACAGGGCTCGCTCAGATCTACCTAAATCTTAGCCCTAGGCGAGGGCCACTAAGGCCTCGCCCAGGGCTGGCAATGATCGTCGGCCCTCAAGCGAGGGCTGGTGTGCCCAAATCTAGGTACCCTCGCCCCCGTCAAGTGACGGTCACCGGCCCTTGCCTTGACAGCCAGTGACCGTCGCCGGCCCCTCCAGCGATGGGCGGCCACCTCCTCTCGCCCTTTTCTGTTTTTTTTTTTTTTTAACATTTTTTTTAAAATGAAATTTAGTTTTTATATATATATTTTTTTAAAAATTGAATTAAAAAATATTTTAAAAAGCCAGCTGGAAAATAAAAAATAATTTAAAATGCCACGTCAGTATTTTTAATGGAAAAGACTAACGGCGTTAACTTTAGGACTCAATTGAACCATTTTGACAAGTTTTAGGACTTAATTGCGTTTTTTGCAAGTTTTAGGACTCAATTCCATTTTCGTGACAAATTTTAGGACTTCCGCAGTACTTATCCCATTAAATAATCAAATGTCAAATCTTTACATAACGATAGTTTTATATTGTAAAGTTATACCTCTAGTCCCATTATGGTGATAAATTTGCGCAATGCACTCTCCACCTTCTCCACATTGACCACATCGTGGTCAGTATTTCTTAGTATAGCAATGGATTGACTACCTTCTAGTTTAGGCTATTAAGAAGATCAACTCTCAATTTTAAATGACACTTATAATTATTCGAGCACATAGTCACTTACTTAAAAGTAAGGTCAAGAGTACCTTTTGAGTGGTGGCATTGTTATGATGCATCTTTATAACAAGTGGGTTGGCTTCTCTCTGTCCCACTATTTCTTCATCTTGTCCATTAAGAAAATGAAGTAAAAAAATATTGACACCAATAGAGACTAAAGACAGAGTGAATAAACCTTACCTTTTCCTTTTGTTTCAATGGACAAGTTCTTGAGTTGTGGCCTCGTTTGAAGCACAAATGGCATGTGATTTTTTTTTGCCTTGTCTTGACACTTTGAACCCATTTCTAAATTCTCCTTCCTCTCTTATTCTTTTCCGTTTCGGCCTACCGGGCATAACCCGAGGCATTGGTGCCACCAAAGGTTCTCACCATTCATTGCTTCCAAGTAGTGACTATATGTCTTTTTTTTTTTGGTCGAAAAGAAATTTATAGCATTCTCATTCAAGCAACAATTTGGATAGTAGAAGCACTAGCTTCATAACATAACAAGTCCAAAAGACAAGAGGGGGGATAAAAGCCCAATTAGCTGGAAGGGCCTTTCTTCGGTAGGCCTTTCTTCAGTGGGCCTTGACAACCCAATCTGCCACTTTGTTGCATTCTCGTCGACAATGGGCTGTTTTCATAGTTGGGAAAGTCTTAACTCGTGCCTTCACTTCACATATTAGCGCATCTACTTCCCAGTTGACCTGCGATGTACTTTCCACTAAAGCTTTCACCAGTTCAAGATTATCTGACTCCAACTCCATCTGCTTTTCCTCTCTCCCCTCAAAATACTTTAGGGTTTGTAACACAGCGTGTGCTTCCGTTTGGATCGTAGAAGAGGCTCTGACCGTGCATTCTAAACCATCAACGAGAACTCCCCTGCTATCTTGGTAGACACAAGCTACAGCCACTTCCCTTATTTCTTGAAGAAAGGAGCCATCAACGTTGATTTTTATCACACTGTGTTTCGAGGGAGTCTAGATCTAGGGCGAGCAGTACTTCGAAGAGGTCCCGGTTGGAGGCGAGATGTGCGTCGGAGGGTTCCCAGTCTGATGCAAGTGCTCCAATGAAAGGTTCCAAGTTTGCGCCAAGCCAAGTGTCGGAGGGATGGACATCTCGAGACGAAACTTGCGTCGAAGGCATCCGATCTAAGATGGGGGGGGTCGCACCTACTCTTGATGCGAGCGCTGCAGCGAAGGAGTCCGGGCTTGCGTCAAGCTGTGCGTTGGAGGAGTCGAAGGTTGAGCCAAAGCCTACGTGAGAGATGTCCAGATTTGAGATGGGGGGGTCGGCACTTGCTCTTGATGCGGGTGCTGCAACGAAGGACTCTGGATTTGTGTTGTGCTATGCGTCGGAGAAGTGGAGTTTTTAGGTGAAGTCTGCATCAGAGCCATCCAGATCTGAGATGGGAAGGCCTGCACCTGCTCTGTTTTGGTCTATTTTTTCATCCATCAGTTGAAGTTATCTTCCATGGCCATTGCTGAGGTGATTATGTGCTGGGAATTCAATGGTTTTGCTCTAAAACACCAACCATTGCGGGATTTCCATATTTGCCACATAGAAAGGCTAATTGCTCGAAAGAAACTGAGGTATGTTGAAATTTGGCTAGCCATTCCTCTATTCGAGTTATTCCATGACCATCTCTTTGTATTGTCACTACAGCGGCCTCCCAGACTTGGTTTGTCCATGGACAAAGGAGGAAAAGATGCTCTACTGACTCTAGATATTTGTTGCATATTGTGCACATAGCCTCAGGCATAAGATGTCTCTAATATAAATTTTCCTTTGTTGCTAATGCATTTTGATAAATTTGCCAAAAGAAAAATCTGATTTTAGGTTGAATTTGGGCTTTCCATATTCTATTCCACAATGATCGTGGAACTTGATAGGACGATGAAGCATGGTTTTGCTTTTGATTTTCTCCTTGTGCCTTGAGCTTGTTGTATGCACTCTTGACTGTGAATTGACCTGTTTTGGTTGGCTTCCAAACTAATCTATCCTCTAGAAACTGGGGGTTTAGATGGATAGCTTTCTTTACACACGTCATGGTCGAAAAGTTGTAGTACTCTGTCTTCCTTCCAATTAGCATAATCTCTAGTTATAAGTTCCGAAACCCGTGATGGGTCATCTTTATTTGCAGGTCCTCCGACTAAACCTCTCGGTAACCATTGATCATTCCTAATACTGATTTTTTCTCCATTTCCAACCACCCACTGTAATGATGGACATATAGCATTTCTTCCCAAGAGTAGACTTTGCCAACCCCACGATGGTCTTGAGCCTTTCTTTGCATGTAATGCATATATATGCGGAAAGTATAGTCCTTTGAAAATTCAACTCCAAAGAGAAGTCGGATTCTGAATTAGCCTGCATGCTTGCCGGCCCAATAATGCCTCGTTAAATTTAATTAGATCTTGAAAGCCTAGCCCACCTTCGTCCTTTCTTGCTTTAAGAATATCCCAGTTTTTCCAATGTAAACTTGCCCTGTTCTCATTGTTTTTCCACCAGAAAGCTGTTATTTTCCTTTCAATGGCTCGACAAATAGATAGAGGAATTTTAAAAATCGACATGGCATATTGTAGTAGAGCCTGCACCACAGTTTTAAGCAAAATTTCTTTCCCTGCCTTTGATAAAAAGTTCTCTTTCCATCCCTCCAATTTCATATTAACTCGTGCAAGAATTTAGTCAAATATTTGCTTTTTAGATCCACCCCAATCAGAAGGTATTCCGAGATATTTCCCAGTCTTTTCCAACTCTGGTACTCTCATTTCTTTAGTTAAGTTACTCCTCAGTTCTCTTGGATAATCTTTACTAAAGAGCATACTAGACTTGTTCAGATTGATAGCTTGTCCAGACACAATGCAATATTGGTTTAGGATCATTGCTACATTTTGACACTCAACCAATTTGCCTTCCAAAAACAAAATTAAGTCGTTCGCAAATAGTAAATAGGATAGTGATGGACAGAATCTATTCAGCTTAATACCCTTAATGCTGCCATTTTCCATTTCTCTTTTCAACATCATAGATAGGACGTTTGCCACAATAATGAATAGGTACGGAGATAGGGGGTTACATTGTCTTATCCCGCAAGTAGGTTTAAAAGAAGCTGTAGGTTCCCCATTTACTTTGACGATGAATGATATCGTAAAAACACATTCCATGACCCAAGAGACCCAAGTATCGCATAAACCCATTTTAAGCATACTCGCTTTGAGAAAATCCCATTCCACGCGATCATATGCCTTCTTGATATCTACTTTTAGCATTGCATGGAATTTCTTTTTCCGTTTTTTGATATGTAGCTGATGAAGCACTTCCTGCACTATTAGTATGTTATCTTGAATTTGTCACCCATTTATAAATTCACTTTGCTCTGTTGCTATCAAGTCAAGTAGCCACTATTTTAGTCTATCTGCCATGATCTTTGAAATGATCTTATAAACAAAGTTACAAAGGTTGATAGGTGAAACTATTCCAACCTCTTTGGATTGTGCATTTTCGGTATAAATGTGATATATGTATAATTCAACTCAGGATTAAGTGTTCTCGAGTCAAAAAAAGACTTGGCCTCCCTAAATACTCTCTTCTTGAATGTCCTTCCAATGATGTTGATAGAATTTTCCAAACAAACCATCTGGTTCAGGAGCTTTGAGAGCACCCAACTGAAAAGTTGCTACAGTAACCTCTTGTAGGATCACTTCTTCAATCAAAACTTGGTTCATTTCCTCTGTTACAAGGTATGGGATTTGGTCAATGACTGGTTGAATGTTTCTTTGCCCTACATAAGTATAGAGCTCTTTGAAATACTTGGTTGTCATCTCTTTTAATTGTATGGGGTCTCGACACCATTCATTGTGCTCATTTTTCAGCATTACTATTTTGTTTCTTTGACACCTTTGCACTGTGGTTACATGAAAGTATTTGAAGTTTTTATCCCCCCCCCATCTGAGCCAATTGATCTTGGATCTCATGCCCCAATATACTTCTTCCTGTCTCCATAGCCTCTCTATCTCCATTTTCAGCCAATTCATTATGTTTATGTCATAATGTGAATTTGAGTTGTTTGTGATAACCTACATCTCTCTTTTTAGCAATGAAATTTGTTTTTTTCGCATTTTTGAATCTCTTTTTACTCCAAATCGCTAGTTCATCAGCCACCTTTTTCAATCTAATCGAAAGATTTACTTTCTTCCCTCCAAAAGAATTCCAGGTGTCTAATACAATCTATTCATACTCCTCCTCATCTACCTAGAAAGCTTCGTATTTAAATTCATTTTTACGTTTGACTTGTTGGGGAAAAAGGTTTAATAAAATGGGACTATGATCCGACCCTATAGCTGGCAAAGCAATAACTTCCACAGAAGGGAAAGAAATCCTCCAATCCATACTACACAAAGCTCGATCCAGCCTCTTCCTAATCAGCTCATCCCCTTCGCTATTGTTTGCCCAAGTATAGGCACAACCTTTACTTTCTAGATCCATAAGAGCACAAGCATTTACGAAGTCTTGGAAGGCTTTAAATTTATAGTATTCAACCACTCTTCCTCCTATTTTTCTTCCATTGATATAAGATTTCATTTAAATCCCCAACACACAACCAAGGGTCCCAATTCAGCCTAGCCATCTGATAAATTTCCTTCCACAGTTGTACTCTTTGCTGAAAATCAGTCGGTGCATAAATAAAGGTGATACGCATTCTTTGTTTTGTCTCTTCCAAATTGCATATTAAGTCGATAAAAGACATAGTACTAGATATAATGAAAATGGTAACCTGTTCATTCTAGAAAATTGCTAATCCCCCCGCCAAGCCTCTTGGATTTACTGTGAAGCCATTCTAAAACTCTAGTCTCTTTTGCATTCTTTTCACGACATCTTCTTTATTCTTCGTTTCCAATAAACATAGGACCGTAGGCTTTTCTTGAGTTACTAAAGCTCGTAAAGACTAAATTGTCAGGGGAGAGCCTAAACCCTAACAATTCCAACATATAACTTCATATGTAACCCGATGGTTTATTAGGGCTAGCCACCAGAGCTCATTGTTGTGCTTCTTCCCATGTCTGAATAGGAGTCTCCATCAATTGAGTCGCATCTAAAATTTCATTGTTGGATTGCTGCACTTCATATGGAGAATATCTCTTCTGTTTTTTTATTAACATGCATTTTCATGTTTTTGCATATTTTCAGGTTTCGAGTTGCCAGAGATCCTTGCTTGGTGCCTTCTAGAGATGCTCCTCCACTTTCTCTTAGTTCTTGTGAAGGATTCAGCACATCCATATTATCTTCCCAAACCATGGGTTCCTTCATCTTGGCCTTTCCGCATTCATTTGCCCTGCTGGTACTTGTATTCTTCAAATCTGTTGAATTGCCCTTATACACCACAATAGGTGCTGCTTCCAGTGGCGTTTCAGGTATGACTTCTTCTGCCATCAATTCCTTAATTGACTTCCCGTAAAATAGATATAAGGGCTGACTTCATTAACTTTTGCCTTCAACCATGGGCCAAAGGGTAGTTCTTTCATGTTTTTAAATTTGTCCTCAATAAAAGGAAACTCCCCACAGTATTGAGAATAATGCCTTAATCGCCCACATGAGTAACAGTAGTGAGGCAATCTTTCATATCTAAAATCCAGCCATAATTTCTTTCCTCTGTTGCTAAAAATCGACCCTGAGATCAAAGGGTTCGAGATATTTAGTTTGACCCTAACTTTTCCTATCTTGTAGGATGTATATCCCCTAGATTCAATCTTAACCTCCGAGACACTACCTATTTCCCCAGCCAACTTTGCTATCACCTTCTTTGATATCCATTCAATCGGCAAATCATGTATATGCACCAAAAACTCACAGGTTTTAAAGTTGTAACATACATGAGGCATATTAGGCTCCCATAAATTCAGTAAGAGCAAGTGATTTGCAAAAGACCGGGGACCTTGTTGAAGAACCCTATCCCTGTCTGTTTCCAACCAAAATCAGAATTCAAAAAAGCCTTGGGCTATTGGGGATATCTCCACATTTTCCATTTTCCATTTTCCATACTTGACTCATTGTATTCTGAAATGCTTGAATATTTACGTTTGGATTTTGATACAATTGGCCGATTAAAGATAATCTGCATTCTTCAATCTTCTTTCGGGTTATTTCATCATCCATTATTGTAATCTTTATCTTGGGCCACAGCTTTCCCAGCCGCTTGCAGAGGGTAGCAAGGCAGACTTCAGATTCTTCCAAGTCTTCCATGAAGAGAGCTTATAACATCTCTGATATTAAGCGCTCGTTGAACACAAAGCGAGTCAAAGGGGATTAAGGTGGGAAAGGGTTAAGGTTTTGCGGTTGAAAAGAGGTGGCGGTTTTAAGGGGGAAACATGATTTGTGGGTAGTTATTGAGTGAGTAGGCCATGATCTCACAATGAAACAGCAAAGACTGTAGGGATAAGGTTAAGGTTTTGGATTTTAGTGACTACTCAAAGATAAAGGGAGCTCTCCTACAAGAGAGAAGAAACTCTCCTATGAGAGAGAAGAATAGGTGATAGTGATTATATGTCTTTAAATAGCTATCCTTCTTGTAACAGTGGGCCACAAAGTTTCTATCTCATCTCCTTTGAATAAAATGACATAGATTGCATGAGGGCATTGAATCCCACTTAAGTCCCACACCCTGCAAGAACATGAGTTGTTTCTTATCTCCACTGCAAATTTGTCGTTCCTATGGTGCACTTCAAATCCATCTTCTCCATTTCAAAACACATGACAAAAGGCACTTTCCTTTTTATTGCCTTCTATTTTCTCTAATATCCTAAGCACAATGTCTCTTTTCCATCTTTGACATGCACCTCTTTTCTCATGCATTCTTGTCACAATCTTTTCTCTAATATCCTCAAGCATGGATATGATAGACATGTATCTAGCTTCTAGTATCGATCCATTAAATACTTCTGACAAGTTATTGTCCACACTATATGACTTGCACATGGTTTTAAAGAAAGTCTTGCACCAATATTTTGGAGCAATCCTTATCAAGTTAACTTTTCCTACCTTACTCATCTTACCCAATTCTTCAAGATGCTTTTCAAATTCAGGGATTGTAGTTGACTTTGCACACACCTAAAATTGCTTATGACAATCATTACCCCAATTTTTCTTGTGCCAATTCGTATAAATATGTCTTGCACAAACCCCTACAATGAATCCATAATATTTTCATTTATATAATGAGATTAAATATGTCACACATAAAAACTACAAAATGAAGGAAGACTAATAACATTACCTTTTGTTGATATGAGAACAAGGTGTATACCGCACCGTACTTTGTGCCAAGGTCATACTTCAAGGCCTCTACAAACCAGCCCCATGAATCCTTATTCTCGACCTCCATAATAGCCCATGTGATAATGTACATTTGATTATTTGCATCCCTCCCAACATCAATCAATAACTTGCCCTTCAACAATCCTTTTAAGAAACATCCATCCAACCCTATCAAAGGTCTGCAATCTTTAAGGAATCCCTTTCTCACGACATCAAAACAAACATAAATTCGTTGGAAGATGGGTCTTGAATTTGGGGATTCTCTTAGAAACTTTACCTTCACATTATTTCGGGGATTTCTATGAACAATTTCTTCACAATAACTTCACAACCTACTAAATTCATAGGAATACATCCCATTTAGTCTTTCGATTACTTTTTCCTTAGTTTTTCTACATTGGCTAATAGTAACATCTAAGCTCATTTGCTCTCGCACAATTTTCTTGAACTTCTGCAATTTCATTGAAGGAGCTGCCCTCCACAAACTTAGATAATGTTTCGCTATGTACGTAAATGTGAACCTCCTCACTTGGAAAGACCAGGAGCACATGTGTTCATCCTTGAAAGTTTTTACTTGAAACAAGTCTGTCTTGTTATCTCTAGCTGCATAAATTAACCAATCACAATTTTTAGTCTTACATTTTGCCCTTACTCACACCTTCTCATTCTTAATAAAATCAATATCAACTCTTCTAGTAGATGCATATTTATTGATAGATTCCTTAAATTGTTTAGGGCCATCAAATACCATATTTAGTGTAGAGTGAAGTATCTCTATGGTTTTATCATATTGCACATGCATGCTCTTCCTTCTACTAGTCTCTTCTACCTCTAGTTCTTCCTCATCATATGTGACAAAGCTCCAATTAAAGTCACTTGAGTCAAAGTACTCAGTCTCAAGCTTAACGTTATCTTCACAATGGGTTGCTATAGCCTCTTTCCTCCTCCTTTTTTGTTCTACTTCTACATTTATTTCACTAGGTATCTCTAGCAACCTAGCAACACCATATGCATTATCTCCCTTAAAAGTTCCAATTTTTCCCTAGCCACTTGAAGTTCTTCTTCTTCATTGTTAGATAACCATGGCACCTCAACAAGCTCATCATCATCTTCAATAAGCATTACAGCTCCCTCATCTTCTTCTACGTTCATTAATCCCTCAACTAACCCATCACCAATGCCAACACTCATGTCTTTGCCATGTTTAATAAATATCTCACATGTACCAACAAAATTTGCCCAAAATCCTATCATTTTTGTACCAAAGTGTCATCTTCAATTAATCTTAAACCATTCTCAAAATTCTTTCCTGGCATTAAGTAGTGGGATTTCTCATTATTAGAGTAACACATATCTTGTACCAAGTGCAAAATCTCAAAATAACTTAATTTGTCTGGATCATAAAGCCACTCACTCATATGACCATCAACATACTCTATTATTCTATCACGAATAAACCTACCCCCAACCCATAAAGTAAATTGGAACGTCTCATCAGCCATGTAAATCTGCAAAAAATTACACATAAAAATCATCTAAACTAAAAAAGGAAAAGGACACTAATCAAAATATTTCTATTGATTATACAATAAGAACAAACAAACATTGAAAATATAATCTAAAGACAACAAAACAAAGACAAATGGGGGCCATGTCTAAAAATCCATGAAAAAGCTACAACCTAAAACTACGGCAAGTTGGGACAACTTTAAATTAATAAAGCAAAACTTGTCCTGCATTCAATATTTTTTCAATAATCTTTTAGGGCATTGCATAACACAACATGCTCAAATAAACTATTCACACTTTATGTCATAACCACGCATCGATCAAGTCAAATAAACCGTGCATTATCATCTTCGAGAAAGCCTCGATTAACCCATCATTGAAGAAAACCCTAATTAACCTTAAATAACAGACATGGAGGAGCCATCAGGACACATCCTCCTTATAGAATTCCCTCACATATAGACCCAAGTCTTCATTGGAAGCATTATGCTCGAGACAACACTCTTGGCACAAAGTAACTTCTCTTGTGCGACAAGATAGAGTCGCCATTCAATGCAAGCTCAAGTTTTGAACCATAAACCTACATGTAAGCCCTAAAAAAATCCTGATACGTAATTCTAATGGACTATAACCCTTACATCCTCCTCCTCCTCCTCCTCCTTCGTGTCTTGATCTTCTTCTTCGCTCCTTGATACAAGTTTTGGGACCAGCTGAAGATGAGAGCACCAATCACAAAAGCAGAGAGAAGAAGTGCTTCCATGTTTCTTTTTTGGACGGTGGTTTGACTTGTTTTAATGGTAATTTCCATGTGGATTTTCCACATGTCCTTTTTATTTTATACTTAAGAGGCTAAAAGCCACTTAAGCCAATTCCATTAACTTTAACTAACAGAATGACGAAATTGGTCAATTTCCTAATAATTTAGGAACAATATTAGACATTTGTTGATAGTTTGGGGACTAAATTGAGTAAATCAAAAGTCCAGAGACGATATTGAACAATAAATAAAAGTTCAGGGACTATTTGTGATATTTTCCCTTACTTGAAAGTAATCCCTATCATCAGATAGGACATGGTCATCATCACTTCTAACTAATGCATCAATTTCATCAGCATCACTCTGAACAAATTACTCTCAAAGTAAAAGCCATCATCACTCTCATTATCTTCACCCTAGCTAACACTCCATTATTTTAGCTTAATCATAACCATAACCCCAATTTCATCTCCTACTTCAACCTCAGTTTCAACTTCACCTAAGTTAGCAACGTTAGCCCTAACCCCAACTTCAAATAACCTCCAATCAACTTTCTTTATGAACCTAAAAATAACAATGTATATTTTTAGCATATATGCATATGATAAAAAAAAAAACGCTATCTATTCTAAAGAATAAACCTTGTAGAATTTAAGATGAGTAAATTAACAAACAAAAGCTAAACATTATATGTGAATAACATCAATTCCTAATCAAATGAATAAAATGGATCCACACAATTGTTATTGTTTGGTGTTCATGTAGGTTTGTATCATACATTAAACTAGCAAGTAGCTTGTGTTACTTGTGAAAGTTCATACATAAGATTTTTTTTTTTTCATCTTTTGGAGCACACTGAAAAAGCGAAATTGCTCAAAACAAGACATTCAAAAACTAAAGATCAATGAAAAGAATACTCATAGGATGTTGATGAATAAAGCTTAGAAAAAACTCTAAATCGTAAGTCGAGCTTGTCTTTATAGACTAGCATGAAACCTTAAAGGTTAAATCCCCTAAATATGAAACACTAAAAGTGACACCTAAAATGTCACCTATGAACAATATCATTTTATTTTAGCACGCGGAAGTGCAATCAAATATTTTCCAAATTCCTTTACAAAGAAAGTTGTACAAGTATAGATAACATACTTATACTTCTTTTATTTATACCATATTTAAGTTTACAACTTTACTATATTACGAGCATATTATAAAGGTCTGGGTAAGGGTTGGGGAGATCTATCTCTATACTACACTCCAAAAATCTGCCTATACAAATGTCCAGACCGAAGTCATAGATCGATAATTTTAGCACATTTTCATAAAGACCTTCAAAATGCATAAAAACTCTTTAGTGTAAAGGTTGTGGGGTGTCCAACATACATATTTGAAAAGATAAATGAATGAGTCGAAACCCAGTAAATGAAATTTTTAGTTTTAAGTTAGAATAATCATTTTACCGCTTCACCTGACACGAGCAAAGTGAATGCATAATAATCTAGTAAGTGTGATAAAGGCATGAGTAGATTTTACCTTTCTCATTTTTATTTACCACATAAATCGTCATCCAATAATATATATTCAGACTCATGCATATGGCATACCATGTTTCATACAAAATAAATAATTTCTACAATGTTTGGTTTTACCCATGATAATATATCTTATTCATTAATATTTATTCCTCTTGAAATCTCCCAGAGTATTCTAAACTCATGGGCATCTAAACTCTGTTGTAAACTTTCACCAAAAGGCATTCCCATCACAACGGCATCTCGACTCTCGAGGTATCCCGAAACACTTCTCGAGGCATCCCAACTACTGGGACATCCCGCAAACTTCCACCACTAAGTATCGTCATGCATCACTATATGAGTGACGGGATCATATTAATCTTATTCAAGCCATACTATATGCATACTTACAAGCATAAAACACATTTCTCAACTCAAT
This sequence comes from Eucalyptus virginea, assembly GCA_014182375.1. Taxonomy (NCBI): domain Eukaryota; kingdom Viridiplantae; phylum Streptophyta; class Magnoliopsida; order Myrtales; family Myrtaceae; genus Eucalyptus; species Eucalyptus virginea. The sequence goes on along the minus strand of CM024523.1, from coordinate 19,464,144 downwards.
TTAATACATCAATAAGATAACTGAGTATGAAATAACCTTTAGTCACATTCTAATCGTCAAAATCTGAACAATAAAAGGATACATGAGTTTGAGCAATAGATATATTCTGTTCATTAAAGTTTAAATAATTAAGTGAGTACATTAAGACTTTATAAAAATTAACAAAACAAAAGAGAAGTTTCAACAAATAAGTAGATTTTGACTTAATACAATTTAGTAAAATGAAAGAACGGATTTTGACTTGAAACTCCGATAGAATGAACAAATAGATTTTGACTTCAAATTATGATATGATGAGATAGAATGAACATATTCTGACTACTCATAATGAAACAAAACGAAGTAAAATGAACATGTAAGAGATCATTAATACAGATATTGCAGGATGAACATATTCTAATTATTCAAAACGAAAGAGAATGAAGTAGAATGAACATATTCTGACTAGCAAAATGAACATGTAAGAGGTCATTAAGACAAATATGACAGAATAAACATATTTTGACTATAAATAGTGAAACCAAATGGAGCAGAATGAACATGCAAGAGGTCATCAAAATAAATATGGTAGAACGAACAAATTCTAACTATTTAAAATGAAACCAAACAAAGCAGAACAAACACATTCTGACTATTAGAATGAACATGCAATAAGTCATTTACACAAATATGACAGAAAAATAAATTGTGACTATTCATAATGAATTAAAACAATGACAAATATGGCAGAACAAACATGTAAAAAATCATTAAGACAAATATGATAGAATGTATAAATTCAAACTTAATTAATTTTGCTAGAATGAATGAACACAATGTGAATAATATCAATGGCCCCCAAAAATCACAAATTTCAATAACAATTTCATTAATTTCAAGCAAATAAAAGGTGTGTATAATTAACAACAAATTGGCCTAAAACTAGTAATATAACGCTATCAAGCTTTAATCCATTATTACAATTATGATGCACTATAAGCTAATCGATCATACATTTTAAACATATACAAGATCACCAAGACAATTTAATAATTAACATATCCACAATATTATTACATATCTCAAATACCCACCAAGATAGAAGTGTCAAGAAAATTGAACTAACTTAATATTTAGAAACTTCACTTACGTTGAACAAGCGTGACCCACCAATATACCATCACCACCTTGTAGCTTCCAAATAAGAAAATTCAGCTCTTTACTTCTAGGATTAAAACGTGAGAAGAATACATGCAAATGTACTTGAGAATTTAGAAAGGTGAAAGAGGATTTACGGCCAAAGTAGAGAAGTTTTGGACACCCGGACCGCTGGAGTACCAAAAGTTGCCAAAAGTTATGAAAGTGACATTTAAGTGCCAATCCGACCAAAATCTAGCCAAAATGCTAACATGCGCAATTTCCAGTGAAATAAGTGCAAAACGGTGTCGTTTTGCATGTTGATGTGGCTAAACGATATCAAAACGACGTCGTTTTGGTGGTGACGTGATAAATAATTAATATAATAATTAATTTAATTTAATTTAAAAATAAATTTATTTAAAACATTTAAAATTTAAAAAAAAAAAAAAAAAAAAAGGGAGCCGAGCCGAGGGTTGAGCCCTCATCGTTGCCTCCTCCTCGCCACCGCCGGAAGGGCCGGTGACGGAGGGGGAGGGTTAGCCGGGGTCGCCAGGCCCCGGCTAAGGCTCGGCAACCTAGGCTAACCAGCGGCGAGGGCTCGGGAGCTCTCGCCTAGACCCCCAACGGACGGCGGCCCTTGGCTCAGCTAAGCGAGGACCACCGACCCTCGCCGGATTTAGGCGAGGGCATGTAGGCCCCCTCACATTGAACAAGTGTGACCCACCAATATACCGTCACCACCTTGTAGCTTCCAAATAAGAAAATTCAGCTCTTTACTTCTAGGATTAAAACATGAGAAGAATACATGCAAATGTACTTGAGAATTTAGAAAGGTGAAAGAGGATTTACGGCCAAAGTAGAGAAGTTTTGGACACCCGAACCGCTGAGTACCAAAAGTTGCCAAAAATTATAAAAGTGACATTTAAATGCCAATCCGGCCAAAATCTAGCCAAAATGCTGACATGCGCAATTTCCAGTGAAATAAGTGCAAAACGGTGTCGTTTTGCATGTTGATGTGGCTAAACGATATCAAAACGACGTCGTTTTGGTGGTGACGTGATAAATAATTAATATAATAATTAATTTAATTTAATTTAAAAATAAATTTATTTAAAACATTTAAAATTTTAAAAAATTTAAAAAAAAAAAAAAAAAAAAGGAAGGGAGGCGGCTGAGGGTTGAGCCCTCATCGTTGCCTCCTCCTCGCCACCGCCGGAAGGGCCGATGCGGGGGGAGGGTTGGCCGGGTCGCCAAGCCCCGGCCGGGCTCGGCAACCCCGGCTAACCGCCAGCGAGGGCTTGGGAGCCCTCGCCTAGACCCCTAGCGGACGGCGGCCCTTGGCTCAGCTGAGCGAGGACCACCGACCCTCGCCGGATTTAGGCGAGGGCACGTAAGCCCCTCACCACCGGTCGGCTAGGGTTGCCGGCCCCGGCCCGGGGCTCGCGACCCCGACCAACCCTCCCCACCTTCCGATAACGGCGAGGAGGCCCTCGGCCCGCCGACCGCCTTCCTCCTCCTCTACCTTTTTTAATAATAATAATAATAATAATAATAATAATAATATTATTATTATTATTATTATTATTATTATTATTATTATTATTATTATTATTATTATTATTATTTAATTAATTTTTATATTAAAATTCAAATTATACCAAAACGACATCGTTTTTGTATGTGTTTTGTTGAGTCAACTTGTTGGCGAGCCACATAAGCGAAAAGTTAATTTAAAAAATGCCATGTAGGATTTCCAAATGCGAGGTTCGCCGGATGTAGTACTCAAGTGTCTCATTTTTCATAAAAAGTGCCACTTTCGTAAGTTTTGGCACTTAAGTGTCTTTTTGTGCCAACTTTTGACACTTGAAATGTTCTTTTGCCATTTTTTTTTTATGGATTATAGAAACTCTATATATCGTAGTCAATCTATTGGTTTATCTTTTATATATATATATAGTTGGAAATATACATTTTAATATCAGATAGTTGGTTATATTTGAGATTGCATCTTTTATGTCGAAAGACGGCTGTGTCATTCCCTTTTCTTGTAGTTTCGGGGCATGACATCTTTTGGGTATACAACAAATAGCCTTTTCCTCACTTTGCACCTATCAAACGGTTCTGACTCGGTTTTTCAGCAATCTGACCTGACTCTCTTGCGATCATCGTATGTTGTAACTTTCATTGGTGGCTGCTTCCTTTTCCACCGTCTTTATGGACAACTATCCATGATCATGAAGAATATTGTATTGACTATAGTTCGCGTGAAACCCAAAACATCTTAATCATTGTTGCTATGGATCTCACCGTTGACTTCAATGATTAATAATCCCGATGAGTTTGATCGGCGTGATATATTTTAAATTTCTTGGTATTTCGTGCATCCCTTTGCTTCTGAACGAAATTGTTCTGCCAAGTTGGCTTGCCTTCTGCAGTTTTCGGTGGCGGTCTACAGATTCAGGGTCTTCCTGGTGCCAAGGAAGATGCTGAGCATTTTCAAAACAGGAAGGCCTATATGGAAGTAACCATGCAGCTGACAGATTCAGAAGATAATATTTGGTGCGTTAACAACGATTATTATTCGATCTTTGTTACACGAATGTAATATAGTTGTCGTGTCAAAAATCACAGCGCGCCCCATTTTGCGACAACTTAGCGAGCAGTGCCTTTAATCCTCTTCCCGAGTCCCCATCCGCTCCGAGGGCCGTCCTCGCGGCTTCTTTCATTCTCGCGGCTCGTGCTTTCAGTGACTCGTCCCTCGTCATCTCCTCAACCCGGTCCGCTATTTCCTCTCCCTTCACCACATCCTTCTCACCCCTCCCCCAGCTCTCCTCCCAAATCCCGATCCCCGCCCTCTTCACCAGGCTTGCGTTGATCATCTGGTCTCCGTGCTGGGGCCATGCCAGCATCGGCACGCCGTGCCACACAGCCTCCATGACCGAATTCCACCCGCAGTGGCTCAGAAAACCGCCTATTGCCGGGTGGCCTAGTACCTCGCTCTGGTTCAACCAGCACTTCACGACTAGGCCGTTCACTGCACCCGAGGTTGCCATCATCAGATTCTGCCCGATCACATCTTCTAGGCCCTCCGTGTCTTCTTCATCCACTTTCTTGCTCTTCACTATCCATACGAACCTCACACCGCTCCGTACCAAGCCATCTCCTAGCTCTCTTATCTGGTCCCTCGACATGGCTGTTCTACTGCCAAAGCTCACGTAAACAACAGATCCTATCGGTTGATCGCCCAGCCAAGCCAATGGATGAGAATGAGGCTCTTCGAAGTTAGCTGGTGGAAGCGGCCCAATAGCGATCGCAGGTGGCAATCCGCTCGTTATATTGACGTCGTTCAGCGCTCTTAATGTATCCTGCTCGAAGCCATGGAACGTGTTGATCAAAATCCCATCTGCGTCGCTCATACTCTTGCCGTTCTGAATGAGAGAACTCTTGAGGAAGTTGTCCTCTTCTTCCAATAGGGGTGGCGGAAACCATGAGACGGGTATCGGTTCAAGATTCGGTATCTTGATGACATCTTCGTCATCCCCAGAACCAGGCATGGCTTTCCTGACAGATATTTTATGGAAGGACATGAAGAGCGTCATCATTTTGGCGGACGACGTGAAGAAAACATAATTTGGAAGGCCAACGGCTCGAGAAACAGGAAGGACTGCGGAGATCAAGCTCATGTCCGTGATGAGAGCAGAAAGAGGCGGGGATATCGACGAGAGGAGGGGAGGGAGGAGGCGGCACGACCTACAGATGACTTCGTAATGGCGATAAAAGGGATCGTCGGTGCCGCTGGAAGACTCGTCGATGGGAAGAAGACACAGTTGCTTGGGACTAACTTGAGGGAAGCTGGCAAAGAAACTGGAGAGGGCACGTGACTCGGCGAGCGAGACCGTCGGGTGCGCGGCAATGAAGGTGACTCGGACATCGCTGGCGACGAGTGAGGTGGCCAAGCGGAGGAACGGCGTCAGATGGCCCATCCCGGAGGTCGGAAATAGAGCCACGTGGATGGTGCTCTTCTGCTCACTAATTTGTGACATCTCGAGAGGACAAAAAGGGCTATCTCGTTGAAGGTTTGTTGGGTTTGGGTCTTGCTAGTTTCAGCGACCGATGGGGCACACAAGCTGCGTTGGAATCTGTCTTAATAGGGAGATGGAGTCAAGGAAAGCTGCTAAAGAAAAGAGAGCGAATTTTGCCACTTTCGATGGCAATGGCGAGAAGCCATTTCGATTGGGTTGCTTTTGCTTCACGCTCAAGAATGTAAGGAAGACGAAATTTTCTCCTGCCCCGTTTGACGCTAATTTTTGGGATTGAAAAAGACACGCTCCGAACGAACTTTGTCGAAGAATGCAAATTTGATTTTGCTAGTGTTTTCTTTGGTTGATGCAGGAGTATGCTTAGAAATTTTAAAGAAGTGAACTCTCTTTGACCCTTGCCTCATAATTAGTTCTCTAACACAGAATCTTGAACTTTTGCCGCTACTCCATGGATCGGCTTTGATGGTTCAAGAGGAAAAGACGCCACAATTAAATGTCATAACTTTCAATCAATCACTCAAGTGTCATAATTTTTAAAAATAAACGCCACCATAAGTGTCATAACTTTTACTATTCACATTTCAAGTCACTTAGGTGAATGTTGTTAAAAAAATGTTTCCCGCAATATGTTGTTGCAAGGAGTTTGAGGGGGCAGAACTTCAATAGATAATATCTTATCACTCAGGTAACATTTTCGACCTATCTTTCTTTTTTATTCAATACAAAATTTTGACAAAAATCTCTTAGAAAATACAAATTTACTATAAAATAAAATTATTATACTCAAGTGATCGATCAAAAAATAATGACATTAATGTAAGCACCGTATAAAAGTTTTGTCACTTTTAGGGTACGTATGACAAAATTTCTAGAATAGAAATTGATTTCTGGCCAGAAATTGAGAAGTTAAAAATTTTAGCTTATGATTTCTTCTTCAAATTTATTTCTGGAATAGAAATCTATTCCAGAAATAGAAAAATCAAATTGCGTTACCAAACGGATTTCTGTTCCAAACCTGTTCCGAGAAACAAAGAAATAGAGAAATAGAAAAGTAGAAATTTTATCATGCGCGCCCTTAATGTTAAGAATAAATAATAATATCTCTAAGGACATCATGTCATGTGTATCTCGAACAAATCATTTTCACCATAGAAAATCTTTCAACACATGGGCTGCCTGTGTAAATTATTAAGTTTGAGAAAGAAGGCCTTTGGGAAGCGCATAAATGTTATGACCACACTCGTTTTTGTGGCAACATTTGCTAATAAAAATACCAAGCTAAATCAAACTTTATAATGTGTTTTATCAAAAATGTCGGGTATCGCAGTAATTTCGTTAGAAAGCAAGCTAATCTACCATCCACCAAATGAGGAAAAATAAGCTCGATGCACTAAAGGCGCCGCATGACAAAATTTCTGTTTCAGAAATGAATTTCTACCCAGAAATTGATTTCTCAATATTATTCCCCGGACAAGTTTCTGAGCAAAGAAACCCGTTTGATAACGACTCAAAATTTCTATTTCTGGAACAAAAATCCATTTGATAACAGAATAAAATTTCTATTTCTAGGAATAGAAATTGATTAGATAACAACATAGGAAATCCTCAAATACAAAATAATAGTCCAAATAATACTAAAACAACATAGGAAATCCTCAAATACAAAATAATAGTCGAAATAATACTAATACATTACAAAAGATGAACCAAATCCGTGTTCCAGTAAGCCAAAATAGGGGGTTCTACAAACAGACCACGCTCCAAACCCATATAAATCGAGTACAAAATCAGCTCAACCTTCCCCAATCCCAACCCCCAGGCTATTTTTCACAGCTTAAGCAATCTGAGGCGGATGCAAAGCTCCTCATTTGCCAAGGAAAGGAAATATCGAACACAAGAACACAATTACTCAGAACACAATAATAGAAATGGTCGCACTTGAAACAAAGCGTCCCCATCAAAACCAATTCACTAACCACGCCGACACATGCCGAACCCCCTAGGCGACACAACCACAACCCAATCCAATCCAAGCCAAGCCATTGGGCTTTCACAATCTGAGGATCCCTCCGTGATCGCCTCGAACCGGGGCGCAAGAACGGCCAAGAATAGCGAAACCCCAACCAAGGAAAACAGAACAAACAATGCGCAACCCAAAAACACCAGATAGTAGCATAGCACGCATCAATCGAGCTCGGTGCAAGAACGGCCAAGAACAGCGAAACCCCAACCAAGGAAAACAGAACAAACAAATTGCCGCACGGAGAGAGAGAGAGAGAGAGAGAGAGAGAGAGAGAGAGAGAGAGAGAGAGAGAGGACCTCGAATTGAAGAGGAAGGAAGGCGCAATCCAAATCCGAACGGGGACGCGGACGGAGGAGGCGAGTCCGATGGGACAACTGGAGCAAATTGGACGGTTTGAGGACGGCGACGGTGAGATGAGTGATGATCTGACTGGCAAAAGGACGGCAATGGCGTCGGAGTCAATAGTGGAAAGAAGGATGGATTCGGAGTCGACGGTGAGGATGGACAGGTTGTTCGGAGTCGACGGCGCTAGGGTTTGGTTGAAGCGTTGAGAGGAGAAGGAGAAACAACGCCCAAATAAAAAAGCCCGTGAACGAAGAAGGATGCCCAAAGGGAGAAAAGAAAAAATAATTTCTATTTTTACCTTACCAAAAAAAAAAAAATTCATTTATATTTCAGAAACTGAGAAGTTAAAAATTTCAGCTTCTGATTTCTTCGATTTATCTATTTCTAGAATAAAAATCTGTTTCAGAAATAGAAAAATCAAATTGCGTTACCAAACAGATTTCTATTGCGGGGAATAGAAAAATAGAAAAATCAAAAAACAGAAATTTTATCATGCACGCCCTAAAAGACTCAAGGAGGTGATAAAATTTCCATTGTGGTAAACTGTATAAATAAAAACAAGAATATAACAATAGATATTAGTTTATTTGTTGTATAATCTACATATACTCGCTCCATCTTTTTGACTGCAGGACCCAATAAATGAAATGTACATTATTGTAGCTAAATTTTGTGGCACTGTAATTGTTACTATAAAGATGTTAAAATGAGTCATAAATGCATCTTTGGACCCATAATTTAGATTGGGTAATCGGGAACGGTCTAGCGTCGCATCATTGGTATGCGACCAACCAGATTTTCCCAACAATGACTACATGTTCTTCTAGCTTTGCTTCTTGATCGTAGGGTATAAGCCAATTTCTAGGTTGAATCAAGAACTGAACCAGGTGTGAAGAAGGGACATTAAAGGTGTTTGATTGTTTGTTGGAGATCTGTTTGTGTACCTTTCGAGCATTTGCATAATAGAGACAACAGATAAATATACTAAAATCTAAAACTTATCTTGAAAATACAATTAAGTTCTAGAACTTTAACAAAGTGCGATCAAGTTCTAAAATTTGTTGAGTTGGTGCGATCAAGTATTTCCATTAACTCTATCCAACTTGACAAATGGAAAATGCTAATAAGTTTTAGGACCTGACTATACCATGAACACTTTGATCTAAGAGCTACCGGAAATCAATGGAAATACAAATTCAGACTGGTTCTCGCATTAAAAGTATGCAAATGATATCTAGTGCTCGTTTTGATAGAAAATTGTATTAAGACTTGGAGACCTTTTAAAGAGGAAACCATAGAGTTCCCGTGAAAAAGAGGAAACTACAACTATATAGTCCATTCAAGAACGAAAATTACATTAAGACTTGGCTAGGCTAGGCTAGAACAAGTATAATATATTCAAATGTACGCATATTTTCTTGCACTTTGTGGGACCTTAATGTGGCCAATCGATTCCAGTGAACCGATTCATGAGAGATAAGAAATTGCTCGTTACCTAAGCAAAATTCACCATCATTCACCTCACTACCAATTATACTCCCCTATTTGTAACCCGACCGATGTATCTAAGCTCCCTCACCAACTTGGCAAGCCAATTCATGGAGCTATCCATTTTTCAGAGGCAACAATTTAAGAAGCAAAAGTGCTAAGAATTAGAGTCCAGGTCAAGTCAAATATGGGTCAAGTACAAGTCTAGCGGGTGAGGATTGCTAAATTTGCATGACATGTAAGGTTGCGTTTGGTAACATTTCTATTCTCGAGAACAGTTTCTTTTTAGAAACACTTTTTCTTACTTTTGTTCGTGAGAACAATTTTTGAGTATTTTAAGGAGTTTGGTAACTATTATAAAATTTCCATTCCCGAAACAAAAATACATTTGGCACGACCCCAAATGTTTTTGTGACTTAGAATTTCTTTTAAGTTATTAATAATTTTATTACATTTTTCTTTTTTTTTTTTTTTTTTTTTTCTTTTCTTTTTTTTTTTTTTCTTCTCTTCCTCTAGCGGGTTGCCGACCTTGGCCATGGCCAACCAATGACCGGCCATATGAAGGCTACCAAGGTTGCTGGCCTCAAAGGAGCCTCACCTTGGCTACGCGAGGTGACCTTGCCCAGATATGGCAAGGTCAAGCCTTGCCCACCCACTGTGAGGCCAGGCGACGCCTTATTTCGCGATGGCCTAGCAAGCCTCGGCCTCACTCAGTCACGGCGAGGCTCGAGGGAGCTCCCCGACGGCCGGCGAGCTCAGGGGGACCTCATCAAGGGCCATTGAGGCTTCGACAAGGTCCCCAAGCCTCATCTAGCAAGTCGCCGCCCATCGCTGAGGCCGGTAAATCGGTTGGGGGAAGAAGAAAGGAAGAGAAGAAGAAAGAAAAGACAGGAAAGAAAGGAAGAGAAAAGAAAAACTTGTTTCTTAAATTGTTCCCATAAACAAGAAACAATTTTGTTTTTGTTTCTTATTTCTATTCCAAACATATTTCCGGGAATAAAAAAATTATCAAACGCATTTTTGTTCCAAGGAACAAAAGAATAAAAATATTCATTTTCAGAAGAGTTACCAAACGCTCCCTAAATGTTTCAATTTGAGTTTGATTATTTTTGATCTGGTTCAAACTCAATTTGAGGGAAACCAACAGAGTTTTGGCTCATTTCTAAGAATTTTCACTTTCTTGTCGAGAATGGATGAATGCTATTTATAACTATTCCTTCAAGTGATGCTCAAGTTTCATGGTCTAGTTTGTTTGTCACATTGGGTTTTGCTACCTTTGACCGTTTATACCCATAGACTCGCAAAATGGATGAGTTAGGTTAGGTTGGGTTGAGTCATAAATAGTCAATAGACTTATTTAACCCATTTTGATTTATTTCCATGCAATGCAAATTCAGTGAGTATACTCATACTTAACCCAATCCATATTAAACACTTTCTATTTTAACTCACCTATGAAAAGTCTTAGCCAATTGAGATGAGATCGTGTAGTCAATGAACACGAGATCAAGTAACTGCAAGAAAAAGTGAAGAGAGTGTCATAGAAATATATGAGGTTTAAGTGAAGTGTAAACCTATTTATGACTTATTTAACACTTATATTGTGTTAAATCCATTTACGACTCATTAATTCAAAATAACAAATTCATTTAACAGCCATATGGATTAAAAAAAATAGATTTATGGTTCATTTTGATGGATCTAATAATCGGGCTGTTTGAACTCCAAAATTCGCGAGGGCCACGTCCGGTGATGGGTGTACGGTGAGTCCATATTTAGGCTTTGTGCGCTGGATTTGGTTTTCTGAATAGACTTGGACCCTTGATACGTGTCGGATGTACCATCACGTGGTTCTGGACTAGGCCCATATCATTTGCCTTTGAGATTCTGGACTTGGCCCGTAGATTTTGATACGCTTTAAGTTTAGATTGCTTCCCAAGGTCTTGTTTCCCTTTATTCCTTCCGTTTTTACCTTAAGAGTCCTTTTCTTTCTCTTAAGTTTTTAGGTTCTTTCTTCAAAATGCTGAAGGATGGTTCAGGCTCATAAGTCCCCTGCTTCTGAATTTTTCAGCACTCTTTCTGGGCATCATCTATCTCATTTCTTTAAGGAATGTAGACAGGATCCCTAATTGAGTTTCCGTTTAGACTACCTTCTCCAGAAAATCGAGGTATCGAGTTTGTATGACCTCCCCTTCTCTATTCCACTTTTTACTGATGTATAAGGCCCGTGAGTCGGCCATTCTACTGAGTGGCGGAGTTGGTGGGCTACCCCTTCCAGAGAAGACTTCGAAAGTCGACTTCCGAACCTTTATGGACCTCCCTAGTTCCATGGAGGAGTGGAAGAAAAAGTTGTCTTTGTCAATCTCGCCGGGGTCGCCCGTTCGAATCTTTTGAAGCGACCTGCCCCCGACTCAACTTAAACGTCTCAGTCTTGCTAGGCATGAGCACGATCTCCTCTCGTCCATAGACAAAATATGACTCATGACCTCTTGAAATTCTTTATTTTGGTGAAATTCTTGCTTCTGCTCGTGTTGCTTCTGCCACTCCTGGTGGGGGGGTTCAGCTTACTCCATTTTCCTTCAAACCTTTTGGCGCCAACTTAGCTTTGGTCTCCCAGCTATGTCCGGCATTTCCGGCGAAGAGGTTCTTTCGACAACTCTTCGATTCGCTGAAAACTTGCTTTGCGATAGAGAGAACGGATTGGAGGTGGAGAAGAAGAAAATTGAGCTATGCTGAAGAAGGGGGTCCTCCAGTTGCCAACGAATTTACCAAGAAAAGGAAATAGGGGACTTGGAAATGCTTAGGGTGTATTTAGGGCCTGTTTTATTAATATTTTTGTTCAGGGAAACAATTTCCTTTCAAAAATAGTTTTTTTCTATTTCTATTTTCTGAAAAATTTTCTGAATAAAACAATGTGTTTGGTAAATATACAAAATTTATATTCGATAATAGAAAAGAACATGAATACGTTTGGCAGGACCCATAAATTTTTTTGTGCCATTAAATTTCTTTTAATTTTTTAATAATTTTTTTAGGATATTTTTTCTATTTTTCCTATCTTTTTTCTCCTCCCCTAGCCGTCAGTGGTAGCTAGCAACCGGCGACCGGCAACAACAATCAACAACGGGCAATGGCAACCAAAGGTGACACAATGGCAGCCGGTAAGCAACAATAGTGGGGGCGACAAGCCACAAGGAAGAAGAAGAAAAGAAAAAAGAAAAGAAAAAAAATGACTTATTTCTAGAATTTGTTCTTGAGAATAAGAAGTTACTTTTTTTTTTACTTCTTGTTTTTATTTCAAATCCATTCCCCCGCTACTTTTCTATTTCAGGGAATAGAAACATTAATTGACATTACCAAATATATCTTTGTTATTTTTTTTATTTCGAAGAGCAAAAGAATATGAGCATTACCATGCGTGCTCTTAGCTGTTCCTAAAAACAATTTTTACTCAAAAATAATTTTTTTTCTAATTCTGTTCCCTATATAAATTTCTGAGCATTTGAAGACATTTTGTAACTATACAAATTTTCCATTTCCATAATAAAAATACATTTGGTACGATCCTCACATTTTTTATGACTTATAATTTCTTTTTATTTTTTAATAATTTTATAACATTTTTATTTCTCCTTTTATTCTTCTTCTTCTTCCTCTAGTTAGTCACCAGCCTTGGGAGAGCCTCACCAACCCTCGGCGAGGCCGAGTCTCATCGGCCCAAGCCTTACCTAGCCATCACAAGGTTGGCCTCACCATGGCTGGGCGATGCCGACCTCGCAAGCTAGGCGAGGTCGAGCCTCATTGATGGCTGGGCGAGGAGCGAGGTTGAGCCTCATTGGTGGCTACGCGAGTGGCGAGGCCAAGCTTGCTAGGCCAAGCCTTGCCCAACCATGGCATGGCTCGGGTCAATGAGGCTCAACTTTGCCGAGGGCTGGTGAGGTCACAAGCCATGGCCAAGGTCAGCGACTAGCTAGAGGAAGAAGAAGAAGAAGAAAAGAAAAGAGAAAAAAAGAAAAAAGCTTGATTCTAGAATTGTTCATAAAAACAAAGAAGCTACTTTTTTAAATAAAAAAAAATCTTAATTATGTTCCAAATCTATTCCCAAAAAGAAGCTGATTTATTCTCGGAAACAAATATGTTATCAAATGAAATTATGTTCTATTTTTTTATTCCAAGAAACAAAATAATAGAAATATGCATTATTTGATACGTTACTAATCTTGTCTGGCTGCGTTTGGCAACCACTTTGCCAAGGATCTTTAGGGGTCTAAAGGCCTTTGGGCCAAATAGAGAGTGTTTGGCAAAAAACTTTGAATGCCCATTACACAAATGCTAGCCTTTTGAAGGCTAAAAGCCCAAGGCAACCGCTGCCTTGGCTTTCTAGCATTCTCGGTAAGCAACAGTGAATCTTAAAAAAAAATTCGTTATTCTTTTTTTACCCTTAAAATTTTACTAAAATTCCAAGTGTGACCCTTTTAAAAAAAAAAAAAACATAACTCTTCTTTTCCAAGCAATTGTCGACTCTTCAGATACGCCGCTTCCTTTCCCTTCTGCGTTGCTCTTCTCGACTCTTCAGATACGCCGCTACCATGGCGAGGGGCCGCCCCGGCGACTCGCGGCAGCCCAGATCTGGGTCCTCACGGCTTAGATCTGAGTTGGCAACGGCCGATCGGGGTCGCGCGACCCAGGCGCGGCCCTCGCCGAGGTCCCCCGACCTCAAGTGAGGGTTGCGTAGCCTCGGCAACAGCCGATCGGGGTCGCGCGACCGCCGGAGATCGAGGCGGCGCCATAGTCGAGGCCGCGGTGGAGGTGGACGATGACGGGGTCGACGGCCCGGGCGGGGAATGAGAGGAGGAGCTCGAGGAAGGCGAAGAAGGGAGGGTAGTCGAGGGTCCAGGGGCTGGTCTCGTCGGAGTACCAGCGGTCGACTGGGAGGGAGTGGGTCAGGGTGAGCCAGTGGCGGTGGACCTCGAAGTCGGTGCTCCGGTAGGAGGGGACCAGGAGGAGCTTGATGCAGGCGGCGGCGGCCGCGTGCCACAGGAGCTCAGAGGCCAGCAGCGGCAGCGGCATGGGGGCGGTGAGGTTGGGGATCGTCGGCGAGGGTCTAGGTTAAGTTTGGTGGGCAGAAGAAGGAGCTGCGCATCGTGCGGCACTTGGGAAAATGACCAAAAGAAAACTTTGATTTTTACTGGAATTTCATTAAAAAAGAGTCTAAACTTGGATTTTATTTTAGGTTATAAGTTATAAACTATTTTAATGTGAATTTAACTGAAATTTTAAGTACATAATGTCTGTATTTATGACCCACACTAGTCAAAAAAAAAATTTATTTTTCTTTTGGTAATTTTTTTTTTATCATAAAAGTCCTTTGTCCCCCAAACACCATTTTGTTCAAAGATACTTCACAAAGGGCTTTCAAACTACAATTTACCAAACACAATTTGCATTTTGGAAAACACATTTAACTCAAACTCAAAGGTCTTTGCATTTTCCTAAAGACTTTCCCCAAAAGTTTTCCCAAACGCACCCTCTATCATCTAGAATTTATTTCATGCTGATGCTAAGTAATTTTTAGCTCCACTAAATATACATGAGATCTCAAAATGACAATCCTCCAATTTTATTTTATTTTTCCATAAAAGGAGTATAATGGTATGTACCATCTCCGAGACTCCATGATAAGTGTTGGGCTCAGAACTGTGGGATGCGGGAGAGAGAGCACTTGGTCAAAATTGGTTGCTTTTATATGATACTGTCATAGCCAGATTGATCGTGACGTATGTTCAAAATGGGTCTTAGACCTATCCTTTAACTCATATATGATGTATGACCAAAAAAAAAAAAACCATATATGATGACTGTGATGTATATACATTAAATGGACAATAAATTAGTAAATGTAATATGAATGTTAGATGGATCATAAATGGATTTACAACTTACTTAGATCCAACATTTTTATGACTCTCTTCTTATTCTCTATTGTCATCGCTTGGTTTCGTGCTTACTTACTTTGCACTTCACCTTAGTTTGGGTTTGAGTTTTTTTGTAAATTTAGTTGAATATGGAAGCAATACGAGTTGGGTATATGTCACTAGATTAATGTGTCAAGACGGGTTTAATAAGTTTATTGAGTTATACCATATTCGACCCAAACACAAACCTGACCAGACCTACTTGTTTGATGATCTAATCGTGCATAATTTGCATTGCAATTAAATAGGTCAAAACGGATTAAATTGATCTATTGGGCCGGACCATATTCGAACTCAAACCCAACTACCCATCTGATGAGTCTAATTGCACGTGATGTTGAATGCACTAACATAAATATTTTCCACGCTCTCGATGTTAAGTTGCCTAGGGGCCCTAAGAATATGAACGTGGGGTATTCCGTTGGTGTGAATAGTGAATCATATAAAATGTACAGGGATAGACAAAATTTAAGGGGTCCATGTACATTTGATTTGGGTCTAGATCTAATGTGACTAAAGATAATTGTACACTTCCGATAAATGTAGAGAAAAGGTTCCGTTATATGTAAATAATATTTTAGAAGTTGACTTATATTAGGGATAAGTGCACGAGATGTCTTAAAATTTATTTAAAAAATACAATCGAATTCTAAAACTTTCGAAAAGTATAATCAAATAAAAAAAAATTATTAAATTGATCGATTATGTATCTTTATTGACTCCATCCAATTTAAGCAACGGACAATTGCCGACATGATATTTTTCTAATATAATTTAGAGACATGTGGCGCCCCATCAGAAAATAAGCAGACCTTTTTTCCAGAAAACCAAAAAAAAAAAAAAAAAAAAATAGCCTTGAAAAAAAAAATTGAAAAAAAGGGAAAGTAAAAGGCGCATGAAGAACAGGGATGGCCGCGAGGCCAAAGCGAATTGGATATCCGAACGTTTGTGTTCTGAACATCCGACTCATTTTTCACCGATAACGGACTCCTTTGTGTCCGGACGTCCGACTTCGCCAATGCTCGAAAATTAGTCGTTCAGAGTGTGACTAACGGTTAGCCCTATTTGGATTTTGTGTAAATAAGACCTCTAGGGTCTTTGATGGATTAGATTACACGTTGTACTACAGATCCAAGTATGAGAAATCTCTCATACATAAATTTGTTATTGAGAATCTCTAGCAAGGTGAGACACATATTTATGTGTAAAACCTTTTGTAATAGGAAAAAGTATCCAAAAAATCCTAAATCTAGTAGGCTTTTGTTAATGTAGTCGTAAATCTTTTAATTTGCTAATTAAGTCATAAAACTTTTCACGTCTTGCCAATTTAGTACATCTAGCAATTTTAGCCAAAATTGCTGGCATGAATATTGGCCGTCCTACGTGGCATGATTGACATTGATGTAATTAATTTCTAATTGAATCATTTATTTATTTTCTTTTTTATTTTCTTCTCTTTTCCTTTTTTTTTTCTTTTTCCCTGTTCCTTTTTTTTTCTCTCGCCCTTGCTAGCCCAGGGCCGCCCTTTAATCTTAAAGGTCAACAATATTCTACCTTGGATTAGATGTTGAAGGACTCAATCTGAGTTGGAGGTCCATCACCCCACTATTGGAGGAAGATTGTCAAAAAAGTCCTAAACCTATTATATGTTAGTAAATTTAGTCCTAAACTTTATAATTTAACCAATTTAGCTTTAAATCTTTTGATGATTTTCTAATATGGTCTTCCGTGCTGAATAGGTCGATTAGTATCCATATGAATCATTTTTGGCCAAAATTGACCAAAATGATTATATTGACAAATTATTAAAATATTTGATTTAAATTGACCTAACTGAAAAATTTATGACTGAATAAATGACTACCGTACAATAAATTTATGATTTTTTAGTCAATTATCCTCGTTATTGGGGAACTTTTGTCACCATGGCAACCACTAGGCGGCTCCTCTCTCTCTCTCTCAACCCCGCTTGCCATGGATTGACGGTTGATGACCTCAGATTTTATGGTCCTCACCGTGGCCGACCTCTAATCTCAAAGGTCAACAAACTTCTTCATTGGATTCGATGTTGAAGTTGCCGATCCGAGCTGGAGGTCTCAAATCGAAGGCCCTCGACTGGAGGTCTCAAATCGAAGGCCTTCGACCCTTAGCGAGGATTTTGTTGAAGGTGGAGAGAGAGGATTTTGAGAAGAGAGAGAGAGAGAGAGAGAGAGAGATTTTAGGGGACCAGAGGCTGAGGACAGTGGTGATGTTAGCTTAGGATTATAGCGGAAAGTGAAAGAAAAATGGGGAGAAAAATGAAATTAAAAAAAGAAAGAAAATAATCTCAGACCTTCAATCATGAAGATGGATTAATTTAAGATGTCAATTAACTCTCTAAATTTAGACGATCTCCAAGCAAAATTATGCATTTCTTCTCTAGCAATATATATGCATTCTGATCCCACAACCAAATAAGTGTCCACTAATATTAATCACCGATCAATAAAAAATCACATGTTCTATTTATCAACATGTTATTTCAAATTAGGGCATATGCGATGGTTTCAACTTAAACTACACACAAATAAGCGCCTTAAGAAACTAAAGCAGCATATAAAGATCCATTTGTTTGACGAAAAATCATTTCTAGAAAAAGTGCTTTCGAACTTTCCAACATTTGAATGACAGAAAATTACTTGAGCAATAGAAAGCATTTTTCATGTACTAAAAATAAATGGTCAATAAAAAAATCACATTATTCTTAATTTTCAGTTAACCTAATTCTTTTTAAGAATTGAGATAGTAGAGTGGTTTATTTGCACATGTTTTCTTGTAATTACTTGGATTTTTTTTTTTTTAAAGAAAACATATAGTGGTGTCAAGAATCAAGAAATGATGACTCAAATTAAATATACTAAAAATATTTATAGGTACAAATAAATATATTTTGAAGAGGAATGGATCAATTACACCCCTCAACAAATGCGGCCGGCACCCTTGATGGTTTGTATAGTCTATCTCGATATTAAAGTCAAGTTGTGACCCAGTTTATTTCATATATCTAGCCCCATTCTCATCAAGTTCCACATATTATTTCTAATTCGGCTTGCACATAAGAGGGGATATTAGAGTATCATACATTGTTTGTCTATTAGATTCTCTTCTTCACCTATTGACTTTGAGTTGGGCTTTTAATTATGGTATCGGAGCCAAGTTCTATCTTAGTTTATTTCGTTTATTCAAATCCCACTTGTCGAATTGCATGCATTATTCCTAATATCTCATATCACTTATTTGTGGAATTCATATGCTACGATAACATGTTAGAATATTTAACCTAAAAACTTTAAGATGTTTGAATCGGAAGTTTGGACATTTTCAACTTTCGATATCAACTTTCATTCCAAATGTCTCTTGCATATAATAATTCCCATGACAAAACAGAAGTAGATTTCTCTGGATATCACCTGCTCCCATGATTTCGAATCCCAGTATCTATTGTTGCGCAAAGAAGCTTCTCCCCACTTTCCGAGAACAAAAGACGAAACCGAGCACGCAGCACTGAACCCAAAGCACTTCCCCATTCACTGAACTCAATCAACTCTCGAGGGTCAAGGTGCCCACAAAAATCTTTCTAAGAATCACCAACCGAAGATTAAACAAAAATATCTCCAGATCTCCTCACCTCCAGTGACCAGATTTTTCGACGCCCATGTTGTGTTGGCGAGCAAAAGGGAGCTTGACGAGGCATCATGTCGACAAGCAGTCGGTAGTGAAGAGCATCAGAACAAAAATCTGGGATGCTCACCGGGGTTGGGGCAGCGACCATGTCCCTCACGAGCTCGTCACGTGCTGACATGCCTTCCTTGTACGGTACAGCCTTGTCCTCTCCCTAATCCGAAATTCATTTTCCCATGTACAAGATGAGGAACATAACACTCGGGGACAAGCAACAGCACTGTTCCCTCTTTTGTCATAGAAGTCAACATTTTTTTTTTGAGTAAGATTAATGGGCTTTGTCTGCTTTCGCAGAATCTCTCTCTCTTTCTTTCTCTCTCTCTCTTATTGGGTGCCTATTTCTTGCTTATTTTTTAAATGGGTTATACTTATTTATTTTAATTTTTTAGTTGGGGGGACCCCACCTAACATGATTGATCTGAGTCATTTTTCGCATGGAATTCAATGCAATCTTAGACAAGTAAGGCCCATCTCCAGCTTTTGCTATCTCCATTTTATGTTCTGCCCATTTTGATTCTCTTCTTCTTTTTTTTGTGGCACTTTTTTCCCCTTTAGAAAACCTAAAAATAATGCCACTTTGATCATAAAAACAAATAAGAAAAATAAATCTTGTCCCCTTGAGTCAAGCCCATGCATCAAATGGGGCCTAGGATATGTATAATTAAATTATCTATGGCCCGGTTGAATTTGCATTACAGGTAATAAGAATTTGTCATTGTCTCTCCCCCTGGGAGATTTTTAGGGGATCCACATTGAGCACCATCATATGATTGTTCAACTGAGAGAAAGGGGGCCGTCTGTTAGTTGGCTCTTGTGTTGTCATGGTCACTGATTTAGGGCAAAAGGAAACAATAGTACTCCAACCAGAGAAAGTATTTTCATTTTCTAGGCGTGCCAAATCACTTTAATTTGAATTGAAAGAACTGTGGGTCTAGTCATTTTGTACTTTGTGCTGACTCTATTTGAAATCCTATTTACGTTGAGTAATGGGTAGTGCATCTGAAAAGGTCTTGAGACTTATTGAATCGTGTATGGTATGGGTGTCCGAGGCTTCTCAGTTTGGTTCTTTTCATCTTCTTCTAAGTTAATGAGGCCAGCAGAGCATACAGAACCAGATATTTGGACCTCTGACAAGATAAATTATAGGTTTATATCTCATGCTAAGAAGAAAAAAACGAAGAAAGTGACGGGGGACTTGCAGGGGCTCTAAGCTCCTTTAAGCCCCTTCTCAGTCAGTCCTATTTAGCTTAGTGAGGCAGCAATGATGGAAAGCAAAAAGTTGACTTGGACTTTGACTCGTAGATCGGAGGGAAAAAGCCTCAATTATTTATGAAACCTCAGTCAAGGTGAATAATGTAGAATTTATGCCGCAGTTTATCTGACTGGAGTGTTGGGAGAAAGGAGACGTAATGCACACCTGTCCAGAGAAGACATCCCAGAAACTTCATATCTCTTTCGGTCGCACAACAAAAATATATATAGAAAGGCAAAAAAGTGGAATTCTTACGTGCCTACGATTATGAAGGATTAGGTTAGTACTCATTTTTATAATTTTACCCTTTTTCTATCCTGAATTTCTTTACTTCGTATGTAGCATATATGGGCTCCAAATTATGTTTCTCTTAACATTTATAAAACTTTCTCGAAGCCGCATTCATATATCTTGTGAAAATTTAGACACGTGATAAAGAAATTTTATATGCATTTGCAGCCAGCCGAGGGTAATTAATGATCATTAGCTTCACTAACAAAGGATCCTTAGAAAGACCCGAGATTACTGTCGCGTCGTGATGCTGGAAAAAAAGATAGAAAAAGAAGAAAAAAAGGAACACAAACACATAAATGCACACAAAGAAGATACTCTCTTCGTACGGCGTGATACGAAAGGAAGCAGCAGTTGAAAAAAATTCAAGTCTTGTGGAGCACGAGATTAGACGTGTGGGATTATGACTTCTCTATGCTAAACACACTTTGATTAAATAATATTTGAGTTTGTTTAGGTTCCAAGTCGCTGTGCAGACGAACCTAGTAATTTAATCGGTCCGTCGAGCTTCGAGCTTCGAGCCCTATAATTAAACTGATCTTCTTCAGTACCTAAAGTACCCCCTCATTATCATTGCATTAAGAGCTCTGCAGTTCAACAACTATAGCAGCAGAGGACGAAGCAATCCGTGGCTTAATCAGAAGAAAGGGTCTTCCTGGTGCCACGAGCACAACCAAGAAAACAGCTAAGAAATGCGTATTCCGATTGGCCTGACAGAGAATTCGAGTTCGGATTTTACTCTCGTACGTATGCGGGAATCACATGACACCAACTTTGACCGGTCTTGTTTTAACGAAGGCGCACCATGTTTTGTGGTCGACGTAAAGACACCTGTGAGAATCGCGGATGAATATGATCAGGGGTTTTTGCCTGTAGCTATGTTTGTACTGTGTGGTCCATAAGTTGAATTGCACGAGCTCCAGCTCGTTCTTCTGCAATTCTTAGTGGAGACCATGTCGTCGCTGAGATGTTACAGATGGTTGCATAATTGGTGTATCATGACCTATTAAAGAAACAGAGGAACAGAAGAGACAGATATAATTGCCCATTGACTTGGTTCATGAGCAAGCAATTTGATTCACATAAGCAATGTGCATAACAAGTAAGTTTGACGAAATTATCGGGGATCATTGAGTCATAATGCATGTAAATCTTATCTATATGTTCTTGTTTTATTCTTTGGAAAATTGTTCATTTTTATAACTTAGGGGCACGACTGTAGTTGACCGATTATCCGGAAGAAAATTAAAATGGTAACTTGCCATTATAACCTCTCATTTAAATTTGAGTCTCCATAGCAAGAATCGAAATCCATTACGGTCAGTTCTAAGCCAAAAGCATGAGAATGTCTTCGGCACTAGGTTAATTCCAAAGTGGGTTTTTGAAGGATCGTTAAGCAAGTAGAAAAATAAATAGCTATAAGAAGAAGAAGAAGAAGCAGTAAAGGAGGTAGATGGTAAGGTTACCCATTCATAGCACAACACCTGTTTATTTATTTATTTTTGTTTTTGCCAAGGTGAATTTGTATATATGAGACCCACTTCACATGCTTGTGACTTTCGTTTCACTAGATGGTGATAGGGAAAGAATCGGATGCATGCATTTAACATTCCAAATGGATGTAAAATTCGTTAGCTAAAAGACACACATGTCCTAACTCCCCCCTCCCCCCAAAAATAAATAAATAAATAAATAATACAATGACACAATTGTCACATAAGCAAGTACTTCTATGGAGCTACTTTCTTTCGTAAAAATAAATGCTAAAATACGACAGACTTAAATTAAGTGTTGAATAATTATCCACTTTTTCACATCATTTATTTCATAAGATGCATAATGCATTTAGCTACACTTTACTTACTTAGAACGACTGGTCGTTCTATTCCACTCGTCATAAATTCGATTGCATAAATGAAGAATTTCATTTTACGTATAAGAAGAAAATATTGTCATTATATCTTTAATAGAAAACAAACACATTTTCCGAAAACGAAAAAAAAAAAAAAAATCATCTCTCTACGGTATTCTATACCTTTCTTTTAAGCTTTAAAAATCAAGGGACCACGAATACCCACACAAGCTTCCAGTATAAGAAGCCCCTCCCCCCATGCCACCTTCGCAGTCCAAGCAGAGGAAAATAATTTGCAGTAGCAACTCCTTCAAGAGGTGTGCGTTTGTGCTTGTGCTTCTGATACAAATCTCTCTCTCTCTCTCTCTCTCTCTCTGGGAAATACCAGCAAAGTTCAGAAGTGGGTCTCTACGCGCGCGGACAAAACAAAACATGAAGATGATGATGAACAGCACGTCTTCGTCAGCAACAGTAGGAGACTCCAAGAGATCGAAAGCATCTTGCCGGAGACTCGGAGGGTACTTGAAAGAACAAAAGAGCAGGATCTACATCATCCGAAGATGCGTCGTCATGCTCCTCTGTTGGCACGACTAAACTCAAACCCCCTCTCTCTCTCTCTCTCTCTCCATCATTCGAGGTTTCTTTATCGGAGCCAAATTAGCCCATCTTAGCCAAGCTCCGATCTGGTTCTTGCAATTGTAAATAGCGAGAAATGTTAGACTGCCGTTGCTTTTTGTTAGGTTTTGTTATCTGATGGGAAATTCTTTGTACCAAGAGCTTTACATTCGTAGGTTTCACCGTAACTCAGAAGAGAGTAGAGAATGAAATAGCCCCTGTATCATACGATCTGTTTCTCAGTTCTTTCATGCCTTTCTGCATTACATTTTGACACTGCTGCTTGGCTTTGCAACTTAATCCGGTAGCTGATCTCACTTCATCTAGTTCCTTTATTCAAAAAATGATATTACCTAATCTCAAACCAAGGAGATTCATGCGCCAAAGCTAGACGCTTTCGACTTAGGTAAGTACCAAATACCGGGTAAGCAGTTATTAGGAAGAAAGAGCGACCCTTTAATAGCTTGTGTCATTTTCTTGTTTTTTGGTAGGCTCTTCGTTTTGCTTTTGTTTTGTATTGTCAAGTCAAGCTATGATATATCAGATCTTTGAAGCTGAAAGCAACTGATGCTGATCACATGAGTGCTGTACCAGATTATGACACCTTTACGTCTCCATGAAATGAATGAACGCGATCTGGGACAATCTCAAAAGCTTGTCTCAAATTGTGAACGGAAATGCAAAACTTTTTATGTTTTGATTCTTCGTTTTTTCCAAATGCCTCCTGCTTTTCTCCCAAGGACTTATGCAGACTCTCAGGTCATTCCTTTGCTATCTTATTATATTCACAAAGATGTATATCAAGTGAAGCATATGCTTCCATAAAGAGCGGGAGTTGCTTTGATTAGCTCTAGTTCGTTGAATCAAGATTCTTATCACAACATTGCTTATACCCAAAGACTTATACGTTGTGTATAAGCTAGTTTGTCTCGATTATGTGTCTGCTTACACTTGAACATGTCGTAGTTTGCTGATGTGGTTAAATTTGGCTTAAATTTCTTCATGAACCAAGCAAATTTAATCCAAGTAATAACCATTAGCGCTTGCAGCTTAACTCACAATTACGTAATTATTCCTGAAAAAAAAAATCAGGGTTTTTTCTTATTGCGATGCAATTAGGATCCTCCATTAGAAGGAATGAAAAAATTGTCAATGAAATCTTGAGAAGAATGTAGGATTCATTCTAATGCTTATGTAGAGGTAAAAATATTTAGAGCGTTCCTAAAAATTTATGTGAGGTTAGGTTCTTTCAAGTGCATATCATACTTATATCATCATCTCTCAAAATAAATATTTCTTGGAATGCAGTTATTAAGTTCATTTTAAGACCTTTGATGTCTTTTTAGACCTTTTTCTATATGTACTTTTTATTTTTTTGGGGGATGTGATCTTACCTTTACCATAAGCAAGAGGGTCCTTTCATGTCAAACAAAAAGAAGGGGCCATGAATACATTGGAATCTAAGTGGTTTCGCTCGTGCAACGCGTGTTGGGTGCTCAGAGATAAGTCAGAATCCAACACTGTAGTCGGTATTCCTACTGTTTTGCATTTTGGTCCCCGAAATTGAGTGAAACGGAGGGGGAAAAGTGGGCTTGCTTTTTCCCTCGTGGGGCCCAAGATAGTAACATTGTCGACCCACCCAAATAACGAATAAAAAAGAAAATAAAATTAGTATAATAAATGTCACTTGTTATATCATGCCATAGATATATTAGGTGAGGTGATGCATTAGAATCAAGTATTGCAACAAGGATGATTATTTGAGTACACAAGATACATCACCTTTTTTTCAATCGCTTCACATCTATCATCGTTGATATGTGGATAATTAGTAAAAAAAATTACACGTTTAATTTGCCGGTGGTACTAGATACAAGATGCATAGTAAGAGCTTTCATTTGATCTTTGTCAATTATTCTAAACTTTTTAAGCCGATAAATGGAGGCGTAGTTTGATATATTAATATTCTAACACTTGGCCAATCAAGCAGGAAGCATAGAAATACATAATGGGGAAGACCAATATTTGCTCGAAAAATTTAAACTCGGTGCCTCCGATTTTGATATCATATCTTGTAATTGAAAGTGTGATTTAATAATAAAATATTCACTATGCTCAATGTTAATCCTTCAAAATTAACGGGTCTTTACTACTTTGATGGTTTTTAGGTGATTTTTAGGGTTTCTTAAACTTTTTTTGAGGGAGATGAATGGAAGTGATGTGTGAATTCGTGGGGAGTGGGGTCGCGGGGTGGGGGCCGGCGAGGAATTGCCAAGACGATTCGGGGGTGGCAGTAGATCCGACAAGGGTTTGATTGGTCAAAGGCAGCTTTAACCACGCCCACGTGCGCATCCTAATCGTGAAGCCCCACACCCTAAACTCTCTTTGCGACCGCTGCATGCATCGTCCGCGCTAACACACCCCTTTCCCTCATCTGATTCTTTTCCAATCAATCGAAAATCAATATGAGAGAGAGAGAGAGAGAGAGAGAGGGAGACCCACCAGCTTATCTGTTCCTCACCATGCACGCATGAATGCCTTCCCTCGACCATTATTGTGACATTTTGTATAGGGTCCTTTTCTAGTACACAAAAAGAAATGAAAAAAAAAAAAATTGAAAATTGAAAATTTCCAATTTATTACACTACTACCAATTCAATTCTAAACATTTTAATTTTATTAATTAAGTCATAAATATTTTTACATTTTGACAATTGAGTCCATTTAACCAATTTATGGTTGAAAATTATTGGCGTTTACGTAGCGTAGCCAATGCTAATTTGTAGTGGTGAGCATGGTTGCAGGGTAGAGTGATCGGTTTCAAGTTTTAAAATATCCAAAACAGTTTTCAAATTTAAAAAATTGGGGATCTTGTTCTGAATGATAGATTCCAAGTGAAATCAGGAGTTTCATTTGAAACCTCGAACTTGAAATAAGTCTTTTGTGTTTTTCTTATCTATGTTTTCATGCCATCGTACAACATTCTATGACAATAATATGAAACCACTAATTTTAGCTTTTATTTTCGGCAATATCCATGACAAAGACTTTTCCTTTATTAATATTTCATAATTTTCATGTATCTAATTGTGAGTTGTGATAAGTGGATTGTAGCAAATGGTAGTCATTAAAAAAATTGTTCAATTAAGAGTACAATTGAAATGTGGATACATTTTGGAACTGACCCTAACCTATGATAGACTAAATTCTATATTCCTAGTATGTAGGGTCATGTTCTATGTTCCAAAAATTAGGAAACCTATAGGAATAATTAGGTTTTAGGTTCTATTTAGAATCTGAACGAAACTTGGAACCAACAGGGATAATTTTTAGTAACATTTTATTTATTTTTTGATTTATTTTTATTTTTTCTTTTCTTCTCTTTGTCTATTTTTTACAGCTCTGGCTGCGTGAGCTCACTAGCTACAGGTGTTGCGGCCCTTGCTGATGGCTAGCAATGGTTGGTTGGGGACCTTGCTAGCCAAAGTTATAAAAATAAATAAATAAATAAATATTTTAAAAAATAATATAAAAATTATTCACGTTAGCGTCAATGCTCCAATGGGATGATTGATATCCATGTTAGCAATTTTTAGCTAAAATTAGCCGAATTGACTCAATTGATAAAATATGAATATGTTTAGAGCTTAATTGACATAATTAAAGAGGTTTATGATTGAATTAATAAAAATATAATTGGTTAGAACTTTTTAGACAATTTTCCACAATGTCTGATATTGACATCAATTTGAATGATTTCTATGTGAAACTCATGGCAAAAATATGCATCTATCGTTTCAGAGTGTGCTGTTGATTTCGTTACTATTTGCTGGCGTGTCTATTTCAAAGAACTATTGATCGTTTCATAAAATACAGGTCACATGTTTTCTTCTCCTAGCTACGATGGCGGAATGGTATGTTGAAATCCTTGGAAAGGAAAAAGAAAATCCCTCTTCGAATGATTCGATCTTTAGATTTCAACATCACAAACACCGTAGTCACTATCTTCGACGATTGAGTTAGAGAAAAAATCACAAAAAATTTTGGGGGAATCTATAGATCTGCGTTGCCAAGGATGTGATCGAAAAGCAAGTCCGACGATGTCATGGCGAAGGTGGGGCGGGGGCCCCGCTCCATTCGAGGCCAAAAACCCTCGTGGACATCCTTATTCTCCGTGCTCCTTTATCGTGCTCTTCTTTCAGATTTTTTTGTTTCTCTTTTTTAAGTTTCTGGTTTCTTTTTCAGTTTTTTTTTTATATAAAAATTTGGCTCTCTCTCTCTCACTCATAGCTTCGGTCGACAAAGACTTCGTCGTTTCTTTTTATTTTTTCTTCGGAGGTTATTAGAAAGATTCTCTTTTTTCCAAAAGGTAAAAGGGTGGGGAGAGGCCATCAACGCCAGGGTTCCCCATCGGACGTCCCCACACAAGTTATCGAATCTCTGAATTCAAACATAGCTACTCCGTGCCGCTTGCGGCCCAAAATATTGAGGTTTGCGAACCCCTCATCGCATTTCCATCAGTAATTGCGAACCGAGAATTTCACATTGGGGGGCTGGACAATGAATTTTAACTAATATGGAAGTAGAATATCTTTTACAATTTCTTCCCCTTGATTTTAATGGAAATTTAGGGACCCAAGGAGTGAGGACTACCATCAGCCTTTCTAGTTTCACCAGTACCTATTGAAATACTTTGACAATTAGGAAGTCTCTCTATACAAGATATGCTGCAACTAGGTAATGTAGCATGACTCTTACCACAGACTCGATTACAACGTGCATCGAGTTTCTAATAACATGAAAGACAGGCGAACCTTTGCTGATAGGCCAACCACATTCAATGGCTATTACAGAGATTCTCTTGGCTCTATTGAAATAATTGATAAAGGGAAAAAAATATTTTCACACAACAATTAACATTGAGGCATTGTTTCCATATATTTTGGGGCTTTAGACTTATGTCTCTCAATATGTTATTGTACATGGAAAATGTCTTTATTTGATTTTGGTGATTTGTGACACGATTGTTAATATGGTCAGGTCTGATGTTAGGATTAGAGTCGAAAACTATTAACGTTGGTTAAGAAAGGTATAACTAATGTACTTAGGTGATCATACAATTATATGATTGGTTGATTGGGGTGACACTTATCATAAACTCTTTTTTTTTCTTTTTCTTGATTGAACAAGAAATTTCTTGATTTTTCTTTGATTTAAATTCTGAGGGAAGAGCATCCACTAGTCATTAAGGCTGTGTTTGGCAGTTGGGATAACATTCAGGATTGCTTTTGATACTTGCTTAAGATAGGATAAAGTTGTATATAAAAGGGGATATGATTGAATAAATTTATCCTATGGGGGAGGTGGGATAAAGATGGATAGGATTTATATTATCCATAATAGGAAAATTATTTTTCTCAAACAAAAGCTTCTATAATTAATAAAATTAAAATTATATTTCAATATAAATTATATTTTAATTTTAATATAAGAAATTCAAAATAAAAAATTATTTTTTTAATTTAATCTTATTTTTATTTATATATTCAAATTTAATTCATCTTATAATATAAATTCAATATGTATTTATATTTATTAAGGTATATTAGTACAGTTTATTATTTAAGAGAATTTTATTAGAGAATGAGGAAGGGGCAAAAAAGAAATAGAAAGGAAAATAATTTAAGAAAGAGAGGAAAAAGGGACGAAAAAATAAAAATAAAGTAGGCAGGAGTGCCGCGTGAGATTTTTATCATCTTTGTTTGTGAACTTTTATATTCATTTACACTAATGTACCATTATACCAAATAAGGTAAATATATACGACTTTAAATCCGCAATTCATCAAATAATTGATAAGATATGAAGAAATCTAGGGATTTCTTATCCTACATCTTTAGAAATCCGAATGACCAAACGCAGTTTAAGCCTATTAAAAAATAGTTCACCTTGGGCCAGCCATCCTTTTTTTTTTTTTTGTCAGAGCTTTCTATCCTTTTACATTTCAATCCATCTTGTTATGGTTAGAGAAAGCTAGCCACTATTTTTCATCAACTTAACTTATGCAAAGAGATGCTTGCTAAAAAAAGGCTTTAAAAAAAAAAAAAGATTGAGCTTAAATAATTATCGTGTGAAAGAAACTTCAATTTAAAATTGAAATCAGATATTGGGATATGTTAATAGTAGTTGTGATTATTGAGAGGGTTTTATCCCCCCCCCACACCCAACAAAAAAATTTAGAGATTCCATATTCGATTTTTTAAGGATGGGATTATTGAGTATCCATCCCAAGTAAAAATAAAAAAATAAAATAAAAGCGAATACCAAGATAAATGGGAGTTAGGGAACTTAATAAATTGAATACATATGTAAAATATAGCATGTGCTTTGTTAGATATTAGATTTATTAGGCTATGTATTGATTTTTGTGTTAGTTTGTTTTAGCAAATAGTTGTTGACATTTGCAAACAAATATATAGTTGTTTTTTTTTTTTTTTTTTGGTAAGAACAAATATATAGTTGTTGATATTTTCGAAAAAAGAAAAAGACGAGGGAATACTAAAGGGTTTATCTCTTCCTTTTATGTGACAGATGATTCTAATATCTAATGGATAGGAGAAGAGGGAAACTGTCCAATTAGTTCTAAATTTATAGTACGGATGTCAACTAACTCAGTCCTAAATTTTGTAAAATTACTGATTAAGTCTTAAATTTTTCAGGAAATTCCAATTTAATCATTCTGATCAAACTTTGCCGGAAATCGTTGATGTGGCGGCATGTCATATAGTAGAAGTAACCTCAAAAAATAGTAATCTCAGTGGGCTATAACGTGATGCCCATCTTATGGGGAGAGTGATTGGCCAACTAATGACAAACAAGATGAATCCCTATTAGAGCATAGTCAGTGGGCTATTATGTGAAATTTGGGCATTTAAGAGTTGATTAAACTCTAATGGTCCATATATATGTGTCTATAAGTCCAATGTATGTGATGATATTAAGAATGTGCTATAGCTTCAATAATTCTACCTAGTTGTCGATGGGTCTTTTATCAGTTAGATTGTGGCCCATATTATATAATAATAGGAAGGGATGCTCCTATTTTTTACGGAATCTTTCTTCATTTGTTCTGATAATACCCTCAAATCATTCTTAAAAGAATCATAATGAAGGAAATTTGCAAATTTTACATCTTACACTTTGTACATAACTTTTACTTCCTCTGTACTTTCATACTTTTGGTCTTTTGAAATTTTTTGAATTTTGTGATAATCTCATCATCTAGTAATAAAAGAAATGCCTTACATATTTATTTTATAAAGAAATTTTGATATACGATATACTTAGTTTTAAGTTTGCGAATACGATCAATTTTGCACTTGTATCAATTCTATTTTGTAATAATTTAAATATGGAGATGTAAATTTAAAAACATTTAGTTTGGATGTGTATATGATGGATTTAACTAAGCACCTAACATGCATGTACCCACTTTATGTTCAGACAAAGAAGAAGTTCGGGACACATAGAGTGCCAAAACTTGACACGAATGGACACTTAAATATCAAAAGCTAGGAAAATAATACTTAAATGTCAAAATCGGAGCAAAATGGATCAGTTAAGTACCAACGGCAAGAAAATCCGGCCAAAACGCTAACGTGGTGATTTTTTGGTGAGTCAAGTGCAAAACAATATCGTTTTGCGCGCTAACGTGGGTAAATGATTAATATAAAAATTAATCAAATTAAAATTTAAAATCAAATTTTAAAAAAAATGGAATGAAGAAG
The DNA here is from genome assembly GCA_014182375.1 of Eucalyptus virginea. Taxonomy (NCBI): domain Eukaryota; kingdom Viridiplantae; phylum Streptophyta; class Magnoliopsida; order Myrtales; family Myrtaceae; genus Eucalyptus; species Eucalyptus virginea. The sequence goes on along the minus strand of CM024523.1, from coordinate 19,433,637 downwards.
ATGAACAACAACCAGCAGCTGTGGGCTCGCCCGCTCGCTGCCACCTCCGTCGCCTCCCCACTATCGCTGAGCAGGTGAGGGGAAGGGTCGGCTGGGGTCGCGAAGCCCTGGCAAGGGGCCGATGACCCCAGCCAACCGGCGGCAACAGATTGCGAGCTCTCACTTGGTTGGGCCAAAGGCTGCTGCCTGCCTCCAAATCTAGGTGAGGGCTCGCAAACCCTCACCGTCGGTTGGCTGAGGTCACCGACCCCTAGCTAGAGCTCAACGACCACGGCCGACCCTCCCCCACCTTCCCGGCGATGGTGGAGCGGCAATGGCGGCGAGCCCTCAGCCACCGATTGTTGTTCTTCTCTCTCTCTCTCTTCTTAAATTTGGTTTTTAATTTAATTTAATTAATTTTTATATTAAAATTCGTTAAGTGCCAAAACGACATCATTTTTGTATTTCTTTGCTGAGTCAGCCTTCCAATGAGCCACGTAAACAAGCAAAATTAATAAAAAAAAATTGTCACGTAGGATTTCCAGCGGAGTTTGCCGAATGTAGTACTCAAGTGTCCTATTTTTTTTTTTTTTAAGTAGCACTTAAGTGTCATTTTCCAAATTTTTTGCACTTAAGTGTTTCATTGTTTTAAGTTTTGGCACTTTGGGTGTTATTTTATCCCAAAATTTCAGGTCCTTTGGAAATTTAGCCTGCGGATAAAGCGTAAAAAAGTCGCGGTTTAATTTCTTTCTCTTGCATTGCATTTTGTGGTTAAAATTCATGATTAGAGTTATTATGAAAATAGATCACATTCCATACATAAAGGTAAGTTTTGGGGACATTTCTGTCATTTTCAGGTTGAATTGGTCATCTTACAATGATTGTCGGCCCTTCCTATCTCTCTTTTCACTTTATCTGGAGATTTTATATCACTTTGCAGGAAATCAGTCCAGAGAAGAGACCAAATTTCATTTGCTTTGCTCTCAATGAATTTTTAATTTCCGCTTTCCTATTGAATCATGTGAACCTTGAAAATTTTAACGATAAAAATGCAGTCATCCTCAAAAGTCCAGTGTCAAAAAGGTTGAACACAGCTTGTTCTGAACGAAGAACATCGTTCCCAGATCAATTCAAGAACTAATGAATGTTTCATGTAGAAGCTCGCCCTTTGTTCATCTCATAGTCGATTTCCGTTTGTTCTGTTTTTATTCATAAATCTTGACATTCATTACGCATTGTTGACCGTCTTGTTTGGGTATTGTAGGCCTTGTAATTTCGTATTTAGTTAATACATATGTTTCGATTAATTGGGAACTTCATAGATTTTTGCATCATTTTGCGTACAGGAATTTGCATATCGTATTTTTATGTTTAAAATTTTGCATAATTTTTGCATTATATGATATGATTTCATTTTACCTGCATTGTGATTGCCATGATGGTAAAATTTGATCTCTCATAATTTTATCCGTAACATATTAGAATAGTATGTTACCTATTTAGTGAATTTCCACATTTTCATATTTCTTGCCATGGTTGCAAATATTTCCATTTTTACATGCCATTAATGATGATATATATGTTAAAAAAACTTGTTATATTTTGAAGATGATAAAACTATCTGGTTTTATCAATTATTGGATAAATGCAAATGTTGTCTTGTCGCTGGATTGTACGGATATAAGGAAAATTCCATCACCACAAATAGTTACTGAAGTATGGAATGAAAAACTCAAGATGACTAAAATAACCTTGATGAATGTTAACAAGTCGAGGAAAGTTCATGAGGACTTGAAAGTATTGTGACAGGGTGAAAAATTCATACGGTTGTATTTGTACACAGGAAAATAAAGTGGATGGCAACAGGGAAGTTGACTAGTGGCAAGAAGTCTTGATAGACTTACAAGTTGCTAATATAAGTGATATTTTATATTACCTGAGAAGGACGTGCATATTGATATATACCATCTTGTGAACGCCCAGATATTTCTTTTGCCAATAAGTCAAAATCTTAAGGAATATTAATTATTAATTTCGGCCTAGACTTTCAAAGATGTACATACAGAGTGAAATTTAATCAGTTGTCAATCAATTTGCTAATTAGGATTATTTCCTATTATGAGTAGGATTATTCGTGAAGACCACACTGTCACTAGGAAATTTAATTTTATGGGTAACCCAATCTCTTGGTGATGTTGGGACTTACCTTCAATAGCTAATTGGTCATCTTGTAAATTTTCCGACTGTTAATATGGATCTTGAATACTCAACATGCAATGAAGGGGATACCAATCGCGAAGAACATCTTACAGTTTGAGTCTCATTCTCATACTCTTCTTAAGCAAATTATTCACTATTACTGTGATGACTTACTGTTGAGAATTGTACAAGTGTTTAGTATTTTATGAAAATCAGTAGTGTGATCTACTAGCTTTGGGTGGAAGCAGCACGAGCTACATTGTAACCTCTCATAGGATTGCTAGTGAAAATTAGCTTGTTGGTGGTGTCCATCAGTTTCTAATAGTGGACTAGGCTTGATTTCCATATTTGACTGATAGAAGCATATTGTACTTGATATCATTGTATTACTCTAGCATATATTAACTTGTTCCTACATAATCATACTTGATCTTAATAATTCTGTAAAATTCATGAAGTTTCATTTTATAACCTATTTTATAACTATTCACCCCCTCCAGGTTATATCACTAGCCATGACAATATTTTCAAAGGATGCTCTTAATTATGAAATATGAAATAAAATTGAGTATTGATCTTCAATTTGACAAAATATAACTTGTCTATGGAAATAGTATACACAAATATAAGTGCACGATATTACTTTGTTCATATTCTTCTGTCCACCTACTTCAATAATGTCAATTGTGTATGAAAACTTGAACTCTATTAGCCCTGGAGGAGACATTGAGGAAGGTACTATAGTGCGTTTATAGTCTTATAGTATGAAGGGTCAACGTCATTCTTCAGCAAAAAAAAAAATATTAATTTGATAGCTATACAAGAAAAAGTATGGTAACCTGCAAGTCTTGGTTCTTGTATCAGCTGTTACCATAATAAAATTTTATATCATACACTTACCGCAATTAAAGAAAAAAGTTCACACCGACGGATGATGGTTGACCCTCCACTATTTGTAGTCCTTTTTGGCCCCATTCATTATTATTTTAGATCCATCACGACATCCTTTTGTATTTCAAATGATGTATTTCTGATTCATGAAATTAGTGAGATATTTTAAAGTTCATAATATATGCTTCTAAAGAAGGCCTTCTTGTAAAATCCAAGTTTAATACAATCACATGCTGCGGTGACAAATCATCAACATAGAATCAACGAATGAATGCGACATGATGTTTTGTACATAGGTGGTTCTATAAAGCATAAACGCTTTTTGGAGGCTGTAGGCTGAATTTCTCCCCCTTTCAAATATTGATCATCACAATTCCTCAGAAAGGGGCCGAGAGAAGGTACACATGACACATGCCTCCTCCATATTGTACCTGCTGGAGTCCAGCGACATTAGTATATCAAAAGAACCTGACAAATATATATATATATATATATATATATATATGTGTGTGTGTGTGTGTGTGTGTGTGTGTGTGTGTGTGTGTGTGTGTGTATAGATAATTCTTAACCATAATTATTGTGAAATTTTCTCGAATCATGTTATTAGTTAATTCGACAATGTTTTCTTTCATATTGTTGAAAATCTACATTATTAATAAATCTTTAGTTTCACAAATTTTGTTTTGATCCTTAAATTGCGAGGTGATAGCTTAAGAATAAATTGATGAAGGTACCTAGAACACAAAGCTCCACGCACTCTATGTCCGGAGGATTTGTGAATTCCTCCTACCCATACGAAACTTTTCCAAGGCTCACCTCATGGCATCCAAGTTGAGAGAGATAAATTGAACAAGTATGGTTGTTCCCTATTGGGATGTACCATTAAACCTAAATTGGTTTGCAAGGTGAAAGTTTGAGAATAAACTGATGAAGGTACCTAGAACCCAATTATTGGCAATTCAATCCTCTAAAAGTCTTTCATTTCATATACAATCCTCTTTCCAAGAAACCTATTTCTATGAGATAATGGTTCATATACAATCCTCTAAAAGTCAGTCATTCTTAGTTACTTCTGAGTAAATGATATGACAAGATAGAGTGTTTGAGTTATTTCTATCGTATGACAATTTCCTTAAATGGTTAATATCATGCGTGGTCCCGAAACTTTTGTTCAATATTTAATGTAGTTCCAAACTTTTTCTTGTTTATCCTTGAACGTTTTGAATTGCGTTGATGTCATCCTTCTGTTAGGAAGACTAACAAAATCGCTGATGTGGCGCCTCACACCATCAGATGTTCAAGTTGGCAATTGACTTGTCCATCTGACATTGAACATTGTGAAAAATTTAGGAACTGCCCATGACATTATTCCTTTCCTTGAGAATCGATATCACATATATAAAATTAGATCTTATCAGTATAACAACTCCAAAACACCATTCTATTGAGCATTCTTATTACTTTCGTACAGAAGTTTCCAATTTTAGAGTAAATCAATTACCAAAATTACGTGAACCTAAGAATAACTTCAAGTGTTCTTATTGCCAAAGTTTTTCATACTGCACAACAATATTTGTCTTATGGTCGAATCACATTATGAGAATACCAATTTATTTGGTTTAAGAAATGTTTCTTCAAGAAAAGAGATAAAAATAAATAAAAAGGAAGAATAGTGTATAAGTAGCAAAGTAAACAAGGCAAAAAGTAAGTAAATCAGAAGCGTAGTACTAGGTATCAGTAAAAAGCCAACAAATCACACAGGTTGAACTGAAAGTTATTTGTATATATGAATGGGAACCTAATTTTTTGACTCGGATGTCCAGTCACATGTGAGGGAGAATTAGCATTCTCACGACACATTTTCGGTACTATTTTACTGGTTGACATCTAATTTGATTGTTAATGATTGACGCTATCTGCACAAATCTAAGATGGCAATCCACTTAGTTTCTAAAATTTATAAAGGTAATCCATATAATATCGTCCTTTTATTATGAAACTCAGAATAAGGTTACGTCCATTTTACTGGAAATTTCATGATAAATGAAAACATTTCCATGAAAGTTATTTTCAAGAAAAAATGGTTAGTTTTAATTTGTTTGGTGGTTTACATAAAATTAATTTCCTTTTTATCAGAAGGGAAAGTCATTTCCCCTCAATCTAAGCTTATTGTTTTTGATCCATGGATAAAATTTTCTATAAACCAATTAGTTTTTTATCATCCAAACATTAGAAAGTCAGAAAAAAAAATTTCTCAGTAAATAATTTTTCTTCAAACAAACCATCTTAAAACTTAATGAGAAGCGAGACTTGGTTTCTGGACTTCAGAGACAAAGGCATTGGGTCTACAGCGGCCCAGAGCACACCAAAAGAGGAAGTTTAGGCAGTCTCTTCTTTCACCAGAATCACGAGGATAAGCAACGCTCCCAAGGATAGAGTTTCGTGCGCCAAGGACAACCACCAATGAACAATTCGTGCCTAGTCGGCACTCACCCTTATCGTGATTTGAATTTTACAGCATCTAGACAAAAGCCATCCAACATGACATAACAGCTGATGCTACGGAAAGCCTATATTTGTGGTTGGACATTACTAAATTTCAACAAAATCCATGCAACTAATGAACACCCTCCAAAAAGTAAATGTCTCGGAGATGGTCGAAGACAGAAGTTAAATGACACCAGTTTTGTCGGCACAGCGTCTGTATACCTGATCGATAGGAAAGTCCTGAGTGGCTCAAATGGGTACAGTCGTCCCTAGAAATTTTTATCAACTCACCAGGACAAGAAAATGTATATGTTTCTCTAGAAAGATGATATAAATTTAAGAAATGATTCGGTGACGGTCTTTAATCTATTATGAGAATAACGATATATTCTTTAAGAATTTGTGGTTCATTACAAATTATTATTCTCATAGTAGCCCAAAAAATATTATACTAGTAAAGTCTACAAAAATTTCTTTAATCAAATTCTTCTACTCACATAATTAATCAAATAAAATTCCCCTGACACAAAATCCAATAGTCCGATTAAAACGACCATAAGATGATGCTAGAGTGTGGTATATCACCTCCATGGATACATATAGAAGCAACCTAAAGCAAAAACTGGTCAAAAGTTATGGTATCTCCCAGCCTCGCCTATTTACTACCTATGATGATCCATGGGTGTTGACATGTACAATATTTAATATAGTCACATTATGGTGTTTTCCACATGTCAAGTTGACCGGATTTGGCAAGACTTGGTATCAAGGGTACTTGATCAGACAATTTGCATAAGTAGAAGGACTTATTTAAGAAACTAAAAAAACACAGGGACTTGATTAAGAAAGTAACGAAAGTAGAAAGACTGAAAGATAAATTTCTTCTTCAGAAAGATCATAGGGCCTAGTTGAAGGACGAAAGATAAATTTCTTCTTTAGAAAGATCATAGGACAGATATAATTGGGTAGAACGTGGAATAAATATGTCAACATCATGATCATTGATCACCTCGCGACATTTGAAGCTATTATGATGTCCTATAGAGAACCGCACTAGGAACAGACCGGCTGAATTTCAGGTCGATTACCTAAAGTTTTAGGCTTCTCATGTGATGATGGAACGAGATGGGATGGCTCTCGAGATGACCTTTTTAAGATGACGACGACTTGGAAACGCGGCCATGGACATCTGCCAAGTGCAAGAATCTTTTCCAGTTTGTAATGAACAGTACATCAATTGCTCTCTTGTTCGCTTTCTAAAGAACAAAATGGGGATCTTAATTTGAGTGAGGAGAGATAGGGCTCGTTGCCCAATAATTGCCCATCGAATAGTTTCAAAAGATGGAGACTAGTCAGTCACCTACTAAGCGGGCTAGGGATAGTTACTTATTATCCTTTTAAGGAAGGTTACTAGCCATGAGATGGTTGATTTTACAATCGCGCAAGGAAAACTGTTCATCGCTAGGTTCCTTGTACTTACGAATAGCGAGGGAGCATGGGATCACTGAAGTAAGTTTACATGGAACAGGAAAAAATGTATTTGCAATAGTTTGAGGTAGTTTACAATTTCTCATAATGAGTTACGAATCATAGTACCTTCAAACTAAGAAGTTGAGATGAAGCACTATGCCTTAAAAGGGGGAAATTACTAAAAAGTATTAAACCTTTTGCATTTGTATCGATTCAGTGCTAAATTTTTTAATTGTATCAATTTAGTTTTAAATGTTTTCACGTTTTGCCAATTAAATTTATCCGATCCATTTTGATCAAAAATAACTAAGGTAAACGACGAACCTGTTACGTAATATAATCATTATTGATGTAGATAATTTTAATAATTTATTAAATTTTTTATTTTTTTTCTTTTCTTTGTTTTTTTTTTTTTTTTAAGGATAGAAGGGCCAATGATCAACCCTCACCAACCATATGCAAGCGCGTCCAGGTGCTTGCTTGGCCCATATTTGGCGAGGGTGTTGTAGCCCCTAATCTAGGCGAGGGGCTACATGCCATTGCTTTGGCCAGCAAGGGCCGCGGCCCTAGCCCAAGCCCTCACCTATCATATCGAGGGCCCTTGAGCCCTCGCCTAGCAGCCAGGGATGGTCGTCGGCCCTAAATCGAACAAACTAAAGAAAAGAAAAAAAATTATAACAAATCTAAGATATTATTTAAAATATTCACATAAGTGTCAGTTGTACCATATAAGACGCCGGTGATCATGTCAATGATATCCAGTAAAAATTGACTAGATGAACTCAATCGGCGAAATGTGAAAATGTTTAAGACTTAATTGATGCGATTGAAAAGTTTATAACTGAATTAACATACATGTAATATGTTTAGGAATTGTTTATAATTGTCCCTTTAAAAGGAGGTTACTTACGATCACTTGCAAGGTGTTACGGATAATTATTATTGTTGATGACGGTCATAAGTTAAGATACTGTTAGTTAACAACTAAGCGCTGGCATTCTCGTGTTACATATTTCTAGTCAAATTATTATTCTCAAAAGGAAATTTATAAGTAGGTGCAGACAACTTGTCTGAGGCAAGTTTACAACAATTTCATCTCACCCATAATCGATGGAGCTACAATTACCAAAAACGGGAACTAAAATTGTTATCTACTAGCAAAAAATACAATATTATTGTATAATTACTAAATGATACAATTATAGAGTTTACGAATCGACTTTCATAATTGAATGTTACAAACATAAGAGTAGCCAAGTTATGAGGATTTCAACAAATTTACCATAATTTGAAGTTTTCTTTTGGGTCGAAATGAATGAAGTTATTAACAAAGTATAGTTACTATCATTTATGATAATTCAAGGTAATTAACTACACCATTGGTAATTCCTAAGTATTATCATTCTTATATTATGAATTCCGTAGAGGAATTATTACCTACAAATTTAAGTTACTATTAGTAGGTGCATTTGAGATTACGCAATGATGAGGTAATTACAATCGTTCAATGTAGTGAAACTCCAAGGCCCTGTGTGAGGATAAAATATACGTGTTGAAAATTAAATAATCCAGCAGTTAATGAGATTAAGATTTCTTGATAATTATAATTAACTTTGAGTTAAAAGACTCAATCTAATACAAATATTACTACCGACCAAAAAAAAAAAAAAGTACAAATATTACTTAATAGGGTAATTAAGGAAGGGGTGACGTAATTCGTTAAGCAGAAAATGTAATTGATGGCAACTAAATCTTGCCAATTATATTGCTCAAGCCTGAAAAAAAAAATGATCACAATTTCATTTAAGGTGAGAAATTAATAATATTATGTGATCACTGTTCGATTACTACCAAACAACTTTTTATGTCTATATTCAATACTTGAAGTTAAGTGCTTAAATTTTTAGCATTTTTATTTTAGCTTTCTTATATGATCCCTTGGTCGTGACCAATTAAGGGGAATTCAGTTTTGATGTTTATTTGCAAAGTGATATGATCCTCATGGAACTAAATTACTTTGTCGTAAATGACGGTACCTATATTTTGTAATTAATTTCAACGCCAATAAATGATAGGTAGTAACTTATCTGATTGTATCTCGAAGGTTGAATGTCCTAATGTCCATGACTTACCATGGCAGCTTGTCCATGTATGTCGTATTGTTCCTTAATCAATTTTGAGGTTTCTAAACATGATGTGCCTAATGGTCACTAACTTTCCTTAAATATCAGTAAACTGAGTGAGGGCTACATCTTGATGACCATGATTTTCTTTTTCGTTAGTCAATTTCAAATAAAATCTCATCCTAGCAATTTGCCTTATTATATTGTAAACGTAAAAACAAATGGTAATCTTTTGAGGAAAAAATACGATGTAGGACATGAATTGCCTTTCAGGTTTTTACCTTCTAAAATTGAATATAAAGTTCATTGTCAAATTTTCAATAAATTTCTTGTCTTTCCTTTTGCGACATTTGAAATTAAGTTAAAAAAATGGATCGAAATTATTGGGTATTATATTTAATTCTTAAGGGCTAATATCATAGAAACACCTAAAAAGTCGTACTAGTTAAACACATTCACTACAAATTAAGATCTGCACTGTAGAAACCCCAACGTGATACCACTATCTCAAACTTGCCATCCATTTACTAGTTCAATTTCACTGTTGTAATACTTGATTTTTTTAATCTTTATGAAATTTTAAATAAGCTAACTACGTTTCACGGTAACATATTTCAAAAGGTTGTAAATGTCAAAATAATTCGATTGTCAATACTTCTTAGCGTTTTTCAATGGCTTTTAACTTTTTCGTCGTAACTAGTGCAAAACTTCGAAGAATTTAAATATTCTAATTTCTAATAATTAACAATGTTTTCAAATCTTTACAAAAGTTCCTTGTAGTGAAATAAACTGCACCGTAAAGAAAATTATATTTTATACTTTACAACGTTTTACAAACGCTTCTAACGTTTCATCATTACATATTTCCTGAAGGTTGTATTTTTAAATATCTTAATTCTTATAGCTTAAAAAGTTTTGCAATGGCTTATGATATTTTTTCATAAAAGTTACGGAAAGTATCATAGATAATCAAATAACCTAACATATATACATAAATATTATATATATATATATATCTCCGTGTTTTATTTTACAAATGCTCATGGCTTTCCGTTGTAACGTAGACCATTCCAGATTTTTCAAAAATTTGCTATTTTTCACGAAACTAGAACTTTTTTTCCTAAGCTAATGCAAAATGTCGTGTATCTTTAAATATCTATTTTTAAAATATTTTATGATTTTATGAAGTTATGACATTGGCTCTTAAAAAGTGAAAAGTGCCATAAGTAATATAACTATAATTATTGTTTTACGTTCCCGACCAAAAACTAAATTATTATTTTTACGATGTTATGCATAATGTAGCTTAAAACGTCTTATTTTATTATTCCAATTTTTTAAAATTTTTAAATGATTTATAAAAAAATATATATATATATTTTGCCGTAACACCGTGCAACATGTCGTGAATATTTAAATATCTATTTTAAAAATGCTTTATGATGTTTTGCGAAGTTGTGACATCGGCTCTCAAACTGTACAAAATGCCATAAATGTTTTAGCATATATTATCGTTTTACGATGTTGGACATGCACATAAGACAGTTTCTAAATTAATTTTTCGGTGGGTGTTGACAAGTCATCATGGATATTGTTGATGTTTTCGTTTTTAATAGGTTTTTTCTTTGTCAGAAGGTTTTTAATAGTCTACACATACCAATCTTGTATTCTTTTTAAACGTGAGTGTTTTCTTACATCTATGACGTTTTCACAAGTAAATCAAAGCCATTTACAAATGTAATATTGTCAAAATAGTATTAATTATTTTTCTACATATATTAAGTTCAGAAATTGTTCATTCGGATGTACTAATGAAAATTGCCGCCACATACAGTTGAAAAAGGCGATTTTCAGTTGTGGGTGAAGGAGAGCTAGAGTATCGGCATACTCATAATCTTAAGAGTGCGTCTATTTCGCGATAAATGTATAATTTGGAAAATATATTTATAAAAATGATCATTTGATAGTTTACAAAAAAATGAATGAATAAAAGATATTTTCATCATTTGAGAAAATATTTAGACATAAAGTTTCATCAATGATGTAAATATTTTCATTATTCAATTATTTCAAGAAATATAAGTAATCATTTTTTGGAAAATATTTTCATAATTATTCATTTTTCGCAAAAAAAGAAGAATTTTTATTGCGCATTCCCTAACTATTAGTTGGTAAAATATATACTTGAGTTATTTGTGTAATGACATCTATACATAAAAACAAAAGGGAGCTTAGGTAAGCTAAATTAGTTATGATCGGATTTTTTTCTTTTTCTTTTTTTTGGTCGATAGTTATGATCGGATTAAATTATACCCATTTATCCAGAAATGTTCATCCAAAGACGACATTTCGCTTGGACTTGGGCCTGGGCTTGAAGTGTACTCCGGATTTTACGGGGTTGAGGGTTGGAAAAGTTTTCCAGTCATCCCTGCCATTTAGAGACATAATTGTCGATCATGACATGACAAGTGAGGAACAGAAAGTGCGTTGACTAAGCCCGTGTACGTGCCCCTGCTATGAAATATGCAATTAGTTCGGAGTGCTATACAGCAAGCAAGAGACCTGTAAAAAGAAGGCAAGAAATTGAGAAGGCCCGAACCTATCCCAAGACAGGTAGAATCTCGTTCTCTCATAAAAAATTGAGTATCCAGTCATCTACTAATGAACATGACGACGCTAGAACATTTTCAAGCCACAATATAATTTCACGACGCAAACCTCTCTCTCTCTAGAATATCCATTCATCATTGTCCTCTTCATCGCCCTCTTCTTAGTGGAGTCCAAAGACTTTCACCGCCTCTGTATCTTTCTAGTGCAGTCTCCTATGCGCACGCACCCTCATCTTTTTGCTAGTATCATCCGTCACCCTGCGTGGCGAATAAGCCTCCAAGACTGCCTCACTGGGCCTGACGCTTCTGCGACCAGCACAATTTCTCTCTCCTCTGATGGACCTCTCCCTCACTCTAAAGGTCCCTCTCTGATCACCGTTGACTTGACGGTTCCCACCACCGGCTAGATCTCGTCAACTACGGCGAGCCAGGTATGGTCCTGCACTACCGACGAGGCCCCCAGAGTTCAACTTAGATAGCGAAAGTAACATAGAGAACTGGACTGAGCATCGTGCTGGTTGCAGTGGTACGATATTTTCATCGTGTTGGTTCCAAAGTGCCGAAGGTGCCAAGCATCTGCAACTAGTGGTGCCGCTGTCCTAGGATGGGCGTCGTAACAAGGGGAAGAGAACGGGCCACGCACGGTGTAATGCTTTCTTCTACTGCGCACAACTGTTTGACTAGACATGCACGGTGGTGAAAAATTAGACAGAAGGCCTACCTAGTGTTGGATTGCCTACGAACCGGTACCGCTTAGGTTCCTCTCCATCACACTTTGATGATATTGCGATCAGGTGGGCGTGTCCGGATCAATTTCGTACACTCCGACTGGTCCCCTTGATTCCCAGGCAAGAAAATCTATAGTGAACTGTGTGAGTCTCGTCAGGAAAAGGATTGATTTCTTTTTCTATAATGAGTGGAAAACTAATGAAGTTCAGTGTTCCGAGAACCGATTAATCAGTATCGTAGGGTTGAAGGATGGTCATCCAATTACTTTAGAGATTTATGGTCCCTTAACAAATGCGAGATCAATGGGGAAATTTCACGATAATTTTCTAAAAAGATCTAAACCTATTATATAATGGCCATTTCGGTCCTCAATATCAATATTTTAATTGTATCAATTTAATCCTAAATCTTTTAATGATTTATCAAATTAGTTACATTTCAATTACGCCAATTTTATCCTAAACCTTTTGAAAATTTATCAATTTAGTTCTAAACCTTTTGATTATTTGCCAATTTGATCTTTCCAACTAATTTTGAAGGGAAATCGTTGTTCATGGACATCGGCTTGTGGCGGCTAGCTATCATCATGGCGCGACTTGACTATGGTGCAACTTGAACGTAAACACTTTTATAATTTTATAATTTTTTAAACTTTCCTCTTTTTTTTTAGTCAAAATGAAAGAAAATGGAAAAAAAAAAAAAGAAAGGAAAAATTCGGAGAAATTTTAATAAAATATAATAATTGGGCACCTCAAGGTAGGCTGACTTCGAATAGCAATTTTTATCCAAATTTGACGGGAAAGACTACGTTGCCAAATCATTAAAATGTTTAGGAGTAAAGTCACATAACTGAAATGTTTACTATTGTATTTGTGGACATATAATAAGTTTATAAATTTTTGAACACTATCCCCAAGAATACAGATATTCAGTGTTACTTCCCAATTTAAAAAAAAAAAAAAAAATTTTTCTCCACGAAAGTTCCCATCATTGGCAGCAATCAACATACTCATTTGCAATTAAAGTGCTTTTCCATATGGTTAATGATGCTTCTCACCCAAAAAACCAAAAACTCCATGGCTAAAAAGCAAGTAGGTTCGTGAGAGAAAAATGATTTCGACAACTACTAAATGTGTCAAATTATGTCTCATTGCAACAATTTATTAGTCCACGGCTATTGTATGAATGACAAATATAAATTTGCAATATATTTATTTAATTTTCACCGGAGAAGTATATATGATCATTTTTTTTTAAACTGATGAAAATTTGTCATTATCATGATAATTTTTTAAAAATATTGCTATCATAGTTTATGTTAATTACATTATAAATGAGTAAAATCTATAAAAAAATATTGTTGTCATGGTTTTACATTAATTATGTTATAAATGAGTAAAATTTGCTAAATAATATAACTGTTCTAATTGCAATTTTCTCAAGTAATGTTGTTAATTATTTGTGATATCCATTGATGAATCAAAAGAAAATTATATATATTTATGTGAATGTGACATTGTATAATCATATATTAGGTGTATAATGGTAATTGACATGTTACATCATTAATAAACAAGAGAAAATGCATAAAGGAGCATGTATTTTGTACGTGTATAATATGCTCTAGTCTTAAGAAAGCAAATAATTACCGTAAATTAAGCAAACATGCAGGAGACGGAAGTTTTCTTTTAACAATCACATTGGTACATGTATTTTAATGCACAAGTACGAGCATTTTACTAATAAGAAGCACTTATACCTACTTTATACCATTTTAGCAAAGAACAAATATAATTTAGGAAAAAACTACCACAAACCCTAAACTTTACCTAAAGTGACAAATTTATCTAAAACTTTTTTGCTTTTTTTTTGTGACAATAAAAACCCTAAACTTTGCTAACATGACACATTTATTTCCCCAAACTTTTTTTCTTTTTTTTTTTTTCATGTGACACAAAAACGACACATTTTACCTTAAACTATAGGACATTTTCATCTTTTACTTTTATTTTTTTCTTATTTATTTATTTATTTTTCTTCTTCTTCTCTCTTCCCTCCACCGACTTACTAATCACGAATATTGTTCTACCTCAACTATGACCAGATTCACACACGCACATATATATCATGAAATGAAAGAGATTAAACATAGAAAAGCTTAGATAACAAAAAGCTAAACTCACGATGAACTTTATACTTAACAATCATATATTAGCATAAGGTATAATGGCCATCCATGCGATCGACTCAAAATACATCCGTTCCTCACTCCACAACCACCATTGCAAAAAGGCTGAAGAATTAGTGTATCAACCACTACGATTTCTATACTTTCCCACGTCATATTCCAAAATAAAGAGACACATATAACATCTCCCACAAAAAAGTGCAAATACATTATACTCAAATTGAGGCTCAAACCTAGGCAACTCCTAACTTTTTATGTTGCAAGAAATTAGTTAGCATGAAAGAAGTGAGTGGGCAAACCATTTCAAGACGACGGACTCTCATGTGGTGGAAAAACATGTTGAGTATTTGTTTCATGAGCGTAAGGACAAATTGAAGTGACGGTAGTTGCTCTATGCTAAATGTGGCCATACCATTATAGCAAAATCTAGTCATCTTAATGTGTGAAAACGTTGATTTCACTGCAACAAGAAACAACGTGGAAGAAAATGACATGGAAGAATTGTGGCATCCATTGCTTTCTAGGCTTACCAGCATAAACTTCACATGGATATTAGATGATACGTGCAACTAGCCTAGTCACAAATATGGACGAATGGTTTTATCCTATCCAAAGTGCCATAAATGTAAACCATATTCACTTTCCTATGAAAACTCAGACCAAGGATCCAGAGATCAACTGCACTCAATTAATCAATTATCTATTTTATAATAAATCATGCCAAATAAATATCGAAAAAATAAAAGAACACACTACATGTAAATCCGAAATTAATTACATCAATCGCACTGACATCACATTACTGAATTTTACTGACTGCTTTTTGACCAGCGGCCGTAATAGTCATTTGAAACCACAAATTAGCCACCAAAAGATTTTTCTTTTCTATTCAGATTTTGTTCTTTTAAATGGAATTGGTAATTATAGACAGAAGCACGTCTACTCATGGCCGTGCTTTCCTCTACTTGCGTGGCCTACACACACTTGCACACTTATAAGATGAAAATAAAAAAGAGAAAAGATGATTTTCAACAAGAAGAAGGCCTTCGAATTAATGAAATTGAAATTTTTTCTGAAACGACAAATGAAGAAAACCGTTTCGATAAGTTAGCTCCTGAAATTAATGTATTAACAAGAGAAGAATTCCTTTTAATACTGCTAATAAGATACCAGATGCAGAGGCAAAAAAAGACCATCTTGATAGATTTTAGTCCTCAATGAATATATATATATATATATATATATATATATATATATGATAAATAATAAAGAGAAAAATAGCTCCTGCCCTTTGAAGAGCTCAAAATCCCATCACTGTTCTCTTGGCTTCCTTGCTTGTCCTAGCTTGCACATGCAAGCTTAAGCATCGATATTCTGTCATAGATCTGATTTGATTAAGCTGATTAATCTTTGTTTGTTTGCGTGGTACCCATAAAAACCCTAGCTCTACAGTCACTTCGACAGCTTTCTCTTTTGATTTAACAGGCTTAAAAGTTAATAGGCTTGTCATAGATCCCTATGGCGGAATGTTACTTGGGTTTTGCCCCCCCTCCGTTTGGTGGCGAAAGAGACTTTATCTTTTCCATATCTGGTTGTGTGTATACCAACCATCTCTGGACCACACCACATCGAATCTGAATTTATCCTTAATAGTTTAACCTTTTTTAATTAAAATTATATGCAGATTTGTTTCACCATTAACGTAATATGATTTGTCTCTTGAAATGTACCGACTTGAATCAATTAGGATTGGTCCAAGGTTCTTTTTGCTAATTATATCAAGGGCTGAAAATCAAATTATTCAGCATTGAATATTATTAAGCACGTATGTTAATATTATATAGCTTTGACTTAAAGATTTCAGTCATGTGAAAATACACTTAATAGCCAGTGAGAAATGAGCAACTTCATTCCCTATGTAGAAATTTGGATATTAGCAATTATATAGTTGCAATTGCAACTTCATGTAAAATCCATATTTTTCTATTTGAAGAAATTAATAATGCTTAACTTGCAGACATTAATACATGACGATTCGTTTTTATTTCTCATGAGTTCGTCCCCACTTCAAATCTAGTGTTTAAATTCTCAGCAAAGCCCTAAGTAAAGCTTTTGTCGTATTCTCTGAACGACAAAGTACTCCGATCGGGTCCAGTCACCCACCACTAAACAAGCCGTACATCTTCATCACAAGAGTGTGCAATCATCTGCTCTCTCTCTCTCTCCCTCCCTCTCTCTCTCTCACTCATGTGCACCGAAGAGAGAACAGTCCAGATGAGTGTCGCTCTCAGCCATTCCTTCTCTCTGCACACCCAAGTGAACCTGAAAGAGGATAAAAACGGGTTCTGAGAGGTCACTCTTTCAAGACCAACTGAATCTCTGTATCTTTCTTCGACAAAATCTATGGTTCTTTGGTCGCTTTGTGTTCAAAAAGTTCTCCAAAGGCCCAAAAATACAGACGCGCGCACACACAGGCACATTATGTTCCCATCTGTGATGACCAACAACAATTCCAACCCTGCTCACCATCTTCTCTCTCCATCACTCCCCAATACCTCATCTTCTCCCACAAACCAAGAATTAATCAACCAAACCATCCTCTTCCACCACCAAATGCCGTTCACAGATCACCACTTTTTCTTCCCCAACAATCACATTTATCCCGTAATTACTGAAGCTCCAATCGACATTAGGAGTCCCAAAAATGGTGCGAAAGTGAGCTCATCAAACCCAGCCAATAAACCCATGAAGAAGGACAGGCACAGAAAGATATGCACCGCGCAGGGCCTCCGGGACCGGAGGGTGAGGCTCTCGATCGAGATCTCGCGCAGGTTCTTCGACCTCCAGGACATGCTAGGGTTCGACAAGGCGAGCAAAACCCTAGAGTGGCTCCTTACGAAGTCGAGGAAGGCCATCAAGGATCTGGCCAAGGGCAAGCGCAAGGACTTGGTCCTCAGGCCAGTGGAGGATGAGAAGGGCTGGTCGTGTTCTAGTTCCGAGTGCGATCAGGCTGTGTCAACAGGGGTTGTGATCGCTGGAAATGGTATAGTTCCGGTGGATGACAAGAGGTCAGTGCCAGTGGGAGACAATGACTACCAAGGGATGTTCAAGATGGTGTCATCAAATCAAGATGGTGGGCTTCCTGTTTTGGCTAAAGAGTCTAGGGCAAAGGCAAGGGCTAGGGCAAGGGCTAGGACCAGAGCAAAAATGAGCAATGACAACCCAAAGCTTGATCACCATGACCAGTTCAAGAAACTGTGCCCTGATTCGCAGGCTTCTAGTGAAAAGAAAAAATCAAATCATTATGTTCAAGCACAAGCTGATCACCAGGCATTCAGTGAACATCAGGAGGAGGTGGATATTGAGCAATCTGTTCTGATCAATAGGAAGCTGAAGCAAAGTTCGGTCATCATTAACAATTACCAGAAAAACCTAGACAATGACAACAATAGCCAATTTTACTACCACGATGTAGCTCATCAAAACTGGGACATCAACCCCGCAATTGGTCAATCGACCTTTTCTTCATTCACCAACATGAATTTTTCATCAGGTAATTAACTTTTTTTTTCAAGAACAGAACATTCCCCTCACTAACTTTAAATTGTGTGCATTAAATTCGGTCAGATTTTTATGCGGGCTTCATTTTTAATTTTGTTAAAATAAAATTACAGGGGTTCTGGTATGTGGAAAGCAATGGGATTCTCAAAACAGCCATAGTCTACTATCATAAAGGGCAATACCTGATCCGTGTAAGTTGTGGAAAGTTCTGATCCTTTCTTTTTCTTTTTTGTTCCCCTTTTTTTGCCCCATTAGCTCCCTTTGCTTCGTTATCTTTTGTCCTACCATCAAGTTGCTCAATGAAAGTTATATGCGGAATTATGTCTACCTGATAAGGGGTTATTCTGAATCCAAATCTGTCACATTCTCTATATTGTATAACATAGTAAAGCTGGTTTAGATTCTTGGTTCAACCATCAAGATTTTGCAGAGACAGACATAAAAATATACATCTCCATCATCTTGAAGGAACAAATCAAGGTTGAATTCCTTCTTCCAACAGACTCTGTGAAAAGATTACACCATCTAAAGATTTTAGATTTACCCATCTTTTGTGACTCCAATATGTTGCACGTTGTATAGATTATTATTAACCGTGCACTTCTGGAGTTTGGAGTGATCTAATCCATCTTACTCTAGTAATGATACCCTTGGCTTCTAAAACTGTATCTAGGATATAGTTTACTCTTAAGTGTTTCCACGTCAGAGTAATTAAACTGAGCCTTGCATGCCGCCATCTAGTGGAGCCTTATTTGAAGCATTTAATGGGATGATTTGCGAATAAATTTAGGGATTAATCATGCCGAAAGTCTCACATACCCCATGTTGCCAGAAGAAAAACATGTTTATATGATCTTTCAACCTTGGAACAAAGACAGACAATGAAGAAATTCTGCTAACTAATCACAAGCCTGATGACAGAAAAAAATGTGTGCACCTTTTCATGTTCACAACCGAGATTCTATGAAAAGATCACAGTGTTTTAGGCAATAGTAACTTTGGAATCCGGCATAGAATGTCATTATACAGTTTCGATGCTTTATTCACTCTATGAGAAAATCACATTGTTGAAGGGCACATTTCATGTTTCACTTACCTTCTCTATTTGATTTTGAACGTTATCTTACTGTTTCTTCTTCACAACCTCTTGCCCTGTCATTCAGAAAATAATTGACAAATTTGAAATTTCCTACACCTGATTAGAAGGAAACACCACAAAATGTGACCTACTTTCGTTTTTATTTTTGGGCCATCAATGACCTGGAATTGTTGATTGTAAGTTATGAGCACCAAATTTATGTACTTTAGATCACTGTAAGAACTGATAATCAAGTACATAAGTAAATAAATAAATAAATAAATAAAAACCCTCTGTGCTCTTCAATACTAGGGTGTGATGAAATTGAGTCTGAATCTACATGGCATAATATAGTCAAATTCTACTCAATTGGATGATGCACATCTCGATTACTTGACTCAAACGTAATCAAGCTCCACTTCTCATACTCAATAAGCTACAGCCTGTCATGACATGACTTGACTAAAGGATAACCTTTACTCCAAGCTTGAGTCTTGATTCAATTTCTTAGAACATGTTTTACAAAGCAATACCAATAAGTTCTTTCAAATACATCAATTGTTTAGATGCAATTAGAATATGGAAAAGTTCAACTACTTAGTTGGGTTTGACATCTTTTTTATTGGTATTTTCGTATTGAAGCTCAACACTCTCAACTACTCAAGTTAACTACTCGAACTCAAGAAAATTAAAAGTCGAGATCCATGAGTGAAGTTTAGGTAAACTGACAAATAGCTTGACTTGATTAGACCACTACTCCACATAGTCCAAAAGTGAAAAAAAAATGCATTAAAAATCCTAAAACTTGTGTAGGAATGCAATTGAGTCCTAGGACTTCTCAATTTTGATTCAATAAGTTCAAAGTGCAATCAAATTATTTTATATATATTGTCTAAGATTACCTATATGTCACTTTAAAAAATGTTTATTTGGGCATCCTTAAATTAGACTTTTGACAAAGGTTATAGGACTTAATTGTAACTATTAGTAATGGTTTAGAACTCAATCAAAGCACAATTAAAAGATTTGGGATTCGATTACACTTTTTAGTAAAAGTTTATGACTTGAGGGAATCAATTGAAAGATTTAGGACTCCATGCATTCCGTAGATAAATTTAGGACTTGTGCAATTTTTTCCACCACAAATATCATACCTACAAAATAATCATTTTTTTTAAAGAAAAAGTTGTGTGTAAGAAAAGCAAACCTCCTGTGCGTACATAATATACAATTGAAAAAGAAAATGTGAACTATGTTTGGTGACACGTTTTAAAATCTAATTTTCTTGGAATAAACATATTCTGATATTGGTAATCTAATCTAATTGATGCTGATCAAAGAGAAGTATAACAAAAATTATGTGCTTACTTGCATCTAGACCTAACCAACGGAGGATTGCGCGTAGGACAGGCTTCAAAATCCTTTGCTAGACTCGTCCATGTTTTAAACTTATTCTGTCTTAATTGGGCCAAGGATGCCGGAGGGGCGAGCCCAAGAAGGAAATTGTTTGCTCAAGCCCCTTATCTTTTGGACTGACTAATCATAGGCGACCGTGTTCACTTGTTGATCATGTGGCATTTACTATGTCACGGACTGATTAATTTTTTCGTATGTTTGTCCTTAGATCACGTTATTAAATACATTCGAGTCATTATTATTGCTTTGCACATTACTCTTTACACAAGTTTTAATAGAAAGGTGTTATGATCTTGATTGCAGGGAATGGGATTTTGATCGATGAGACGGTATGGGTCTCCAAATGTGTCGTATCTATGGTCTTTGGCTCTCCCACCTCAATAGCTAGACGTTGGGATTTCTCCTAAGTACTGCAGTCTTCAGAATGTGCATTGTTGCGTTTTTAATTGTTTGGATATCTATAACAATCGGATGTATTCATTTAGATGTTGACTATATATTTGGTTCAATCTACCCTTTGAAATCATTGGCTCAAAATTATCATTTTTAGTCCCTATTAATCTAGATCTACCTATACAATATTTCATATATCTCATAATTCGTTGATATTTCACATATTTGGCTGTGTATGTCTTAGCAAGGTCTAGTGTAGGTCTAATCAATCATAGATATTTGATAATCTTAATAAGTCTAGATATTAACTTTTCCTCCCAAACTATTTTCTTCAATTTCAAGTGATCTTTTATTGGCTAAATTACAATGACATGGCGTTAAACTTTGATGAACATTGCTGCACCTTGCACATTTGGAAATTACATAGACACCCCTTAGAAGGATCTGAGTTGAAAAACAATTGACAATTAAAAAAAAAAAAAAAAATCGAAGTGGGAAGATAAGGCACTTATGTGAATGTAATCGATTGACCCAATAAACACAAGGTGCTTCGTCAAAGCCCAAGAATGAAATAAAACCCAACCGGCTTCAATTTTTATATTACCCCAGCAACTCAATTTGACACTACCCATCATAGACCTCTTAAATCATGAATGATTTGTATATTGTCGACATTTAATTCAGATCTATCCAATGGTTTGTCGGACTAAATTGTTACTGGGTATTTTGAATATGGCCGTTTATTTGAATGCTCATTTATGTTTTGCCATTTTATGATA
Source organism: Eucalyptus virginea (assembly GCA_014182375.1). Taxonomy (NCBI): domain Eukaryota; kingdom Viridiplantae; phylum Streptophyta; class Magnoliopsida; order Myrtales; family Myrtaceae; genus Eucalyptus; species Eucalyptus virginea. The sequence continues at coordinate 19,411,735 of CM024523.1, read as the reverse complement.
TTTTGAATATGGCCGTTTATTTGAATGCTCATTTATGTTTTGCCATTTTATGATATTTTGAATATGGCCGTTTATTTGAATGCACTGCTCTAGTTTAGAAGATTTGTTGAGTGTACTAAGACCAATTCACAAAATTGATATATTGAGTGATGTAACATACTGTTATTGGTTATTGAATATGGCTCTCTTATTTATATCTCCACTTATAATCAGCCATATCACCAAATTTCGTAGTTGTGTAAACCAATTCTCTAATATACCAAGCATTGCTCTCTTCCTAAACTCAACAGTGTCACGTAAATTATTTTAACTCACATTTATTACTAATGATTAGCAAGAAACTTTCATTTGCTTGTATTCGCACTTCTTTTATGTTTGCTCTAATCCGTTTACTTTCGGATCTTTCCCTATCTATCTTAGCAGCCCATCTTCAAGTCCTCTTAAAACTGTTCCTAGCAGAAGAATTAGTATGAGGATCCTAGTCTAGCAAGATTTTGTTTTCCTGTGGTATATGTTTAAGACAAAACATATAGTTATCTTGCTTCGTCTTGAACTTGAAGTTTAAAGAACTCAAATATTGTGTTTTTCAGAAATTTAGATTAAACTTAACATAATCAATGTAACTAGGACATATGTCAACATCTTAACTTTATCATTTTCAATTAGGAGTTTGAGGAATTTTGCACTCAATCACCTTACCGCAATGTTCACTAAATTCCAGTAGCAACGAACAGAACTTTCCCCCAATTGACTTTAGACCAAAAGAACACTTTCGAGATTCTTGTATGCAACACCACAGATGACAAATTGTTGATAAGCATATTGCAAGACGAGTGAGCAAGGTACATCCACTCTCTATGGGAGGACCCGCAAGCAATTGTCCAAAAAGAAAAAAAGAAAACCTAGCAACGGATATGTGATAAGAAGATCAAGCTTTATACAAAAGGTGTCGAAGAAAAGAGGTGAGCAATTTCTAAACTTCTTTTTAACTTTTTGGCCCTTAGTTTAACAAAGCCTACTATTTGTGTGGGATGTTATTATTTTTATTTATCAAAAAGCAATAAATGTATAATTATAGAATAAAATTATGCAGGTTTGAAGACTATTATTCTTTTTTGAGTCAGAAGGTTTAAAGACAATTATAGCTAGTGGAGTTTAACAGAGAAAACTTATTTTACATAAAGAAAACTACAGCCCATAAATTATTCACATATAGGTAGTAGAGTTTTCACTATGCTTACTGTCATTAAAAGCATGGGATTATGACACCAAAAGTTCTAAAATTTATGTTGATCCGACATTTTAATCCTAATATTACCAATGAATTGCATTAAGTCCTAATATTTTCATATGTTATCCACATTCGTTATGGCTGGGAACCGGGTCTACCTAGGATGGCATGGCCTGAGCACAGTTGGCTCGAGCCTGGTTATTTTACAAAAAGAATTTAACGTAAATTTTTTCAAATGAAAACTTTTAAAACTTTTAAAATAATTATTATATCAAAAGTTGAAAATGATAGTAACATTACTTGAGGCAAATTAACAAAAAATCCGTTCCATTAAACCATAGTGAAATATAAGTTCATCTTTAGATAATTTGGGGAAAAAAAAAAGTTACGCTAAGTGATGGGGTCTTACTTGATATATTTGTTTGTCGTTTTGATTGAATATTCCATTTTCAAATTAATATTCTTTTTCGAATACTAATTAAGATAGTATTACGTTAATTTTATGGTTACTTGTTTTCTAGTCTCAAATCATAATATATCCAAATATCATAACTCAATAAAATACTAGAATAAACAATGAAAGCTTTCAAGTGGTTAAGCCAAGACACTGCATATGTAGATGTAAATATAGATACATATTGAGATGTCAAAAGTTTACCTTCCCTTCTATAATTTTAGCTGGCCCCCGCGTGCCCATTTATTAGTATAGCCATCTGCATAGAAATGGAAAAACTAAACATTAGTAGAATTACAAGTTCCATTCTTGTAGAACACGATGTTTATTTTGGAAATAAAAATGTATATATTAAATGCATTTATGAGGTGTATTTGACCACATGTTTGAATCAAAACTTATGCAAATTTTGTCCCTTACAAACATCCATTAGCGTAGCACTACAAGAATCTGATACAATGACAAAAGAATGCTCGATATATTAGTGAGTTTTCTTTTATAACAAGGAAGCTTAGATTAGATAGTTATATTCGAAACTCATGAAATTCAATACTGGTCCCAATTTGCATGAATTGGATAAGACACGAGCTAAAATCTATATGAGTGACCCAAATATGCAATTCTTGGTTATTTTTTTACTCTTGATATGATTAAAGAGAGAGATAATCAATTTAGCAACAATCTATCTTTAATTTAATTTTATAATATTTTTTCACTCTAATATCTTGTTTGAGATTTTGTGCAATCAATTGATAGTGGTCCACAAAATCTCACGTAATATCAAAGCTGAAGGTAGTTTGAATCTTTTTAGGACCCATTTAGCCTCTATTTGCTTCCCCAATCAAATTTTCAGGCTTAGTACTAAGCAAAAGATGACCAAATTAAGCTTGAACGGAAGTGTTATTATATTTAAATAATAAATCACGTATTTATTTATAACTTAAATTTTAGAATAATTGGTAATGGTCCCACGAAATTTTACATCTTATATATCGTAGGTGATTACTTAACATAGTTGGAGACACACGTCTTCATAATAAAAACACTTGCTGTGAAGAAAAAAATTGCACCCACAATACTTATCATGCAAAATTCTCGTGTAATTACCTTTATACAAAAAGATAATACTCGAATGTAATTGTTTCGTCTAGAGTTGCATAGTACAATTTATGAAACTGATGGAATTAATGAAATCAACATAATTGGATAGGTTTCAAGGCGAGTACTAAGATTAAAGTCCTAAGATAGGTTACCGGTTCCAAAAGTTTGGAACCATTAAACACACGATAGGTGTTCAACATAGAGGGTCATATCTACTCGTACATGGTAGGGATGAGCATGGTTTCAAGGTAGAACTTGAAATCTAAGAATCGGACTTGTGGGAACCTGTCCGATTATAGGTCCCAAGATATGTAGGGTAGGTTCCAAGTTCCAAGAATTTGGGAACCTATTTCAACAAGTAAGTCTAGCTTTCTAGGTAGAATCCATGCAGGACATGGAACCACTCACTTATAGTACATAATAACCTTTACTCTGTGCAAGATACCGTGCAGAAAAATATAGCGTATCCAACAATATACAAAAATTATATATTGTTTAGTTTTCTTTCCAAGTTTTGCTATAAACCATGAAGTCATGCTATAAGATGAAAAACACTATTGTCTATACTTCAGTTCAATAATAGTATGTATAACAACCATTCTTAACATAAATGCTTTTCCCTATGTAGTTTACTTATTTTTCATTTTAAATGGATTAGCAATTGACATATATGTGACTAATTCTGTCTATCTATAAATATCAAAGCATGCAAGAATATTAAAACTTGTCAGATTGATGGATCTCAAATTTGAAGTTGGCTTTAAGAATTTATAACTTACATTTCAGATCCCAAGAACTCCAGAGGGTCCAAAGGCTTAGATTTTACGGTAAGGCAAATTTCCTAGCCACTCGCCGTAATATCTAGGCACCCCTAGTTTACCCGCTGACTCATTTACACATTAGTCTAAGTTATTGCACTAGACTACTAAATGTTTAAGGCAGATTTACTTTTGAGAGGTGCCAGTTTCTGTAATTAGTATCTATGAGTTGTTCTCTATCACCGAGGCTGGGGTTGGAATTAGAAAGGCAACTAATGAAGCAACTGTATCGTATGGTATACTTCTTTAAACACAAATAAATTGAAACCAACCACAATAATTTTGGTTATTAACACACATAGATCAGTAAGAAATATGCTTCTGTAAACCACTTCACATTACAGTTAGGAGTCCACTAATATGGCCTGGATTATTGAAGAAATATCAGTCTACATACGAAAGAACAGTAGAAATTCTTTTGTGCTTTCTGAGTCTCATCTTCAGATTAGGAGAATAGCAGTAAATTTAAGGGTAAAAAATAGCTCTCTTTTAATGGCAAAAAGATGTGCATTCCTTTCAAATGTCATTAACGGGGAAGAGGAAAACAAGAAATAGCTTCTCTTGTCTGATGGTCTTTGCCTCTCCCCCAGTTTGGAAACGAAACTGACCTCAATATACGTTCAATATTTCTTGATCAAAGTCTTTGCATCCTTCATACATCATCTCTAGTAAAACTGCATATATGTCAATTCAATTTGGCAGCAGGACACAGTATTCCACTGTATCAATGGAAAGCCATCTTCAAGGACAGAGACTATAAGATGAAACTGTTACAACGGAATGGAAATGACCTTTATCACACATATACACACGAAACCCCCAAAAAAAAAAAAAAAAAAAACACACGCACACACACACAGATGTACCTGTAAGGAGCCCTTTTTTGAGAGCATCTGAACAGGGAAGAACAGTAACCTTTTCTTGAGAACATCTGAAAAGGGAAGAACAGTGACTCAGCCAGACTAAGAGAAGAGCAGCGAAGTGAGTGTTGTGGAGAGTTTGCTGTGAACTGTCTGAAATAAAGACTACTGCTTCTTGCTTCGCCTAAATTGGGAATTAAATGGGTTATAAAAAGGACGAAGAAGAAGGAGAACAACGACAACAACAGCTCCGTTTGATTTGCTTGATTTTTGTCTCTTTTTCTCTTTAATGTTTGGTTCATCCTTCTAAATGTAGGAGTGGGATTGGACAGATGGGTAGGGTTTGGACTTGAGGTGGGATATGATTTGACCAAATTCATTGGGGTTGCGTGATAGGCTGGATTCAGTTGAGTTTCTTGATTCTCTTGGACTGAATATCTAATATTTAATAGTACATATTGTAGATATCCCGCTATATTATAGGCAAATTGACCACCTTTTTTCGCTCGTACGTGCTGCTCTCTCTCTCTCTCTCTCTCTCCCCGAGTGTGACTGAGAAGTCCTGGATCGTCTCTCTGCATGACAACCGAGAAACCTATGCATCAAGCATGCAGACACATAGGTTATCTTGATACATAGGTTATGTTGACAACCGATACGCACTTGTGTGTTCTCCATTTTCCTCTCCACCCGCACGCTCACTAGCACATGAACGAACATCTCCTCCTGAGTGCCTCTTCCACGCTTTCTTTTTTATTCACGCTCGCACCCATGCCACTCCATCAATCTCGGCTCCATCATGCCAATCTCTCTCTCATCTTTCCCCTCTTGAGAGGTGGCCAAGATTGGATCCCCCTCAATCTATGCTGATCCTCTCGTTTTTTTGCCTTGCTCAAAGTGGTCTAATTGGCAATAAACCATGTCATACTCGGCATGATTTAATGCCATTTCGGTCAAAGAAATGGAGAGTGAAAGACAGGGAGTTGAATTAGTAGAGAGAAACCACCGGGGTTACTCTATGGCCACCATTTCCACTTGGGAAGAGGAAGGTGAGTAATTCGGTTCCCCAACTTCTTTGGGGACTGAGGTGGGGAAGTATGAGTGAAGGAGCAGGATTTTGCAACTTATGCACAGCACATAGTGGCATATAAAATAGAAATATGGTAGGATAGAAACAAACCCAAAAAAAAAAGATTAGTAGAGAGAGAAAGGGAGAGCGGTCGGGTTCGTAAGAGGCTCACAGGCTTGTCCCTTGGAGTGAGAATGGGTCAAAAGACTCAAAACCTTGTGGGCTTAAAGTTCTTGCATAAAATTTCAAGTGAGATCACATACCAACCCGGTTCACAAAATTCTGTAGTCTTTGTCCCTAAATTCTAAATGCAGAAGAATACAATAAAGAATGAGAATGAAAGATTAGAAGGGTCCATAATTTCTAATTCCCAGTACCCTGTACCCTTTATTCTATGAAAGATACCCTGTGAAAAGTATAGGGTACCTAGCAAAAGCGTTTACACGTACTAAACAGATGTAAGAATATTAATAATATGTACCCCGTTTCATTTTCTTTAGAAGTTTTGATATGAAACATCAAGTTATACTATAAGATGAAAAATACTATTTTCAAAACTTTTGTTTATCAGTATACCTGTAACAGTTGACTATATTATTGTGGACATGTATGCGATTTAGTTATTTTTCAAGTTAAATGATGTTAGTAATTGACAAAAACTTGACTACTTTTGTCCAATAATATATTTAGATTATTTAACATATTCTACAACTTGTGAAATCAACATATCTCAAATTTTGAATATGATTCACATGTCTTTGCCATTAAAAGAGAAATTTTTACCCTTATATTTATTGCCACTCTTTCAATCTCAAGATAGATGAGAAATTGTAAAACAATTTCTACTATTCTTTTCTTAATTGTACGGGTAGTGTTTGCACAATAGTGCATAAATAAATTTTATTTTACCACATAAGTTCATGTCGTATGTAGATTTGACATTTCTTCAATAATCCATGTCGTGTTAGTCGACTATCAATGGTAATAAATATTATAATGGTTTAAAGAAGCAAATTTTACTGATTTATTTGTTTCTATGACTACAATTATTGTGTGTGATTTTAATTTATTTGGACGTGATTTTGAAGCCAGCGCATAGCATATACCATGCAATAGACAGTCAATTTTTTGTTCTAGTCTTTGCCTCCTTCATACATCATCTCTATGAAAACTTCGTATATGTCAATTCGATTGAACACCAGGACATACTATTCTACGGTCACTGAAAAGCCATCTTCAAGGACAGAATGTTAAAAAAAAAAAAAAAAAAGGACAGAATGTTAATGATACTGTTTCAACGAAATGGAAATGACCTTTTACATGCACACACGTATACAAACAGAGAGAGAAGAGAGAAGAGAGAGAGAGAGAGAGATAAACATGTACGTTTTTCTTTTTTTTTCACGTTAACGTACATGTTTATCTGAACTGTTTATCTGTTTAAACTGTTTATCTGTTTATCTCAAACAGATAAACAGTTCAGATAAACATGTACGTTAACGTGCACTTTTTTGGTCTTAAATATGTACTTGTAAGAGGCCTTTTCCTGAGAACATCTGAACAGGGAAGAACAGTGACTTCGCCAGACTGAAGAGGAGCAGAAAGTGAGGGTTGTGGAGAGCTTGTCGTGAACTGTGTGAAATAAAAACTGCTGCTTCCTGGTTTGCCTAAATTGGGAATTCAACGTAGGCAATGAAGAAGAAGAAGAAGAGCTCCGTTGGATTTATTTGCCTTTTTAAATATTTCTTTAATGTTTAGGTCATCTTTCTGAATGTAGGAGTGGGATTGGACAGATGGATAGGGTTTGGACTTGATGAGTGTAATGGTCTGACGAAAGTTAGTGGGATTGCGTGATAGGCCGGATTCAGTTGAGTTTCTTGATTCTCTTGGACTGAATATCTAATATTTAATAGCAAGCACTGTACCCGATATCCCACTATAATATTGGCAAATCGACCTTTTTCGCCCGTATGTTCTGCTGAATCCTCTCTCTCTCTCTCTCTCTCTCTCTGAGTGTGACTGAGATGTGCCAGATCGATCGAGCTCTCTCTGCACGACAACTAAGAACCCTATGTATCAAGCATGCAGATCTCTAGTATATAGAAGCGGCGTTGTGATGTTGATATGTGTTTTTTATTCTACAATATCAACCTTTTCTTATCGTACATGCTAACTCAATTCCGTTTCTGTTTCATGTTGAGTGTGACTAAGAAATGAACACCAACCTAAACTATATTGGTCTGGTTGGATTATACCTTCCTTACGTATGGCGCGCCTGTATGCGCTTCGGTATACTCCTCATATTTCGTGCATTCCCTAATTTAGACGGTCCATAAATTTGTCATAATTAATCTTTGATTGTTTACGTCGTTTTCTATTCTGTTGAATTGCATGTTCCCTTCATTAAGATAACACTAGTTATCCTGAAACATTAACTCACTCATTTCCCTGTAACATGCGCTATGTTCATAGTTTTGACTTGGTACACGACAGACAAATGTTGTTGTCTAGGAAGAATTATGATTACTCGCCACAGCCCTGAGATGAATCTTGAGGGGGGTTTAACGAATTGCTAAACGGGTTGCATAACCCTCTCGCAAAGTGTGCTTACACTTAGTATGGGCTCTTTCAAATTTTATCAACTACAACTTGGTTAGTCGTTTATTATCAATCGGATGAGATGAGAGCCACCACTAATGTATTCTAAGCTGGTTTGAGGCCAAATAAGGCACCAAGGGTAACTTTACTCCTATGAACCACAAACTTTGAGCTAGGGATTTGGTTACACTAGATTTATCTAATGCGCATACATATCCTCTTTAAGTAATATGTTATTTTAGGCAATCATTTCCACTTTTTATTTCTAAACATGTGAATCTATTATGACCGTGCATAAGCTTGCAAACAATAAAACGGAACAATCAGGTATAAAAATAAATAAATGAAGATAAAAAGAAGAAAACAACACAAATTGTATCCGGCAAAATCAATAGAAGGGCTTGTTATAATGCCCCAGAGAGGAACCTAATGAGCTATGCATGAAAAGTAACTATGCCTAAAATTCAACAAGAAAGTATTACAACTTACTCAAGGAAAAATGATAAAATAGAGAAACTAAACTAGAATAAGTCTATCATGGAATGCCAGAAAAGCTTAAATGTATACAAATGGTTCTCTTTGGAAACAAACTATCTTAATGTGAGAAAGCCTTAAACTAAATGCTGAAAAAATAAGGAAAATGTAATAAAATATGAAAATGTCTAAATTCCATGCGCTAAAACGGCATCGGTGGAACCTACCCGTTCAATCTTTTCCAATTTCATGTCCTGCGAAAAAGAAGTCATAGACGGCCAATCTTACGCGAACCCAAGTGAATGAGTCGAACCTTGGATAAAGTGTTGACATTTCATATTATCTCAATGCTAAAATCTCATGAAAACGGAAGTCCTGTATGAGTGACTATGGGCCATGCGATGTTGAAACGGATCAATAGCAAAAGGGGCCATCGAGGACCCGACTCGTACGAACTAAGCTAAATGCTCAGTTGTCAGATCAAGCAGCCCGGACAGTAAGTTTTCAGCCCACTGCCATGCCTTGGAGTGTTCCCAGGTCGTGCTTCGGCGACTCTAGAACGGCCCCGCGCCAACCACTAATTGGATAACCAAAAGCACGGATGGATGACCGACTCAGGATGATATGAACGAATGAATCGAAGCAAGTATGACTGCGAAACTATAATTCCCCCAGAAAGTACAAATTATTAATTTAACGGTTATAACATATATTTCATAAGTTACTAATTATATTAAAAATATATTTCGAATTTATGCTCATTGAATGAAATTGGACTGACGAGAATATATGAACTCGGCCACGTGCGAATCAAATAGTATATGTGAATTGATTAGCCGAAATTGTCAGAAGAAAAGATTGCATGTGGATTTTATTTGAGCCCCAAGCGTGAAGAGGTTTTTTAGTTGTCTTCAACTCATCTCTGCAGCCATGTGAACGTGAAAATGAAGATGGTAGAAGAATAGAAAGTCAAAAAGGAGGGAAGACCATAATGGAGAGAGAGAGAGAGACGCTTTGTCAAAATAAAAATTGTGGGCTTTGTTTGTCCTCTTTCAGTAACTTCTTTTGTTTCTTTCCTTTGATATTTTCTTCTCTTGTAGCCAACAAAAGGAAAGAACAAGTGAGGCCTCACGTGTTGCATTTAATGAAGAGCTCTTGGAAAAGAAAGAACAAGAAAGTTGCAACGACACGGGATTTGGATCAATGGAGCCCTTCGAAGCGAGAAAGGCAGAGCTTTCTTAAAGCAAAACAAAGGAGCTCTCGGCATAGGGAGAAATTTTCTCATTATAATTACACCCATGGTAGAATTTATTTAATTTATTGAGTGAGATTTCATAAGAAATTATAAAAGGCTAATTACTGTATAAGTTATTGGATACAATTGAAGTTAGGAAACACTGAATGAATGCTTGAGTGCTCGAATGATTGTAATTTCTAATATATCGCTTGATTTTTATAGTGGAATTTCGTACTGTTCTCCTCATGAGTGCAAGTTCCAATATTTGAACCTAATCACATAAATTCGATGTCCGATTCTCTTTTCTTCCTTCCAACTAATTTTATCCGACTCACTTGTCCATATTCTCAACAAATTATTTATAGTTAGATTTTGGATTTGTGATCATTATTAGATCATAATATTCTTTTTAAATTTCTCTATAATGTTCCTTGACTATGGTGTGGTTATCCAGCCATTTTTTTTGTGAATATATCTTATATTTAGCTGGAAAGGACAGAAATGTTTTTTAGCTCAAAATCATAATAATATTCATTTCTTAAATTAATTCTTTTAAATATTCATCAAAGAGGATTTCGAGTTTGGTCAATTCAACTTAGATATCTTCTTTTCTTTACGCATCATTCAATTGAGACATGTGAATATAAGCTTTTTTTTTTTTATTTGAATAGGACTTTTAGCGTGTGTTTATTTTGTGAAAAATGAATAATTTAGAAAATATTTTCCTAAAGATTGTCGCATGCATCTCTTACAAAAAGAATTGACGAAAAATGTTTTTATTGTTCATGAAAATATTTAAACATAAATTTTTATCAATAATTAAAAAAATATATATCATTAATTGATTATTTTATATGATATTAGCGATCATTTTTTAAAAATGTTTTTCAAATTATTTATCTTCTGCGAGACAAATAAAGCCTTATTTCATTTCCCTTTTATGATAGATACACAATTTTGACTTATCACTTGACAGCTTAAGTATCACGAGTTAATTGGTGGGTCTACCCTACAAAAAAAGAATTGGTCTAGCTTGATACCAAAACATCTATAGAAACACTAATGTAACATACTAAAAGAGAAACAACTGAGCATCCACCATTATGCACCACGTATCTCTCCTAGCAGGAGCTGGACAACTATTTTCATTCGGAGCTTGGTGGTAGGATCAATTCGCACTTTCCTACAAGTCCTTTCTTTTTAGTAATGCTTGAACAATAAAATATTGTGTACACTAAGGAATAACTCTTACACCTTGGTCATTTGGTTTCTTGCGGTTTTGTTCATCGTCTCTCCCAAGAGGGGCGATTCTACTACCGTTCACTATCTCTTGTTCTCGCTCGGACTGGGCATTCCAGCCCTCATTTTGCTCAGATTTTTGGAGGGTTTTCTTCCTCTTGAAACACTCATTCTTCCCACCGAATGGATTGGCCAGTTTCTTGCCCTAAGCGAAAATCTTTTCTACCTTCTTGCCCTGTTTCACCCGACTTAACGCTGGTGGTTGCGAGTCCACTCGAGCTGCTGCGAGTGCTGATCCTGGGCTTCAAGGTGGGTGTAGGGGACCGTCAGCTTCCTTCCTCTCCACTTCTCAGCCCTGGTATGGAGTTCTTTCCCTTGGTTGCAGTATAGAGGGCTTCATAGCTGATTGAGGTCTACTTGTCTTGATGGCGTCCACCTCCGCTGAGACCCAACAAGGCACTAGCAAGGGGAAGGGTCTGAACTCCCCTCGGCAAGTTGGAAGCTTGGCCCAGAATCCTCGACCCGTAGGGGGAAGCTCAACAATGGGCGGTAACGCCGAGCGTGGGCCTTCCTTTAGGCCTCTTCGGGATGACAGGTCCAGGGGTCAAAGTCGTTCGTGGACTCCGAACAAGAGGGTCCCTAGTAAGCCACCCAACTCAACGAAGCCTCCCCAAGCCCAGTTGTGGGCTAATGTGGCGTGGTTGGCTGTGAAGGGCTATGAGCTCTCTTATGTACCGCCTGACTTTGTGGGGGGGGGGGGAACCGGTTATCAATCTGACTAGGGAGGTGCTACAAGTAGCGAATCCCAAATAGAATGAGTTTCTAGTTGGGTATCTTGTTAAGAAAAAACTCCCATTTCAGCTTATTGAACAAGTGTTGAAGACCTGGGGATCTAAGCTAGTGGATGTGCTGGCCGACGATCAAGGTTTCTTCTACTTCCATGTCTCAAATCCGGTGTTCCGAAGGAAGATCTTAGAGGAGGGACCCCTCACTGTTGCTCGGGTTCCTCTTATTTTGCAACAGGAAGCCTATCATGGAATTGAAGAAGGAAAAAAATCTTCCATTCCGGTGTGGATTAGAATCAAGAACCTTCCACTTGATCTTTGGTCTGCACCGGCGATTGGAGCCATTGCTAACTCCGTGGGTAAGCCCCTCTTTGTGGACTAGTGTACCGTGGGCGAGATGATGATCTCGTTTGCTCGGGTTTGTGTTGAGATCCAAGCTAACTAGCCTAGGGTCTCTTCGGTTGATGTTAATGTGGATGGAGTGTCGAGGTCTATTGCAATTGAATTTGAATGGAGGCCCGTTGAGTGCCTCAAATGTGGGGTCATTGGCCACAATTATCACACTACCCAGAACCCTTCTTGGCTTCCTATGGCACCGGTGAAGTCCTGTGCGGCCCTTGCTATTTCGGACCCTTCTCCGCCTCTCATCCCTGATCTGGCAGCACTCGATGAGGTGGAACAAGGATGGAAGAAGGTGGAAGGTAAGAAGAAGAAGCCCACCCCTCAGGTGGATGATATTGTGACTAGCCATGCTGGTTCGAGTGATGTAGGGAGGCTATCCAAGCTCAAGACCATGGCAGTGGAGAAGAGACTCCCTGGCGTCTACTCTTGTAAAGGCCCTAGCGATTCTCTGATCGTTTTTGAACCAGCTGAGAAAGCCCCTTCTCCCATGGTTGGGACGGCCATCCCTTCGGAGCCGTTCGAACCCAAGCTGGCCATTTCGAGCGAGGTGGTTGGGGTCTCGGACAACCTATTTTCCCCTACAGATGACGATCTTCTCTTCCCTTGCTCTTCACCAAAGGTGTTTGCTGGGATTAGGAGGCCCGCTCAAGACCTGGATCCTTCCCCTTCCATTTTGCAGGATGGATTGCTCGCCCTAGAACCAGACCCTCCCTCTTCGACGGCCCGGCCTGCTCCGCCTTCCACTAGGCGTAACTCCTCTAAAAGAAGATAAAGACCGTTTCCTAGTCAGAAAATTGGGAACTACGATCACGAGGTTGAGAGAATTCAAAGGATTCGGCTCTCAGGTCCGTGGTCTAGCGATCCAGAGGGGAAGTGGTATTCGAAGCCAGGTAGACCCATTCCGCGTGGTGTGTTCATTCCAAAAGAACTATGGAGTTCAGGGTTCCACCTCACATCAACTCATATAGGAATAGGGATGAATTGAATAGAGAATCGGGTCAAGGAACTCACTTTTTTCGCTTATCCTTCATAGAATGGCTCTATTTAGATAGCTTACGCTTATGAAATGAAGCCCGAGATACCCTACCTAGGATAGGAGGAATAGAGGCCAAAAGCTAATTGAAGGTGAGATATACTTCATTCTACCAAAAGGAGAATGGAAGTATAGGGAACACCAATCAAAAGAGAAAGGACGGTTGGGTGAACACTATCCGAATACTAACCGAGACCGAGGGAGGGATGAAGGAGGAATTGCATTAATTAAGGAAGCAAAAAAGCATCCATCTCTTGTTGGATGGGATTCGCGAACTACCAGCTAAAGAAGTGGAAGATAGTCCCTAGCTTCAAATAAAGGGCCTTTTTCGCACGTTTAGGGACCCCTCCTACCCTTCGGAGTGAGGAATTGTGTTAAAAAATAAAGGATTAAGTCCTGAGTCTTTTTTTCTAGGTATTTCCATCTTTTCTTTCCTTTCATCTCTCCTCTCGGGTATGTCAGAGAGTGTTTCAAGTTCTTTTCAAGTATGAAGTAAGCCTTTCGTTCCTAAATTTCCTTAAAACAAGCAATAGAGAATAAAGTAATCTAGTTAGGACAAGTTAGTTTGAAAGAAGTGAAGTGCTTAATCTATTAAGTAATCTTTATGCGAGAAGAAGTTCTATCCCAGTGAGGTCTTTCCCTAGGAAGTCAAAGTTTCCTGGGTAGGTCTAACTATGGCCATAAAGTACTTAATTATGCCCGAGGGCTATCTTTCTGTTCTAGAGATTATGAGTGGAGGCCCTATCCTCTTGTGTGCTAAATTTCTTCTGAGTCTGAGTTCCAGTATCGCATAGAGGTATGAGTCTTTCTCTAGGCTCCTTTAGAAGGAGTATAGAAAGGAAGTTCATTGGGAAGCCTTTACATAAGTGCTCTAGTCAAAGTCTGAAATAGGAGCGAGTGATCAAAGCTAATGTAAGATGTATAAAGACTCTATCGATTATTCACTTCCTAAAAAACGTAAGATTGGAAATATCTACTAGAGCAGGGCTATCATAGAAGATGGATTTTTTCCCTTACTTAGGGCTGTATTTTCTTGGAGCAGTCTTCGTACCAACCTTTGTAGGAGTGCCATATAAGCATGAGTTCTCCTCAGATACAAGCCATAGAAGCTAATGTTGAATCCCTATCTATAGTTGGATCTTATCAAGCTTTTCTGTAGCAAGAAAGTAGGCTAGACTCTAAACGCCCACGGGGGTCTAAGGCAAGCTAGCTAGCAAGTGAGAGAGAAAGTGAGTGAAGCTGCTTTGGTCTACCCTTTACCCAAGTACCCAAGGAGGTATGGTAAGGAAGTGCTGCACAATTATAGCTATGCTATGGTCAGAGCTTATTTTACCTAGTACCAGTCATCTTAAAGGCCAGCAAATAAGACAGCAAGCGAGTTGTAATCAGTAGGATTAAAATGTTCAGTTCCATTATTCTCGCAAGCAATCTATTAGGCTAGTCTCTTATCCTTTCAAAAAGGAATCATCAAGCCGGTACTAATCTAACTCTTAGGGGAGCCTTTGAGTGTGAGCAATCCGATTTAGGCAAGTAATCCTGTGAAATTAAAGGTAAAAAGAAGTCGTTTTCAAATGGGCTAGGGATCAGATAAGATTCTACTATTATTCAAAAAGAGTAGGAAGTCCCCAGTAGAGATCTTAGTCAAGAAAGTAAAAAGCAGGAGTCTTCAGAGGGGCTAGCTCAAGGGCTAGAGTACAAGGTAAGGTTATGTTAATGACTAGGCTAACTGCTAATATTCTTAGAGTTAGGCTAAGGCTAATAGATATATGTCTGGACCTTTACTCCTACGGGCAAGGAAGTTATCAAAGAGCAGTCTTTCAAGTAGGGATAGTTGGGGATGCTCATATAGCAGTTTTGATATAAGGAGGTTAAGAGAACAGCTTTCATCTTTGTTAAAGGGGAAAGGGCTAGGTCAGTTCTACCAATACCAGTAGTAGTAGTCTCCGTAAATATACAGTGACAATAGTGAAAGTAGCAGTCTTTCCATCTGTGTTTAGGGCAAAAGTGAGATTCTCAGTTCCTGCAAGAAAGATCAAATTCATCAGGTTTGAAAGCGAGCATTTTCTTTTAGACCAATGCAATTCAACAGGCCAGTTCGCTTAATCAAAAGTAGGTGCAATGAAAGACGCGTACTACGAGACTGTAAGGAGAGGAGGACGATTGGGAGTGCACTGTAATCTAGTATAAGGCCAGTTAGAGATTGAAAGAGAGTTTGATCACTTAAGTAATAAGTAAGTGTGAAAAGTAAGTAAATAGACTCATTCGATAATATCCCTAAAGAGCTCGCCTAGTCAATAGAAAGAGTGGCATTCCCAGTAGCAGTATACGTCTCAATAGTTGGATTCCTTCTCGATACCAATCCTAATTCCTTTATGGCAGTCTCTGTCCCTTAAGCAATCAGATAAGATATTGAATTTGTCTTGCCAGTCCCTTCCTCCTCCTGTTTAGAAGACATCCAATCCAGACTTATGCCGATAATACGCTGCTAGAAAAAGTTGTTTGAGAATAGGTTGTTCAAGCATCTCCTTCTCTATAAGAAGAGAAATTAGTTAACTACCTTTCCTTCAAATAGTATTCCCCGCTTGTCTCTGAGTCAAATACCCTTGCTTCTATTCTCTTTTTCATTGCCTTACGCCTTCAAAGGAAGAGTTGGAACTCATGAATCTCTTTGGAAAGCGGTTTTTCTCCTGGCTGGCCTATGAGGAAATCGAATCCCAAGGATAGTTTCCTACTTTCAGGTTTGTTTCTTAAAGACCTGCTTTTAGTGCGCCTTGTTATGGAGCTTTCATCTTTATTAGTCGAGATGGTTTAATTCAAGTTGTCGAAAAGGAAGAGTTTTCATTGTTTAGGTAGTCCTTAAGTTTGTTCCCCAATCGGTAGTTTCGAACATTTCAGTCTTTCACTCCATGGTTAGAATATGTAGGTAGGTTCAGCCGTGGTACTTAAGTTGATTAGCAAGCCACACCCTAATAGCTCCGCGGTAGAGCGGTCGGTGCGTACTTAACCGACTAGTGGTAGGTTCAAATCCTGATCTATCAATAGGTGGTAGTATGTCCCGCCGTCGCCAGGAGAGGCTAGGCGAGACTTAAAGGCTGTAGCGAGCAACCATCAGGTAGGAGGTTTTTCCAGAAAGAAAACCCGAAGGTTAGCCTCGCATGAACTAGGGAACATAGAACTCAACTTCACACTGGTTAGCAAAACCCTAGAGCTTCCCTGCTTAGGTGGAACCTTCCACTTTACCAAGTCAAAAGTTTAAGCTGGGACACCACGTCGATTCACTTTGCGTTCCGCCATCACATATTCCACTTCCTTCGACAAGGAAGTCGTCATCCTTGCCGGTGGCCTCTTGGGAACGCCTCTTGTAGGGTCTTCCATGTCTGGATGGTATGGCTTTAGACACCCCACATGGAAGACAGGGTGGATCTTTAGCTTGGGAAGAAGCTGAAGTTTTTAGTAAACTTGTCCTACTTTCTGTATGATAGGGAATGTCCCCTCATACTTGCGGCTGACCTCCTTACTAAAAAAGAAGGAAAGATTTTTTGCAAGAGTTTCTTTTTTTTTTATCTTCCTTCCGCTTGGAAATTCAGTTTCATGATTGAGTTTCCCCTTCTACAGATGCTGGGGGTCCAGCCCTCATAGAAGTTGCCTATGAGTTTATTTATTCTCTTGTAAATATGTATATAGGTTGTTAGAATATCAGGGGGCTTGGTGCCTCTCTTAAGCAAGTAGAGGTGAGGAATCTTGTCTTGGCTAACCGGTTGTCTTTGGTCAAGATAGTTGAGACCAAAGTTCCCCACAATCTCTTTAATGTTGTTTCTCGGAGTTTGTTGCCAAACTAGAGTTGGTGAGCCAACTATGAGTACTCCGATTGAGGAAGGATCTAGGTTGGTTAGGATCCTGCTACGGTTTCCTTTGAAATTATGTCTGTGTCGGATTAGACGATTCATGGGAATCTGAGAAGGTTGGATACCGGAGTGGCTTGTTATATTTCTATTATTCATGTTGAGCATTCCTTTACTATAGAACGTCCTCTTTGGGAGAATTTGGTGACTAAAAGTTATTCTCTTCAGGACTTGCCTTGGCTAGTCATGGGAGATTTCAATGCTATTAAAGACCCCTCTAACAGGCTGGGTGGTTCGGATCTCTGATTACCATGCTTTAATGAGTTCGGACATTGTATTGATTAAGCAGAGCTGAAGGACCTCAAATATGTGGAATTTCAGGTACACTTGGTCAACTTCTTCAGGCCCCTCGTGCAAGGTAAGGAAGATTGACAGAGTCCTGATTAACACTGGTTAGAGCCGGGTTTTTTCCTACTCGGAGGCTACCTTCCTTGCGCCTGGGATTTCTGACCACTCACCTATGGTGGTTAAAGTTGAGGACCCGGTCTTTTGGAGGAAACCGTTCAAATTCTTTGATTTTTGGATGCAGCACTTGCATTTTGAATCAATTGTGAAGCAAGTTTGGGAGGCTCCATCTCCATGTGTGCCTATGTTTAGGCTTGTTTCTAAGTTAAAGGCCTTGAAAGGGCGGCTCAAGCAACTGAATAGAGACTCATTTGCCAATATCTCCATAAGGATTTCTAAAGTGAGGGAAGCTTTAAAGCTGACTCAGGTGGGTCTCCTTCAAGATCCCACTAGTGAGGTGCTCGCAAAATGGGAGAAGGTTTAGTGCTGATCCTTCTTAGAGCTTCAATCCCAAGAGGAATCGTTCTTTAGACACAAAGAGAATTCTATTTTCAAATGGATCAAGGAGGGTGATCGTAATGCGAAGTTCTTTCACCAATGCGTTAGTAAGAGACAGTTGAGAAATAGAATTCTCTTTGTGGCGGATTCCTCGGGTAGCCAAATCATTAAGCCTCAGCTGGTTTAGTAGCACTTTGTGGATTATTTCCGTGATCTCCTTTTGTCGTGGCTATAGAGCAGGATACTTCGTCGGTTTCAGAGATTAGGGGGTTATTTACGCCCACTTAAATGTTGACCATATTGACTTTCTTGAGCAGCCCATTTTGGATCTTGAGATTCGGGATATTCTTTTCTTCCTTCCTCGGGGGAAGGCGCCCGAGGCGTCAGGGACTTCTTCATCTCGGGAGGATTAGGATACGGTTGCGTTCTTCAAGGAGAATTGGGATACGGTGGGTCCTCTGGTCACCGAAGCCGTTAGGGACTTCTTCATCTTGGGGAGGATCCTTAAGGAAATCAATAACACCACTTTGGTTTTGGTTCCTAAGGTTCCCAATGCGACTACTATCGATGACTTCAAGGCCATTGCTTGTTGCAACACGGTATACAAAATTATTACCAAAGTGTTGGTGAATAGGGTTGCCGCCATGCTTAAGGACCTTGTTAACCCTTCTCAAAGTGCCTTAGTCAAAGGACGGAGAATCAGGGACAACATCCTCTTGGTGCAAGAGCTTTTATTTGGGTTTCACCTTGAACCCTATACTTCGAAGTGCGCTATTAAAGTTGACTTCAGGAAGGCATATGACACCGTTGATTGGCGGTTCCTTGAGAGTGTTTTGCTTGCCTTTCGGTTCCTTGACCGGCTTGTTCACCTCATCATGACCTGTGTGTGGATGCCTCGATTATCCATTGCGCTGAATGGAGAGTTGCATGGCTTATTTCCTAGTGGGCGTGGTTTGCGGCAGGGAGACACCATCTCTCCCTACTTATTCATGCTGGTTATGGAGGTGCTCTCTGGGATTCTTGGGAGGTGCTCGACTCAACCGGATTTTAGATTCTTCTGGAGGTGTATGCCCACTAGCCTCTCACACTTGTTCTTCGCAGATGACGTCTTCCTATTTTATGAATGTCACTTGCCTTCTGTGAAGCTTTTTAGGGAGGGTCTCCAACCGTTTTCTTCCTGGAGTGGCCTTCTTCCTAACCCAAGGAAAAGCGAGGTGTTCCTCTCGGGGGGCTCGATGGCCTTGAGGAATCAAATTCTTCTGGACCTCGGCTTCATTGAGGGCAACCTCCCAGTCCATTATCTAGGTGTTCCTATCATCTCGTCGAGGCTTGAAAAGCGGATTGTGCGGATCTTGTGAGGCACATCACCTCCAAGGTCTAGTTCTGGACTCATCAATTCCTTTCCTTTGCTGGACGACTTCAGCTGGTTAGGTCAGTGCTCCATGCCATTCAGGCCTATTAGGCAAGTGTCTTCATTATTCCTGCAGCAAAGCTAGATCAGATTGAGTGTATTATCAGACAATTCCTGTGAAAATAACCGGAGTTGGGCAGAGAGGGTGCCAAGGTCTCGTGGGAGAATGTACGCCTTCCTAAATTAGAGGGAGGTCTTGGTATCCAAAGATTGTGTGAATACAATAAGGCGGTTATGCTCAAGCACATCTGGAATCTTTTTTCAAATAAAGAGTCGTTATGGTGTAAGTGGATCCATTTGACCTTATTAAAGTATAGGAACTTCTGATTGCTCTTGGGCCTGGAAAAAAATGCTACAACTCAAATCGGATTTCCGGCTTCGCTTCTACTGGAGGATAGGCAATGGTTTATTAGCATCACTTTGATTCGATAATTGGTGCCCCTAAGGCCCTCTTAATCTATTTTTCACAGATTCGTTCATCTACAGCTCAGGTCTCTCTAGATAGGCGTTGGTCGCTAATCTTTTCCCTGAGGATGGTTGGGCTATCAGATCAGAGATTTAGTCTTGGGGATCGCCGCTTCCTTCCTTTTCTGGAGTCCAGGATTGTTTCGGTTGGAGGGAGGACTCGACGAGTGTGTTCTCGGTTGCCTCGGCTTGGGAGACCATAAGGTGGAAGAAGGAGAAAGTCAGCTAGCATCGGTTCATCTGGAGCAATGCTATTCTGCCTACCTTTGGCTCATCACTAAGCGAAGGCTGCCTACACAGTCTCTTCTCATGTCTCATGGTAGGATTGACGCTACTTTCAGCCCTTTTTTCAATAAGGTGCCCAATTCTATCGATTACCTCTTTTTTGGGTGTCGCATTACTTTGAGTATTACTTTCTTTTGAGCTACTAGATACAATCTTCCCTGGACCAATAGGACTTGGGAGGAGACTCTTAGTTGGGCTATCTCTTTGCTCTCGGGGAAGGAGTTCTACAAAAGTATTGCCCGCTTTTCTTTTGGTGCACTTTGTCACATCATTTGGAAGAACATGAATAATATTATTTTCAGGGGGGAGCCACTTTCTCTTCTAGCCATGAAGAGACATCTCCTCAAGGTCGTTAAAAATAAGGCTATTACCTTCAAAGACGTTGAGGACTCCTACAGAAATAGGAGGATTTAGTGCTCGTGGGAGTTGGACCCATGTATCTTCTCCTCCGCTGATTGTGGGCCGACTGGCTAGGCGTCTTGTTCTAGGTCGTCCTAGGTGTCGGTTTGCTTTTTGCTTTTTGGCCGTTCTTGGTTGCCTCTTGGTTTTTTCCTCGGCTTTCTTCTACTCATAATGGGCATGTCCATCTTGAGTGTAAGTTTTTGAAGCTGATTGGTTGTACAGTTTAACATTTTTCCTAATATATCACTTACTTTCACCCAAAAAAAAAAAAAAAAAAAAAAAAATAGTGTACACTAGATTTGCATACTCGACATTGAAACACTCCACTCAGAGTAAAATGTATCAAGCAATGACACTTGTTAGAAATTTTTGAAAGCCGCCTCTTTTCTTCCTCCATGATTGATGTTGTTTCTCCTCTTGTGACTAATCTCTCTCTCTCTCTCTCTCTCCCTACTTCACTTTGCTCTGCAAACTGCGGACACTCGATTCTTCTCTCCTCTCTTTCCCTCTGAGTTTTCTAAAAAGTTTCAAAGAAAATGAATCACGACTTGTTCTTCTAACAAGCCATGCCTCCTAATGCGGTGACGAGATGGACGAGAGTCGTTTTGAGTGATTATTGATAATGGGTGAATGTATGGGGATGCATGTCAATGGATAAATGCAAAATGAGAGATAGAATACGATCAAAACCAAATAGTACAGGACTCGCCACCAGCCGAGGATTGAGAGTGGGATTGATGAAGCTCACCACCAAGGCCTATAGAAATTGTTAGCCAAGGATATAGGACTTCAAGATTGAAGAAGCTCACTATCAAAGCCTATAGGAAAACCAACAGCCAAGGATACAATGCTTCTTTGGCTCACCATTGAGAAAGAATTCACCTTTCAAGGATATAAAAACCGAGAGTAATCCACTTTTTAAAGATATTTGCTCACATAAAGGAAAATTTATTATATTCATATACTCAAAATTCACTATCTTACATTTGAGAATTGACCTCACTATATAAAGGGATAATTACATAGGAAATAGATTAAACATTTAAAAGAAGAAACTACCAATTAATAATAGACATAGGAACTAGAAAAACACTATAAAGACCCATGAACTAGAATACGCATTAAAACATCTGTAGACTTGAACTTTGACTCTTTGAAAATTACAATATACTTAAGAATCAATAATGACACTTGACTAGATGCATAGTAATTAAAATAGACTCTAAATTCGTTTGTCATTCTAGGCAGCCTAATCGACATTTTGAAAGATCATTAAACTGTAAAGGAAATTGTCCAGAATAGCCTTTGGTTACTAAATAATCGATTAGTAGTCTCAAAATTAGTAACAAGCTTGTAAGTTCATATCGACAACCATGAAATCGACAACTTCTTGCATAATCAATATCTTCAACTTGAATTGATTGACAAAGCCCAATGCTCCCACATCAATCTCCTTAGGTTGCAGAAGATTTGTCCTCAAATCTTGCTATTGTTTGATTTCTAGGACAGCCTCTCCATTAAATGAAATAATACATCAACTTCGAGATAAGTACACTATTGGTGCCATAAGTTGTGTAAGGCACTTACTTTGGTGCCAAAAGTTTCTGCCGAATCACTTAAGTGCCAAATCAGAGAAAAAACAATCACTTTGGTGCCACCGGCGAGAAATTCGGGTCAAAATGATTACATGGCATTTATATTTAAAAAAAAAAGTTGCTCGGCTTTTAAACGACGTCGTTTTCCATCATCTTCAAGAAATGACGTCGTTTTGCCCTTATACGTGGACACCCTCGCAAAACGACGCCGTTCAGCTAGTACGTGGATTGAAATTAGGGTTAGGGTTTCTTCCTCGCCGCTCGGCCACCGTTGTTCGCCCACCAACGCTCGGCCACCGTCGCTCGGCCACCGTCGCTCGGCCACCATTGTAGATGCTCGACCAAGTGAGCGAGGAGAGAATGAGATTGTTTTGCTCAAGCAAGAAGTGGTAGAAAGAATAGGAGGCGAGGGCGGAGGAGGAAGAAGAGGGGTCGAAGGTGCCGCTACTGGTGCGCCGCCGCCGCCGCTGCTGGTGCCATTGTTGGTGCTGCTACTGGTGCGCTGCTAGTGTTGCTGCTGTTGCCGTTCACTGCTGGTGTCGTTCTTCAGGGAAGAAGATGATGTGCCTCCTCTCTCTCCCTCTCTCTCTCTCTCTCTCTCTCTCTCTTTCAATTTGGGGGAAAGAAGCCAAACGACGTCATTTTTGTGGTTTATATACTGATTGTGCTCTCCGGCGAGCCACGTCAGCCTAAGAAATTAATAAATAAATAAAAATGCCACGTCGGATTTCCGATCAATATGATCCGAGTTGGCACTAAAATGATCGTTTTTCAAATTTTTTGACACTAAGTGATCCGATGGAAATTTTTGGCACCAAAGTGAGCACCGTACACAACTTTTGACACTGTTAGTGTACTTATCCCCATCAACTTCATACTAATAAATATCTTCAAGGTTTGCTGAAAAGCTAAAAATATATCAAATATATTTTGATAATTGACGAGCACGTTGAGAGAGAATGCTTCAAGGCATATTGAATGAAAGTGAAAAGTAATGTCTCCGGCCACTATAGTTATGCCCTCTTAATCTACGACCTCAGCATTTGCCTCAACAAATTTATGTGGAGATCCATCAACCAAAATATCATAATTGCTTGATAACATGTAAATGACCAAAATCTATCCTCCTTCAATTTGTTCAGTAGTTTGGTCTTGCTCCTTGGATATGGACTCTACATGGTATGGATCTTGTTGAGCCTCTTGAAATTTTGAATCAATCTTCTCAATTTCTTCAACGGTGTTAACCTTTTGGTTAGGACAATCCATTTGATGATGCCCATATTCATAACACTTGAAGAACTTGCTATCTTCACCATCTGTTTCTTTTAGGAGCTCTTTAACGATCTCAGGGGGGTTTTTCCTTTTCTTTCTCCTGTTTTGAAAAGTTCTTGACCTGATTAGAAAAAGTACCTTCGGAGAAATATGTACTTTTAGTTGAAGGCATAGCCGAAAATTTCTTGCCACCCTTAAGTCATTCCTCTAGGAGAGGGAGGTCTCTCTCCATTTGTAGAAGTTCAAAGTGTAGCAAACATTTTTGCAGTTTCTACACTTGTCTCCTTAAATCAACCAACTCCATGTCTCATAGGCTTCTTTCTCATGGTATATGAGACTCTCAATGTTTGGTCTACATTGATGACAACTAGCCATTTCTTCTTCTTCTTCTTCTTCTTCTTCTTCTTTTCTTTTTTGTTTCTAAATAGAAATATGAGAGGAGATGCAAGATAAGTAACAAAAGGAATCACTCAAAATGAGTTCAATCTTGAGCTTTGATACTAATTTGATACGGGTGCGAGATGGGCGGAGTTGTTTTGAGTGATTATCAATGATGGGTGAATGTATGGGGGCGGATGTCAATGGACAAATGCAAAATAAGAGATAGAATATGATTGAAATCAAGAATAATTTACTTTCCAAAGATATTCACTCACATAGAGCAAAAACTTATATATTCATATACTCAAAATTCACTATCTTACATTTGAGAATTCACCTCATTATATAAAGGGATAATTACATAGGTAATAGATTAAACATTGAAGAGAATAAACTCCCTAATAAATTAAAGACATAGGAACTAGAAAAACACAATAAAAACCTAGGAACTAGAAAACATCTACAGACTTGAACTTTGACTCTTTGAAAACTACAATACACTTAAGACTCACTAATGACACTTGACAAGATGCAAAATAATTAAAATATGCTCTAAATCCATTCATCATCCTGGGTAGCCCAATCGACATCTTAAAAATTGGTCAAATAGTGAAGGAAATTGTCCAGAATAGCCTTTGGTCACTAGATAGTCGATTAGTAGTCTTGAAATTGATAACAAACTTGCAAGTTGATATCGATAACCATGAAATCAACAACTCTCTTGCATAATTGACATATTAAACTTGAATCGATTAACAAAGCCTAATGCTCCCACATCACCTCCACCTTTCTTCCCGCCCATTAGTTCTCTCTATTCGTCAATCACACCTCCACCATCTCCACCTCCGGAAGTCCCATTGAAGGCTCTTCCCCCTCCTATTGATTCATCATTTGTGTCCGACGAGCTCAACTCGGGCTCTTCCCCCTCCTATTGTGAGTGATTTTCAATGTAGTTATGAAAGCACAATCCTCCATGACTTGTTCTTCTCAACTTGCACTTTCTCATCAGAAAGATGCATAGGACAATAAAACTTGAGTCTGAAAAGAAAGAAAAGATAAGTAAAACATTGAGTAAATAGTAAGGGTGATCAAGAGAGAGCGACTCAGGTTGCCATGCTCTACTTGCTAGACAAGCAATTTAGGAATGAATATAATGGAGGAGTTTTGGAAGAAAATGCATATCAAAATCACAAAGTATAGAGAGGAACTCTTTAGTGTAGTTACGAAAGTTGGTATAGAAAGGTGAAAGAGGGACAAAAAAAAAAAAAAATAGATGAGGCCCAATGATTTGTTTTTCTTAGAAGAAAAAATATATGTAATGGTGTCATGTGGGGTAAATATAATACAAAGGTAAACGAGATTCTTTTGCATTTAGTGGAGATGGTGTTCAAGACAACTTGGTATTGATTATAAATTAGGCGGCTATTGCCAAGGCACTTAACCTAGGTTACCTCATATTAAAATAGAGATGTGGGGTTGTGAGCACTTTTAATGGTGTTCTTTTGAGTGTGCTTAATTATCATATCATACTTGTTTTGTATTTAAATATTCTAAAGCCAATTTTGAACAAACAAAAACTTATTCTAAGTAGCGGATTAATCAATTTAGGTGCAAATTTTCAATACATAATTTTGAATAACTAGAGGAAGCCACTAGAACATCCATTCATTGTGATTTTTGCTCCATTGAACTTGGGTTTTGCCGAAATTATTGTTATTTCTCCTTTTAAAGTCATCACATTTGTTAATTCACACATGTAAAGTTATCATATAGCGGACTTAGAGGTAATTCTTCATTTATATTGTGTGAAACATATTTTGCTTTCTTACGTAATCGATGAGATGCTATTTTGCTTGTAAAATGCATAAGGACACTAGAAATGCTAAAAGTTTTTTTATGGTGCTTACTTTAGTAGCAAAAAGTATTTTTTTTGGGAGTGCCAATTTTGATTTGGATCATTAGAAAATCAACATGGCATGTATACGCCAAAACAACATCGTCTACATGTTTTGCCCTAAATATAACATAGTTCAATTTTCCCTCAGATTTGAAGCACCAATTTAGATCCAAAATATCATAGTCACTTAAGAATATTTTTAGATTACTATTTGATACTTAATCAGAATCAATTTTCACACAAAATTCAACCACAACTCTCGGACCTAAGCTCACCAAAAGAAAGCAAGGAAGTGTGGGCAATGAATGGTACTCAAACCAAAGAGCAAGGATCCTAGAAGCATCTTCATTGGTGTGAGCTTGAAGTACTTCAAGCATCCCGGCCAAGAAACAAAGCAAAAGGGGATATGCGACATGGCTTGGAAAAGATGAATGGCAATGGCAATGACAATTAATTGCAAGGCCTCATCTTCCTCCTCCAAGCTCAAAAAATAGGTCCATTCTTCCTCATGCTTCAGATTTCACTATCTCGAGCTACAACAAACAAGAATCAAAGTATCACAAAGGCGAACCCCAAATTGAGACAGAACTCTATGTCTCCATCTGAAAGTAGAATTTCATCCCTTCAGATTCATAGAGAGATGGGGGTTTTCTTTACTAAAAGAATTATGCCATTTTTTTTTTTTAATTTTGTCAGGGTGGACAAAAAATTTTCCACATTGGATTTCATTTTCATTTAAAAAAATCCATGTTAGAGTAAGTATTAATTTGAAAAGCCATCTAGGATTTTTTGCCAAAATTTGTCACCAAAGACACTTAAGTGATCATTTTTTTCTTTGATTTGGCACTTGAGTGAACTTGTAAAAACTTTTGGCACTAAATTGATTGTCATATGAAACTTTTAGCACTTTTGATATCCTTATACCACTTGTGAAAGCACTATCTAATTACTTTTTTCTTTTGGTTGCAGCATAAAACTTCCTATCTTGTATATATAATGCGTGATATGGAAAAAGATTTTCAATTTGTAGTAAAAATAGATTTTTTTTTTAAATGAACTTAAATCATATCATAAGTATGTGGCTTATGCAATAGGTAAAGGATTTGGAATTAAGAAAGCTAACATGGTTAGAAATGGTAAAGGAGAAATAACCCAACAAACTTTTGTGTGCAATTGTAAGGGGCATCCTATTAGCTCATTTAATCAAGAAAAAATAAATATGAGAAGTTTGAAGTTATATTTGCCTATCTTGCTTGTGTCAAATTTAATATTGACAATGGTATCTATGAAGTCATAGAATATGTTTTCGAACATAATCATGCATTTATACTAAAAAATCAAAAGCATTTGATAAAATGTAGAAGAATGATATATGATATTTGCAATGATATTTTAGTTGACATGATGAAAGATGGTATTGGAAGGATTACGACATATAATTTCTTCGCAAATGAAGTAAGATGGAGCAAAAACTTGAGTTTCATTCAACATGCTTGTCAAATTTTTGTAAATGAAAAGATCCATTAGTATAAGTGGGGGAAATTGTTAACGTCATCATAATCATTTACAATTCATGCAATTGCAAAACCTAATGTTCTTCTATGCTATACTAGTATATCAAGATGGCAGATTAACAAATTTATTTTGGGGAGATAGTTTGTCCAAATTTGATTACGACAATATTGGTGATGTGCTGATGTTTGATATCACATCTTGTACCAACAAGTTTAAAATAATATGTGCATGTTTTATGAGGGTTAATCACCATTAGAAGAATGCTATGTTCGGTTGTATTTTTGTTAGACGAAACTGCAAATTCATTTATTTTGTTATTTGAGACGTTTTTGAAGTTTATAGAAAATAAGATTTTGAAAACCATATTTATTAATCAAGATCTAGCCATGGCAAAAGCGATTAAAATGGCGTTTCCGAATATACATCATTTGTGCATTTGGCACATTGGGAAAAATACCAATTAAAATATTTCACATGTTTACCATAAGTTGATTTTGAGGATAAACATTTATTAGTACTTATGTATAGATGCAGATTGAAGGACGAATCTTAATCTACTTGAAAGGAAATGAAAGATGAATGAGATACTGAAAATAATAATCGACTTAAGAGATTATACAATCTTAAACATAAATGGAATTCAACATTTGGTCATCATACTTTTACATGTAATATAAGATCAAGCCAAAGGAATAAAAGCATCAATAATGTCTTCTAACATATATCAACAAAAATATTAACACCTGTAAAATTTGTTCATCACTATAAAGAACAACTAAAACATATGAGAGAAATTGAAAGTCAATATAATTATAACTCTCGTGGGTAACCCAAATTGCATGTTTTGAATAATAGGATCTTGATATGTACTGCTTCATTGTGCTACTTCATTGTATACTCGTACCATTTTAAAAAGGTTTCAAATTTTTACAAGGTCTCTCCAAACAGATTTCAAGTACTACATTCGATAGATTGGTTTATGTATACAATCTTAAGTGTAAGGGGATTTAGTGTGAACATGTTGTTAAAAGCGACACCGTAGACTTTTCAATTTATTGTGAATACATATTATTTGAATCAAATAGGTGATTGTATCGGAATGTCTTGCACGTGTTGGCAAAGAACATATCGGTTATAGGCATTCTATCTTTCTATATTTTGAAATGATAGATTAAGTGTGTCAAACAAGGAATTATGAATGATGAATCTCCTCAAATGTCACCTGGTCAATTTGAATTTAATCGATTTTCCATGTTATTACAACAATTTTTTAAGGTAATGAGTTTGGAATGGGAATACTATGAAAATAACAATAAAAAAATTGGAGAAAATAAAGGCTAAAATTTTCTTATACAAATCAAGTTTAGTTGTGATTGATTATACTAGAGATGATGATGATGATAATAAAGTTTCTTTGTATGAGATTTCGGTATTAGATTTCTTTCAAAGGAAAAGAAAGGGAACAAATTATAGAATGCTTAAAAGGTTTGAGAAAAAGAAAAAGGAAAAATCTAAGGAATGAATGCCTCAATGCAGATAGAAAGTCGGGGTAAGTGACATATTATTTTGTTAACAAAATTAGTTAAATATTTCGCTTATGCTTCATAATTTTAATTGGCATACTTATTACTTTGTAATGAAGGGAAGGCTGCCAAACAACATATAATGAACTCATTTCCCAAATTATTCAAGAAATTCAAATCAGAATTAACAGTACTATAATAAATATAAATTGTTATGATAAGGTATGTTGCTCTTAATTTTCCATTTATATTTATATTCTACTAATTTGGTTATTTTTTATTATATAAAAAGCAACCACCATATATTATACCTCAAGGGATTACAAATGAATTTTACCCATTCCACATTTTGGTATATAATATTTTAGTGTATTAACTTATATTTTCTCCACATTGCTTCTACTAATGAGATCATTTATTTTATGTAGATACAATTACCATACATCATGCCGCTAGGGTTATGAATGGATTTTGCTCATTCACTAGCAAGATGTTTATTATGAAAATCATTTTAAATCCCAATGTTGTTTATTAACCAATTTCATCAAACAATGAATGGATGTTATAGTGGCTTCCTTTGGTTGTTTAGAATTGGCTATTGAAAATTTGCATGCAAATTGATTAATCCCTCAACCCTAATACGTTTTGGTTTTCAAAATTGGCTTTAAAATATTTAAATGCAAAACAATTAAAGTATAATATTTAAGCACACTCAAAGAACACAATTAAAAGTGTTCACAATGCCACATCTCTATTCAAATACAAGGTAGTCTAGTTTAAGTGCTTTGACAATAACTGCCTGATTTATAACCAATAATAAGTTGTCTTGAACACCATTTCCACAAAATGCAAAAGAATTTATGTTCACTTTTATTATATTTATCTCACATGACACTTAACATATGTTTTTCCTTCTAAGAAGAACAAGTCATTAAGCCTCATGTATTATTTTGTTTTTGTCCGTCTTTCACCTCTTCTATACCAACTTTCATGATTGTTTGAATAGTCCTTTTACTTTATGTGATCTTGATTTATAATTTCTACCAACAACTCATCCATTATATGCATTCCCAAATTACTTGTCTGGCAAGAAGAGCATGCACTTGGGTCGCTATTTCTTAAACAAAGACTCATAGCCCAATATTTCTTGTCACACCCCAACCCTCGGATGCGCGGCATCCCTTGGTCACTTCGGTCAATCGATTGCGACGTCCCAAGGGCGTCGCCGACCCATTCGTTTTATCTTTCAATTATACGTAAGCGGAAGCAAAAATAAAATCACGCAACCATTCATAACAAAATGGATAACATAAAATACTCATATACATATCAAACATACTTTTATATATACATTACATTAGCTATTACACACTACCTTTTTACATCAAAAAGACTTGGCCACACACACATGTCCACGGAGCGAGTTTCTTCATCCACATTCAAAAGGGCTCGGATTGGCCTAGCTCTTCTACTATAATGAAGGTGACTTCAAAAAGTGATACATGCAACATGCACCTAGTATCTTATCGGCTCTATATACCATGGCTCAAGGTCGGGGTCCTAATCGGGGTTAGTCTCCGAATTGATCACAACTCCATCAGGGACATCTAGATCCATTGGGTCTCAACTGAGGTTCTCAGGTCCTGCACGTGAAGGCCTATCAAAGCCTCAGAGGGGGCCATACAAGTCTTCTTCAACCCAAATATACTAGGCCATAAAGCGGTGGGGGTACTAGGTTCGTTAACTCTTCATCTACCTATATAGTAGTGACATAGCGTTCATAGCGGGTGTCCATCCCCACAATCAGATATTATGTCACCTCGGAACTTTGGTTCAAATGGACCTTGAATCGAAAGTGGTTGAATGGCTCAAACATGTTTAGGGCCTGAAATATTTAAACAACAACGTGAGATAAAATTCAATAAGTGAGCTTCCTAATTCTTGCGAAGGGAGGTAATTCACCTCAGAGTTGACTTAAAATTGCAACTTATCTATCAATGATAGATTAATAGCAAATCCTTTACTTTGCATTATCTATTAGACAAGGAATAGGCCACTTAACATGCAACATCCTACCACGTGTGCAATTATAGCATAAATAATCTATACAAAAGTGCACCATTTCATTAAGTATACAATGATCACAATTTAATAATCTAAACATTAATAACAATAATTCCATGCACGATGTATCACATGAATCCAGATTATTACAACTGCTCTCGGCCATAATCGATACTTGCGTCAATGGTCTTTCAGCTTAATCAAGCATTGTCCCACCCCATCGGGCACGACAACACCTCAACCTCACTCGAAGACGGCATTATAATCAAGGAACTTCTTTTCGAAATCCATCCGCGAACAGCATTTTGTTAACGTGGGGGTATCCGAAATCCATCGGTTATTGTCCCTTGTAATCGTACAAGTACTATATCCGTTATGTGATCACACAAGCATATCAGCACTCAAGCTATTTATTATCTTCCTCATTAGCCAATAAAAGAGTGTGTAATACTCATACCTCATACAATAGTATTAATCGCATACAATTATATCATGCTATCATACCACGTGATTACATCTCAATTAATCATTTGTCAAAGTAATCATGGATCAATCTCATAATATATTGCACCATGATATCACTTAAACAATTCAACAATTTATCTTTCAAGGTAGCCTTTTATAAGTACTCATTACTTATGATTATAAAATGCCAAAAATATTTACCCTTTTCAAATTAGGGATTACATAAACAAATACTAACTTTAAAACTAGCACCAACAGGCACTAACCACTTTAGAATTTATAATATAATGAGCACTTATCACAATTAAGATATCGCATCTAACGATAGCTTATCACATTACATTATAGCTTATTGCAATAGCTTATCGCATTTAAGTACAACCTATCACGATAACTTATCGCATTCCATAATAACCTATCATGATAGCTTCTCACATTTAATTGTAACTTATCACGATAACCTATTACATCTAATTATCACTTATCGCCTCTACTTATCACCTATTATGGTAGCCCATTACCACTACTTATCACTTATCATTATAGTCCATCACCACTATTTATCACCTATTATGATAACCTATCACCTTAATCCACTTATCATTTAAACTTATCCTAGTCCTAAATGTAATCACAACCTTAAGCAAGGGTTAGAAAGCCACTCACTTCCGAATCTAAGCTACGACGAACGGTGGCGATAGTGATAAGGGCTCATGGTGGCGTTGGCTCACGGTAAGAGGACGATGAAGCACGGCGGTGGTTGGACGGCAAGGACGGTGGTGATGGATAGCGGAGGGCTTGGTGAGGCTCATGGCTAAGGTGGCGTGAGGGCAAGTTGGACAGCAGCGAGTCATGGCCAAGGAACATGGCACAACAGTGACCGGAGGGTGACACACGGACGGCAATAGACAGTGGATGGCAAGGTAAGATATAAGAGAAAATGAGAGAAAATGGGTATGAGATGGGAGAGAAATGGTTTGGGGGTTGCTCGACCAAGGGGGAGAGAGAGAGAGAGAGAGAGAGAGAGAGAGAGAGAGAGAGTGAAAGGTGATGGAAAGTGAGGGAAAGAGAGAATGAGACAAAATGGGAGAATGAAAGAGAGATTGCATTAATTAATCTTGTACAACAATTCCCTAAAATCCTCTTATTCAAGCATTTACTTGGCCAACAAAGGCTCATGAATTGTCAATCCAATGAAATTAATGTTTAGATTATGCACATGCAAGAATAAGGGGTAGGCTAGGCTAAGTTAGGCTTAAGATGAGGTCATCTTCTCTCTTCTTCTTCCTTGGGCGCCAAGCCCATCCTTTATGCCCATCCTTTATGCCCATCATTTTTGTTTTATTTGTTTTGAGCTTCTAGAAGGGGCAATTTGGTATATGCACTTGTCCATCTTACTATTCATGCACATAGGTTCAATAATAGGCAAACTTACAAAGACCAAAGTGGGCTTGGGTGGGCTATGGACCTCCTTGGGCTGCCCATGCTTAGGTCCACTTGGGCTGACCATAGTGGGTGTGAGGCCCATTGGGCCTTTCCTTGGGCTTAGGCCTACATGGCTCCTCGTTCGTGACCCATTTCTACTTTTCCGAAATTTCGCAGTCCACCGATGAAAAATGGAGTTTTCTTTCCAAGGTGGACTTTTTAGCTTTTTTGTAATTTGTCGATCCCCCTCATAATCTCGTCCCATAGATTGATCATCATCACAATCTTGTTCCGTAGATTGGGATCGGATTGAGAATGTCACATTTCTTGTCAAATCCAACTTACTATTCTTTCATTTTTTTTTTTATTTCAATGTTTTACTTATCTTTTCTTACTTTTCAAATCCGGTTTGTCTTGTTTACTGCATCTTTCTAATGAGAAAGTACAAGCTAGGAGAAACAAGTCACGGATGATTATGGTTTCACAACTATAATAAAAGCCACTCACAACGAGAGGGGAAAAATCCTAACTTGAGCTTGTTAGATGCATACGACGAATTCGAGCCATCAATAGGAATTTGAGACGCAGAGGAGACAAAGGCAATGGCGAAGGTAGAAGCGTAGTTCATCAAATGAATCGGTTCCGGTTCCTTTCCTCTGAAATTTTTCACAAAACTTAGAAAGAGAGAGAGAGAGAGAGCGAGAGCGAGTCTATAATGTGCAGAGCAAAGCACGGCAGGTAAGAAAGAGAGCCCGGGATGGACATCAGTAACGGAGGGAGGAATGTCATCAATAATGGAGCGAGAAAAGAGGGACTTCCAAAAATTTCTGATAAGCGGCCCCACTTAACACGCGTCACCCTTTGAGTAGAGTGTTTCAATGCCGAGTTGGCAAATCTAGTATAAACAATATTTTCTCAGGTTAGGACCATTGATAGTTTGCTAAAACATGGATACCAACATGAGGCGACGGCTAAGGTGGCTAGTGCCATGTCATGTAATCGATGCATAGTCAGCCAAAGAAAGAAAAAATAAATTAAATCGTCAGTGGTTATGTTCAATCTTCTACTACAGACATCAATGCGGAGGTACTTTAAGATCCTTCATGTGTTCTATTCTCTTCTTTATTGCCTTCCCGAATTTGCAAAACCACAAATGCCAAAGACCTGAAGGAAAAACAAGATAGGAAGTGGGGATTTAAGAGGCATCTACAAAGCTTACTATCCTTTTCTCAACTTTTTAGCCACTTTACCTTGTACAAGGTTTATTGTCCTTTTCTCAACTTTCTGGAAACTTTTTGATAGTCTACTTTGGGAAATTGAGCATTCTTGATGGAGGTTTTATGTGATAAAATCCATCATCGATCTTGATTTGATCATAGACTCACCATGATCTGTCAAGGTTATGGAAAACAAAATTGTAAATTGTTTTTCTTATATTTTTTAAGGCAAAAATCACTAAAAGCCTAAACTATGCCTATTGTGACACATTTACCCTTCGTAAAATTTTTGTCGAAGAGAACTATTAAAATCTACCTACATTGATGTTAGAAAACAAGTGATGTCGATATGGCACTCACATGGCTTAACTAAAATAAAAACGATGTTTTTATTGAAAAATCATCTAACGGAACCTTGATAGAGGAGGGTGAATGAGTCGTATAGTTACAAATTTAGGGTTTTTTTTTATGTTGCAAGAAAAAGTTCAAGTAAATGTCCCAGTAGGCATAATTTGATTTTTTTTTTTTTTGTGTGGCTTTTCCCCATCTTCTTATAAATAAAAGTTGACATTAACTGTGTGCTATAGGTGATTTTGATTATTTTGAATGATAGATCTTCCACAAGCATTAAAAGTTGCTTGTGGAATGAAGTGGTTTGTGTCCAGCAATTCGCTCATGTTTATAAAGTTGTTCATAGTGTCGGATGAATTTAATTATTGACACATAAATCTTAAAAAATGTCTTTCTTGCATTTATTAAAAAAAAAAAAGGGGTAGGGAAAATAGAGATTTACTCCAAAAATATTTCTTTTATGTGTATTGCATTCCTGCATGTAATGTTATGGTGTTGTTTAAGGCTTTTTTTTTTTTTTTGAACAAGATGGTGTTGTTTAACCCACCTTCTTAGGGGTATTGGGGTGGAGACGATTTTATTTCCGGAGTGGGTTTGACTCCCACAAGAGTGTTAGAGTAGGATTAGAGTAGGACCGACCAAAAAAAAAAAAAAAGGTTACCAAGCATATATATATATAATTGTGTTTACGGATTTTCCAACACATTGTCCGTTGCATTCATTGATTTTCACATTTAATCTTATTAATTGATTTTGGGCCATTCTGCATATGCAATAGGGGTTGAGGATACCTTCAGCGAATTTTGTGCAAAAAAGAAAAATAAATGAGTGGAGAGACCGAGCGAGGTCACTAGGTGATTTATTAGTTTCACTTTACTTTTGGTTAATTTAGTCTAGAAAAAAATAACATTTGCAAGTTTACTGGGTAAAAAAATTTATGACATTAAAAAATCATCGATCCAATTTTACATTTAGTAAAGATTAAAGATACATGTATAAACGTGGTTGAGAGGCTCTATGGGCCATCTAAGCTTTATAATATGAAGGACGAAATGGGCTAGTCTAGGCAAGAATCTCTTTTTTGGACCCAACCCAAGTTTCTTGATCCAACTAAGCTTGATCAATTTTATATAAAAAGTTTGTTATTTTGTTATCATTGACGACTTGGGCAAGGATAGGTGTAAGCCTCACAAACCCACCTATTGAATAGGTTTATTCAGTACTTTAATAATTAAGAAGTCTCTTCGTATAATTGGAATCATAAAGCAAATAACAAGCTCCCCATATACAAAATATTTGATTATGGGATCTCGGGTCTCAACATCCAAATTGTATATAACGTGACTATTGAGAAATCACTTTATAACTCTTTATCCTAGATAGATCATTTATGGGATAAGTGTAATAGAAATCCTAAAACTTGTAACGAAAATATAATTGAGTCATAAAATTTGTAAAAAGTGCAATTAAATCCTAAAACTCGTCAAATTGGTTTAATCGAGTTCTAAAGTTAACACTGTCTAACTTTTTAATAGAAAATGCTGACGTAGCATTTAAAATTAATTTTTATTCAAATTATATTTAAAAACTAGAAAAAGAAAAACTAAAATTTATTTAAAAATAAAATAATTCAAAAAAAAAAAGAAAAAAATGGCAGGCTTCCTTCGCCACCGCCCATCGCCGAAGGGGCTGGCAAAGGAAGCCTGCCATTTTTTTTCTTTTTCTTTAATTGTTTTGTTTTTTAAATAAAATTTTACTTTTTTTTTCTAATTTTAAAATCTAATTTAAATAAAAAATAATTTAAAAAACCACATGGAATATAAAAATTCATTTTAAATGCTACGTCTGCGTCACGTCAGCATTTTCCGTTAAAATTGACAGTGTTAACTTTAAGACTCGATTAAACTAATTTGACAAGTTTTAGGACTTGATTGCACTTTCTACAAGTTTTAGGACTCAGTTGCATTTTCGTTACAAGTTTTAAAACTTCTATTGCACTTATCCCATCATTTATTAAGAAATACCAAGCAATGAAGCTATGCATCAGAATATTGTGAAAAAATCTTACTTTTGAAAGCA
Organism: Eucalyptus virginea; assembly: GCA_014182375.1. Classification (NCBI taxonomy): domain Eukaryota; kingdom Viridiplantae; phylum Streptophyta; class Magnoliopsida; order Myrtales; family Myrtaceae; genus Eucalyptus; species Eucalyptus virginea. The sequence goes on along the minus strand of CM024523.1, from coordinate 19,375,402 downwards.
TCGAGTACTAAGATAATTTGCATGCTAATTGTTGATAATTTAGAGTCAGAGAGAAAATAATGACAAAGTGTTTATGGTGGTCCAGTCCTAATTAGGGTTGTACATTATGTATCTATATGAGTGATTAATTACAATTAGGGTATTGATAGAAACATAATTATAAAAAAGCCCCATACTACATATAAGTAACACATTAATACACCCTCAATCGAAGTAGGTGTAACAACTCAGAGATTGAATCTTGATAACGTATGACGCAAATTAAGTAGTCTCTCGGTGAAAATGTTTGCTAACTAATTTGTTGTAGGAATGCAGTGGACACGTAGATCGTTGGAAACAACCCACTCTCAAACAAAGTAAAAAGCCAATTCAATGTGATTAGTTCAAGCATGAAACATAGGATTAGGAGCAAGATAGGTGGCAAATATGTTGTCACAATAATTGGTGAGAGGATTAACAAGGAAGACTCCAAGCTCACAAGTAAATGACAAATTAAAATAGTCTTAGCAACATAGTGAGTGACGGCACGATAGTTAGCCACTATACTAGAACAAGCCATAATGCGTTGTTTTTTGGCAATCCATGAAATAAGATTGGCGCCTTAAAAGAAACAAAAATATGAGGTGGATTGTCAAGTATCGAAGCATTTAGCCGAGTTTGCATTCTCATAAGTAGTCAATGAAATGGGAGAACATCATTCAATAAGCAATCCATGGGTGAATTGCCAGCTCAATACTAATATATATGTTTGACTGCCTGGAGATGAGATGATCTAGGTTGATGCATGAATTGACTAACCAAGTTCACATCAAAACTAATATTAGGTCTAGTCATGGACACATATCATAGAGCACCAATTATTTGTTGTACAACATTAGAGAAGTGATCAGCTTACCATTGTTAGCAGATAATAGTCTTCGAAGCTAGAGGAGGAGTAAATTCAAGCTTGACCTTAACAAGGTCAAACTTGTGCAAAAGGCTATCAAAATACTTGGCTTGAGATAAAAGCTTACTATTATAGCCTCAATGCTAAGAAAATAGTGAAGTGGTCTAAGATCCTTCATAGCAAATTCATGTGAGAGTCGACATACAACCTTAAGAAGAAGCATAGACGAATAACAAAGGATCGGCCTTACTTGCCATGCTACCCAAAGATAATAAAAGGCTGCAGATGTGATGAAGTGTGCACGTGGAGCTTGTTCTAAACCATATATGGCTTTCTAAAGATGGAGTGTGTGATTCAAGAACTCTGGATGAGAGAAACTAGGCTAAATGTAATGGTTTTAAAGATTAGGCTAAATGTCTCATCATATTTGAATCTGACCTACTACTTAAATCCTTGGGCAACAAGGCGAGTTTTGAAGCATTTGATAGTTCCATCGAATTATTCATTGACCTTAAGAACCCATTTACGACCAATTAAATTCTTAGAAGGATCAAGTGGTACTAGATCCCACGTGCGATTGTTGACTGAGGCATGAAATTCATTTACCATGGCCTTTTTCCAACATGAGTCAAGAATAGCCTTAAAGTAGTAAGTTGGTGCCTCTTTATGAAAAGAGGGAGAGAGATTTAAAAAAATTATGGGTTTAGAAACTCTAGATTTGATATAAGTTTGCATAAGATGAATAAGAAGCAAAAAAAAAAAAAAAAACAAAAACAAAAGTGAAAGAGTTGAATAGAGATGTAGACAGGATTTGTGGATCTGTTATGGGAGGAATTTGGTCGAGAGAGGAGTCGGGTTGGGACATGGTAAGTGGGTTTGAAAAGAGGGGCGGTGGATGCAAAAAGAAATTTGAAGTAGGATAGGGTTGAGAGGAGAGAGGCGAGCTAGGAGGTTGGCCAAGAAAAAAGGAGAGAGACTAATGAGGAGCTTGAAGACCAAAAGAGGTAGAAAGAAAAATAAATTGATGGAGGAAACAAAAAATGAATAGGTTGATCTTAAACAATTGGTTAAGTAACTAAGAGTTGAAGGATTTTGTAAAAAGAGAAAATTATCATCATCAAATCCAACATAACAACAGATAAAAATACAACCAACAAGGCAATGATTATTTATATGATTTGATGTGTACCCAAGAAATATACATGGAAAAAAAAATGAGGTGTCAACTTATGAGAGACACAGGGCAAAAGAAAAGGATAACAAACACACCAAAAATCATGAAATAATGAGTAATCAAACTAAAATCCAAATAAATAGTGGGAAGGAGAAATATCATATATGACAAGAGTGAAAAGTCGATTAATAGCATAAATAGAGACGGGAAGAGCATCAACCCAATATGAAGGAGGTATATGAGCATGGATTGATAAGGTTCTGACCAGAAAAAAAAAATTAGTGTTTGATTTACGTTTTGACTAACCATTTTGAGATGGGGTGTTCATATAAGAAAATCGTTAAATAATACCATTTTCATGTAAGTATGTTCGGAACAAATTACTAGTATATTCACATCCCCCATCAGATTGTACAAATTTAAATTTGACATTGTAGAAATTTTTGATAAAACAACAAAAACAATGAAAATGTGTAGGTTGCACAGATGAACAACGGAAGCAATGAAAATGTGTAGACAATTCAAATTTATTTTTCATGTAAAAGACCTAAGTAAAACGAGAGTTGTCATCTATGAATAATATGAAATATTAGAAACAAAAATTAGATAAAATTAGACTCGTTCATACATTTGAATGAATTATAGCTAAAGGAAAAGATACACGATGACTAGCAGACTTTTTTTTTTTAACTAAACTAGCAGACTTATATCAATGAGATTTGTCTTCAAGACAAGATTAGAAAGATATTGACTTAGAACTAGAATTACAAATGAGACTCAAAACTTGTTTTTTAGGATGGCCAAGACAAGCATGCCAGCATGTGAGTGTAGTACAGGAAGTCACGATATGATGCGAGCAACATGACACCAATAAGTTGGAAATTGAATAAAAACATAAGAAGAATCAAGTTGAAGGAAAACTTTCCCAATTCATTGATCCTTCAAAGAAAAGGATAAGCCATTAAAATCAATGGAACAACAATTTTTATGGCAAAGTTGGGCAATTGAGAGGAGATGGCAAGCAAGATTAAGAACATGATAGATATGAGATAATAGCAAAGATTGGGAATAGGTATGTAAAAAGGCTTTATCGACTTGCTTAGTAAGCAATAAGTGATCATCACCAATCGATCAATGCATGATGAATATTTGATGAACATGAGGCAATCAATTTCTGAGAAATCATTCTTCTTGGATGAGGAGGCATGATTGTAGAGCACCGAAAGAAAGGACTGTAGAGCCATTGGTGACCATGGTGACAAAAGTGTCATACTCATATAAAGCCCAATGAGAGCTTGAATTGCAAAGTCCTATTAGAGACGAAGTAATTGATTGTGGTGAGAGAGCCTGCAATTGGCTTAAGATGTCGCAAATAGTCCAACATTGCCTAATCTTTTTAATGATGTTATGAAAATCAAGTTCTATTCCAATTTCCTTGGCCGCTTTACGATTAGGAAAACATCATCTTGAAGTAAGCCAAGTCTCTAGAGATATTCGAAAGTTATGGACTTCATGAAAAATTTCTATCATGAGAGTCAAGTTGATCAAACTACAAATGCATCGATCTATCTTGATTTGAGTGGAATCAGGGTATTGACCATCATGATGCCATTTTGATAATTGATAATTGATAAACTTTGGTGGACACAGAAAAAACTCATCCACATAGCCCAACATATTGTTACAAATAAAAATAGGTTCAAATTGAGATTTCCATGGATGATAATTGTTTGCATCAAAATTAATGGATACGAGACTTGTGATGTTGAGAAGAACATTTTGACATTCTTTTGCTAAACCCATCCATACATTACTCCAATCATTGCCTATCAAGTATTTCATATCATTCTAGTTTGTCTCATGCAGTTTTTAAGCAGGAGCTAATGAAACTAATATAATGGATCTATCAATTTGAAACCTTCATGTTAATAGTCGATTAAAGAATTGTGGTCAATCAAATATCAAGTTGGACTCTTATAGTCAGAGAGGGCGCTCCAAGATATTAGAGTTAATGA